>OV656868.1:76129943-76796083 GCA_927399465.1 Sarcophaga caerulescens | reverse complement strand
CGTTTAGTTATAATGATTCCATTTAGATTTAGCAGGCACCGGTTTCTTTGATAACTTGTTATACACAACATTTATGAAGGCAATGCCTTATGTAGGATGGTAACCAACTGATGCCGTTTGGTCGTAACTAAAAGTTGAACGACGAAGAACCTTGCAGCCAATATTACCTAGTTGGTGACCTACTATTGATGTGTATGGCATGCCCTTGACCTGGTGGAACACAATTCTTATAGAAGTTTGCATTCTGCAATTCGTCGTGATGGAAGAGTTCCGATTTAGACTTCTCTCATCTCACCAAAAAAAAAATACTTCCGTGCTTGTCCAATAGACTCTCGATTATTAGAACCAATCATATTTAGTTGATGTTGTTGATGCGCATTTAACATACGATAGAGAAATGCATTTCCTTTTTTTTATTTCGTGGATAGGAATCGGGTCCAGGAGGTACATAATTTTTTTTGTGTAAATTACTTCACAAGAAGTAAGAAACTAAACAATAAACAACAATGGAAAAGCAATAATATTTGTTGTAAGCTTTCAATTGACTTTTTTATATAAAAATAAGTTGGAAATGCACGTAATATCATATGTATGCATGTATGTAGGTGTATTAAAAAATGTGTATAAAAAAAAATAAATTCTTACACATTCTCTTAATTGAAGCAGTTTCAAAGACGCAGAATTAAAATTTGTCAACACTGTTTTCGCTATGATTACATTTCATAAGTATTGCATATGAAACATAAATTTTATTTTATTTAATTTAATTTATTTTTATAATAAAGCAAAGTGTGCCAAACATAAATGCATTTCAACCTATCAATTCTCATATTAAATCCATATGGAATAGAATAAAGAAGTTTTCTTAAAATGCCTCTTACATGTCATCACAATCTACTACAATTTGAAAACCTAACCTATTTCTAGTTTAAGCAATTGATGAAAAATAATTTAATCAACTTTCTCAAGTTGACGACGCTACTTTTTTATTGGGAACAGAGTTGCCAAGTTAAAAGTTTTCCCCACTTGAGTACAGTTGAAATACATATTTCAGATCATATTTTTTCCAAAAAGAGGCCAATGACAAGCTTAATTATTTATATAATGAAAGAGATAATCAATTTGATCGAATTGTACGGACAAATACGATTTTAAAAATAAACATCCCATTTTTTTTTGTTTGTTTAATTTCACAAAGTTCATGAATCTCTTACCTTTTATTTAACACCAGAAAATATTTCTTCATTTTTGAATTAATTTTTTAATTTATAGTTTTTTCCTTCAGTTTTAAAAACAATAATTCATTTTATAAAACAAAAAATATAAAATATTTTTTATTACATAACCTCAATATCGATGAATGACTTGTATAAATAAAAGCACATGTATATAGAATACCGTTTAACTACCAGTATTAAACAGCTGTTCTGTTAGTGTTTATCACTGAAACCGAACGTAAACAAACGCATACACACGAGCTTTTCATAAGGCATGTGCAGCATAAACAAAAATACCGCCACTCTGTTTTAGCTGTGATATATTACCAAAGAAAATTCGTGTGTTTGTTGTGCATGTGTTTATGCTACTCAGCATTGTAAACAAAAAACATGTGATTGAATCTTAACTAACGAGCCAAACAAACTCCCGCTCAAAAGGAAAAAAAAATCCAATGTTTCATTAGTTTTCACCTCATTTCGCTCTCAACACAACTGATTATTGTTTTGACAGTCGTTTATGAAGGGGGAACAGAACAAAAGACGAAACACAAGTATAACAAACGTCAAACAAGCGAAAGATTTGCGATCATACGGCAGTAAATTTTTCATAATTTTTTAATACATTTTTAACGGGAACTTAATAGTTTTAAATGTTGAAAACAGTGAGAAAATGTCGTTAAAGTGTAAAGGATTACTTTAATTGAAAATATTTTGTGAATAATTAAGTGAAAATATGAAAATTTTTTGTTGAAAAGTTTATAGCATTGCTACAGTAAGTAGTGTGTCTCTAGCGTTTGCGGTGGTGCACTCATACACATACACGCTTGGGCACAACTACAATATACACGCCATTTGCAAAGTGGGTGTTTTGTTGTTGTTTATTGTATTTATATATCCCTGCTCAAATGAAAATACACATAAATGTGTGGTGTGTTTTGCTATTTTAAAAAGTTTCTGTTCCTTTTCGGCTAAAGAAAGGAATAATTTTTAAAAATATTTAAAAGTTAAAAGTATTTAAAGGAATTACAATTTTATAATTAATTGGTAAGTGAAATTAGTTACGTTTGTAATTCTAAGCTATGATTTTACGATATATTGTTAAATAACGAAATTTGCTGTGTGTTGAGAAAATTCTATTCCGTAAGAATCGATGAATTGCTCATTTCTATAGTGGTGTGTATGTATATGGTGAGCAAGGCAAGAGTTACCAAGTCATTGGAATTTTGCGCGTTTATTAAGATAACGGAAGTTCAACTACCAAAAAATATTTCAAAAACACTAAATAGCTAAAGCCGAAGTTCAAATAAAAAGAAAATGGATACGATTTTGAGTTTTTGAATCATTTTAAAGAAAATTTTAAAGCTTTGTTTAAAGGAAAATATTTTTTTTAATGGTATAACCACTAATTAAGAAGTTATGAAATGTGGCAAGCGAGTAGTGATATCATTTAGCAATCAAAATAATTTTTTAGTTTTTAGTATTGAGTAATAATACACAATTTCATTTAGGAAACACGTGTTTGGAATCGAATTGAAATAAAAATCGTTTACTAGTCCTTATGACAATCAGTTTTTCCTTTAAATTTTGTTATAAATATGTGATTAAATTGTAAATTTTCCAATGTTTTCATAAAAATTCAGCATTTTTTATTTATTTTTTTCGAGTTTAATAACATTTTCTGAATTCCAATTTCAACATTGACATTTTTATGCTTAAAAATATTAAAAAAAATATCAAAATATACAGTCAAAATAAGTGCATTCCCATTTTTGGTATTATGGATTTTTTTTAACATCTTGGCGAAACTTAATATTTTATGGACTACATATTGGAATTACTGCTCTCCACTGGTGATGTATTCATTTAATTCAAAGTTCATAATATTAGCCTTGAATTATTATGCGAGTTCTAGTTTCCATTGTGAATTTCAATAATATATTATGAGATTGGGCCGATAAGTCTGAATTTTGGAATAAAACATAGTTGACTTTGAGCTCTATACTTTTTGTCTAACACATCTCCAACTTTTTTTTTTCCCTTAAAAAATACAATTTGTCTAGGTCATCAAAATAGATTTATTTGTGCCATGACTTTTATTATTGTTGTCAAATCTCTGACGATTCATCTCTTCAGTATTCGAATCAAGAAATAGTCACTCGAGAATAAATGCGGAGAATAGGATGCATCAAATCCTTCAAACGTCTGGTGTCAATGCCTATTTGACAAATTTTGATCGATCAGGTGACTGGATCAGTGCTGCCTTTTAGTTAGCAGATAATCCCTACTCATGCACTGCATTGTGTTGGAATACAGGAAGTATAGTTTGTAGGACAAAGAAAGGAAAGGGTAAAGTGTGGCAATTTTTTTTTTAATTTACAGGGTAGTTTTTTTTTTCGAGAATTGCTTTTTTTAGTAATAATTCTCACTATATTTTTTTTATAGTGAGTAATCATATATATAATGTCAGACAAACAATCACAAATATCCAGAGTCTCTGGCGGAAATCAAACCTTGAAGTTTAGCACACTAACAACTAGGTCGTCGGGTCACCTAATGTTGGAATGGAAATATTCTGCGGCCTCTGTTTGAAGTTGTGTTTTTCACATGCCTTTTCAACCTAACCTAGCTTATTTACTATTCTGACTAGCGCAGTAATACGCTGTTCAACGGAAAGTTGTTGAAAATTTTAAAAAATTAATGTTAGAATGAATTTTATTCATTCATTCACTTTGATTCGTAATTATTTTAAGAGTCAGATTTAATTATGTTTACTTAGCGAATTACATTTCTTATTGTGCTGAAAAAACTTGCTTAGTGTGTTGATATCGAATAATTATTCTGTTTACTGCATGTGTTGGGTTTTGTACCCGTTTCGACTCAATGTTGCCAAAGCTAGCTAGAGACTGTAAAGTCCCACTATTTATTTAGCTGCAAAGTTCCAGTCCGAGTTGATACATATGTACATGCATAATTGGTCATTACAACTCTTCAGTCAGGATTGCGACCTAGCTTATCGCACCGCCTTTGTTGTGTGTGTTAATTTTATAGTATATGAGTGGACGGACCAACAGTTTAAAGTCGACTCCGAACGACAGATTTTCGAGAAACTCTTCATGGTAATTTTTGTTTATTCTCAAAGTTTTTGACAGAAATCGGCTGAGAGGAAGTCGCCGAAGAAATATTTGCTTATATTTCGTTTTGATGTCTGACATGGGGTTTGAACCAAGGCCACACTACTTACTAGACTACGGTAACTTCCGAATTGATACATTTTTCAGTTGCCAGTATTAATAAAACCGTATCAGAAGATGACCTCTGTAGCTAGTAATCCCTTTTTGCTTTAATAAAGCATATCAAAGAAGGTATAATAGAAGTGTTATCAAGTTCGGAGTAGAAGTTGTTCATATATACAAATGTATATAAATAGTTGTATAATACACCCAACTCTTTTTTTACACGGTAGATACGTTCCTCAGAAATCCGTGTAAAAAAAGAGGTGTTTCCTATAGTAAAATGTTATCTGAAAACCATGTTATCTGAAAACCGTGTAAGATGAAATGAAGAACTATATTTACTTCGAAAAACCGTGTAAAAAATGTTGAAAACTATAAAATTTCAGAAATGCATACAAATTGTATGTTCATATGGCATTTTATTGAGCATTAAAACTTAAAATACATAATTCATACAGGTGAAAAATTGGTAGAGCAAGCAAAAAAGAAAAGAAATCTGTTAAGCCAGAATTAAGAACAGAAATATTAGAATAGATATAAAGAAAACATTTTTACATAGCTACATAATTATTCGTCGCTACTTGATAGCAAGCGCTATTGTTTCCGACGAACTGGACTAAAGTCGGTATCATCACTGGAGATATCCATCAAATTATCCAATGGTGACTTTCGTCCGGTAATAGAGTTTTGAACTGTCGGACTACTTTCCGAAAGGTCTTGCGCCGTCGACTTTTTTATTAAAAAATCTTTTATAGAAAGTTGAACTTTTGGTTTTTTAAGTTCTTTATATACAAGACAGTGATTTTGAAACCGTACTAGATTAAAAATTTTTTACAAAAAATTTTTTTTTTTCAACCGTGTAACTTCAAATCCGTGTAAAAAGAAACCGTCTAAAAAAAGAGTTGGGTGTATACATACATGTATGTATGTAAAATACATGTGTACAGTTCCTAGAAAAATTGCAATATAGACTCGGTTACTGCGAATTAAAAACAATATTTGACAGATTCCCTTAACAGTTTAATTCTTTCAGCTTTTTAAAATACTCTTTAACCACCTACTAAACTAATATATTTTTTTTGTTTTTTTTTTTCCTTTCAGATCTACATTTAACTGCCTTTGCATAGGATAAAATCTGTTAATAAAAAAGAAAATGATTAGACTTACAGAAAATGATTGGCGAATATTTCGCCGCCTGCAGCGTAAACACAAAGTCTCCACCGAGTTTTTACGCTACAATTTAGAAAATATAGAAAAATTTATATGGTATCAAACTTTAATTGAATAACAAAAAAAAATAATAATTCAACAATAGTTAAGGTCCTGCGCATTAAATATCTTTATATATACAATTTTTATTATTTTATTATGATTTTTAGATTCCCTACAACAATCGAACAAAGTGTTTGTCCGCCCAAAATTTTTTACTGGGAGTTTTCTGTTGCCGTAGTCTAGTAGGTAGTGTGTTGGTTCTAACCTAACTTAACTATAGCTTCGGCAACTTCCTTTCAGCAGTCTTCTGGCATAAACTCTGAGTAAATAAAATTGCAATGAAAAGTTTGGCAAAAATCTGTCGTTCGGAGAAAACGTTATAGAATAGATGATAGAATTAACACACATAACATAAGTGGTATGAAAAGCTAGGTCGTAATTCTGACCAAGGGGTTGTAATTACCACTTGTAATGCTGCACGATTCACTCATTTTGAAAAATTGATCCGAAAAATCAAAGCTACTAAACGAAAGTCTTACTGCAAATGCAAATTGTACATGACGCAACTTTATACGAAAAGTGTTATCTTTCTCAAGAAGAGAGTGTTGTCGAAATACATATAAAAAATTTTTGTTCGAACAACATGGTTGAGTCACCTTTAACTAACCTATTCAATGCAACATATTGAACCGGTATATTTTCTTCGTAGTAAAGGTATGCTGAAGTTTAACCTTCTTGTGAAAAGTGTAAAGCTGTGCAGTCAGCTCACCAACAGGCAATGCTGTTTCCGTGGAGCTAATTTTACTAGTGATCTGTTGGTCATACTTTTCAAAAGGCGAAATCAGTCCATCCAAAACTCAAAAGACTAGATACCTCGACTATACTTCAAATGTAAAAAAGATGTTCGCAAATCGATCGTAATAAAAGTGACCACACTTTGGTCCTCTATAAGTGGTAAGGGATAGCGGTTCTTAAAATTTACCTTATTGCTCCTCCTATTGTCAATACATTGCCTGGATATGGGATCTTTTTTCTTCGCCGAAGCTATCGAAATCTGAGCACTCGTATTAACTCTCGTTCAACCATTGTTCTATCTGGATATCAACGATAGACCTTTCCGTTATTGGAAGTCATTGTGGATTGCAAAACATAGGTTTATCATTCCTCAAAGTAATACGCATCAAATATTTTCAGAATTCTTTGCTTTGGGTCAACAATAGCCGTCTCCTCTATAATACTTACATCAGTATCTGCGCATACATCAATATTCATAATGCTATGAACCTCTTCCTCGATTTTCTATCATTCTTACCAACGGCACGGCTTGTTGATTCTTTGTTATCTAATCGTTGTCTTGATGGTAGTTACAAGTCTCATAAAATTTAAGTTTCTCCTTAAAATTCCTTGCACCGTACAGAATCCTCTTATTTATGGTTAATTTTGTTATTCCATCGATTACGTACTGAATTAAAGCCTGATATTCGACTTTAAAGCATGAAATCAACTCCTTCATGTTCAGAAAATATTCGTGAACGCTTTCGCCTTTGTTAATTTTTCCCTCGGGTAGCATGAAGCTGTACATTGTTAGATGTCCTTTCAAATTCCCCAATTAAGGCGTTTTTAATTTTCATCAACGTGGTAAAGAGTCTTTCACGTAAAATAAGAAACGGTTTCTTGTCAAAAATATATTTTTGAAACTCATCCCAATACATTATAGCTGCAGTTTCCTCAAATACGTTGATCTATATTCTGACAGGCATTATCGATTCCACCAAACGTTTTGATTGAATCCTCTATTAAGGATTTTAAAACATTAAGAGCAAATCTTGGCCATCGTTGTTCCATATTCTGACAGGCATTTTACCGCTTCCATTAAACTTTTTGACTGCATCCTGTATTAAGGATTACGGTATTGAATTCTTCAAATATTGTTTTCTGATGTAGTCGTCATTATCATTATAATTCATATTTACCACATTTGTGGACATTTTTCTTCTGGGTTTAGTTGATCGCTGCGACGGTCGTTGCTCAATCATATGCAACTTCAAACATCAGTTCATAGTTGTTGTGGAAAACAGGGAACTCTTGATTTATGCAAAGTAGGAAGCGCAAATCAAAGGTGTTTTGATACTCTTTAAATTCACCTCGGTCTATATGTGTATTATTACCAGCATAATAACAAAAAGGTGAGTTTCATCCGTTGATTTGACATGTGGCCATGCAGCTTTATTGCATTGGTTTTACTTTCTGTACAGTTCAAGCAGTGTTGCCAACAAAGAGTGCCGTACGAAAGCCAAATTTTCATCCATATTTTCTCTCAACGTGGACGCTTTCATTACATATTGAGTTTACACGATACTATTTGTTCTGTTCTACACAAAAACTTGACACGTCGTGCAACTTGTGTGGCCATCAAAATAGTCCTTTATTAAAACCTAATAAAAAATGATTTTTAATCCAAACTCGGATTCAGTCCATACACGCTATGAGGCATTTTATAATTCAAAAAAGAATTCTTCAAATGCTCGAAAAAACCTCTCCTTCTCTCTCTTGTCCGCAACACATATTCCATCTAATTTGTTTTGTGTGAAGCAAATGAACTTTGTGTTGAAAAACCTAATTTATCTTCCAGGAAGTTATATTAAATAAGGGTTTCGTTTAGTTATAATGATTCCATTTAGATTTAGCAGGCACCGGTTTCTTTGATAACTTGTTATACACAACATTTATGAAGGCAATGCCTTATGTAGGATGGTAACCAACTGATGCCGTTTGGTCGTAACTAAAAGTTGAACGACGAAGAACCTTGCAGCCAATATTACCTAGTTGGTGACCTACTATTGATGTGTATGGCATGCCCTTGACCTGGTGGAACACAATTCTTATAGAAGTTTGCATTCTGCAATTCGTCGTGATGGAAGAGTTCCGATTTAGACTTCTGTCATCTCACCAAAAAAAAAATACTTCCGTGCTTGTCCAATAGACTCTCGATTATTAGAACCAATCATATTTAGTTGATGTTGTTGATGCGCATTTAACATACGATAGAGAAATGCATTTCCTTTTTTTTATTTCGTGGATAGGAATCGGGTCCAGGAGGTACATAATTTTTTTTGTGTAAATTACTTCACAAGAAGTAAGAAACTAAACAATAAACAACAATGGAAAAGCAATAATATTTGTTGTAAGCTTTCAATTGACTTTTTTATATAAAAATAAGTTGGAAATGCACGTAATATCATATGTATGCATGTATGTAGGTGTATTAAAAAATGTGTATAAAAAAAAATAAATTCTTACACATTCTCTTAATTGAAGCAGTTTCAAAGACGCAGAATTAAAATTTGTCAACACTGTTTTCGCTATGATTACATTTCATAAGTATTGCATATGAAACATAAATTTTATTTTATTTAATTTAATTTATTTTTATAATAAAGCAAAGTGTGCCAAACATAAATGCATTTCAACCTATCAATTCTCATATTAAATCCATATGGAATAGAATAAAGAAGTTTTCTTAAAATGCCTCTTACATGTCATCACAATCTACTACAATTTGAAAACCTAACCTATTTCTAGTTTAAGCAATTGATGAAAAATAATTTAATCAACTTTCTCAAGTTGACGACGCTACTTTTTTATTGGGAACAGAGTTGCCAAGTTAAAAGTTTTCCCCACTTGAGTACAGTTGAAATACATATTTCAGATCATATTTTTTCCAAAAAGAGGCCAATGACAAGCTTAATTATTTATATAATGAAAGAGATAATCAATTTGATCGAATTGTACGGACAAATACGATTTTAAAAATAAACATCCCATTTTTTTTTGTTTGTTTAATTTCACAAAGTTCATGAATCTCTTACCTTTTATTTAACACCAGAAAATATTTCTTCATTTTTGAATTAATTTTTTAATTTATAGTTTTTTCCTTCAGTTTTAAAAACAATAATTCATTTTATAAAACAAAAAATATAAAATATTTTTTATTACATAACCTCAATATCGATGAATGACTTGTATAAATAAAAGCACATGTATATAGAATACCGTTTAACTACCAGTATTAAACAGCTGTTCTGTTAGTGTTTATCACTGAAACCGAACGTAAACAAACGCATACACACGAGCTTTTCATAAGGCATGTGCAGCATAAACAAAAATACCGCCACTCTGTTTTAGCTGTGATATATTACCAAAGAAAATTCGTGTGTTTGTTGTGCATGTGTTTATGCTACTCAGCATTGTAAACAAAAAACATGTGATTGAATCTTAACTAACGAGCCAAACAAACTCCCGCTCAAAAGGAAAAAAAAATCCAATGTTTCATTAGTTTTCACCTCATTTCGCTCTCAACACAACTGATTATTGTTTTGACAGTCGTTTATGAAGGGGGAACAGAACAAAAGACGAAACACAAGTATAACAAACGTCAAACAAGCGAAAGATTTGCGATCATACGGCAGTAAATTTTTCATAATTTTTTAATACATTTTTAACGGGAACTTAATAGTTTTAAATGTTGAAAACAGTGAGAAAATGTCGTTAAAGTGTAAAGGATTACTTTAATTGAAAATATTTTGTGAATAATTAAGTGAAAATATGAAAATTTTTTGTTGAAAAGTTTATAGCATTGCTACAGTAAGTAGTGTGTCTCTAGCGTTTGCGGTGGTGCACTCATACACATACACGCTTGGGCACAACTACAATATACACGCCATTTGCAAAGTGGGTGTTTTGTTGTTGTTTATTGTATTTATATATCCCTGCTCAAATGAAAATACACATAAATGTGTGGTGTGTTTTGCTATTTTAAAAAGTTTCTGTTCCTTTTCGGCTAAAGAAAGGAATAATTTTTAAAAATATTTAAAAGTTAAAAGTATTTAAAGGAATTACAATTTTATAATTAATTGGTAAGTGAAATTAGTTACGTTTGTAATTCTAAGCTATGATTTTACGATATATTGTTAAATAACGAAATTTGCTGTGTGTTGAGAAAATTCTATTCCGTAAGAATCGATGAATTGCTCATTTCTATAGTGGTGTGTATGTATATGGTGAGCAAGGCAAGAGTTACCAAGTCATTGGAATTTTGCGCGTTTATTAAGATAACGGAAGTTCAACTACCAAAAAATATTTCAAAAACACTAAATAGCTAAAGCCGAAGTTCAAATAAAAAGAAAATGGATACGATTTTGAGTTTTTGAATCATTTTAAAGAAAATTTTAAAGCTTTGTTTAAAGGAAAATATTTTTTTTAATGGTATAACCACTAATTAAGAAGTTATGAAATGTGGCAAGCGAGTAGTGATATCATTTAGCAATCAAAATAATTTTTTAGTTTTTAGTATTGAGTAATAATACACAATTTCATTTAGGAAACACGTGTTTGGAATCGAATTGAAATAAAAATCGTTTACTAGTCCTTATGACAATCAGTTTTTCCTTTAAATTTTGTTATAAATATGTGATTAAATTGTAAATTTTCCAATGTTTTCATAAAAATTCAGCATTTTTTATTTATTTTTTTCGAGTTTAATAACATTTTCTGAATTCCAATTTCAACATTGACATTTTTATGCTTAAAAATATTAAAAAAAATATCAAAATATACAGTCAAAATAAGTGCATTCCCATTTTTGGTATTATGGATTTTTTTTAACATCTTGGCGAAACTTAATATTTTATGGACTACATATTGGAATTACTGCTCTCCACTGGTGATGTATTCATTTAATTCAAAGTTCATAATATTAGCCTTGAATTATTATGCGAGTTCTAGTTTCCATTGTGAATTTCAATAATATATTATGAGATTGGGCCGATAAGTCTGAATTTTGGAATAAAACATAGTTGACTTTGAGCTCTATACTTTTTGTCTAACACATCTCCAACTTTTTTTTTTCCCTTAAAAAATACAATTTGTCTAGGTCATCAAAATAGATTTATTTGTGCCATGACTTTTATTATTGTTGTCAAATCTCTGACGATTCATCTCTTCAGTATTCGAATCAAGAAATAGTCACTCGAGAATAAATGCGGAGAATAGGATGCATCAAATCCTTCAAACGTCTGGTGTCAATGCCTATTTGACAAATTTTGATCGATCAGGTGACTGGATCAGTGCTGCCTTTTAGTTAGCAGATAATCCCTACTCATGCACTGCATTGTGTTGGAATACAGGAAGTATAGTTTGTAGGACAAAGAAAGGAAAGGGTAAAGTGTGGCAATTTTTTTTTTAATTTACAGGGTAGTTTTTTTTTTCGAGAATTGCTTTTTTTAGTAATAATTCTCACTATATTTTTTTTATAGTGAGTAATCATATATATAATGTCAGACAAACAATCACAAATATCCAGAGTCTCTGGCGGAAATCAAACCTTGAAGTTTAGCACACTAACAACTAGGTCGTCGGGTCACCTAATGTTGGAATGGAAATATTCTGCGGCCTCTGTTTGAAGTTGTGTTTTTCACATGCCTTTTCAACCTAACCTAGCTTATTTACTATTCTGACTAGCGCAGTAATACGCTGTTCAACGGAAAGTTGTTGAAAATTTTAAAAAATTAATGTTAGAATGAATTTTATTCATTCATTCACTTTGATTCGTAATTATTTTAAGAGTCAGATTTAATTATGTTTACTTAGCGAATTACATTTCTTATTGTGCTGAAAAAACTTGCTTAGTGTGTTGATATCGAATAATTATTCTGTTTACTGCATGTGTTGGGTTTTGTACCCGTTTCGACTCAATGTTGCCAAAGCTAGCTAGAGACTGTAAAGTCCCACTATTTATTTAGCTGCAAAGTTCCAGTCCGAGTTGATACATATGTACATGCATAATTGGTCATTACAACTCTTCAGTCAGGATTGCGACCTAGCTTATCGCACCGCCTTTGTTGTGTGTGTTAATTTTATAGTATATGAGTGGACGGACCAACAGTTTAAAGTCGACTCCGAACGACAGATTTTCGAGAAACTCTTCATGGTAATTTTTGTTTATTCTCAAAGTTTTTGACAGAAATCGGCTGAGAGGAAGTCGCCGAAGAAATATTTGCTTATATTTCGTTTTGATGTCTGACATGGGGTTTGAACCAAGGCCACACTACTTACTAGACTACGGTAACTTCCGAATTGATACATTTTTCAGTTGCCAGTATTAATAAAACCGTATCAGAAGATGACCTCTGTAGCTAGTAATCCCTTTTTGCTTTAATAAAGCATATCAAAGAAGGTATAATAGAAGTGTTATCAAGTTCGGAGTAGAAGTTGTTCATATATACAAATGTATATAAATAGTTGTATAATACACCCAACTCTTTTTTTACACGGTAGATACGTTCCTCAGAAATCCGTGTAAAAAAAGAGGTGTTTCCTATAGTAAAATGTTATCTGAAAACCATGTTATCTGAAAACCGTGTAAGATGAAATGAAGAACTATATTTACTTCGAAAAACCGTGTAAAAAATGTTGAAAACTATAAAATTTCAGAAATGCATACAAATTGTATGTTCATATGGCATTTTATTGAGCATTAAAACTTAAAATACATAATTCATACAGGTGAAAAATTGGTAGAGCAAGCAAAAAAGAAAAGAAATCTGTTAAGCCAGAATTAAGAACAGAAATATTAGAATAGATATAAAGAAAACATTTTTACATAGCTACATAATTATTCGTCGCTACTTGATAGCAAGCGCTATTGTTTCCGACGAACTGGACTAAAGTCGGTATCATCACTGGAGATATCCATCAAATTATCCAATGGTGACTTTCGTCCGGTAATAGAGTTTTGAACTGTCGGACTACTTTCCGAAAGGTCTTGCGCCGTCGACTTTTTTATTAAAAAATCTTTTATAGAAAGTTGAACTTTTGGTTTTTTAAGTTCTTTATATACAAGACAGTGATTTTGAAACCGTACTAGATTAAAAATTTTTTACAAAAAATTTTTTTTTTTCAACCGTGTAACTTCAAATCCGTGTAAAAAGAAACCGTCTAAAAAAAGAGTTGGGTGTATACATACATGTATGTATGTAAAATACATGTGTACAGTTCCTAGAAAAATTGCAATATAGACTCGGTTACTGCGAATTAAAAACAATATTTGACAGATTCCCTTAACAGTTTAATTCTTTCAGCTTTTTAAAATACTCTTTAACCACCTACTAAACTAATATATTTTTTTTGTTTTTTTTTTTCCTTTCAGATCTACATTTAACTGCCTTTGCATAGGATAAAATCTGTTAATAAAAAAGAAAATGATTAGACTTACAGAAAATGATTGGCGAATATTTCGCCGCCTGCAGCGTAAACACAAAGTCTCCACCGAGTTTTTACGCTACAATTTAGAAAATATAGAAAAATTTATATGGTATCAAACTTGGCCACGTATTATTATCAAACGATATGCCATACGTAAACATAATCGAGTTTTTATAATCTATTATCGTCTAAGAAGGGTTCTATTTGATCAATGTAATCGTAAATTGTTCAAACGGATGCGTCAGAATATAAAACAATGGTCAAAACGTATGGTAACATATCTAAAGACTCATGTCGGCATCAAGGAGTATGTTGAAGAAGTGGTTTATGAAAATAGAAAAAATAAAGCACTGGAAACAGAAGTAGAGGAAGAAGAAACAGTACGATCTCTTAGAAGCTCTAATGATGTTAGTAAACAATTGAAGGAGCAATTGGAATTATTAAAAAGTGGACGAAGACTGCCGCCACCTTTAATTTCAACCAATGAGTCTAAAACGATCACTTCAGAAACAACAGAGGCAATTGAAAAGGACTTGGAAATTAATTCAAATTCTATTGAAAGCCTGGAGAAGCAAAAGTCTGATAATATCGTTGAGGTTAAACAGAAATTAGGGGATGATGTGAATAATCTTAAAGGCAAAAGTGATACGTCGTCTAGCATTTTAAATATAACGCCGCCAGAGATTTTAAATGATAAAGATGAAACTCAATGGGAATGGCAAATAAATTTAGAATCTACACCAGAGAAACAAACGACAACACAGGAGAACATGCAACCCATGAAACTATTGGCCAGTGATGAAAAAACCGAAAAATCGCATACAGAAGATGATCATAACTTGTCGAATTCACAACAAACTGAAAAACTTAAGACCGGTTTGAATTTCCTAGATATGCTGATGAGTAAGGTTACAGCTAGCAGCACTAGCAACCAACTGTCCAACAGCAATAACAATAACAAGTCAGCTGAGAAATTAAAAGAAGAAGGTTTATCGAAAATGCCATCATCCAACTCTTTAAATGAAAGTTTTCAATATCATCAGGAACATTCTATGGATTCAACCGATGGATTTTTAGGCTTTGAAGACTGTGAACGAATACCCGGCATGCTAATGACACCCATTGTACCACATTCCACGAAAAATAACAAAAACTCTGTGTTTGTTAGTGAATCACTTAACGAATATATGCGCCTCAATGATTTAGAAACCAATTACAGCATCGATGAAGATAAATCAGTTATAAAAAGTAAAATATATGCCAGAGATATGGAAGGTTTAATGACGCCCAAAACAGTGCCACCACCCTTCGATATGCCAGCTGTGCCCGAAAATTTACTCAAATTTCGTACGGTTGCCGAACGTAAGCAATATTTACAAAAATTCTCTAAAAACTATCGCTTGGCAATAATTAATAATGAGGCGAGCATCTATCGAGAGTTGCAAAGAAGAATGCGCACACAAAAAGTGAAAAGCGCCAGCCAACAATTAGCTCAATCGTCCAACTCTGCCATGTCGTTCACGCGCAACGGCTGGAAAGCAGCATCATTTATTAACACTGAATTCAACAAGTACTACTATCAGATTCTAGAAATCGATAACTTCTATACAGTACGTTTAAGGGGTGCACGAGGAAATAATGATGAATTTCGTAAAACTCCCTACACAAGTCGAGTGCTGAAAGCACCAAATGAATGTCCATATCAATGTGTGGATGAACGCGTTTGGCAAGATTTGAAACCCATTAAAACTATTGTCGCTAAGGCTAAAAAACTTAATAAGGATCCTTTGCCATCAGTGTTCAAACCCTGTCCATTGTCTCACAAAACATTTCAGAAACCTTTAGATGATGACACTGCAGCTCTACTGTTGGCCGGTGGTAGCATGGCTGTTGTTCGCATGCCTACGGTAGAATTGGAAGTATTTCCAGAATTTGGTCGACCCCTACATGAAATTGCAAAACGTTATCTACAGTATATACTGCCGCATCATGACATCTCAAGGGAATGGGCTGAGTTTAGTGTCTCAACTCTGCAGCAACCAAAGTCACTGAAAGAGGCAGAACAAGCAGCCGCCAAAAGTTTTAACTCGCCAGATATCAGTAGAAAATCATACACATTTGTAATACCGTATCTAAATGATCGCAATCATATCTTAGTGAGGCGTGTAGTTGATCGTTCTGAAAAACTTGATCACTCATTTGAAAACTGCCTGGAGGAAAAGGAATTGGTGCCCAAGAATGATTTTACTTTTCGACAAAACTTAGACGATAACGATAAGGATCTTTTAATATGTGCCGATATGGTTAGTGATATGATTAATACCGTTGCCATTAGTTGTAGTGAAAATTCATTTATCAAAAATGATCCCGACGCTATTAGCACCGAAGATGAAGAATCAAATGTTATCATTAGACAACTTAAATTAGATGGAAATCTTATGGAAAGGCCGCTGACATCATCGCCTAATACGACCGTTGCTTCAGGAAATGCCAAAAAGCAAAAGAAGCAAAACAGCCTGTTGTAAGTATCTACTTGAACACATAATATGCAAACAATTTAGGAAAATTAGGAAAATATTCAAGAAATGTTTTTTTTTTGTAAGCCTTTATACCAGCTTCCAATAGCAATATGTTTTCCACTTTCCAACGTTATAAAAAGAGCATAGACAACCTCCATCCAGAGAAACATCTAGAAAGCAAAAATCTGCTCAGCGATAGGCAATTCCAGTTTCTTTACTTTTGAAATTCGTAGTCGTTTCTTTTGATTTATATTGACCTTTCGCATATCACTTGTTATAGACAGGGTCCCACTAAGGTAAAGATTTAATTTAGTGGATATGTACTTCCAATCCTGTCATGCCTATTTGTCATTTGTTTTCACTGAAAAAGCTTAATGTGACTCATACTCATACATACTCATACCTTCAGTCAGGATTACGACCTAGTTTCTCACATCACTTCTGTTGTGTGCGTTAATTCTATACATGAGTGGCGGGATCTACAGTTTAAAGTCAATTCCGAACGGCAGATTTTTGAGAAACTTTTCATGGCAATTTTATTTATTCTCAGAGTTTTTGGCAGAAATCTGCCAAGAGGAAGATAGGTTGGAGTGGTAGCTTTGATACCAAAAGCTGACTTGAGCACGCATAGCGTCCCGTTGTGAACGCAGTCCCTGTAGTGACCAAGTTCCACCAAGCTAGGGAAGAAGTTAGTCATCGCATGGGCTGCACATACCGAGAGGAAGTCGCCGAAAATATATTTTTTTATATTTCGTTTTGTTATAGATGCCTGACCTGGGGTTTGAACCGTTTCCTTACGTCTAATAAGCCAACACACTACCTACTATATTACGGCGACTATTGGTGGGACTCATGAATAAAGTTATCAAGCACAACATGGCTGATAAGAGAGGCTAGGCCTTAGTTCTGACAAAAGGGTTGTAATGGCCTTAATATGAGCCTTTCACTCACTCGTGTTAACAGGTTTCAATGCGTGTAAGACCTAAAACGTTGTTGTTTGTTCACTCATAATCCGCGTATAGGTGTGAATATTGAGTAATTAAGTACTTAATGATCTCTGCATGAGAATGCATACGTTATGCGGGTTCGTATATCAATATCCCATCGAAAATATATAATTCTCATGTAAAGAATAGTGTGCCACAGTTTATTTTGATACTTCTCGAATAGGAACAGAAAAGTGTGAAATAGTAGAGAATATAATTCTCTCCATTAATCTGAGTACCCTGTAGTACGATGTAGTGCCATGTAGGGGACACGTCTTCTTCACACACCACAGTGTGCTACAGTTTATTCTGATACTTTTCGTATAGGAACAGAAGAGTATCAGAATAAACTGTATAGGAACAGAAGAGTGTGACACAGTATGTATATTTTAACACTTTTCAATTAGGTACAGAAGAGTGTGAAATAGTAGAGAATATAATTCTCTCCATTAATCTGAGTACCCTGTAGTACGTTGTAGTGCCATGTAGGCGCACACGTCTTTTTCGCACACCACAATGTGCTACAGTTTATTCTGATACTTCTCGAATAGGAACAGAAGAGTGTGCCACAGTATATTTTAATACTTCTCGAATAGGAGCAGAAGAGTGTGAAAATTCTTATTAACAGCACTTGAGTATATAATTCTCTAGATTAATTTGAGTACCCTGTAATACGATGTAGTGTCATGCAGTATTCGGCTTTTTCGTACACCGATTGTGATCGATTGACCGATAGAACAGAGAAAATTCGGTTTTAAGTCGCACCATTTGTATGTGCAACATAAGAAAAAGAAGTCCTCCCCGTCCCTTACAAAGTAAAATTAAAAATTTAAGGTCAATTAGCATGGCACCACCTTCCTCCAACACCCTTTAAGTTTAAATCTTTTAATGAAAATATAATCTTTTTAACTATTTTTCGTCTATTTAGGTTGGAACTCAAGCGTCTAAATGCTACAATTATTGATGCTGCAATTAAGACTGAAAATGGTAAGTTCTTGGAAAAAGATTTTAAATTTTTGAAACTTAATTCTGAAATTTTATTTTTTTAGATAATAAGCCTTGCTCGAAGCCATACTGTCAAATGGGGTGTGTTTGTGCAAGTCTAACAGAAGATCTACCAATGCGTGAACATTGTGGCAAAAGCAAATGTATGCTGGAGTGTACTTGCAAGTCATCGAGTCAATCCCGTATAATGCGTTTAGAGACAGATGTAAGTAAAAGCTACAAATACTTTTATAATTCAGTAACAGTTTTAAAGAAAATGTAAAATGTTTTAGGGACGAACTATAACCACTGAAGATGCCTTTATGCTGCGCCGTAAGGCAACAGCTCGTTTGGCTCGCATGGAAAAAGAATTCACTTCGACGGTAGTGTTGACAGAAAACGAAACTCTATTGATTAATGAAACGAACAACGATAAGAAACGGCGATGTACGAAGGCACCCAAACGCTATGAAGACTTTACCGATACCGAAGATGAACAGCGTAAAAATTCACCTAAAAAATCAGCCTTAACTACAATAGATAATGAGAAAAACTTGGCAGTCGAAGTTAAAGAACTACGAGAACCTGTCTATGTTAAGGACTCAATCGTAGGCCAATTAAAACATTGCACAGTAAATTTGGTACCTCTACAGGACATGGATAACATTGCTCCCTGGTGTATGATACATAATTTATATAAATGCTACTGCAAGGGACGTGCTGTTGAAGGCAAACCGGTAGTTATTGAGAAAGAGGAACTGAATACCACTATTGAGCATGAAGGTGTTGAGCAAAGTTTAGAACTGGAATCTCCAGTAAGCGTTAAACCGAAATATACTTTTGAAAAGGTAGAAAAAAGAAAGAAATCCTCTGTTCATCAGGATAATAATGTGGACAAAGAAGATGATGATGATGTTTTGAATAGTGAGGATCAGGAACAAAATGAAGAAGAAGACAATGATGAGGAGGATGATGACTGGACTAATCCAAGGAAACGTAAAAAGAAAGAGTACAGAGATAAAATGAGAGAGAAATTCATTGATGAATACAGAAGTGATAATAATTCGAATCAAAGTAGAACCGATGATGAATCGCAACAATCGGGTAAAACTGAATATCGTACAAAATCTGTGGTTAGAAATTTAATAGACAGGAGTAAGCCCAAACCTAGTTTGCATGAGGTACGCTTACGTTTCTTTCAACCACGGGATGACTGTTGTAGACGTCAAATTCCCATACCCAGACGCATGTTTTTGTATTGCAATCGCAAGCGTAGACTTAACGTTTTGAAGTTTATTAAAGAGAATGAAAATGAGCAGACAAGACTGTTGTTAAATGAGCATGTGATACGTTCTGTTTATTATCACAAAATTGACTCGGAGAGTCAGAAAAAGTTGACGGATATGAGCATAACAAAAACAACAGAAAAACAAGATGACATTGTCAAATCTAAGAGCCTAGAAGCTCAAAAATTATCAGTTTCTGAGCAATTGTGTAAAACTGAAAATACAAATAGAAATAGTTTACTTGTCAATGAAATAGTTGATCTATTAGAAGACGATGAAGAGGAAACTCAATCTACTAGGCAAGAAAATAATTCCGGATCAGTATCCTTATTAAATGACAAGGACGAAAGTACTCATCTTACCTCGTCTAGTACGAAATCCTGTGCTTCTTTTGATAATCCTACAACTGAAAAGCCATCGGCTGACTCAAGTAAACAGTTACAGGTGTGTAGCGGTAACAAGGTAATAACAGTTAAACAATTTGCTACATTGAGTACTCTAAACACGGATCAAAGTAAACAACAGCAAGCTGTAAATGTCCAGAATGAAAAAACTGAAACATCGATTGAAATTGTTAATGATGCAGTGAAATTACCTAAAATTTCAAGTTGTTTTTCGCTTAACGCAAATGCTAATTTACAAAGTTCATCGTCAAAAGCCATGTCTAACGAAGAACAACAACATTTGGATTTTACATCCGCTACCTCCGTACATTCTGCAGCCTTTTCCCAAAATCAAAGCCAACAAATAAAACATACTGCAAGTCCATCAAACACAACAGCCTCAACATCTACAGTGAAAACTGATGGAAGTGCAACAGTATTGGACCTGGACAATGAAAATGTTAAAGATGTCTATAATAGCGTTATTAAAACAATGAATTCTTTGGTTAGTAAGAAGATGCAGGACATAGATTGTGCATTACAAAGGGAATCCCATATTATACCAGCACCAAATGCTGACATTCTATGCATAATGAAATGGGCTAATTTTTTGGATGCCTTTTGTGAAGGCTTTGCCTATATCTGGCAGGTGAAAATGAAAGATGTTACCTTTTTCGTTGTAACGATATGCAATATGATGCCGTTGATACCGGGCGCCATGGGCATTGTAAATATTACAGCCTTGAAACCAGATAGAATGCCTTTGATCGGTAAGATGCTTTTACAAAGATTTCGTAATAAAGAGACGGAAAAGTTAGCCGTTGTTATGCAGGGCAAACAATCACATTGGGTAGTCAAAGGATTCCTAAGGGCAGACCCAATGTTGGCCTGTAATAAACCTACACCTGAAAGTCATCCTTCATTAACTAAAAAAATCAATGTTTTGTGTTCGCTGCTGGTGAAGCAAAGGCAACGAGAACAAAAGAAAAAGGAAAATTTGGCAGGACAATGGACAAGTCCACAAATGGCTATGGCAACGCAAACCCTTGCGAAAAGCAATCAAACACAATCAACACCAAAAGTAGCACAAATTATGCCAATACGTAGAGTAACAACAGTTCAACAAAGCTCACCAAACAATGCAGCGTCATCTTCAACATCGGCCCAACAGTTAGCAGTTAATCCGCAACTAAGTTCACCACTGCTAACACAACAACTGCAGCAGCCTATTAGCCACATTAAGTTACCGGAAAACTGCATTGATACGACGGCAAAACCGTCCGTTAGGTTTCATATAGTTGAGGGCGGAAAAAACAATCCAAAATACATGATGAATCGTAAACGTAAAATCGATACGGCAATATCAAATAACTTATTGAAAGCGGATACGTACAGTAAAATGAGTTCGAATATTGAATTCCGCAGTGTAAACGAGAATGATATCAGCGAAATATCATTGCCCGAATTAATAAAACTTGATCATAAATGGTTGGTGTTGGATTTGCACAGTGATTTTTCTCACATCTTTGTACCCGATTTTCGTGATCTGGTCTCCCTAGATCGTATACAAAAAGTGCTTAATTTTGCACGACAAAAAAATAAAATCGTTAAATTGCAATTTTTCCAAAATGCACCATTTGATGCTTTTGTCACGCCCAAATCGGGTAGAAAAATATACTTTGGCCCCCTAACAATGGAAATGAAAGCACCAACCTTAATACTTTTGCAAAGTGTAGACGGTCAGATGATGTTAAGAGAACTGTATCAGCTAAAACATAACATCGTTAAGAAACCCGAGGAAAAAACAAAAGCCTTTTGGTTAATACACATCAAGGGACAGACACATTTTGAAATGGACATTGGGATGAATAGTGAAAAGCTAGCCGAACAACTGCCAGCAACGTCTGCGTTAACACCAATTGCTTGGAACAACATCACTGTAATAACAAATGCTGCTGCAACGCCTAATGCTTTGGAACATAATAAGAGTGTTGAAAAATATAACGATTATGCTGATAATGGTGATGATGATGATGATGAGGATTGTATGATTATAGATGATGCAGAAGAAAACAATGAAAGTAAGTCCCAAGAGCGTTACAATTTCACTATAAAGACTTCATTAAATGATACTACAGTTAGCATAACACCACAAGCTAATTCATTGCCAGGACCATTGCCCATACAAACATTGCATACGTTTAAAGCAAATAAAACAGATTCACTTGTCTCACCAACTGTTACAAAATCGTTATTAAAGGTGCCAAATACTAATACAATAATTAAATCAATTAATCCACCCATTACGGCATCATCACCGGTAATTCTAAATCCACCACCCATAACCGTAACAAACTCACCATTGCCATTCTTAAGTTTACCGCCAAATACTGTAATAACAGGCTTTAATCCAACGCCCGTTAATAATGTTGGAACACATCTGTTTAATTTGCCCGCTAATGCAGTTGTTACAGGCATTCAATCAGCACCTGAGGATGCTTCTTACAGTTCGACAATTTTTATAACACCATCGCCGTCTGTTGTCATAACCGCACCTGCATTGGATGCAGCAACAACCACTAAAACATCTACAGCACCCAGCAATAATTTAACAACTATTTCTCCACTTACAGAAACCCAACTAGTAACAGAGGAACAAATTTCCAACAGCAATGCTACACCAACGAAAAATAACCGTCAATCATTTGATGCGGCAACCATAAAACGTCGACGTATTTCAATATTTTGCTCAAACAAATACGATAAAATTTCGGAAAATCTGGCTGTGGATGCCGTTATGAAAAATATTTTGCCCAATAATAATGATTATATACAAATAAACCCTATGCCAGAAGATGGAGAAAAGAAGGCTACAAAGTCTACATTGGTGGCCACCGTTGGTTCAACAAGAATTTCCAAAATAAACGATGTCGAAACCAATACTAGACTAGACACTGAAAAGGAAAGCGGAAAAAATGACAATTCCAATAAGCCCATAGTCTTTGATGTTAATTTTATGGATGATGGTGATGAACCAACAGCATCTATTGTTATAAAACCTAATACATCTGCAGCTCCGAGTCAAACGGTGTCATCTTCATCCTCATCATCTCAAGCCAGCTATGTAAATGTGACCACCGCTACAACGTCTACAATTATAACAACAGTTACTAATACAAAATGCATTACGAATACAGTAACCACTAATGTTGCAGCCTCTAAAGCGACGACAAAATTACCTATCATGTTTAACACTCCATGTGCTGTAGCTGTAGCAAGTAGCAACACCAATACCAATAATACTGGTAAAGAGAAGCTCTTGAATGCTTTATTATGCGCTAAGCAACAGACAAATATTGTACCAAAATTTTCCACACCTCGACCTATTAAGCCAAAGCCGTCAAACACTGTTGCAAACTCATCTCCAGCCTCCATCTCCACCGCAATTCAAACCATAGAAAAGCCAATAACAAAACCACCGCCATCCTATCCATTAAGAAGGTCATCATTACCACTAAAAGTACAAAAGGTTGTGGGTGCCACAAGTAGTGCCGCCACTACCGCCATAAATACCACTGCTGCAAACCAGCCGACCTCTTCAGCCACATTAACCGTACAACAAGTTCAAGCCATGCTAAACAAACCGGGTTTAAATGTAACTTCAACAGTTTCTTCAGCTACACCGACGACGACGACGGCGGCGACGGCGACTACATCAAGTATGCAATTAACAATTTCATCCACCATTAAAGCCGCAATAGCATCAACCAACAAAGTATTGACAATTCCTGCTCATACTGATAACGTGAAAGCATTACAAACTTCTATAGCACCATCAACATCTGCCGCAATTTCGAAGGCAAACTCTATTTCAAACTCAACGTTGACCATAAGCAAAGTACAATCTTTTGGCGCACCAGCTCAAAAATCACAAAATAGCAGCAATACGGAAAAAAAACTTCAATCATTTGCAGCTCCTGCTCCTGCTCCTTCTCAGGGACAAATCATATTAAATAACATTAGTGAACGTTTACCAAACCCACCCTCGCATATTCAATATGGTTACATTGTTTCCCCTTCTTATACAAGTCAAAAATTTGTAGCAAAACGTGTAACAGAAGAATTTTATGTCAAAGTACCCAAAGTGGGTATATTAAAACTACAAGGCCTAGGAGCTGTAAATACTTATCTTAATAAGTAAGTCACAACAAGGCTTTTGTCGAATACAAAGTGTTAATGTGTTAATAATTGTACTTTTTTTTCTTTGTATTTATAGATACATAAATAAGACTCTAAAGGAGGCGGCCCCATCAACGCCTGTTGTATGGAAGTTTATAGCGGCTAGCAAAGCTGTACAAATGCAAAACGTAAGAAATTAAAATTTATATTTTCTTTAATTCTTTTTATTTTTATAATGCCTGAGGCTATGTTCCTGCCTGGTTTAAGGATACTTATACCGGATAAGGCACAATGGAATGGTGGGTTACTCCAGGGGCAGAGAGGTATATCCATCTTTACAGATCGGTCTAAGTTAGGTGGAGGTACAGGTGCTGGGGTTTTCTGTAGGGAACTCGGTCTTGAACTTCACTTCAGATTAAAGGATGACTGTAGCGTGTTTCAGGTGGAAATTTTCGTAATCTTGAAGGCTATTGAGGCCATAGCTGGTGGACCCGCTTTGGATTCAGAATCTTACATGATCTTCGTTGACACTCAGGCTACCCTAAGGGCCATTGCGTAGACCTGGTGCAAATCGCGGTTCGTTCGCAAATGCAAGGAGTCGTTAAGGACTTTTGTACCAAACCAAATCCGTATATGCTGCGTTCCGGGTTATAGCGGAATACTCGGTAATGAGACGGAGGATGCTCTCGCTAGGTTAGGTTCGCTTTCTGAGGGCGATTTAATAGTTGGTCCTGATCCCCCAATCTGCCACCTCTAAGGCCTCATCAATAATTGGTTAGGAGGGGAAGAGCAGAGGCGTTAGGGGAATGGATCGGGTTGTAATGTTTCTAGGTGTCTATGGCCTGCTACAGAAAGTGTAAGAACAGGTTGGCTGCTGGGGTTGAATAAGGCCAGCTTAAGGTTAGTTATTGGGTTTATTACGGGGCACTGCGAGATTAGGTCGCTGATAAGGATCTGGAACAGATCCCAGCCGGACTATTGCAGGGTATGTTGCTGTGAGGAGGTGTTGGAGACTATCGAGCACCTCCTTTGTTACTGCCTAGCCCTTAGTAGGTTGAAGGGTTTGAATTCTTGGGCAATTCACACAAGCCGTTGTATCGTTGTATTGAGTGTATTGTTGGACGATTATACAACAGTGTATGATTGTTGTTGATAATTTTCATGTAAAAATCCGATACACTTATACACAATTTTTTCATATGTTTTTAAAAGTTGTATTGGTTTCGTGCTATCAAATTGTGTGAATGAAAAAAGTTTTCATATTTTTTTCAAAAGTTGTGTTGGTTTCGTGCTATCAAATTGTTTGAATGCCAAAAAAATACATTTGGAATACGAAATACACAACACAGCATAGCATTGAGCGTTCACAAACAACCAAGTGTATTCAATACAACATACATACACGATATAAAGTCGTGCGAATTGCCCATCTATGTCGAGAGCCAACATCAAGGCTCTCCATAGATTCATAAATAGGTTGAGCTGGTTGAGAAGTGCTAGAGCTTCATTGGTGTAGTCGCGCTTTCCCTTGTGTGTTTGTTGGTCTGTGCAATTCCTCCGCTTCCTATTTACTCTTTCCTACTTCCTCTCCTCTTTCCTATCCCCTCTATTATCCTGTCATCTTAAGGACCTTTTGTACAATGGATCAACTTGACCTCCGGGTACTGCACTTGTTCCATTTGACAAACACATTTCCTTAACCTAAACCTATAATGCAACGTTTAAAAATATTTTTATTATAAAATATTTATTGCGTATATATGTATGTAGTGTTACCAATTAAAAATATTTAAAAAAAAATCTTTCTGAAAACTTAGTTAGGTTATGTTATTAGTTTCGATTAAATTATATTGCGAAGATAGGTAAAACAACCTTTTATTATGGAGATACATATATTATGATTGTTTGGTTTGAATCTTTCCTTGAATACCACAATTCAATTAGTCCATCTTTGTTCCCCAACATTAAAAACATTGCAAGAAACCTTCTTCTTAAACTCCGTAAACAAGATCTTGTGTTGCGAAACGGGTATTGATGTGAAAACTTCTCTAGGAAGAGCATTTTACATGCAGATAGCTTCAGATGCCTCAGATCAATGCAGCTGCGTGTTTCTTTTTTTATAGTTGTATTGCCACAGAATTTTCAAAAATAAGGCGAAAAGTTTTTGTTTTTGTTTACTTTTTAGGAGTGTTTGTTGTTACTTTCACCAAAAGATTTGTCATTAGGCATGGTGTAGTCGTCGTAGTCTAATAGGTAGTGTGTTGGCTTATTAGACGTGAGACCAAGGTTCCAACCCCCGGTCCGACATCTCCAACAGAACAGTGACTTCCTCTCAGCAGATTTCTGGCAAAAACTCTGAGAGTAAGTACAAAATTGCCATGAAAAAGTTTCTCAAAACATGTGCCGTAGGTCCCGCCACTCATGTATAAAATTAACACACACAACATAATCGGTCTAGTAAGCAAGCTATTTGCCCAATTATTGATCACTTTCCTTCTTATTTAACTCTTCTCGAGTGAAAACCAGCAACGTATCAAAGAAATTGCTGCTGCTATGGTGCGACAACACTTGATTCGCTGTCGTTTTCAATTTGTTGAACATTGTCCTTTGACGACGCGAAAAATGTTACGTAATTTATACATAATTTCGTAAAGTAGGAAACACTCGTTATGGTTTTGAGGTGGTTGTTAGGGTTATAAGGATCAAGTTAATTGTCTTGAGGGGATTGGCATTACATTAGCACGATGGAAAGATACCAGTGCAATATGATGTGGCCCTGAATAGGTTGATTAATTGACTAGTAAGCGTCAGCGCTGAAATAATATTCGGCTTAAAAGTTTTGTTTATGTTCACATACGGTGGACAGCAAAAGTCTTAGTACTCCAATATATTTTGACAAAAAAGTCCCCACAGGCTTAATACTCTTGCACAAAGTCTCGATATGACATCAAGAGATTATTTAGGAGATCATTTGAAAGAACGGTTACGTAATCGCTAAATCTCAAACAAAAGTCAACCGAAAAACTTGCTCATGGTGCCAACAGAAAACACTAAACAAAACTAGTACATTCAATTCCAAATGGGTTAAATGGAGTGCTTGATCTTAAGGGATATTCTACTAAATACAAGAGATAACATTTTCATATATTAGGCCTTTGAATTTTAAATTTACTCGGGGTTCTCCTTGGCGGTACCTACGGAGTCATCTGAGACTTTTTCTTAGTTTTTCTCTTGTTTTATGAAAAACATTAAAAAATTATTTGTTTTATGATAAAACAGAAATAAATTAATGAAATAAATATAAAAACCTTAATTTTTTATACAAACTGTTGGTTAAAATTCATGAAATTGTCAAAATATATTGCAGTACTAAGAAGGAGAAGTCGCCGTAGTCTAGTTGGTAGTGTGTTGGCTTATTAGACGTAAAGCCAGGGTTCGAGCCCCAGGCCAGACATCAAAACAAAATACAAAAAGTATTTCTTCGGCGATTTCCTCTCAGCAGATTTCTGGCAAAAACTCTGAGAGTAAATAAACCTGCCATGAAAAATTTCTCAAAAAAAAAAAATCTGTCGTTCGGAATCGACTTTAAACTGTAGGTCCCGCCACTTATGTATAAAATTAACACACACAACATAAGTGGTGTGAGAAACTAGGTCAATAATATCCTGACTGAAGGGTTGTAATGACCAATTATGTATGTACATATGTACTAATGGTGTTTTCTTTTCTACCAAAAAATGTGCATTTTATTAACGCAAAATGCAATTTTGCGTTTGTTTCTGAAAAATGTTTCGCCCTCTAAAAGGGTGGTATGTTTTATTCTAAATAATTCGCACTTGCCAATGGTGGAGGTCATTGCATTTTATGCCCTGTATAAATCGAGAGTGCTGATAATGCCCTGTAAATCAGATGACTTTTGTTTATTTATAGGGCTACCAGATGAAATTTAAAAAAAGTCGCCTGGTATTGTTATTCAATTTGAAGTTAATCTTTTCATTGTTTTGTGGAGTAATCTTAAGGAAATATTACATTATTAAAGCTACATGGTCAGCAATATAAAAAATTGCACTCAATGTTAGAACAGTGTAAAAAAATACTTTTTTTTTTTTTGTTACAAAAAAAGCGTGCAAAAAATGAAGTCGAAAAATTAGCGATCTGGCAACACCTTTGATCAAATTGGCATTTCCTCATTCATTTTCTTAATAAGTGGTAAACACAGGGCATACCCTTTTTTAATATTTGTGTTATGTTCTTCTCAAATAAAAAATGACATTAAAACAGGGTTGGTCAAAAATTTTTTTAATGTACCTTGTAAGTGGGTGACATTTTCTTTGTAGAAAAGAAAACACCATAAGACTTTTGCTGTCCACTGTATATAAGACCCCTGTTATTATACGTTTAGTTATTGCAACATCATGATATTGGTAACACTTCAACATCTTTCTCCTTTATTTTGAAGTATGTATTCCTTATAATAAAGCACTTTTTGTGTTGTTATTTCTTTTATAATCATATTTTTAGCATCAGAAGTCATTGCTAGTGCGTAAAACGAAAGCGCCAATTGGATCATTGGGATTAGCCAGAAATAAAAACGCCGGTGCAAACAAATCATCAACAACCGATAACACTTTAAATGAACCCATACTAATCGATGATTGAATCCATTTAACCTAAGTAAAGTTAGTGAATACTATCTATCTATCCTCGTAATGTTGATATGATATGAGATATTAAGAAAATAATTTCAATCGAAATTATTTATATTTTGTAAATATTATTAAATCAATTAATTATTAATTAACTATGATATTATTTTTATTATAATTATTATTTTTTATTATTATTTTTATTATTATTTTTATTATTATTAGTATTAGTATTAATATTTTACATTTTCTTTTACATTGTAAAGTAATTTGTTTGTTTTCTTTTTTTTTATATATCGAATGCACTTTAAATTGATTTAATTTGCCAGAATACTTTAAAGTTCAATTATTGTTTTGTTATATTATTCACTGTTTACCATTGATTTCTCTTGTGGAATATCATTTTTTAAGGAATTGTCTTAGAAAACTTCAACTGGCCACTTAAGAAATTTTTGTGTAATTATACTTACACAATAATTTAGTATATAAACAAATACATAAAAACGATAAAATTCATTTCTATAGAAAAACAAAATTTAAGTAATAAATTCTCAAAACTTAAGAATATTAATTTTTTTCTTGTAAAGTGTGTAAACAAAATAAACCTACAATAACAAAGTATACACATCGAACGGTTCACTAAATTACTTAAACTACTACGCAGGAATTTTGATGTTGGGGAACAACATAAATATCAAATCCAATTCCAAAAGTCAAGAATATTAATTTTTTTTCTTGTTAACAAAACTAAATAAACCTACAATAACAAAGTATACACATCGAACGGTTTACTAAATTACTCAAACCACTATGCAGGAATTTTGAAGAAGGGAACAACATAAAGATTAAATATGCAACAATAATGCAGCACTTACACGTTGCAATTACTTGTACAACATGTTGAATCAACGGTTGGTCTTCTTCTTAGCGCGCTTCAAATTTTCAACTAAATTTTCTTCAAAATGTTATTGTAGCAATGCGACGACCAACCAGCTATTCAACATAACAATTGTTTGTACAAACTAATAAAACCTGTGGCCCCAATGAACATCGATTACCTCCCTGTGGAATATTGTTTCGACAGGGGTTTTCACTTCCTGATCCCGAGCAGGGGCAACTGGGCCCCTGACACGATCGTCCCACCAGAACTTCTGGATGTATACACCGATGGCTCTAAACTCGATAGTGGAGTCTACTCCAGGAAACTGGACCTGAACATTTCCCTTCGGCTGTGGGATTATTGTAGCGTGTTTCAGGCGGAGGTAGCGGCCATCCACCGGGCTGCTCAATGGATCCTCGTTAACTGTGTTCCTTTCACCCGCATCTCGATCTTTTCTGACAGTCAAGCTGCCATAAGATCTCTGTCGAACGTTGTGAATAACTCCAGGGTCGTCAGGCAATGTCGCCGTTGCCTCGATCTTCTTTCTGGGCGATTCAGTGTCACACTTGTCTGGGTCTCCGGGCACAGCAATATTCCGGGAAACTGCAAGGCCGAAGAGCTCGCCAGGGCTGGTGCACTACTTCCGGAATCCTCCACTAGGCTCACTTAGCCCTCGATGGATAGAAGGCGCATCAGCCAGTTACTTGGACTTGGTCGTAACATCATCTCGATAACAGTGGCCATGCTTACAGGTCACTGTGTTATGGGAAGACACGCGGAGAGAATGCAGCTCCTATTTAACGACTTCTGCCGTGGGTGCAGATCCGCTGAGGAAGAGGAAACTGTTATCCACTTTCTTTGCCAATGCCCATCTGTTGCGAGGTGCAGATATAGGTTATTTGGCTCTCCAATTCTTGTCAGCTTAACGGATGTCAAGGAAATAGCTTCATTTATCAAATCTTCGGTCTGGTTTCCAGCGTAGGGTAGTCGTGCTTTAGAATGTGTAGCCCTTGCGCTGACGAATTATGATGCTGCCAGACAGTCGTGAGTTGTCAATCAGTGAGGAGACGTAATGTTGTGATATTGGAACCCAGAAAAGTTTGATCTCTGTTAATAAAGATGGCGAACAAAATTGTTAAGGCAGTGTTATCAGTTACAGTGTTATCATTTCATTAAATAAAGTGAAAAGAACGATCAACGATCACAAGTAAATAATTCATTTTTATTATTTACAATCATTGAATACACTATAAATACGAAACAATAAAAATTTAAAAAATCTAACAGATTTGTAAACGTGGAAGATATCTACATACATATGTCGGCAGAACAAACCACTTGGAAACCTGCTGAAGACATAACAGTCCACATTCAATAGAATGAACAAAGCAGTTACAGAAGATGCAAATGCTATAACTTACCTCACGTCGCCATATTAAAAATTGAGCTCTTAAGGAAAAGCTGAAAGGAAATAATAATCAGAAATTTATACGCATTTGGAATGCTTACCTAGGCACTATGCTCCTATATAGCAACATTGTTACTCTCAACAGAACTTTGGTTAATAACCGTACCTTATGGTTTGGTGAAAAATAAAAGATTATAAGATTGCCGAAATATGTTTACAATTGGTGAACCGTAATAAGGCTGATTAGATTTATATTTACTGTACTAAAGTGTGTGCTAATACATTTGATATATTTAATCTATCTAAACATGATTCAGTGGGCCTGGCCCTACTGGGTGTTAGAAGAATGTGTAAGTTTAGGTTCTTAGCTTTCGTTTGCTACCAAATTTATTAAAATTGATGCTACACAGGCAAAGTTATAAGAGTTTACATTTAATTTGCTTAAATAACTTAAAGTGGGCGTGGCAAATATAATAATAATTACGGCTAGAATGAAAGAACACATTCGTACCTTTTATTTGATATCAATTTTATAAAAATTGATGCCTGCGTTCTAAAGTTATAAGAAGTTAAAGAAAATAACTTGCCAAACTACCCCTTGCTACACAATTCTGTTCGCCTGGTAGAAAGGGAAAAACGTGTGCTTTCATTCTGGAGCATAAATATTATTATATTTGCCACGCCCACTTACAGATATTTAAGAAAATTAAATTTAAATGCTTAAAGCTTTACCCACATAGCATCAATTATCATAAATTTGGTAGCAAATAAAAGCTAAGAACCCGGTCTTTTATTTTCTTATATTATTTGCCACGCCCACTCTTTTCCTTCTTCTTTTTCTTCGAAAAAATGCAAAGTTGTAAGCTAATGCATTTAATCTATCTAAACATGATTCAGTGGGCGTGGCACTACTGGGTGTTAGAAGAATGTGTAAGATTAGGTTCTTAGCTTTCGTTTGCTACTAAATTTATTAAAATTGATGCTACACAGGCAAAGTTATAAGAGTTTACATTTAATTTGCTTAAATAACTTAAAATGGGCGTGGCAAAAATTTTAATATTTACAGTGAGAATGAAAGTACATGTTTGTAGCTTTCATTTGATACCAATTTTATAAAAATTGGTGCCTGCGTTCGAAAGTTATAAGAAGTTAAAGAAAATAATTTGCCAAACTACCCCTTGCTACACAATTCTGTTCGCCTGGTAGAACACACAAAATTTTTGAAATGAAATTTTCCCAAAAATTTCTTGTGTTGGATGTGTAAAAAAGTATTTTCTTTAACTTCTTCTAACTTTGTAAGTAGAGCACCAATTTTTATAAATTTGGTATCAAATAAAAGGTAGAAATGTGTTCTTTCATTATTTCATAAATATTATTATATTTGCCACGCCCATTTTAAGAAATTGAAGAAAATGAATTGTAAACTCTTATAACTTTGCCTGTTTCGCATCAATTTCCATAAATTTGGTAGCAAATAAATGCTAAAAATATAAACTTACATTTTCTTCTAACACCCAGTAGTGCCACGCCCACTGAATCATGTTTAGATAGATTAAATGTCTTAGCTTATAACTTAGCACGTTTCGAAGAAAAAGAAGAAGAAAAAGAGATAGAGAAAGAAGAGAGATAAAGAAATTAATATAAGAAAATAAAAATCCGGGTTCTTAGCTTTTATTTGCTACCAAATTTATGACAATTGATGCTGTATAAGCAAAGTTTTTACAATTTTTCCCACACCCACTTTAAAATATTTAAGCAAATTACATGTAAACTCTTATAACTTTGCGTGTTTAGCATCAATTTTCGTAAATTTGGTAGCAAACGAAAGCTAAGAACCTAAACTTACATTTTCTTCTAACACCCAGTAGGGCCACGCCCACTGAATCATGTTTAGATAGATTAAATATCTTAGCTTATAACTTTGTATTTTTCGAAGAAGTAAAAGAGTGGGCGTGGCAAATAATATAAGAAAATGAAAGTCCGGCTTCTTAGCTTTCGTTTTCTACCAAATTTATGACAATTGATGCTGTATGGACAATGCTTTAAGCATCTAAATTTAAATATCTATATGTGGGCGTGGCAAATATAATAATAATTATGGCTAGAATGAAAGAACACATTTCTACCTTTTATTTGATACCAAATTTATAAAAATTGGTGCTCTACTTACAAAGTTCGGCTTCTTAGCTTTCGTTTGCTACCAAATTTATGACAATTGATGCTGTATGGACAATGCTTTAACCATCTAAATTTATTTTTTTTAAATATCTATAAGTGGGCGTGGCAAATATAATAATAATTATGGCTAGAATGAAAGAACACATTTCTACCTTTTATTTAATACCAAATTTATAAAAATTGGTGCTCTACTTACAAAGTTATAAGAAGTTAAAGAAAATACTTTTTTACAGATCCAACAACACAAAAAATTTTTGCGAAAATTTCGTTTCAAAAATTTTGTGTGTTCTACCAGGCGAACAGAATTGTGTAGCAAGGGGTAGTTTGGCAAATTATTTTCTTTAACTTCTTATAACTTTAGAACGCAGGCACCAATTTTTATAAAATTGGTATCAAATGAAAGCTACAAACATGTACTTTCATTCTCACTGTAAATATTAAAATTTATGCCACGCCCACTTTAAGATATTTAAGCAAATTAAATGTTAACTCTTATAACTTTGCCTGTTTAGCATCAATTTTCATAAATTTGGTAGCAAACGAAAGCTAAGAACCTAAACTTACATTTTCTTCTAACACCCAGTAGTGCCACGCCCACCGAATCATGTTTAGATAGATTAAATATCTTAGCTTATAACTTTGTATTTTTCGAAGAAGTAAAAGAGTGGGCGTGGCAAATAATATAAGAAAATGAAAGTCCGGCTTCTTAGCTTTCGTTTGCTACCAAATTTATGACAATTGATGCTGTATGGACAATGCTTTAAGCATCTAAATTTAATTTTTTTAAATATCTATAAGTGGGCGTGGCAAATATAATAATAATTATGACTAGAATGAAAGAACACATTTCTACCTTTTATTTGATACCAAATTTATAAAAATTGGTGCTCTACTTACAAAGTTATAAGATGTTAAAGAAAATAGTTTTTTACACTTCCAACAAAAAAATTGTTTGCGAAAATTTCGTTTCAAAAATTTTGTGTGTTCTACCAGGCGAACAGAATTGTGTAGCAAGGGGTGGTTTGGGAAATTATTTTCTTTAACTTCTTATAACTTTAGAACGCAGGCACCAATTTTTATAAAATTGGTATCAAATGAAAGCTACAAACATGTACTTTCATTCTCACTGTAAATATTACAATTTTTGCCACGCCCACTTTAAGATATTTAAGCAAATTAAATTTAAATGCTTATAACTTTGCCTGCGTAGCATCAATTTTTATAAATTTGGTAGCAAACGAAAGCTAAGAACCTAAACTTACATTTTCTTCTAACACCCAGTAGTGCCACGCCCACTGAATCATGTTTAGATAGATTAAATGTATTAGCTTAAGAGCCGCTACTATCGAGGTGCGTGGTTCTGTTGCCACCCTAATTCCATTTGTACTACTTTTTATATAAAAATTATTTAAAGAAAAATGCTTCATTTACTTTATAAATACAAATACGATTTTTATTTAGCGATTTTTCAGTTTTAAATACATTTACTTTGTTCTTTTGTTGATTTATTAATTTCTTTTTTTTTGTGTTTTATTTTTTAATTATTTTATTTCATAAGTATAATAAGATTTTATAATAAAATAAATTTATAATAATAAAAATACAAATTGTAAATATACTTTAGTGCTGAATGTTCAACATTCAATATGGAATGAACAAATACAAGAGTAAGAGATATATAGATAGAGAGTGATAGAAAGATAGCGCAATAGTTTAGAAGAGAGATAATACATATACATTATTACATTACATATTACACATCAGATGAAAAAAAAAAAAGAAAAGAAAAATAATTATCATTATCATAATAATTATAATTGAAAATAGTGAAATAGTATGATTATAACAACAAATATTAAATTTCTTTTAAAGCTAATAAAGATTGACGTAAATATTCGTATTGATTTTTGGCATGTTTTATTTCCAAATCAGCTAATTCAATTAAACTGGAAAGAAACAAGAAACAAATAAATTATTTTCATTTTAAATTGAATTAAAATTTTCTCCAACATACATACAAATAAGAACTTAAAGATATCTTTACAAAATTATGTTTTTTTTGGATGAAGAAAAATATACATATGTATGTATGGTCGTTAAACTACGCCAGAGCCTAAATGGAAACCTTCTGTTTAGACAATAGCATGCATATAAAAACGGAAGGTCTGTTGAGACTATCTTACATATCCTAATGTGTACGATAGAGGTCGCTGGCACGAAGGGAGTATATCCTGGCTGTTTACTGGACATTGAAGGAGCCTTCAACAATGTGGAACTAAGCACTATTTACGTCTCACACTGACAAGACTGGGTGTATTGGACACTGGTGAACTGGATATCCAGACTACTTTGTGAAAGAACGATCTACCCGACGCTAGGGGGCTCGCACATTACCAGAGGATTGGGAGGAAAACTCCTCAGGGTGGAGTACTCTCTCCTCCCCCATGGAACCTGGCAATTGCCTGTGCGGATGACGTTGTTCTCACAATTTCGGGCAGACTTGTGGACACTATTAGAGACAGGATACAACTTGCTCTAGAGTGGGCATCTGATCGCGGTTTGGGTGTTAATCCTGGAAAAACGGAAGTCGTACTCTTTACGAGAAGGTATAACCGTCCACCTTTTCGCCCACTGAGATTTTATGGGGCGGAACTTGAACTCAAGTAACCTTGTCCTGGATAGGAAGCTATTATGGAAACCTAACATCATTAATAGACTGAAAAAATCCTCCATCGCCCTCTACGCCTGTAACAGTGTTGGGAAAAATGAGGCCTGGGACCTAGGGTGACTCACTGGATCTACACGGCGGTGATCAGACCTAGCTTGGCTTGATCCTTCAATAAGGCGGCGAATTTGAAGCTGATACGCAGGTGGCAGCGATCTGCCTGCATAATTGTTAGTGGTGCTCTGCCGCTTGATCTCAATTGCAGGCGCGTGGCTGCTAAGATTAGTAGGCGTCTTTGGGCGACTGGATAGTGGCATGAATCGGTCATTGGCCATGATACTTGAGAAATTTGGGACTGTCGGAAGCAGTGCCTACATTACACCGCGATGCGACTTCTCAATGAATTTTAGGAAAAGGGAGTGGTGCGGCGCACCTAGCAAGGGGCTCCGTACAAATTTACACCGATGGCTCCAAATTGAATGATGACCTGGAATCCAGCAGCTGCTTCAGCTTGAAAAGACAGTCCCACGCTATTCAAGAGTCAACCACATGAGAAATAAGTGCGCGGATGGCGGCCTAACTATCAGATAGTTTTGCTATATCCTTTGTACTTCTTTCGCTTGGAAGACACATTGGATTCTGAATATTACTAGTTGTGTTCAGGGGAAATTTTTGGGAGGAGCTCTCAGCATCTCGATTAGTGATCGATAAAATTTGTTGAGAGACTAGAATTATTTCCCATTATCCTAACCACGGTCTCCTTGATTCTGGCTTCAATGCAACAGAGACTATAGAACAGGTCTTAATTGTTTTGTTTATAAAACTGCATGCTGGTCTTTCTACCACTTCCAACTTCATTATCAACTCCAACATCAAGATTTTCCTGCCTTCTGAATATCATTCAATTGATGTAACTGTGTAGGCTGTAAACATAAGCATCGAAGAAATCATGAGCTGTTTCAGCTTTACTTTAGACTTAATAAGAGCGATTGCAAAAAGATTTCTCAAAAATGTTCACAAGGTAAGATTAAGAAAAAAGCTCCAAACTATAATGAAAAGATAAGCTTGAACATGATAATTCAAATCTTATTGTAAGAAATTGGATAAAAAACGTACAAGATCGAATCACTTGCAATTCAATTCCTACACAGGCCAATGGCCAATAGGTTGTGGTATAGCTACGTATTTAGGTACTCACACTGGATAATACAATGGGCCATATGGTCACCGAGTGAACTTAACTGTTAACGGCGAACTACCTGCTAACCTAACATAACAAATAGGTTGGAGTTATAAGCGTTAAGTTCTGATTTTTTTTTAACATTTAACTTTATAGTGCTTTTACAATAAATATTTAGAATTGTTAGAGATCGTATACATATGTAGGCCTTGTAAACAATTTCTCATTACTTTATAAAGAATTTCAATATGATTCCTACATGTGATCAAATTTTCAAGTTAGTTTTTATATATAACTAGCTGACCCGGCGAACTTCGTCCCGCCCAAAATTGATTGTTTTTATTGCCCAAAACAGGTCACATTATATATTTATTGTAATACACTGCATAAAAGAGTTATATAAAAGTAACTAATTTACTATAAGTGTGTGGATCTATCTATCTAGTTCAAAATTTAATCCAAGTCGATACGTTATTTAGGTGAGGCATACAAAGAATAACAATAAGAGGTCCGAATCATGGGTAGCGCTGACGAAGTTGTAGTTGTTGTACTCGCTTCAAAACTAAAAGTAACAGACATACATACATTTTATATACATATGTACTGTGAGCGTCAAAATAAAGTAAACACCTTAAAATCTTGTAAAAACAGTTTTATTATCATCAAAGCAAATGATGATAAAGTTTTGGAAAAAATTTTACATAATACATAAATAACTTAAGAAAAATGAAAATCATTAACAAGAAATTGTAAAACTAAGGAACTTAACAAATTAATTCACTTTTAGCGGAAATGTACCATATTTTTCGCATCAAAATAAAGTAAACAGATATATTAAAATTGTCTAAAAAATTGTATTTAATATTTTGTTTGTAATCCTTTTGACTATCACAGCTGATAATCTTCTAGGCATTGAATCAAAAAGTTTTTTCGTAAAATTAGATGGAATTTTATTCCATTCGTCCTATAAAACTGCCTTCAGGTGATCCTTGCTAGAAATATTTCTATCTCTAATTTTTTTGTCGAGATATTCATACAGGTGCTCGATGGGATTAAGGTCTGGGGATTGTGGTGGATGATCCAGAGTTTTTTGACAATGATGAAGCAACCAATTTTGGAGGTATGCTTAGGATCATTGTCCTATTGAAATATCCAGTTTTGTGATAGTTCTAATTTCTCTACACTAGGGGCTACATTTTGCTTCAAAATATCTAGATAATCTCCCTTTTTCATTGTAGATTCTATAAATACCAGATTATCAACCCCTGATGCCGCCATAGATCCCCAGACCATTACTGACCCACCGCCGTGCTTTACCGTCTTTGTAACATGTTTATTGCTGAAGGCTTAGTTTTTATTTCGCCATATTTAAGATGTTTTTTTATACCAAATATCTCAAACTTGCTTTCATCAGTGAAAAGAATATTATTCCAAAAAGTTTGAGGCTGGTTTATACATTTTTTGGCGAAATTTAAACGTTTGACTTGATTAACCTTTGATATGAAGGGCTTTTTACGTGGTACTCTGCCATGTAATCCATTTTGATGTAAAGATCTTCTGACAGTACTTGCGCTCACTGGCTTTCCAAAGGTTTTTTCAATATTTTCAGCTATTTTTACAGCACTAGAAGCTGGATTTGCCCTTACTATAGCTCTTATTTCGGTTTCTGTTAAACACTTTGGCAGTCTTGCACCGGGTAAATTTTCAAGAGTATTGTATTTGGCATACTTGTCTATTTTTTTTTTTTTTATTGTACAGTGGTCCCTTCCAACGATTTCTCCTATTTCTCGCAGGGATTTTCCTTTTCTATGCAAATCTAATATGATTCCATGTGTCTCAACTGAACTTTGTCTTCCTATAGTAAGTTTTTCGCTATTTTACAACTTTCAAAAATAAACTTGAAACTTCCAACTACTTTAAATGGTACTTTACCGTGTTATACCTTCAAAAAAATTTTTACTTTTGCAATGAAAAGGTTTTTGCATTTTGCATTGGATGATGCCACTGTTGACTTTATTTTGATGCGAAAAATATGGTACATTTCCATTAAAAGTGAATTAATTTTTTAAGTTCTTTAGTTTTTCAGTGTTTTGTTAATGAATTCTATTTTGCTTTAGTTATTAGTGAATTATGTAACATATTTTTTTAAACTCTATCATTGAAGTATATTTAATAAAACCTTTTTGACAAGATTATGTGGTGTTTACTTTATTTTGACGCTCACTGTATGTACATACATATGTAGTTATAAACCATCGAATTAGCCGACTTATATCTTATATCTTTTAAAGGGGGAGGGTTGCCACGTCCATTTTTGGTGAGTTTGTCGATATCGACTCTACGAACTTACCCACTAAATTGCATTCGTTTACGATTACTATGTCCCTAAATATTCAATTTTAAAGGTTTGCCACGCCTACTTTTTGCAACGCCTACCATCTAAACCTGATAAGCTTTCGAACAAAAAAAGAATGGTTAAAATCGGTTCAGTAGTTTAAGGGCCATTATTACAACTTGCCGTTAACTAAAGGGAGGATTTTAACGGGCAGATAAATTGTTTTTCATTATTATGAGTACCCAATAAGATAGAAGTGATCGTTAAGCTAAAGGGAAGATCATCCTACCTTTAACATTTAAAGGTCACTTTATGTTTGAACTTGCCATATCATATACTATTTTCGATATGGCAACTTCAAATTTAAACAAAATGAGCATATACAACAAAAAAAGAAGTCCGCTGTTGCCACTGCGTTAAAAAAAAACTTGTTTAATTGAGCAGTTTTATCGACTTTGCTCCGGCACTGCCAATTTTAATTTTATTTTATCTGTAAGTTGTAATAACGAAAATCAGTTAAAGGTAACTTTACAGTTCCCTTTAGCTAAAGGTACCTTTAACTAAACCCAAGTTTAACGGCAAGTTGTAATAATGGCCCTAAGAGTTATAGGTATCACTTGAAGGGGAAGGGTTGCCACACCCATTTTTGGTCGATATCGACTCTACGAACTTATCCACCAAATTTTGTTCGTCTACGATCAATATGTACCTAAATATTCAATTTTAACGATTTGCCACGCCCTCTTAACATTTAGGGATATGAAAAATAGATGTCCGATTCTCAGACCTACCCGATATGCACACAAAATTTCATGAAAATCGGTCGATCCATTTTGGAGGAGTTTAACCACTAACACCGTGACACGAGAATTTTATATATTAGATTTACCTTTTCTTAAAAGCTTGAACTCTGCGATTACGAAAGCTCACCAACTCTTCCTTTCCACAAGCCGACATTGTTTCGAATTTTTCACATGCTTCGGCTTGGGCAGCTTCGGCCTAGAGTTTTAGAAAAAAAAAATAAAAACAAACAATAAAAAATCATTTCATCATTTAACATTAATCAAATAAAGATAACAGAATTAGACGTTTAAATGATTACAACACAAAAACAATAACATGCCATTGTAGTGGTGTAGTATAGTATAGGAGTAGTGAGGGTGCTTTTGTATTACTTTTATTGTGAAAATTTAATCAAAAAAAATAAAAAAAAATTAAAAATTACAATTTTTTAAAAACATTTTAATTTTTACATTTTGAGTATTATTTTTAGTGAAATGAATTCCTAGTTTAATATGTCAATAAATTTGTTTAAATATAATATTTCATAAACTGGATTATTAGCAACATATACGATTAAAAAGTTATTAAAGTTAACTGTAAATTATAATAGAAAACCATATACCTCTTGAACTTCCAAAGGCTGCAGATAGTTTTTGTTTGTTAAGTATTGTAGGAGGAAAGCATTGATTTTTTTTTATAATTTTGGTTTATTGGTTTTAAGCAATATATGTAAGTGGAACATAAAATTCAGTGTTTATTAATTGATAATAAAAAAAAACAAATGTTTTAAAAAAATATATATTTAAACAAAAATAAATATATTAAAATTCATTAAAAAGCATGGGATATTATAAAAATTCATAAGCATAGACAATATTGGCCAACAAATTATTTATTCAATAGGAATACAGCCAATAAGAGTAACATAATATTTTATATGTAACATCATCACTGTTAATCACTTCATAATTTTTATTTGAATTTGATTTGAAATATAAATTTTTGCGCAGAGAGAATTTTGCAAAGGTTTGTAAAAACACAAACTATTAAGGAACTTTGACCAATAGATGGGTCAAGGGGGAAGAGCAGAGGCGTTGAGGGAATGGATCGGGTTGTTATGTTTCTAGGTTTCTATGGCCTGCTATAGACAGTGTTAGAACAGGTTGGCTGCTGGGCTTGGATAAGGCCAGTTTAAGGTTAGTTATTGGGTTTATCACGGGGCACTGCGACATTAGGTCGCTGACAAGGCTCTCCATAGATTCACTATTAACTTGAGCTGGTTGAGAAGTGCTAAGGCTTCGTTAGTGTAGTCGCGCTTTCCCTTGTGTGTTTGTTGGTCTGTGTAATTTCCTCCGCTTCCTATTCTCCCTTTCCTACTACCTCTCCTTTTTCCTCTCCCCTCTATTTATCCTCTCATCTCAAGGACGTTTTGTAGAATGGGGCAAATTGACCGCCGGGTATTGTACATGTCTCATTTGACGAGTACACGTCCTCTAACCTAAACGTAAGGAGTGCGTATGAAAAAATTTGGGAAACAAATTTTGCATTTTAAAAACTATGTTTCATAGTGAAAGCATAACAAAACTTTTTTATTTTTCCTGAAATACCTTCCACTACTAACTTTACTGAGTTTTTTGTTATCGTTTTGTTTTGCCACTTTCTCTTTTTCAATTTTTTCTGAGGTTTTCTAAATATTTGTTATAATTGTACTATTTACTTATTTATGAAGATCATACTGACAATTTATTTTCAGGTTTACTTTTTTTAAATTAAATTTCAACATTTCGAAATTTTTTTCACATTGAAGACAAAAAATTGTAAATTCATTACATTTAATATAACATTTAGTTTTCATTCACAATTCTGCGCTATTTTCATTCTACCCTTCAGTAAACAAAAGCTGTTTTAGTAGGTGATTATTTAATCATTTTCTACAACAATAATTAAATTTTCAATATTTTCTACCAAATTCCATTGTCCCCTATTCAAGGTAACAGTAAACTTGGATAGGTTATCTTTTGTTAGCCAATATAAAACAGAAATGTGCCTCGTTTTTATTTTTTTTACAAACAAACAGAGGGGGATTTCAAATAATAACACACTGTTCAAATAAAACTTTTTACTACTTACCGCGTGAATGTCTTTATTTTTTGCGCGAACTTTTTCTAAATTTCTGTTTGTGGCTTCATAAGCAGCCAAACAACGCAAGCGTCGTATTAATAAAGCTTTTGCAGCTTCACTGTCACGTTGATAATAGCGTAATGTATCACCAAGTTTTAAATCCTGATCACTGGCTACGCGTACTTCAAGATTCTAAAACAATAATTTCATATTTTTAATACAAAAAATATAATACAGAAAATAATAAGTATATATTCTAACATGTATGTATTTAATGAAAGTAGTATACCTTGATCTTTTCAAAAATGTCAGCAGTTTTTGCACAAAACGTTTCCATTGAATCTTTTTCGGCGGTAGATAATTGTCTTAAAGCATTCGAGATTTTCTGGTGACATTCGCCAACGTCTTTATGACGTTGCGTCATTTTTTCCGTACGCAATGCAGCTTCACGCAAATGGCCATGATATTCGGTTAGAAATTGTAATTCATTTTCAAAGAAATCATTCACATCGTGTACGGTAACACCTAAAAGTATTTCATCAGTGGTTTTCCCCAATACCTTTACAAGACCACCAAATATGGCAGTCTTTTTACGTGGTTTAGCACATAAATCTTGGTCGTATTCGAGGAAAACTTTTAAATGTTGATCATTACGAAAAACGGGATGGCTAGCTAAACGTCGTAGAAATACTTCATGCATAGCAACAGTTTTCTTAAATGTGGCAAGATATTCACTATTTTAGGCAAAAGATTAGAAATGTTAGAATCATTTTCTTTAATACTGATTTATTCAACTTACGCTTCTAATTCTGTTTTCATTTTACGGAATTCTTCTTTAGTCATATTTCCCTCACCTTCACCCAAACGCTGCAGTTTTTCACGTGAAGCATCGAAATCTGGTCTTGGTGGACAAGGTGGTATCTAAAGGGGAAACAAAAAAAAAATATTGATTTATTCTTAAATATATAAAGGCAGTTCGATGTCTAGGGCAAAGCTTTAATAGCTATGAATTCATTGTTCGATATATAGGGTATTTAAACAATAACCAAAGTCGGGTTTATTTTAAATTAACCCGCCTTTATCGGTAATGAGTCTACTTCACTTACAATGTAGCCAGCGTAATCTTCATTTTCTTCAAAACGATCGTGTAACCATACGAACTCCTCATGCTGCCTCACAACATTATTGTCCGACTTTGAAAAGCCGGGTAGACTTGTACGAGTGTGCACAGTAAATTTCACTTTATCTTTTTCGCTTAAGGCATCCGAGATTTCAACGTGTAGGGTGTCATCTGCCATGGCGGTAGCTGATATAACAGATGACGATGACTCAGAGGAGGCGGCACTGCCACTAGCACCATTGTTTTGGGCAACATCTGTTGTTGCAACTGGGGCAGAAGTAGAAAGTAGGGGCGTTGATGGTGTTCTCTGTATGTTGCTATTGCTATTAAGTTCCGATTGATCAGCCATTGATGCGTCAATTGGTAAAGGTGCTGACGTTGGTATTATTGTACTGCTTTCATTGCCAGCAGCAGAAGCAGAAATATTAATTTCCTCTGTTGTTAAATCCTACAAATACACAAAAGAAAAACACAAAAAGCCGATGATGATAAAACCAAGCGATAAGCACAAAATTTAAGGCGTTTTTAAGGATGTAAATATTTGCATATTAATTGTCTAAGATTACCACAAATATTAAATTCTATTTACCATATTACAGTTGGTTTTGTTTTTAATAAATCCCGTTTATGTTTATATTTTAAATGAAATCTATGGAAATGATTTTTATTTTATTTCTACAAGTGCACTCTGAGTGTTGCGAAAATAATGAATAATTGCAATCGTATAGTAATCCGTTTAGATGACCAGCCAATGCTGCCAAGTTTACTCGAAACATTGAGGTCTAGATGTCACTGTTAAGTGATATGAAATAAAGAATTGTTATTGTTGTTGTTTAAACGTTCACCACTGATATTTTATGTGCTGTAACTGTCTCGAGAGCATCAACAGGGTTCTATGGTGTAATGGTTAGCACTCTGGACTTTGAATCCAGCGATCCGAGTTCAAATCTCGGTAGAACCTGCAATGCAAGTAAAATTGCGTGCGATATTTTTTTTTCTTGTTTTAATTTATTATTTAAAAATTAAATTCGTACTCTATAATTGAATTGTCTACGGTAGAAAGATACAATTCCAACAACAAGGTTTTTTACAGTCTTATGATTGATTAATCAAACAAGTTCAGATGATTGACAAATTAAAAATGATTGGAATAAAATATACATGATCTGATCGTTTATAAAGTAGCGACAGCGGTAACAGTATTATGTATAAATATAGGGAGAACGAAATCCACGCGCATGGACGCCGACAACAGTTAAGCTCTGCAGATGAACGGTACCGTGCTTCTACAGCTACAGTGAATCACAGGGAAAATGGCCCACCATGAATTTACATCAGTATTTGGTTAATATTTATTAAAAAGAAAGAAAATAAAATAAATATTTTTGTTTAAAATAAAGTTTATTTGGTATTCAACATAAGGAACTAAAAAATTAATTACATTATTAATTCATTCAAATTTATCTCACAATGAAAATGGACCAGTATATTATTATTAAAGAAATAACGTGTTTTTGTTTTTAATATTTTGTAGGAAAGCCTTTTTGACTTATTACCGATTTTAAACGATTAGGAATGGATTCTACTAACTTTTTTGTGTAACTTGGAGAAATTTTTTTTTTTTTTTTTTAAATGAATTAATGAAAATTTTTCAATGAATTAATAATGTAATTAAAAGAATTTTTAGTTCCTTATATTGAATACCAAATAAACTTTATTTTAAACAAAAATATTTATTTGATTTTCTTCCTTTTTAATAAATATTAACCAAATACTGGTGGGCCATTTTCACTGTGATTCACTGTATCTCAACAGTACTATCATCAACAGGAGAGGATCAAGTTCAAACATCTTAAAGAACATCAATTGTAGTCAAAGATTCTTAAGTGCTCTCTATTTAGTATGGAGAGTGTCCATACATGTAGAAGTACAAAAATTAATATGTACATATATTAAACACCAGCTCCTATTATAAGAATGTAAGCCATTGAATGTAATTGTCCGTGATACAAATGCACTTCCAGTGTCTGAGAAAGATTTAAAAAATTTCATCTTGGACAGTTAAAACTTAACCTCAGATTATCGAAATTTTTAAACACACTTCTCGCAATTCAGCGAACGATTTAGCATGGAAAGAATGGTCTATTGTGGAAATAATAATCGGATTTATTTTTACTTTAAATGTAAATGAATAACCCGTTCAACTTGAAGGAACTACTCATACTAGCTGGCGACAAATGAATGCCTATGTTTTTTACTTTCTACAGATTATTTCATGTTAATGTTGCCGCGGCGTGAGCTTAAATTTTGCTATACTTTTTCCATTATTTTGTTCGGAAAGTAGCCAATGTCTGCTGTAATGTTGTCATCTTGGGTTGAAACTCTAGCTAGCTTCATCACGTACACCAGGAACTTTATGTATACCAACAAAAAAAAATAGTCAACTCCTATCTTGGCGATCAATGGACTGATTCAAAACTTAAATTGTTTACCAAACTTGGCTCTCAGTCGGTTAATAGTTTGACCAAGTCCAATACATACAACCATTTTGACGATATAAAAAAAAATCACTTATCATCGAACGGTAGCTTGCTCCATTGACTGTAAGGTCGGAAGTTTCATAGAACCTGAAGAAGCTAGCCCTCTTGAACTGTCACAGCCAAACTTTTTATACTCAATTCGGCAATTCTGATTGTTGACCCATGACTGCGGAAAATTTACGACTTTTCGTCTAGTTCAACCATTTGGACCAGAAGAAAAAATTATTTATCATCGAACGGTAGCTTGCTCCATTGACTGTAAGGTTGCAAGTTCATAGAACTTGAAGAAGCTGGCCCTCTTCGTCAATTCTGTTTGTTGACTGAGGAAAATTAAAATTCAATGATTTTCAAGCTTTGTTAGTTTGTTAGACTATTCCTGGTGAAATGGCATTGCAACATATTTCGAACCGAACAATAACAAAATCACCCGTTACGTAGACATAACCTATTAAATCGAATTCCTTGAAGTTATAAACACTAAAAAATGATTACAACTTCTGAATAAGATATAAAAGAAAAGTTGTTTTTTTTTTTATTTTTTATATTATTAATTGATTATTCACTTGATTTATTATTATAATTATTTTCGTTTTTATACATTCACAAAAATTATTTAATCCATTACATGAATACGTTTTTGTTTGTTTTCTGTTTTATTAGTATGTACTTATATTAAATAAAATATTATTTTAATGTATTTTTCATTTCTTGACGTATTATCTTTAGAATAAAATTGTATTTTATAGTCGTTAATTATTGAATTGTTTTATGTCTTGATTTGATATTTATTTAATTTATTTTTCTCATCATATTAAAAATATAACTATATATTTAATTTAAATGTACGTATGTACTTATGTACTGCAATCGTTTATTTCTTTTTTTTTTTTTTTGTTTTCATTTGTATTTTTTCATATTTCTTTCAAATAAACAAAAATTTTAATGAAGCGTACATTTTTTGTATGTAAGTATGTAGATAATATTTATAAAGATCACGAAAAGTTTACAATAATTCCCATATATCATTTTGAATATTGAAGGTGGTTTATACAACTATATGTTATTTTTTTGAATCCAATAATTTCTTTTCTTTTCTTAAATTTGAGTTTATTTATTGTTTTTTGTATATATGTATAGTCAACATTTAGATTTAGAATTATATGTATATTAGTGCTGATTTAATATTTTTATTTTATTATAATTTTTTATATATGTATTTTTTTTTCGTTTTGTTTTTTGATTAGTGTAAATTTTCTTTTCTAATATTTAGCTTGGATATCAGTGTTTGTGGTTCCATGTTTTTTTCTTTTTGAGTTTTTTTCTTGTTTTCACTTAATTATTACTATTAATTGTAACTTAAATGCTATTAAATTGAAGATTTATGTACTTTTACTTAAAAACTAATCTATCAAGTTGTTGTTTAACTTATTTAAATATTATTCCCGGCATTTAAAAAGAAAATACTACACTGGAAAATGTTATCAGTTATTAATTAACAATTCCTCAATAATATAATCTTTTATGATGATGCATACCTATTTTCATATTAAATTTTAATATTTTATAATTCATATGCTCTATAAACTTGTTCTAAGGGTAAACGTTGTTTTTGTTTATTTTATTTTTAATATAATTTTCTAAAAAAAAAAAAAAAAAAATTATTATTTTTAACTTTTTTGAATGTTATTGATTTTGTTTCGTTTTATTGAATTAGTGTTTTTCTGGAATATTCACAATATTATTAAATTAATTTCAATTAAATTTTATTATTTCTAAAAAAAATTTACATATTTGGGGGATTCACAAAGTAGGCTTTATTTTATTGTTTGTAAATTAAGACCATGCGCGTCAAAGAAATATTAGAGCAAACCTAGTGAAACCGCCAAACGAATTTGAGTCTAATTTTCTATATAAAAAAAAAAACATTCTTTTAAGAGAACGGATAGTGTTTAAACATCTGTGGCAACGAAATGTCTTTGTAGCATATTATTAATGATATTTTTAGTTAGCCAAACTCTTATCAATAGTTATTTTTTTTAATTTCATTTCATTTTTATTATTGTTTAATTAAAACGATTCGAATGAAGGTGCCTGCCGCAAACTTTATGTATTGAATTTCTACAGTTGAAACTTTATGTCAAATTCATGGCATTCATAGCATAATTCCAAGTAATTTTAAACTTTTTCCCTTCTTCGCTAGGAAGAAATGTATGAAATTCTTTTTAAATTATTAAATTGTTATAAATCAGATAAACTTTGCATACCCATGGATTGCTTTAGAATGAGTGTGCATTGTCTACACTATACGGCAATTGGATAGAAAGGATTCACATGGTATTTATTCTACGCTCTTTAATCAGCGAGGCATGCAAATTTTTTGAACTCCACTGAAAGAAATTGAATATAGTATGCGAAAATGTCTTCTAATTTTTAAATTTAAAACAATAATGTTTCCGTTATTGTCAATATTTATTATTATTTAAAGTTTTAAAGCATTTATTATTAATGAAAATTATATAAAATTGATTCAACTTCCAATGTTCCTAGTTTAGAAAAAAAAATGTTGAAGGATTTTAAAACTTTAAGGGTACTTTGTACCTCTGAAGTTTTTGTAATGTCGTGAATACAAGTAAAGGAAGCAGTATATGACAGTTTAAATAAAATAAAATTAAAATCAAAATTAATTGTGTAAAGTTCTCTTAAAAAGATTTCACTTTATGCTTATAAACTTGTTTGCATTTTTTTTTTCAATTTAAATATAACATTCATTCATTTATCTTTAAGTTTCAATTGAAAGCATTTGCGTATCCTATTTGCCACAGACACATACATACATACGAGTATGATTATAATGTAATATGATATGACAAGAAAAGCAATAATAATAGTATTGAACGTACAATAACATTACATAGTTATTTTATTTGTTTTTGTTTTTTATTACTTATTTTAAGGTGAAAAGTATTAAAATTATATTTTACTTCAATTGGGGGAAAACTGATAATGGAAGTAGTAACAATTGCTTGGAATACATAATTTTGATTTTTTTTGGCTTTTTTTTTAATATGAAATAAAATAAACAAGTTTGGAGTTTCGTTTTTAAGGTAGGGTGGGTGGTTTTTTTTTTTTTTTTTTTTTTGTGGAACAAATATGTTTTTAGATTTTAACTAATGTTTAAACATAACAACAAAAACAAACAATTGGTTTTTATTGTTATTGTTATATGTAGTGGAATTGATATACAATATATTTTAACACTTACAAAATAAATACAAAAAAAAGCAGATTGTGGTACTCTAGTAGTAAATTACTTTCTTTTCTTTTTTAACAGTACATATTATTTTATGTCAAATCAATTATAATCAAGCCTTCTTTATAAATCTGAAAATGGAAACACTTTATAGGATTATAAGCTTTTAAAAATTATTAATCAAGTAAATAAAACTGCTTAAACTTTCAACTTATAAAGAAGACTTTTAAAAAACTATTATCATTGAATCAATTTCTATTCTTTTTCTTTGTTTTGTTTTGGTTTTTTATGTTATGCAAATGTATTTATAGTATTATAAAGTAATATATTATTTATTAAAATTATGTATGTTTTATACACGTTTTTTTTTTGTCTAATTTGAGTAAAGAAACCTTTTTTTAAATATTATCATTTAGTTTATTTAAAGTATGTTATGTATTTATTTTGTTCCTTGTTATTATTATTATTATTATAAATATTCCAGGCTTTTATTAATTGTTATTAATCACATAATTTGGTTTTTTTTTGTTAATAAATTGGTTTGCAAAAATCTAGATTCTTATAAAGCTTACTATATTTAATATGCCATATTAAGTATTTAAGATTTATATGTGAATGCCTTTTTTTTTTGTTTGAAATAAAAATAAATTATAAATATGTTTTAAAAAATATAAGTTTGTTTCGTTAAAAAAAAAATTAAAGGTACACTTTAAAAACGCTTTAAATTCCCATTTTGTGCAAATTAATCAAATTTAAATCAAATCACTTGCTTTAAAAAAAACAATACATTAACACATTCGCGGACAAGACGTCAATTTTAGTTCAAAACTATGGGACAGGACGGCATATACCATCGCCAATGTTATTTATCATTGAGACAAAACGGTAGCTCCCGCAGTAAAGTTAATGTTAAATTATGGTTTGTTAAAATGAGTGTCCCAATAAATTCTTTTTTGTGTGCCTTAGAAGTAAAAGTAACGGCCATAAAAACTTCTAAACACATGTTGTGAGAAAGATATAGACTATGACCCACAATGAGGCAACACAGAATTTAACTGTCCGCGAATGTGTTAACAAAAAAAAAAAATATGTTTTCTTCTATCTCTTTTGTGAATATTTTCCATTCGAAAATATGATCTAATATTCCAATAGAAAATAATTTTTTTTTATTGTTTCCTTTTGATTTGTTTAAAAAATATCATATACAGGGGATTTTGTAAATGTTATCATATATGTATATACAGAAAATGAAAATGTTTCGAATATCGTTAGTCTCATTCGCAAATGTGTTAAATCCCTTTTTTCAAATTTTACAGGAGATACAAAAAACATTGTAGCTTTTTCAGTTTTTAAAATTTCTAAACTGTTTAAACGCAATTATTTTTACAAAATAATAATAATATTAATAACTAATAATGTTAATTATTATTATTAATTAATTAATAATATTAATATTTTTCGTAGTTTTGTGGACTTAGCGTTTTTGCAAACCACAAAATTACAACAACTTTAAACTATATAATGACATGTTTTTTTGTTGTAAAATATGTATTATGTATAATGTTACCGTTTTGCATTAAACTCTCAATTTTGGAAAAAAGTGGACTTAGCGTCTTTGCGAATTATACTAACGTTATATTCTTATGAACAGCAAATTTAAGTAAATTGTAGAAAAGTAATTTAATCTTTAAAAATGTATTTGAAATATTATATTTCAGTTTTCCAGAAAAAAAATATGTTTTGACTTTCATTGTGTTTTTTGTTTCATTTAAAATATTTTTAAATAATACTCTGTACAATATATTTCACTTTAAAGGGAATACAATTATTTATCAAGTGAAGAATTACACAATTTTCAAGGGAAAATACAATTGTTGAGAAAGCATGAACTACGTATGCACTTTATGCCAGACATTTAAGCGTTTATTAAAGGTCCGTTTATTTTTTTTTTCCTGTTGCTGTTTATTATTCTTTCATATTATATGTTACAGATGGTGCCTTAAATTGAAATAAACATTGCCTCAAGATTTGATATAATTACATTGTATAGAGCAAGCTTTATTGATTTGCAAAAAGAAGAAAAAAAAATGTTAATTTATATTTAAGAAGATTCGCTGTCATTAAATTAAAATAAATATAAACTGTGTATGTAATAATAAAAAGAAACTTTATAATATATTTATTTGCATTTAATATATATGTTGCATATGTTGCTCTTTTACTTTATTTGAAATATGACTTTTGATTTAAACTTTTTTGTTCATACATAAAATAAAATTAAGATCTAAACAGTAAATTAAATCCCTTGTGTAGTTTTTTTTTTCTTTCTTTTTAGAAATATAAAAAAAATAATATAAAATGAAATATTATTTATATGTTGTATAAAATTGAATTCAATTGTTTAATTGTTTTATTTCGTTATTCATTTTAATACTAACCATGTTGTATTAGTACAATAAAAATTATTAAAAACAATAATTGCTTAACTATTCAAATTTGTTAATTGTTAATTATTATTCAGCAATGAAGAAAATTTTACAACTAAATAATTAGTTTCACAAATAAATTAAATTTTCAACGAATGAATGTACAAAATAATTTAATATTCTAGAAAAGAAATTGAAAATTTAAAAATTATTTAAAGTAAAACGTGTGTGTTAGGAAACAAATTAACGTAGTTGAAAGTAACTAAATTAAATCGATTAGTCCGGTGACTGTTTGTACATTAATCAAGGATGATAATCTTGTGACCGAAAAACAAGAATATACCCAATAAAGTTTAGTAGTAAAAGTTTGTAAATAACCTGATTGAATATCTGATATTCTGTGACTTTAATTGCAATACGAATGTTGAATACATTACTAGGTCATCGCTAGGCGGCTAAAGTAACAAGGTTTAAAAAAAAATTATAAGAATGAATGAAGAATTATAAGAAACGATGTAACTTGAGTGTGCCGGCATTTGTTAGGAAGTCAATTTTTCTTCCCCGCAACGCAAACATATAAGGATTATTCAAAAATTGATTTCACAGTGAAAATAATTGTATTTCAACTTCTATTCATTGTTCGAAAAAAAGTTTTTACTTATTGAATTATCGAAATCGAATTAAGGCGGAATAGAGTACAAACAAAATATAATTTTTTTAAAGATTAAAAACTGGTTTCATGAATACATGCAGTGAGTCCGCCATCGTATTATATTCGGACTACAGCTTCTGTAAGATAAATGTGTTTAAAACTATAAAAGTTTACATATCCCCTAAAAGCAAGAAATTTTGTAAAATTTTTCAACTAAAATAAAAACAGCAAAAATAATTAATTTTCATTCGCTTAGGATATGATTGATCAAAGAAAAGTGGCAATGCTAAAAATGGTATTATTTTATAATTCAAACTTAATCATAACTGAAGTGACAGAAAATATTAAGCAAGCAATCTTCTGTCGAAATTAGATAATTAATGGCGACAACAAATTTTGGAAGAAAAAAACCGATTAAGAGTCGAGCGAACAAATGAAAATAAATTAAATTAACAAGAAAAACAGTGAGGCTGCCTTCCAAAATGTATCAATACAAAGTTTGTATACAGTTATACTACTGTATATAAACTATGTAGATATGCAAAGTAACCAAACAATGCATCAACTATAAATCTGATGCCTGTTTGCTTTTTGACTGCGTTAAAAATACACATTGATGACGTTTTGAAATAGAATACATTGTATATATTTTGTACAGCGGCATTATGAAACACGATACTTTGTTCAAACACAAAGCATCTAACATTTTGGAAGGCAACCTGACTTTTAAAAGAAATAAATCAAATTCATTTTAAAATCGTAAACAAACTTTTAATGTAATTCTGCACTGGAAAGAATGTTTATTTGAATAATGTTCACAATACATAGCACAGACAACGCAAAGTCATAAACATTTGAAACTAAAACAAAAAAAAAAAAAAAGAATAAACTATGGAATAAAGAAATATGTTGCTGGTTTCAGTAAGGTTCTAACATACCGGTTTCAGGTTTGAACAGGCGGATAATGGCAAAACAAAATCTTGTCTGATTATACGATGGAAACACTGCATATACATACATATATTTTGTTATTATAAACGTTCACGCCGCCGCGTACCACCGGTGGCCCGCACTAGACTGCCATTGATCATGCTATTAGACGATACGTAATACCAAATATTTATGTAGACCTTTAACACTTCGACTGTCGAAAAAAAAAAAAATACCTGAGAGTGACGTTCTCTTAAAAGCATTTATTTTTAATAACAATTATAATTAATAACGTCTTATAAATATAACAGCCGCCAGTAGGCGACAAGCATGAATTAAAGCGCCGGCGTGAACGTGTTAAACTGCTTCTCAAATTCGATTGATTACCATAAAAATAAGAAATTTCAAATATTTTATCTCAAATTAAATTTGATCAGTATTAAAAATTTCTTTAAAAGTTGTGATTTAATTGTAATGTAAAGAAAATAGTCGACCTTTGTTCTGTTCTTCGTTTCAAAACTAACTTAATATGTATGCTTGAGGATATGGATACTTGATAAAAGTTTATAATAAAATAATGAAATAATTAAGTATTTAACTTAACAAAATCTAGTTATTTATATATTGTATTGAAGTATTGCCATTATTTTCGCATATATGTATGTAATAGAAGTATATAGATATTTTAATATATAATTTGAAATTTTTTTATATTATATATATAAATAAATAATAATGTTAAGACGCTTAACTGGTGAATTATTCTTGTTTCGTGGCTTATTTAATTGCTATGTCATTTATGTATTTTTTTTTTTAATTGTTGCATTAAAATAAAATTAAAAAATCAAATGTTAACTTCAACTGTGTCCTTTTCGTTAATTTTTAAGTAATAATAAGAATAATAATTAATATTTAAAAATAATTTGAGGACAATTTTATGTATAGAAATTTAAACTAATAAATATATTATAAAATGTAATTATAAAAAAAAAAATAAACCCGTACACCACATAAAAATTACTTAGTTTTTCTTTTGTTTTGTTTGTTTTTTGTTTTAGAGAGAAATAATTAAATATACATCTAAATTATCATCTTAAAAATATGTATGCTTGGCTTTTGTAATTGTTGTAACTGTTCCATTTTGGTCAAACTTAAATAGTAAAAACTAAGTATAACAAACTAAAGGGTAACACTAAGCTAATTAAAAATATAAATCTGAAGTTATTGGATTTAGTGTTTAGTCTGCTGAGTTTACATATTATATTTATCCTTTCGAAGTGTAATTACAACTATTGTGTTGTTTAAATTAAATTGCTAATTAAGTTACGTTTTTAATTAAACACAATACGTAAATGTTTTTGTCAAATCTGAAAAATGTGTTGCTGATTTAATTAAGCATAAGAGTTCATAAGAATTGTTTTTTTTCTTTTTCTTTTTAAATTTTATTTTTTTTTAATATAAAATCATTTGTTTTATTAATAAAATTTTGTATATTGAAAAGGAGCGCTTTTTTGTAAAAAAAAAAAAACAAAAAATAAAACAAAAATATAATTATAATAACAGAAAGTAAATAAACACTTTGGTATGTGGGGAAAAAAATAAATGAGAAAACAAAAATCATAAAATAAAATAAAAAAAAAAAATTACATGCGCTCTTTTTTTCTACATATTTCATATAGACCACATATTAACATATTTAATTAAGAAATGTTTTTAATCTTTTTGTATTTTTTTGTTTTGTTTTTTCTATGTTGTTCCCTATTTACCGCACATTTTTTAATTTTAAATATTTTCAGTATATAATTTCAGCAAATCCGTATTTTGATTTTCTTAAAACAAATATCTGCATTCTTAGATTGTTAATTATGTGTACTTTCTTTGCTTGTTTGTTTTCAATGAATGTTAAAACTTAAAACTAAATTATAAATATTTGATTGGATGTGTTTACAGTACATGCAACGTAATGTATTTTTTCTCTTTTATATTTTCTTTTCTTTTTTTTTTTGTTTTTGGTTTTCATTAAATAAAATGAAATAATTTTCATCGAAGAAAATCTAATTAATTTCAATTATTTTATTGTACATAATTATCGATTACTTCCTTTCTTTTGTTTCATTTTTTTAAAATGCTTCAATTTGTGTTGTATTGAGTTATTCGAAGATTTTATGTATTTTGTTTAAAATTTTGTAAATAATTTTATGTTTTTTTTTTTTTGGCATTTTGTTTTGTTCTTTCACAAGAGTGGGTATTGTGTACGCGTATAAAAGTGTATACGAGAGAGACAAATCGTTAAATAGTGAAAAGAAACGTTTGTTTGTTTATATTAAGATTTATGCAAAGTACATAACCTTTTTTGTGTCTGCGTGTACTGTAATGGCTCGAGCCATTGCTCCTGGTGTGCGATCTTCCGAACAGCCGCTTTGATGGGATCCCTCTCCAGAATCGTGTTCTTTTTCAACTAAGTGATATCTAAGAAAAAAAGAAAAAAAATATATTCAAATATACAAAATATCACACAATCATTGTTCAAAAATTAGAATCATTTTTTTCTTTTGGTCGATGATGGAACATTATAAATTTCAATTCAAAATATACATTTATTTTACATCTGGAAAACAAACTTAAAATTCAAACACATTACATATCACCAGATTTTTAATAAATATTAATCCCCCTTTGTATATGCAATGATATTTTGTACATACCTTGCTCTGAAAGCTACTAAATGCGCATAATATGCAGGTGCCGGTATAGATACAGATCTAGTACAACGCACATATGTATGACATAATTGATATGTAAGACATTGCAACTCATCCGAATCAAAATGATTGTCATCCCATAAAACGTGATAATGGGAAGGACGACTGGTACCCTAAGAAAAGGTAAAGAAATAAAATCAGTTTCTATCGATACACTAAGACCAATCACAATAGAACTCACCTGAATACCTTGATGACTGCATAAGTAGAAATCAAACTCAGTGGGATGAGTAATACCAACATCGACTGTTGTACCGGCTGGAATGTTTCCAGACTTACCGCTCTGCTCCTTCTTTTCGGCACAAAACAGTCTTGTGTGATGACGTTTTTGAACTACAATAAACGTAATACCCGGACGATATTCAGCCTCTAGTTTTATACAAGCCTCTCGTATTGCCGTCAGTTCATGTTGGAGAACGTGGGGAAATTGACCTTCTGACACACCATCGCGATACAATATAATACGATGAGGTTTATAGCCGCCAGTTGACTTGTAGAACATAATCAACAGTTCACGAACCATACTTGACAATTCTTGTATAATTTCCTGACGATGTTGTTGTACACGTACGGTAGCAGCATAACGTGAAGGATGAGCATCCATTGAACCTACAACAGCGGCAATAGATGGTTTCTTATTATCGCCAGCAGGCGGATGAGTAACATCAGCTCCCAAGAAAATAACAGGTTCATTGAAAACCTTGGGACGTATGGAGGGCACAAGAATGGAATTTATACCACCCAATTTGACATTGATTTTGAGACATAAGTTGGACAATGTTTGCGGTGATGTCTTATTGACATTTTTAGCTTGTACACATTGTGTTGCCATACCCAAGACTGTATCACCAACACGTTTTACCTCGGCTGAAAATAACATCAAATATTAAAAATTGAAATTACATTTCAAGACTTTATATTTAAGTACAGAAGAAAACTTTACCATAAACTGGTGTTTTACCAGGCAAAACAACCACCACTAACTGTAGACTGGGAAATGAATTCTTTAAATATTTAAACATTGGTTCTACTTGATCTGGACCAGTGGCGTATTTACAGAAACAGGGTTGACCGATTATTGGCATACCCGCATCGTTTGAGATCTTTTGCAATTGTTGTGTAAAATTACGTAAAGCGTCTTCTCTTACGGTACGCTGAGGAGCGAAACAGGCAATTGCCCATACTCTAATCTCCACTCCCGTAAAGAATTGCTTGCCACGCATATCCCACACGCCTTGATTTGGTGATGCTAGCGATACTTTATTTTGAGGGGGAAATAGTTGCTGAAATATTTTAAATTTAAGTTCATAAAAAATCAAATAAACGAACGAAACTCCGATGAAAACTCACTTGGCCAGTCATGCTGGAAACTCGGCCACCATATTGCAACTTAGGTGGCGGTAAGACACGACCTCTGACTTCCATCATAGAATTCGAAATGGTGAGTCCGAATTCCTGGACATATGAATCGTTGTTGAAATCGGCTCTTTTAACAAGATTGTTTATTTCACGTTCCCGATCTGGTGCAGAACGGGCTGTAGCCTTAATCATCGTTGACGTTTGCATATCTGTTAATTTTTTAATACACCTTTGCCCAGCTACAATATGACAGACTTCCAATGGCAAATAAGTGTGTTTGTGTTCTTGACCTACTTGAAGACATGGCAAATGGGGGAAACGTAGTTTCATGCGATATTTATCAAGAAAATATTTAGCAACTGTACATTCCACGGTTTGACCATTTTCCAGCTGAAGGGGGAATCTATTTAAATGAATGATTACGTTTGAAACAAATTATTTTTATATTATTTGCATGAACAAAAAAAGAATACACTTACGATTGCATTTGTGCTGGTCTTCGGGTAACATTACAAACTCGATATTTACGTCTCATTTGGCCACAATGGGTGATTTCTATCTTAAGTCCCTTAATTTCTTTAGTAAATTTGACACGTTGGGAGTCTGTCAAAGGTTTACGCTGTTCGTTGATGTCTCTAATATCCAAAACCTCACACATAAAATCTATAACAGGTTGCGACTTGTAAAATGCCGTTGCGGACACTAGAAAATAATGAAAATTTGCAGAGTTTTTCAATATAAATTCTGGTCATAGATAATGGTTTAGAAACATACCATCAATATTCAACATCATTTTCCATTGGGAGGGACGAACACTCTGATGAAAACCGAACCACACTTCACGACCACCACCCAACGGGTGATAGTAGCCATCAGGTGAGCTAAAGAAACTTCTACCCACAGGGGTATAAGTCATGCTGGGTAAATGGCGCATGACCACGTCCAGAGCTAATATAGCATCGTAGGGAATTTGACGAGTACGTCCTTCTAGAGCCTCCTCCAAATTGAAAAGAGAAACTTGAGCCATCCATTTAATCGTTACGCGAAAAATTCGATCCTTGCCCTCACCAGGCAATGTAACCTCTAATTCCAAGCGATCATTACCAATCGGTAAAGGATCACGGGTGTACAAGTTATTTCGACCATCGAATACTGGCTTTAAAACGCCGAAAATTTTACTATAGGCATGTACCATAGTTTCAATAATTTCGCGATTAACCTTGCGTGGACATTTATCCGGTTGTATATTGATATCATAGTGGTGGACATAACCACGTGGCATGCTAACTTGGAAATGATTAGCGCGCAGCACTATAGGGCGACCTTCACGTCCTAGATTGGGACGACGCGGGCATGTAAATACTGGCAGTTCGGGTTGAGTGGTGGGAGTAGCAGCTGCAGCTGCCGTTGCTGCGGTTACCGTTGATGAAGCACCTAAAGCGGAAGCAACAGCAGCTTGGGTGGATGATGCACCACCCACTGCGCCACCTACAGCAACGCTAGAAGCACTTGGGCTGGTTACAGCGGTGGGATTCACAGATGAACCAGGTGCTGGTGGTGCTATAATAAAAATTAAAACAATTTTAATCATTTCTATTTACAACGGAATACAGTATTTACTTAAATCAGATTACATATAACAAATTAAATTTATTCAAACGATATTTAACAAAATTCATGCCTTCTTTTGATGTAAAAAGTATACGATTTCTAAACATTGAAAAATTTTCTAAGAATCTAAATTCTTATGATAACGAACGATACAAATTTATCAAACAAAATATAATCGATGGTTATTAGAAAAGAAAAAGATGTATTTTAACAGAAAGTCTTAATATGTTCTTTATGGGTAATACAATATGCAGTCAAATCACCCAAAAAAAAAAAAAAAAAAAAACTGGCCATATTCATATGCAGCGACATGACAGTCTAAATAATATAACATATTGCAATTATTTTCCTATAACAAGCAAAACTATAAGCTTAGCTTATAATTTTTTGTTCATACAGTTACAATGTCATTATGTGTAGCAAAATTTCATAACTGTCTGTGAGCTATTCCCAACTTGTTAAATATTATAGTCATTATAGTGTCAGAAATTCGAGTTTTGGAAATTATTTTCACTTGAATATTAACAAAATTAAAACGAAAAGTATTGTATTTTGAAATTTGTTTGTTAATTTTTTAGCAATGCAAATCATTGCAATCCGATAAAAAAAAAATAAATCACATTAAAAGTCAAATCACATTTCGTGATAAGAAAATTAATTAAATGTTTTAATGTGTCTGTGTCTGTTTCTTTCTGTGTGATTCCCATCCTCCCCTTACCCTTATGCCCTCCTTTCATCCTAATCCCTCTATTTCCTTCCCTCTCCAAGGACGTTGTACAATGGGTCAATTTCGACCTCCGGGTATTGTACTTGTCTTAACGGACAAGTACACGTCCTCTAACCTAACCTAAATGTTTTAATAAAAAAAAATAATAATAATAAATGTCTTCAAGACACGAGTAAAAAAGTAGAATCATGTGATTGAAAACGATTACTTATTATCCCTAATGCTGAAATTTTAAAATTATATAAGCAAGGAAGGATATACCGACAAACTTGAAACTTATAGAAAATTATCTAAATGGTCTAGGTTCCCGAAAGGTGTTATCTTTTTATTCCAAGCATTTATCAAAGGTTTGCATTTTGCAAAAGCTGCAAGCAAAAAGGGAAAAACAAACGAATGAAAGTAAAAACCTTTTAAAATTTTTGTTAAAAAACAAGACAACAGCAAAAACCATCAAAAAGGCGTTTAAAGTGTTATGGTATAAAAATTTCCATCCATGCTTTTTTATAGAAATCGCATATAGAGGGTCTATGTTATGAAAATCTATTTGCCTAATAACAAAAGTTAAAAGGTTCTACCGATTTGAATTCGATAGCAAATCTTTTGGCACTTTTTTGCATTCGGCAATTAGTAAATGCCTTTGAAAAGCCGCAAGAAAAAGACACAATTAAATCAATTCAATTCTTTTAACATATTACTACCAGAAAAGAATTTTTGTAATTGTATTGATTATATAATTTACTAAAATTTTTAACGTTTTTGGTAAAATCACAATAATCTATTAAGAAGTGTAGTTAGATTAACCGAAATTGTTTTATAATGCTATTAGTATGACTATACCTGTACCATTTTAAAATTTAGAATTATTTTAACTAAATGATTAATCTTATATTAAAGGAAACAAACGACTCAAAAGCATATACTCAAAATAATTCCAAGAAAAAAAAAACCTATTTGATGTAAAATTTTTTTATAATTTACATAACCTATGCAAGAAAACCCAATTTTTTCAGAGTGACTGCATCGATTTTATAATATTTTAGAAGTGTGTTTTGCAACAACTTAAAATACATCAATTTCATTTAGCAAACACTTGGTTTAACCAACTCAGAAATTTATCTAAAAATTGTTTATTGGCAGTGCATTAAAATTATATCGAAATTTCAGTTAGTAGACATCGGATTTGTTAGACCAAATTTTTTTTTTTTTGTTTGTTCTTAATTGTATCAAAATTTAGGTAACTTTTTTTTATATAAATACAAAATAAAATATAAATAAAAAAACAACATTTGTTAGTATGTTAATAAAATAAAATAAAACAAAAAAATAACAATAAATAAAAATTAAAAGGGTATGTGAAAAGAATTTTCAATCAAACAAATTATTTTTTAAGGATTTAGGATTTAATTTTCAATTTACATGTGAGTGTATCGAAGCTAGTCTGCTGTTGCGAAGGGCTCTGAGGCCTTGTCGGCGAAGGAGTCCATTGTGTTTCTATAATTGAGAAATGAAATTAAAATAAAGTAAATACAAAACAAAAAATGAAAATAAAAATGGTAAATAAAAAAAAAAAAAAAGATTATTTAAAAATACCAATTTCATAATTTTTTAAATAAAAACAAATAAAATTTAATGAATTTGAATGATGAAACAATGTTGAAAAGAAGTGGATTTAGATAATTAATAAGTTTGCCTTTTTTTTATTCATAATTCTTATCTTAACACATGAGAAATGCAACACGTAAAATAATAAAGAATTATGAAAATTAGATCCCGTGATTAGTGTTTAATGAAGAAAATTCTTTGCAATATTTAATTTCCTTATAAAATTTCTTTTTAAAATGGAAGCAATCGAATATAATTAAATGGGGTTATGAATTTATCTCGACCAGTTTTTATTTTGGCATGTGAACAGTTGCCTCAAATGATTTAGACTTTACACGAGAATCTTATCAAAATTTTAAAATCAATTACAATGTACCTATTTCAGAAAATTGGGAATAAATGCGCCTGTTGTGCAACTAAAAACATTCCCACTTTAGGAGCAAGTATTGAAGTTAAAAATTAATCAATTGGTTAGCGTTTACAACTATTGGGCCTTTTTAACCATCTTATGATGAATTTTCCCTAAGTACTTCGTTCTTGCGGTTCGGTTGGTGCAGGAATTCACTGCAATGACAATTAGTAACGTCTACAGCTCCTTAATTCTGTTTGAAGAACTAAATAATTTTGTTCATATTCTCAAAAATGTTCATGTTTATTTGAGTAAAAAGCATAGCTTACTTGAGTCATAATTGCAATATCTGATTGGTATCTTTTAGACCCCTGAAAGTTTTATGAAGGTGCGAATTTTATACAAATCGCTTTCATCGCATACAAAACAACAATATTTCGAATACAATTTAAGAGTAAAATCACACTGTATTAAACTCTAATACTACCTATCATGCTATTGTATGGCATACAAGCAGGTAGATGCATTCATTATTACTCATAATTATAGGTTAGAGATACTAAAGTGGTGCGACCAAACGATCTAATGCATTATCCTCAATCCATAAAAGGTTTCTCTATAACGTCTCCCCCAATCCTGGCAAACTCCTGGATGCTGTTTACTATTAGTATGGATAACTCATACAACTACATGTACTTAAGCATTTCGAACCTTTACATTCCTTGTTTACAACCTTGTTACCTTCTAGACTTGTTAATAACATTTTTGTTAATTATTTATGTCATATTTGTTGAGGTGATATGAGGTCGAGTTGCATACTTTATCCAGCTAAAAATATCAACTATTAAAACAGACACAAATTGATTAAGTAAATTAATTTAAATTAAATTAGGAAGGAACTCTCGATAGAAGTCGGGCTATTACAACAAATTCGTGAGAGCAAAAATTATAAAATAAAATCCTAAACAAATCGGCCATCGAACTTAAGCCTTCGATAGAGTTGATTAAAATAAACCAGAAAGAATTTAAGCCTTTTATTTGCTTAAAAATGGCGGCAATTATTCGAAATATAACTTTGTCAAAAGAATCGATATTTGGATATGCGTAGCATATTTGCTAGATATTATTTATTGTTCAGAAATTGCAAGTTCAACACACAGAAATTGAAAGACCTTCTAGAGTGCCTTTTTTGATATTTTAGAAGAATTATAAACCTATAATAAAAAATAAAAAAAAGTTTCTGAATAATTTAATAATAAAATTTAAAAATTTTTTATTTTCATATCGCTACTAGAAGCGAAATCGTTTGGTTTGTTTATACAAAGTATTCTCCACTACTTTAGCCATATTGGTTTTCCAGATGGTAGCTATGCATAAGTTTTAATAATTTATGTATGTATGTATGTATGTATAGGAATTAATCGATATGGCTAGGAATCCAAAGGCTATTAAATTTGTTTAGCACTATCCTGGCCATTGTTTATTTTATTGTTATTACAATACCACTAATTTTCCCCCACGGATTCATATTTTAAAGTACGAATGTTTTTGTTTCAAAAAGAATAACACTTCACTCTTATAGAAGAAAACTTTCAGAATATAGAATCTCGTAACAGAATAGCTATCTATACCCATCTATAACGGAATTATAGAAAATAATAATTCCGCTATAACTTTGTACATAGCTACAAATACTTGTCATATTATTTAACATAAAAAATAAAATATGAAAATAAATATGTATTATTTTTACCAACAGTTAAACATTTTTTTGCAACCTAACATTTCTTACAAAATCTGTCAAAATATTTAAACAAGAAAAATGTATAAAAATACAACCCTGTTTAATTATATCTCAAGAAATTGCATCTAGTGATGCCAAGTCATTTTTTTGTTTCTTCCTCATACTCTATGTCGACTGCGATGCCGAAGTTCGATATTCTGCTTTTATAAAATGCAACGAATTAGAACACCAAAAGAAAACGAGAATATACACACATTTTTTTTCTTAAAACAAAGAAGATGAAATCGTAAAGAGTAGACAAAATATTTAAAGTAGATTTATTCTCTATTTAGTCTATTATAAATTTAACTTACGTTGTCCAACGGGATACATTTTATCTAACTTTTTGTTTAAACTATTACTTAAAAGACTTTAAATTTCAGTTGTATGTTTTTATGATTAATTAATGGATTTTTTCAGCCTTCTGTTGTATCACTTTGTGGTAGAGAGAATTTTTATTTGTTTTATATTTTTCGTTTGGTTTCGTTTACACAAATGGCAATTTTTTTTTATTATTGCTTAGAATTAAGTAGAATTTTTGTCTAAATTTCCTTGTATTTGAAACACAGCAAATTAAGAACACAATGTTAGGCACAAATTTAACACTTTTATCTCTTATGTTAAAAATTATTATATACGCTAAAAATCACTTTTTTATTAAATGCTTGGCTTGTTTTTATGTTATTGAATTGAATATACGTTGTTGTCGAGAATCGCGGAACTGGGAACTGGATGAAGAATCTAGTTTGTAAGAATTAAGATGAGACTCTTTTTCTTTGGCCTTTTGTTTTCGTTTCTCTTTTCTTTTTCTGTATGATGATTATCTTAAGCACATACAACACGGTGGGTACTGAGACTACACAAACGCCACGGACAACGATTTAGAAGTACGTACGTATTTCTTTATTTAATATTATCAGAGTGTGTATGGGCAGCTATGTATGTGTGTTGATTTGCTGATGGCCCGTTTTTTCACAAAATTTTCCTTTTGTTTAAAAGGCCTGATCCTTACAAATTCGATTATAATTTAATATACATTTTATTCGATATATATTGCAGTGTGATTTTATTGTAAAATAACTAAAATTGATTTGCATGCATTATGCAAAAATTGAATTGAAAATTTACAAATATATTTTTCACTTGCACGATTCTCGACGTTCGTTCTTTCACAATATAAAAAACAATACTGGCAACTTTGAAATGCTTTAAGAAAAATGGCGTTTTTAGTTCATACACTAAAGCTGTACAATCTGAAACGGTTAAATGTGAGCACAAAATAAACTTGGCATCAATGTTTAATTGGAATTGTCATTTTTGACATATTTGTGGTGGAGTTTAGAGAGACGAGATAGCACGTAGAAAGATTATAAAATCTAAGACCATTAATTAAAATAATTAAGTTTTGTTATTAATAAATTAGAAAATGTCTATATACTATAGTGGTGCATTAAAGCGTTCCCAGGGTATAGTTTCAGCCATAGGCAAACAACTGAAGCGCGTGAATCTAAAAGGAGTAAAACGCGTAACAATCACATTTGATCCCTTTGCCGAAAATGTTAAAGCAACGAGGTGAGTTTAAACAATGAGAGGAGGAGATTCGATTTCTAAAGAGAATTTAAGAAAATCAATAATAAAATAAAAATAAATAAGAAAGCTACAATTGAGAATGTAGCGCCCTATCATCAATAAGTTATTGCATACCGGTTACACAATTTAATTTTGTAACTGAAGAATACAAGAAGCGCCATTTGGGCAATTCAGTAAATAATGATCAAATGTAACATAACTTGTGACAAAAGATATATAGATATGTGGCTATGACTGTGTGTGATGTTTTATAAAACTGGCAAAAGAAACTAACAATATGCGTTAACCCCACTGCATTATTGGTCAACTAATAGGACAGAGCGCTATGTATGGCAGTAAATGATGCAGTTTTATAAAGAAATCGCTTCTGGAGATAAGTAATGCGCACAAAGAGATGCATAAACTGCGAATATTTGTGCTCAGGCCTTAACAAGTAATATACTATCGGAAACACCTAAGATTCCAGTGGAGCTGCTATTGCAAGAGTAAAACACAATTAGGTCCAGAAGGAAATTAAATACATGGGCTGCTTCTAATACACTCTTTGCATATGTGAAACATGGGTAAACATGATCAGAAATGAATTTGCACTTGACGGCTAGTTTATCCAATATCTTGCCTCATTGCGCTGCTTGGGTTGGATGTCAGCAGATAGTTTCTAATAGTGTACCTTAATGTCCAGCACATAACTAACATATGAAGATCACCCAAATAACCAATGTGTAAAGCCAACTTATGACAACAACAATAGCTCTGAAACAAATAAACAAGCATTAACTAATTAATACATATGTACATTATTAACCATTATAGCGAACCCTTTATGCAATGTGTTTTGGCCAAACCCAATTCCAAATGCGGAGATATGGAATCGAACAAAAGACATATAAGATGTCCAATATCACAAAGAAAGTGAAATTGTAAAGGTCATACTATATGAAAACTAGCAAACAGCATCCCTAGAATGACAATGGAATGCAATCCACAAAAATGCAAACGCCCTGGAAGAGGATTTAAAGATTTACATACGAACTTGGAAAACAAAACAATATTGGAGGAAATTAAACCTCTATTTACTAAAAGATGTAATTTGAAAAGTCTTTTTGAGGCATTATATTCTCAGGTGGAATAAATACGGAAACAAAGGAGCAATAAGAATGCGAATTAGGGGAAAAGAACTAATTTTTTATTGTTTCTTTATTACTTCTTGTACTAAATTTTTGACCACGATCGTACCTTAGCCACCGATTTACCAAATTTTGATTGTACTAAAGGCTGAATTAGAAAATGGTTTCATCTGTCAGTTCATTCGATTTATCCGAATTTATGCGAAACAATCCATTTAAACGATAATTATAAGACTAAATAAATATATTAAGTTGTGGATGGATAGTAGCCCCGGATCAAATAAAAACGAAGATCTAGTAATCAATAAAAACATTTTTGTTCTAAAATAACAAAGCATTAAATATAGATGGGAGTAAACATATGGTAGACCACTGTATTTTCCATTCAACGTTTTCAATATTATTCTACATACTTTTCAGTTTTTCTTAATTTGTTATTTGTACCATTAAAATGTATCAAAAGTTCCCTGTTAATACGCCTGCGCGAGAAAAGTGACATAAGCGAAGATACGTTTTTTCTTCATTCATATTCCATTATTTTCTTTTTGAACTGTCAGAATTTTTTTATCAAGGCAGATGGTAAAAAGCAATACCACAAAATAAGCTAAAAGATTAATAAAATTGAACAAAAAATAAAAACAAAAATAAATAAATAAAAAATATTTCAAATACTTTACATAAAAAAATCGTACATACCGTATACCTTTCCAATAATACCCACTGCCAGTGAGGCGCCAATATCGGGGAAAGTCATAGGTAAGCTATGGAGCTGAGCTGGCCCACCAGGAGCCAGCTCACGCTCCGTAGACATTTTCGTTGGCGTTGGCGTCAGTTTGAAGCCTTTATTTTAAACGCCAATTTGTTGAAATTCCTGAAATAGAAAAACAAAACAGAAATGTTATATTTTTATTTTCTATGCTAAAAATGGTATTTTATTTCTCTATTTTATTCTTCCAGAGAATTCCTGTTTCTATTGTCTAATCCGCGTGTAGTGGCAACAAATCCCAAGTGTGTGGTTAAAACTGATGTTGTTTGTAATCGACAGCCAGCAGAAGTAAAATTTTCGTTAATCGAAAAGGCTCAAGGTAAATACAATATTAAACAAATACTATATTTTAAACAGTAAATAATAGAAAGAATGCCATGTAAACATAATATTTTTAATAATATATGTAACTACATCAGTGTTCAGTCCAAAAGTTTTAGCAACAAAAATACTAAACTTGTAAGAACACTGCCTTTATTTTCAAACATCGATTGTAAATACATATTAAACACCAGGGCGTTTTGTAAATGGTAAAGATTGTGGAGCATCATGTTAATTTATTGCAAATTTCTTATTTTTTCACCGGATATACTATGCATAACTGAAGAGTTATTCTTTTTTGTAAAATTTCTTTAAATCTTCTTGCATACAGAGCGCATTTAAATTGTTTGAATGTAGGTTATATGTTTGTAATTTGTGTGCAATGTTGTTCAAATGTATATTACGTTCCTTCAAAGAACATAGAACTGTCACACATCATCTTCACCGCCATTGAATTTCTTTGTTTTGTTTCACTTTTATTAATGAAGTTTTTCCTAGCTAAGCAACTGATTGATCTACTGTAACAGCGCCTTATAGCGTGTCGTTATAATTAATTGGTCATTACAATCCTTCAGTCAGTATTACGACCTAGCTTCTCATCACACCACTTATGTTGTGTGTGTTAATTTTATACACAAGTGGCGGGACCTACAGTTTAAAGTCGAATCCAAACAGCAAATTTTTGAGAAACTTTTCCATAACAATTTTATTTAATCTTAGAGATCTGCTGTGAGGAAGTAGCCGAATACATATTCAAATTTCGTTTTGTTGGTGATGCCTGCCCTGGGATTTGAACCGTGGCCTCAGGTCTAAAAAGTCAAAACACTACCTACTACTTCGACTTGCGTAACTTATTTTATTTTAAAAAAATAATGATGACTGCGGCTTAGAGTTACTTTTTTTGAAGGGTACTTTTACAATCTTTAAATTAATAAAAATAACTTTGTATCCTATAGACCATGTGTGAGAAATTTTAGACATTTTATTTGAATACGAAACATTTCTTCCAAGGCAGAAACCCAAACTTTTAGGGAAGAGTGGAACCAAAAATTACTTTTAGTATTACGACAACAAAATATTTATTTCTTATTTTTTCCATTTAGTGTTGTTATCTATCAGTTGTATATTAATTTTTAATTTTTCTTTACCTCTACTGCCTATAAAATTTCCATGAACTTATTTAAAATTTTTAATAGCAAAAGACTTTTTTTCAACTTGATAGTTGGTCCTATCGAGTCTAAACAGTAAGGCCATCCTGAAATTAGTTATTGATTTCATTACAGGGCACTGAGAGATTAGATCGTTGACAAGGATCTGGAGCAGATCCCAGCCGGACTATTGCAGGGTATATTGCAAAGGGGAAGAGTTGGAAACTATCGAACACCTTTTCTGCAACTGTCCAGCCCTTAGTAGGTTGAGAACCCTGGGCAGGAGCTTCTTTAAAGGTTTGGGCTCACTGTCGAGAGCCGATATTAAGGTGCTCCATAGATTCATCATTAGGTTGAGCTGGTTGAGAAGTGCTACAGCATCAAGGTTATAGTCTCACTCTCTTGTGTGTCTACCTCTTCTCCTTTTCCATTACCCTATCTCCTTCACTATCCTCTGTCTCTCCCGCTCTCTCTCTCTTGTAGGACATAGTTACAATGGGTCATTTTGACCTCTGGGTATTGTGATTGTCCCAATGACAAGTACACGTCCTCAAACCTAACCTAACCTACCCTTATGCCCTCCTTTCATCCTATTCCCTCTATTTCCTTCCCTCTCCAAGGACGTTGTACAATGGGTCAATTTCGACCTCCGGGTATTGTACTTGTCTTAACGGACAAGTACACGTCCTCTAACCTAACCTAACCTAACCTAAAAGAATAAAATCTAAATTTATTTTAAATTGGATTTAAAAAAGTATTTATTTTTCTAATAGAAATACATATTTACCTGCTGCATATTAAATTTAAAATTTTTTGTTGTAAAATATTTTAAAAAGTAAAATTACATTAGTTTTATTGAATTATTTTCCATCGTTAAATTTCATTGAGTATACTAATCTGATGTTATATTGTACACGTACATATGTACATACATATATATTATTTTGTACGCAATTACATTTTACATTGAAATACATTAGAATTGACATGCCAGACATGTTGGCGTCCATTTTCCATATTTTTTTTTTTCAAAAAAGAAGTTCGAATAGAAAGAAGAAATATTTATAATTTAAAGAGCTTATTATTAGTTAAGCTTATTTGCAATTTGAAATGTGAAAAAATGTGGTGAAACAGATATGCACAGACATGAAATGTACATTTACTCTTTGAATATAGTGTAGTAACCCTTAATAGATTTTCCATTGTAGATATCTACATACATACACATATGGCCATTAAAATAGGGACGACCTTTAACTGACGCGAATTTCATGTCTTTTTTTTTTTTTTGCCAATCGCAAAATTTTGTAATAAAGTTATGTTTTTTTAATTCTCAATACTGTTTTCTTTTGACATAACAAATTCTGTTAACTTTCAATGTGTTTGCTATTTTTTATGAAAGATTTTTTAAAATTTCTGGCCATTGAAATAGGGACGCGTGGAGATTTTTGTAAATTTTGTCATAAAATTAACATTTTAAGGTTTGTTATCAAAAATAAATTTAATATTGAGATAATTAGACTTCCTTTTTATACTAATATTATCAATAGATGGGTTGAGCGGAACATTGTACACTGGAGAAGAGAAGGCTCATTCAAAAACTTCGAGAACAGAAAAAATCGTATAAATTTACAGCTTATGGGCTTGGGCGATCTACAAATTTCGTTTTTAATGCTCTCTAGTCTCAGAGACTAGACTGGCATTAATAAAACTGCCTACCCTTAAGAGTCGTCGAACAATGCTAAATGTATCCTTTATGATTAACCTGATAAATGGTAATATTTGCTGTGAATTTCTGTTAAAATCGGTTAAATTCAATGTTCCATGTCGTAACTTCCGCTGTTATAATCTTATTTATATTCCATTCTGCAGAACTAATTATGCTGTTGCTGATCCGTTTACTAGAATTTGCCGTCAATTTAATTATTTGTCAATTTGTCAATTTGTCAATTATTAAAATTATTGTTTTTCTCAATTCGTAACTCTTTATATTTTTATTGTAATAATTAATTGTATTTTTGAAACTGTTAGTCATTGTATTCAATTTTTTTTTCGTACCTATTTTTGTTATTAGTCAGTAAGGAATTTGTCCATTGACTTAAATAAATAAATAAATAAATAAAAAAAGTCGTAGAAAAACGTGGTGCAGTGAGAAAAACTAGCACTATTACGGACGGTTACATCGCGATGCTAGCTAAGCGAGATCCTTTTAAGTCTTCGAAAGCGATCGCCGCTGAAATAGATAATCAAATATCGACAAGAACTGTTCGGCGTCTTCTATGTGACATTAAACTTCCAGGAAGAATAGCTCGCAAAGTTCCATTGCTTAGAAAAAAATATTTACAGAAGAGGCAACAGTTTGCACAAAATCTCAAGATATGATGTGGATCAGAAGGTATCAAAAACTGGCATAATATTTTCTGGAGCAATGAAACCAAGATAAATTTATTTGTAAATAATGCAGGACGTAATGTCAGAAGACCAAATTTATCTTGGTTTCATTGCTCCAGAAAATATTATGCCAGTTTTTGAAATTTTGCGATTGCCAAAATAAAAGACATGAAATTCGCGTCAGTAAAATGTCGTCCCTATTTTAATGGCCATATGTGTACATACATCCATCGTCATTTTAATTCCTCACCATTCGAACAGTATTTTAAAGTTTAATACCCATTTTTGTTTCTTCTTCGTATGCTTCTCTTTGCAGAACAATTAAAAGTTAAAGACGTACGTTTCTTAAGCAACAATTTAACTACTTTGGAACTCTTACAACTGTGCAATAAACACGTGTCACCCTTAGCACCCGAAGAGGAAGAGAAAGGTAAAGTTCTTACAAAAGCTGAAAAACAAAAATTGGCGGGCGGTGCTGGTGGTAGAAAGGTACAAAAGAAAAAGTAAAACCTACGTTTTGCTAGTATAACTTAAAACAAAAAACAACATGGCCCGCAAACATAAAGGCACTTTAGCTGTTATTGAGCAAATTTACAATGAAATACCCGCCTTCACTGACATCTTTACGGAGGAATCATTCTATACATTTGCATTTTGTTTTGCTTGTGCCACCGTTATGGTGGCATTTATTTTATCTAGATTTATAACTATTAAACCAGTTGAAATATAATTTCTTCTCCAATTGTAACTTAAGCGAAAATCATAAACCAAAATTATAAAAGAAACAAGAAACCTAAAATTTTTTATTAAATTTGAATAATAAAATGTAGTTTAATAAAAATTTTATTTATTAACGATGGAAGTCTGGGCATTGAACTTTTAAGGTTAGCTACTGTGCTAGCGCTTGGTTTATAACACATAAGTTTTGCTTAAATACAATTTTATAAGATAATATAAATTGAATTTGAAAAGAAGAAAACATAACTCCAAAAGTTTGGCAATCGAAAACCACCAACATTATATTTATTTAATTTTTTGAATATTTTTAGTTACAGATATTATAAATTACCCGCACAATCTTTATCCGCCAGCTAACCCAAGTTCTATAGTATGAATGTGTATGAATGAATTCACTGTTTTTCAAAACGTTGGTGTTTGTAAAAGACCAATTGTATACCGATAGCTGGAGTTAGAGAGAAAAGATTCGTCACTGAATAAAATTTCTTTACAAGCTTTAGGATTAACGCAATACTCAGAGTAAGTCAAAAATAGTTACTGGTAGAGGAAAAATTTGCTAAATTTTTAGGTTTTCCTCGATGAAGAAGGATATACAGAAAAGTCAGCTTAAAATCTTAATAGTGTTTATGGTAACAGTCAATTAAACGCAATTATGGCTATCACCAACTCCTTTTTGGTAAATTTAATGTCAAAGATGGAATTGTAATTGTCGTAAATATCAATAACTGTGGTATTATAGAACGAATCCGTTTGTCTTTGTGAATAATTTCGTTGACATAAAATTTAACTCGGTAGAAGCTTGTGAAAATCTATTGTCCTAATTTTTTGTAGCAGAAACTAGGATCTTTGTTCTGTTTCTAGATGTCTATGGCCTGCTGTGGACAGTAAGAGAACAGATTGGCTGCTGGGCTTGGTTAAGGCCAGCTTAAGGTTGGTTGTCGGTTTTATCACGGGGCACTGCGAGATTAGGTCGCTGACGGGGATCTGGAACAGATCCCAGCCGGACTATTGCAGGGCATGTTGCGATGAGGAGGAGTTAGAGACTATCGAACACCTCCTCTGTAACTGTCCAGCCCTTGGTAGGTTGAGGACCCTTGGCAGGGCCTTCTTTGAGAGCTTGAATTCTGTGTCGAGAGCCGACATCAAGGCTATCCACAGATTCATTAGTAGCTTGGGCTGGTTGAGAGGTGCTAGGGCTTCATAAGTGTAATGGCGCTCTCCCCCTTTTTTGTTTGTGTCTGTTTTCTTTCTGTGTGATTCCTCCGCTTCCCATTCCCCCCCCTTACCTAAATGCCCTCCTTTCATCCTACTCCCTCTATTTCCATCCCTCTCTAAGGACGTTGTACAATGGGTCAATTTCGACCTCCGGGTACTGTACTTGTCTTAACTGACAAGTACACGTCCTCTAACCTAACCTAACCTAACTAGGATCTTAGCGAAAGAGGCTTAATGGAATAACCTTCAAAATTACATAACAACTATAAATAGGATCATTTATTTAAACTGAAATTGTGGTAAGGTGTACTAAACTTAGCAGTCGTCGTAGTCTAGTAGTTATGTCTGGCAAAAAATCTTATTAAAGAGAATATGTTGAATATTTTACAAGGCATGCAAGAAAATACGAACTCACATCGCATGATATTACAATAGGTGTCATAACAGAAAGAAACATAAGTTAATTGCATACCTAATATGCCATTATGATTCCTAGTTCTGTGGACAGTCGAAGAAGCTTCTAAAGTAGATGTTTGGCAGATTGATGCTATCTCTACTCTTTAAGGTGGGACAACGTCAACTTCATCGACTTAAACGAGGTGGATCGGATTGAAAACGAACAAACGATTATGCTGCTGGTTTTCAAGCATCGGTTTACTGTATAGACTTTACAAATTTTTCAGTAGCCTACGAACTATTCTTTCCTTTATAAGTAGCTAACACAGTACGTCTTTTGTACAAAGTAAGGCTTAAAGTTGCACCTTCCAAACAAGCTAGTGGTTTGCCTGATGCAATTAATATTACATTTCAGAGCCGTCTATCGATAAATTGTAAGTGAACATTCTCGGAAACCCATTAAATCTATAAAAAATGTTTAACATTTTTGTATTTATATAGAAAAGTTATCGATAACATGCATTATATTAAAAACTTTTCGTGTGAGACAACAGTAAACTATGTAATTAATAGATGGAAGAGAATTGATGGGAATAGGAAGATAATGGCTATTTTTCTTGACTTTAAGAGACCGTTTGAGACCATTGATAGAGATATATTATTGTGCAAGTTGTATAAATATGGAATTCAAGATAAGGAATTAAATTGGTTTGAATCATATCTATCAAATAGAAAACAAGTGACTAAAGTGAATGATGCTATATCTAGTGCTATATACAACGACTATGGAGTACCTCAGGGATTAATTCTGGGGGCTCTATTGTTTATTATATACATATATAAATGATCTACCCAATATATTAGAAAAATGTGAAATAGTTTTATATGCGGATGATACGCTAATCTTTAATGAATCGGAAAATGAGCAACAATGCCAAATAAACTTAGAACATGATATGACAATTGTAAATAAGTGGTTGAAAATGAATAAACTGAAAATAAAACGAAAATATTAGAAATAAACATGATCAGTGAAACACCTTTTAAAATTAATAATAAAATAATTGAGAGAGTTGAAAATATAAAATATTTGGGATTCATAATAGATAAGAACTTGAATTTTAAAGATCATGTAAATTATGTACATATGTAAGAAAATCGGGAAAAAAATTGGATTTTTCAAAAGAATTAGAAATCGATTATCAACGATCACTGCAATTAATATATACAACACGATCATTAAGCCTCACTTCGAATTTGGTGCAACAATACTATATACCTGCTGTACAAACATACAAATAGATAGGCTACAAAAGTTACAGAACAGGGCTATGAGGTCTATAATTAAGTGCAACAGGTTTACTCCAATACAACTTATGCTAGATACGCTAAAATGGCTCAACATTAGACAGAGACTTCAATTGAATACGTTTATCTTTATTTACAAGATGAAAATGGGCAACACACCGGAATATCTAACGGATCAATTAAGATATGTCAACGAATGCCAACCTTACAGTCTTCGAAATGCTAATGATTTTAGGATACATCGGGTAACAAACAATGCAATGAAGATGTGTTTATTATATAAAGGGCTACAAATATTTAATCAACTACCTAGCATACATGGGCATACTGCATTATAATTCTAATGCATTAACCTTTTCAGTATTCAGTAAATGTTTACCGGTAATGAAATTTAGATTTCATTTTTGTAACTGTAATTTTTTTCAGTAATCAGTAAAAATCAATTTTTACTGAAATTTTACTGGTACTGCAAAGTGCCCATCTATGCTACCTAGTAGCGTTAAAAATGAAGGAAATATTAATGTATTTAAAATGAATTGTGTGCAGTTTATAAGAAATCGTACTTAATGTAATGCATTATAGTAAATAAGAAAGTAATTATATATTACTAAATAAATAAATAAATTACCATTTTAAAATTATTTTTAATTTTTTTACCCTGCAATGTAATTGGTTTCTCTACGTAGCATAAAAAATTTCCAAGAATATATGTATTATACATAAACCACTAAAATATTATATACATACATATGGTACATACATACATAATATAATAATGGAGAAATAAAACTTTAATACATATTTTATACATAAAATTACATGCACTTATCTGGGCTAATGGTACACATCAGGTATCCAAGTAAAGAACCTTTATGGAAATCAACATACATACATACATACATACGCATTAAAAGTATTGAAGTATGTATGTATGTACATAGACTAAAAATAAGTGTATGTGTGCAACTGGGTGGATAGCCTGCCTGGACCTTACGTTCACTACGTACACTTCACTTAAGCCGCCAAAAACTTGTAATGTGAGTTCGTTGAGTTTGATGGAAATTAAAAACTTTTAAAACAAGTTTCTCTTCAAGTGGGTTCACTTTACTAAATTCATGGTCATTGCAAGTGGTAAACATACAGTGTATCTTCCATATTTTTTTTATTATTTTTGAAAGGATTGAAAGAAAATGCCAAAAACTAGTCACAGGTTACAATATTGTATCACATGATACCTAAAATTTGTTTTAAGACATTGTAGAAAATAAGATTTTTTCAAAATACATATGTACTGGGTAAATATATTTTGATCAGCGTATAGGTAGATTGGAGTGGTAGCTTTGATACCAAAACCTCACTTGAGCACGCATAGTGGCCCGTTGTGACGCTACAGGTAAACGCAGAGACGGAGGAAAAACAAATGGACCGCAAACACACAAGAGAGCGCAACTAAAACCTTGAAGCCCAAGCACTTTTCAACCAGCTCAACCTATTTATGAATCTATGGAGAGTCCTAATGTCAGCGCTCGACAAAGAGTCCAAACCTACGAAGAAGTCCCTGCCCAGGGTCCTCAACCTCAATCTACTAAAGGCTGGACAGTTGCAGAGGAGGTATACGATAGTTTCTAACTCCTCGTCGCAACATACGCTGCAGTAGTCCGGCTGGGATCTGTTCTGTCAACGATCTAATCTCGCATTGCCCTGTAATGAAACCAATAACTAAACTCAGACTGGTCTTATCTAAGCCCAGCAGCAAACCTGTTCTATCACTGTCTATAGAAGGCCATACACTTCGACACATAACATCCTGATCCATTCCCCCAACGCCTCTGCTCTTTCCCCCTGACCCATCCAGTAATGAGACCGTAAAGATGGCAGATTGGGGGATCAGGACAAACTATCAAATTGCCCTAAGAAAGTGAACTTAAGAAAACTATCAAGGGATATTCTTCATAAAAGGCCCTAGATAGGAGTTGTCAAGTTGTTGTAAGACTCTTAAACTCATTGCAAAGGCAGCTGGAGAAGAAACCTTAAAATGTGGCAGCGTCGAAGTAAAAAAAAAAACGTTAATGATAGGATTGCTTGAAAACATTTTTTTGTAGTCCTACCTTCCTTATAATAACTTCACGATTTACAGAGGTTATCTTAAGTTAGATTAGTTACGTGGCAGACCTTCCTTAAAGGATAAGGGCCCTGTTTATTGCAGAAATTAAGCCCAATGTGATACCATACTGGGTTATCCAGTCCCTAAACGAAAACCTCTCGAGCTATTTAAATCTCTTTGTTGCAGTAGTCTTTAGTTTGGAGAATTCACCCAAAGAAGACAGAAAATAAAAGGCCAAGATCCTCCACCTCTTCATGGCAAAAGTTGGGCACTGATACATAGGGTGAAAGATTGTCTTCTTGACCTCTTCAGAGGCTCATTTCCATAAGCAGACATGCGTGGGAATGTCGAGTCCATCGGAATACCTTGCAACAGGGCAGTAGCCTGTGAGAACCATAATAGTGCGAAGGTTGGCCATACGTTTCAAGGAAAGAAGATAAGCACTATGGTGCTTATCCAAATCAGCGACTCTGATGTGTAGAGGCTAGCAACATTGATGTGAAGAGGCTAGCAACACTTATGTGTACAAGCTAGCAACATTGATGTATAGAGGCTAACAACACTGATGTGTAGAGTCTAGCAACACTTATGTGTAGAGGCTAGCAACACTCATGTGTAGTGGCTAGCAACATTGATACGTAGAGGCTAGCAGCACTGATGTGTAGATCCTAGCAACACTAATGTGTAGAGGCTAGCAACAGTAATGTGTAGAAGCTAGCAAGATTGATGTGTGGAGACTAGCAACACTGATGTGTAGGGGCTAGCAACATTGATGTGTAGGGGCTAGCAACATTGATGTGTAGAAGCTAGCAACACTGATATGTAGAGCCTAGCAACACTGATGTGTAGAGGCTAGCAACATTGATGTATAGAGGCTAGCAACACTGATGTGTAGAGTCCAGCAACACTAATGTGCAGAGGCTAGCAACATTGATGTGTAAAGGCTAGCAACACTGATGTGTAGAGCCTAGCAACACTGATGTGTAGAGGCTAGCAACATTGATGTGTAGAGGCTAGTAACACTGATGTGTAGAGTCCAGCAACACTAATGTGCAGAGGCTAGCAACATTGATGTGTAAAGGCTAGCAACACTAATGTGTAGAGCCTAGCAACACTAATGTGTAGAGGCTAGCAACATTAATGTGCAGAGGCTAGCAACATTGATGTGTAAAGGCTAGCAACACTAATGTGTAGAGCCTAGCAACACTAATGTGTAGAGGCTAGCAACACTAATGTGTAGAGGCTAGCAACATTAATGTGCAGAGGCTAGCAACGCTAATGTGTAGAGGCTAGCAACACTAATGTGTAGAGGCTAGCAACACTGATGTGTACGAAGTTGAATCTCTTTGTACAACCTCTGAAAGGTGTCCAGTTTTATAAAGCAATCGGATCCCCTATGCCCGGATATTGTTTTACTCGTCCTAGTCAGTTTATTAAAAACTCAATTTCCGAGGATATATTTTTATCTTGGAACACATCAAGGCGATATTCTTAAGGGACCTGATTGTTGAGTAGCATTACCCAATAAGCTTTGCATGTCAAGCAAATTCATATCCATTTTTTATCCTAAGCATTCTGCGAAGTCGCCGTAGTCTAGTAGGTAGTGTGTTGGCTTATTAGACTGAAGGCCCGAGTTCGAATCCCAGGTCAGACATCAAAACGAAAATATGAAAATATTTCTTCGGCGACTTCCTCTCAGCAGATTTCTGGCAAAAACTCTGAGAGTAAATAAAATTGCCATGAAAAGCTTCTCAAAATACTGTCGTTCGGAGTCGACTTTAAACTGTAGGTCCCGCCACTCATGTATAAAATTAACGCACACAACATAAGTGGTGTGAGAAGCTAGGTCGTAATCCTGACTGAAGGTTTGTAATGACCAATTATGTATGTATTCTGCAAACTACTCCCTAATGTCCTGTGGCTTATTACATAAAATAACAATAAAAAAAAAATACCACAAAACTAAAGCAGAGTGAGAGAGAGAGAGAGAGAGAGAGGAATTAATTTGAAGTCCATAATTGATATTCAATTACGTGTGTAAAATTGTAAGCCTTCAGGCACAATGAAAACCTGTCTGCTGAATATTATTATGGAGACATCCATTTAATAGAAAGTGTTGCAACAGCAGCATTTGGTTTTACACTACAAAAATAAAAAGAAGAAAAATTGTTAACGAATGACATGGATTTTCATGTGGGTGGATGGGGGTGGGGCAATATAAAACGTTAAATGAACATGAACATGAACATGGAGAAACGTATTGCATTCGTTAAACATTGCATTTAAAGGAAATTGACCTTGTGTGTATGCATACAACGAACAAATTATACACGAAGTATGTATGTACACATGCACAAAATGTGTGGGTTTTTACTAGTGGGGATATGCATAGGTAAGTTACTTACGTGTCTACAGTTAACTAGTCAGACAATATGCAACAATGTTGCAATTTAAACGGTAATAACTTTCTCCAAAACCGTCCAGCAGACAAGAAGGTGTGAGAGAGATAAGGAGTAGAAAAATCGAGAGAGAGAAGGATAAAAGTGCCATTAACTGTAAAAGTGTACACAACTACAGCTGGTTTCATCTAATTCGTAATGACGGAATTATTCTGTAAGCCTAGTATTACTGCCTAGCCTTAACTGAACTAACATGTTGGGAAAAGTTTCTATTTCAAATACTTTCGAGGTTATATTTTCCGACAAATATTTCATATATTAACATAAATATTATTTCTGCTATTCTACTACCACGATTGGAAAGAGGACCCTCTGGACTACCATTTGCATATAGTCTGTATGGAGTACTATTTCTTATATGTTCCCAAATGGTCACTGATCTTCTAGAGAATTTTCAATCAAAAAATTGATATATTTAAAGCCAATTTTCACAATACCATATCACTTTATATGGGACTATAATGCTGATTGTATTAAGAGGCCTTGGAACATTCCTTTGAGCATGATATGGTACTCATAGACCTAGTATATGCCCTAAAATTAGCTCCTAAACAAGTGACCTTGTTCAGTGGTATACTGTTAAAAAGCTTACAGTGCTCTGTTAAGGGCAAATTTTGTTCTGTTAAGAGGAAATTTTGCTCTGTTAATGCCAAATGTGGCGCTGCTAAAATTTATGGATTGCATCCTGGGATTTTCAAATTCGAATTTATCTTCACACACATGATACTTTTTCATACTCCCAGATTACTGTATTGTTTGCAAAACGAAAGTTATCGAAAGCTATCCACATAGGTAAATAGTCGAAACGAGTATCGGACTGGTCACGCCTCTATATGATACACGCAAATGGACTATATCAAGGGGAATAGAATTTCACTCGATGCGTAACGCTTCCATGGTCGGAAAGAGAACATGCTCTACTGCTAGGTTAATTTGACAGAACTTGGTCTAGGGAAAACCAAACGATTCATTTTTCGATTGGATATTTATAGCAGCGTCTTACGCGATTTCTGCAGGGGTTGTGACTTGGAAAAGAAGAAACAGACTTAGGGCCATTATTACAACTTGCCGTTAACTAAAGGGACGATTTTAACTGGCAGATAAATTGTTTTTCATTATTATAAGAGCACAAGATGGTAGAAGTGAGCGTTAAGCTAAAGAGGCGATATACAACAAAAAAAAAAAAAAAGGAAGCTCGTCGTTGCCACTGCGTTTAAAAAAAAACTTGTTTAATTGAGCAGTGCTATTGACATTGCTCCGGCACTGCCATATTTTTGAAAAAGTTAACTTTATTTTATCATTAAGTTGTAATAAGAAAAGGAAGTTAAAGGTGACTTTAAAGTTCACTTTAGCTAAAGTTACCTTTAACTAAACCCAACTTTAAAAGTGTAAGATTAAGCAAGTAAAGTTGAAATTATTAAATTTTGATTTTAATTTAAATTTAAAAAAAAAAAATTTACAAAATTTTTAATTGATAACAACTGGAACGTTAAATGTTCGGTATTGAATTGTGTAAATTGCTAACATGCTTCGGGCAACCACTGAACCCACTGTAAGTTATGTAGATTAAAGCACAAAAAAAAGTGGTTTGTAATCCACTAAAGAGTAATCCATCTCATAGAGTTATTAATAATTAATTTTTATAGGCTCAATGAGTTTTATTCAAGTAAAGAAACATGGAAGTCATTAAGCATTAAAGCAATTAAAGTTGTTTGTAGTTGGTTTCGATGAAATTTGTGTGGTTTCCATATCAAATGTACATTCAAAAAAAATTTTTTTTACCCTTTTTCCCAGTATAAATAAAAACAATTCTAACAAAAAGAACAACAATACAAAGATGGCTCACTCGAACGTATATACAGTGGACAGCAAAAGTCTTAGTACACCAATACATATAATGGGTGATTTTTTAAGAGCTATAGGAAAATTTTTCAAAATAAAAACCCATAAAATTCAGAAAAATGCATGAAATCTTTGTTTGAATCGATAGTACGGTCAATATAATTTAATGTTTGAAGATTATTTCATGCAAATGTTGACCGCGACTGCCCCCCAAATGGTTCATCCGCTTAGTCCGATTTTGGCATACTCTTTCCAACATTTCGGCCGGTATCTCACGAATAAATGCTTCAATGTTGTCTTCCAATGCTTCAATTGAAGCGGGCTTGTCTGTATAGACATGAGCTTTAACATAGCCCCACAAAAAATAGTCTAAAGGCGTTAAATCGCACGATCTAGGCGGCCAATTGACCGGTCCCGAACGTGAAATAAAATGTTCACCGAACTCGCCTCTCAATAAGTCCATTGTTACACGTGCTGTGTGGCATGTGGCACCGTCTTGTTGAAACCACATGTCATGCAAGTCGAGCTCTTGCATTTTGGGCAAAAAAAGTTGGATATCATCTCATGGAAGAAATGGAAGAAGCGCACGATGAACTTTCTTAACAGAGCACGCATTTTGATAATAAAATTCAATGATTTGCAAGCGTTGTTCGTTTGTAAGACGATTCTTGGTTAAATTATAGACCAAACTGAAGATGTTTGACAGTGAAACAAAACACGAAACGTGCATGAGCTGTTTAAACCAGTGTTGCCAAAAAGATAATAGTTATTTTGACAATTTCATGAATTTTAACCAAAAATATTTATAAAAAAATTAAGGTTTTCATATTTATTTTACTAATTTATTTCTGTTTTATTATAAAACAAATAATTTTTTAATGTTTTTCATAAAACAAGAGAAAAATAAGGAAAAGTTTCAGATGACTCCGTAGGTACGCGCAAGGAGAACCCTAAGTAAATTTAAAATTCAAAGGCCTAATATATGAAAATATTATCCCTTGTATTTAGTAGAATATCCCTTAAGGTCAAGCACTCCATTTAACCCATTTGGAATTGAATGTACAAGTTTTGTTTAATGTTTTCTGGTGGCAACATGAGCAAGTTTTTCGATTGACTTTTGTTTAAGGTTTAACGAGTACGTAACCGTTCTTCTAAATGATCTCCTAAATACTCTCTTGAAGTCATATCGGGACTTTAATTGTATTAAGCCTGTGGGAACTTTTATTTTTGTTAAAATATATTGGAGTACTAAGACTTTTGCTGTCCACTGTACGTACTTTTATAAGAATTCTTTACAAGAACTGGCAAATTTAAAAGTCTTTTTTTTTACTTTTTTTTTGATATGTTTGTTTTGAAAATGTAGAAAAAGAAGTAAAATTCGAAAAGAGTAAGAGACAAACTATAAACTTAAAAAAGAAAAAAGTTTTGTTTTCATTTTCGTTTTCAATGTCAATGTCATGGATGGAGGGAGTTTGTATCAAACTACAGAAGAAGAAGAAAAAAAAACCAAAAAAACATAAAAAATAAGTGGCATGAAAAAAAAAAAACAACAAACGCACAAAACATATATACAAATATCTTGTGTGGCACATAAGGACTTTGAACGTGGGAATGTGGTTGATATATAGATACCAGTATATACCATACATAAGTACAATATGTATACATACATATGTATATAAGCATAGTTATGTATTAACTAATATTCAGTATATATTACGAAATAATTCAATTTTATACATACTCGTAAAAGATAACAAAACAAGAAACAAACAAAACAATTCCACGCAGGAACAAGAATATGTTTTGAGAGGAAAACTCGAGGAGTACCAGCAGACAGCAAAGGGACGGACACCCGTAGTCAAGATAATAATATTATCGTTTAAAGGACAAAAAAGTCAAAGAAGACAAAAACAAAAAGAAGCGCAAAACTTACATTTTGTATTTGGTTTGGAGAGCTTTTTTATACATACTTTCACAACAATAGAGAGTACTTATACCGTTAGTTATAAACTGAGAGAGAATGTTATAACAGCATAAAAAGAGAGCGTAGTTAACGGTGTGAAAAATAAAGAGTACCAATAACCGCTCAAAAATAATTTTTCAAATATTTCACAATGTTTTTAATAAATTATTTACAATATATACATATTTGACCTTTAACTAATAACTCAAAGTATAATAACAAAAAAAAAAAAGAATGAACAAAAAAAACTCTATGGAAAGGAGAGAATTCTAAGAAATATTGTAAAATGAATTCATAACTTTCTAATAATGAAGTTAGTCATCCATATTTTCTATAAAATTGATGAAAGAAATAATAGGGACGTCCATAATATACAGTGGACAGCAAAAGTCTTAGTACTCCAATATATTTTGACAAAAAAAAAAAAAAAACCCCATAGGCTTAATACTCTTGCATAAAGACCCGATATGACTTCAAGAGATTATTTAGAAGATCATTTGAAAGAATGGTTACGTAATCGCTAAACCTCAAACAAAAGTCAACCGAAAAACTTGCTCATGGTGCCACCAGAGAAAACACTAAACAAAACTTGTATATTCAATTCCAAATGGATTAAATGGAGTGCTTGACCTTAAGGGATAGCCTACTAAATACAAGGGATAACATTTTCATATATTAGGCCTTTGAAGTTTAAATTTACTCGGGGTTCTCCTTGGGGTTACCTATGAAGTTATCTGAAACTTTTCCTTATTTTTCTCTTGTTTTATGAAAAACATTAAAAAATTGTTTTTGTTTTATAATAAAACAGAAATAAATTAATAAAATAAATATAAAAACCTTAATTTTTTTTTTTTATACAAACTGTTGGTTAAAATTCATCAAATTGTCAAAATATATTGCCGTACTAAGACTTTTGCTGTCTACTGTATATTAAACAAACAAATTTTCATTTAAAAGATTCCCATAAAAAATTATAAAAAACTAACAACTAACTGTCCTGCTTCCTCTAAGGATACAAATAAAATAGTGTTGCCTGCAGACACATACAACAAGTTGGGCTTTACTCCGTTGCCTTTACGTATTTCCTCAGAAGATTGCTTGTCTCAAACTTCGCGTAATACCATTTTGATCTCTGATTTTAGCTTAACTTACTCAATTGGCCATTAACAACCCGATTATTGGTTTTCGGCCTGTTTTAATGCGATGCTTTGGCATGGGATGGAATGCATACAAACAAGGTAAAGTTTCTGATTGTAGTCAATATGGCGACCGCTAGAACGATACTTGTCTTGCTTTATTCAAGTTGACACGCAGCCTCATTGCGGTCCCTCCTGGCTGGCATACTAGCCCCCGCCCAAAATGTTAACTAATGCGTGCAGCACAATCCAATACCCTAGACTTTAAATTTGGGTTGTCCGTAGGGCTTGGAATCCACTACGTAACAACGGTATCCGATAAAAGCGATTTTAGTTTTATTTCGTACCAATCTGTTCCAATTTCGTTAATCTCTCCAATAATTTTCTCCATGTATAGCCGTTTGCCATCTTGGATATATCGTCCTTTGGTCTTTTCAAAACGTATCCAACCAGTCCCAATCTCTTTTTACCATTTCGCAATAAATTATTGGTACTCTATGGGATATTACGTGCGGCCAAACTTATTTTAATATCTTCCAGTATACATTCAGCACAAGCAGTAAAATAGATTAAACTTTTGAGAGGAATATATGTATGAATCTTTGTTGAATGGACTGCAGTTCATCCCAGTCGTACTCGAGTATTTAGACCAATTTTACTGTTCAACAATCAAAACTCTGGTGCATTATGTTAATTCAATTAGAACTCTATTTGTGGAACGCACTGCAATTGGTAATCCTTCAGTCAGTATTACCATCTAGCTTCTCACACCACTGAAGTCGTCGCAGTCTAGTAGGTAGTGTGTTGGCTTATTAGACGTAAAGCCCGGGTTCGTATCCCAGGTCAGGCATCAAAACGAAATATAAAAAAAATATTTCTTTGGCGATTTCCTCTCAGCAGATTTCTGACCAAAACTCTGTGAGCGAAATAAAATTTCCACGAAAAAGTTTCTCAAAAATCTGTCGTTCGGAGTCGCCGTTAAACTGTAGGTCCCGCCACTCACCTATAAAATTAACGCACACACATGAGTGGTGTGAGAAACTAGGCCGTAATCCTGACTGAAGGGTTGTAATGACCAATTATGTATGTATGTATGTTCTCACCCCACTTATGTTGTGTGTGTTAATTTTATACATGAGCGGTGGGTTAGGTTAGGTTAGGTCGGAGTGGTAGCTCTGATATGACAAAGTTCACTTGAGCACGCATAGCGGCCCGTTGTGATGCCACGGGTGAACGCAGTCCCTGTACTGACCAAGTTCCACCAAAATCAAGGAAAAGGAAAAAGTTGGTCAGCGCAAGGGCTGCACAACAAAAGCACGACTACCCCGCACTGGAAAACCAGCCAGAAAGTTTGATGAACGAAGCTATATCCTTGATGTCAATAGATGATAGCTCCGTTAAGCTAACAAGGCATGGAGAGCCAAATAACCTATATCTACACCTAGCAAGAGACGGGCACTGACCTAGAAAGTGAATAACAGTCTCCTCTTCCTCAGCGGACCTACATCCACGGCAGAAGTCGTTAAAAGGTAGCCTCATTCTTTCCGCGTGTCTACTCATGACGCAATGACCTGTAAGCACGGCCACTGTAGTCGGTGGGACTCATGGCAATTTTATTTTACTCTCAAAGTTTTTTCCAGAAATTTGCTAAAAAGCAATCTCCGAAGAAATATTTTTTCATATTTCGTTTTGTTGAAGATGTCTGACCTGGTGTGTGAACCGTGGCCTAACGCCTAATAATCCAACACACACTAGCTACTTGCCTACGGCAATTACATACACGAATCGACGCGAGCTCCGCGAGCATCGTTGACAGGTCATTATAAAACAATCCTCATGGTTCGGAACAGACTCCAAGTGATTACCCCTCAGTTACTAACTTCTCTAGGGATTGCAAGTAATTTCTGAATATTACAGCAGTAATCTTACATTGTAATCTTTTTAAATTTTAAGTTTAAAATAATTCAGGCGAATCGTGATGGTCTACATACTCTGTTTCGTAAGTTTTTGTCCTTTTCTTTTTTTCTATTTTAAGACCAAATATTTAATCTGGACTGAAATTTATCATACGTATCCATTGCAATATATGCTGAGCATTACAAAAAGTGAGGCTAGAAGGAATTGTATAAACAATACACATCTAGCTTAGATATAACTGTAAATTATTAGTTATAATTCAGTAAATTGATTATCAAATAAATCAGCCTGGGTTTCTATTTTTCGAATACAATTAATTTTAACATAAACTGGCGCATATTTGAAAACTTTCAACATTTAATTACATATTCGAGAGTGTGTGCTGGTACAATTCGTAGGAGTTTGAGGTAGGTTTTGTTAATGTCTACGGATACCGTTATTATTATTATTGTTGTTGTTGTTGGTTTTGTCGCTTTTATTATTATTGTTAGTCTAGCCATATCATAGTATGTGTTTGTATTTACTTTGCTCTTAAAATTTTACTCTCTCTCTCTCTCTTGCTCTCTCTGCTATTGAGAATATTCTCTTCTCTTCTAATACTCATGCATTTTATATAAATGTCCTTGTTGCGTCTGCTCATACCCCATATGAGAATCCAAACAAAAATAAACCCATGAATGCTAGCGATATGAACTTTTATCCTTCTGGTTGATTCTTTCAGCTGTTTTAGGTACTTAAAATTTTGTAAACATTTTATATTCCCCAATAGAAAGAAAAACAAACAAACCAAATCAAAACATAACAAATGCCTTGTGTGTGTGAGTGTGTATGTGTATAAAAGAGAGAGAGAGTTCATGTACGCGTATACATACATGAAAAGGGACAAAGCGAGAGAGAGCGGAAAGTACAACTATTGTTGGCTGACATTACTTTGCACGTCACGTCATCTATTTGTCTATGCATGTATATTTAACCATACCATGTTGTCTTTTATACATATACATACATATGTATATGTATACATACCTATATACATACATATGTATAGGTATAGAGAGGAAAGATATGTATACGTATGTATGTGTGAGTATTTTTTAAAAATACCTTCTGACGACTTACACTCATCAAAACTATATTTGAGGCAGTGAACTGAAAATTGTAGGTTCCTTATCTAGTCGTAACTCCTTGAGTCACCCTGTAGCCAAGAAAATCCTGTATAAAATCTTTTATGATTATAAAAATATCAAATATGTCACGCCATAGTAGGAGGAGGTTCTAGGGCTAATCTAGGCTATCTGCTCTACCATTCCAAGAGTATATTTAACACCTTCTTTAATCTAGGCAAGTGGGACCGATCATGTAGTAATTGCTTGCATTAGCTGCCATATGAAAGGCTTAACTAGTTGTCTTTATACCTCCTATTAAGGCATTGTAATCTTATTTAGAGATGTACGTTGCTCTGGCTGCTTTTATTGCCTTCACAATTGCCTGACCATTAGTAATACGACGTACTTCCTTCTCAAGCGATAACAGCAATTTAATCAAGAGTGTGGTGCAAAAGAACCACCATATTAAACTGCAACATTAAAACACAACCCAGAACTTTCAAGACAACAACTACTCTTTACAGTTGTAAGAAAGTAATAGGCTTTAACGAAGATATTAACCCTAAAACGAAATGTAAAAATATTTCTTCGGCGAATTCCTATCAGCAGATTTCTAACAAAAACTCTGAAAGTAAAATAAAATTGCCATGAAAAAGTTTCTCAAAAAATCTGTCGTTCGCAGTCAACTTTAAACTGTAGCACCGGCAACTCATGTATAAAAATTAATACACACAACATAAGTGAAGTGAGAAGCAGGTCGTAATTCTGACTGAAATCCCTAAAGAGCCTGTGAACCGCGTCTAAGATTATCCAAGAATGGCGGAACGTCTCTGGAGGAGACAACAAGAGACGGATATCTCAATAGGATTTCTGGACACGGGAACATTGAAGTTAACAACAAAGTCGACGCACTTGCATAGGCTGGTATAAAGGAAAATTCAATTGAATTTATACATGAGATAGGTATACCTCTATGAAAACCAAACAAGTGCTTTCACACAGACTTTATTTATTTGCAAAAAAAATAAGGGATAATGAAGCGAAATGCAGAGCTAGACCGCACCGATCTAGTTGCATTGCATAAAAACGAACCAGTTTCCTTCCTAGAAGCCCTTTCGTAGTTATAAAGGTACTTAAGCTTCTGGATGCATACGCCCGGAAGCGCAGAATATTTTACAATGCCTTCTGCTGAAGCTGTAACGACAATGAAAATAGGAGAACGCAGAAATCCTTTCTGTCGTTGTCCAGCTGTTGGAGAAGGACTTAACCCTTTCCCTGTCATGTGCATCACATGTGATGCACAGCAAGTTGGTTTCATACGCTTGTGCATCCCATGGACAGGGAAAGGGTTAAGGACCCAGAATTTATTGACAGCACGTATCTAATCAATACTCAGCGGATTTCTGGCAAAAACTCTGAGAGAAAACAAAATTACCATGAAAAAGTTTCTCAAAAAATCTGTCGTTCGGAGTAGGTCCCGTCACTCATGTATAAAATTAACACACACAACATATCGACGCCTCCATTCTATAACGTTCTAAGTGTAGTTAGAACGTTTTTAATGTTCTTGTTCTTAAATACTATCAAAATTTGGTTAAGATGCGACGATCCGTTCCGAAGTTATAGGGAAAAATCTACTTAGAATACACATATAGTCATATGGCGCGTGAAAACTTTGAGAGCTCATAACTCAAAATACACTTTTTCGACTTAGAATGTTATAGAACGGAGGCGTCGATATGTAAGTGAAGTGAGAAGCAGGTCGTAATTCTGACTGAAAACCCTAAAGAGAATGTTGTATGTCTCTAGAGGAGCAGGTGTATAAAATTAACACATGAGGTATTAGAAGCTAGGTCGTCATCATGACTGAAGGATTTAATGACCAATTATGTATGTATGTATGTACGTGTCTAATCAAAGGTGTTTTGAACAGAATTTACATTTTCATAAGACTATCTGGATAACTGAGAGATGTCAACCGTGAGTTATAATAGTGTAACGGAATAGGTACGTACTATCGACAACGCTATTTAAACTTACCTAACCTAAGCGAAGGAACTAGCGCATGCAGGAATGCAATGCAAGGATTCACACGTCATAGTAGAGTTCTATATTTTGTGCATCTGTTTAAATTTTCTACAGTGTATGTATATGTACTTGTATATACATAAAGTTCGGTTATCTATAACTATGTTCGCATTGTATTTGTGTTTATACGACCGGTAAAAAGGGAGAGTTATTAATGGCATTCACTAGTTTTGGTAACTCGTTCGTTTCGTTACTTTGTTATTTATTTTGTGAAATTCGATTTCGTTTCTTTTACTGTCTCGTGTCAATGTTTTTTTCTAAATTTTTTTTTTCCAACAGTGTGGCGTCAGTTGTTAAAATTTACTGAAATGTTTGTCCTTCCTTGTTTAGTTGTCTGATGAAATTCATAATAAAAAGGAAAATAAATTATAAGGTACCATCTGGCCACAGAGAGAGGGACAAATGATGATGATAAAAAAATTTAATTGTCTCTTAAGACCATAAGTCAAGAGAATTTTAAAGAATTTAAAACTATGCTTGGTCTGCCATTTTTGTGATATCAAAATCGGCCATATTGGCTTCCGTCTATGTCCGTCTATTCTGTAATAGCAGCTACTTCCACCTGGCGTTGGGTGATATTCCAGTTTTTCAAAAATCGGCAAAAACCTAATTTTATAAGATCGTTCCATCTATGAAAGATTGTCATTCCATTTGGTATGAACAAATGTTACAGACTTTCTAAACCCTTTAACACTTTAGCAACTACATACTTAAGTTTGGGTAAAGCATTATTAGGCCCATAGATGGTTCTTCTTTTATTTAAAACACACGAACTTCTTTAAAATCACTTTCATCATGCCAAACATCTCACGGACCGAATTTCCGACTCCAAGCGATTTCTGAACAGCACTAAATTGATCCTTCTCTAAAGAAACTTGTGATGGAGAGTAGTTCGTTTACAATGCCAAATGAAAATGGTCATATTCAAAGTGACATAAAGGGTGGTCAAGTCAGGACTAACGATTAGGAAATGTTGGATAGGTTAGGTTAGGTTAGAGGACGTGTACTTGTCAACTGTGACAAGTACAGTACCCGGAGGTCGAATTGACCCATTGTACAACGTCCTAGCTTCTCACACCACTCGTGTTGTGTGCGTTAAATTTAACGACAGATTTTTGAGAAGCTTTTCATGGCAATTTTTACTCTCAAAGTTTTTGCCAGAAATCTGCTGAGAGGAAGTCGCCGAAGAAATATTTTCATATTCTAGAAGTCGCCGTAGTCTAGTAGGTAGTGTGTTGGCTTATTATACGAAAGGCCCGAGTTCAAAATGTTGGATAATTACGCAGGCATCACAGTAAGACTTAATGTGATCAAGTCGTGGTATTCTAAGAAGACACACTAGCGTCGATTATATGATTCCTTATAATTTTCTAGATTTCTAAATAGAACATTCGATTTCAGAATTCCGACTAAAGAATTTTGGTTCAAAGAACCGGAAGTTTCCAATGGTACCCTTGAAGTTTACACTGATGGCTTAAATATGAGTGACAAGGTGGGCTATGGTATCTTTATTAAGGATCCGGATATTAAACTTTGTTATACTACATAGGTGCCCTGATTACTGCAGTGTTTCCCAAGCAGAGGTTGTGGCAGTTTTGAAAGCGGCGCAATGATTGTTGAATGGCAGGATTTTCCCTGAAAATCTCCTGGTTTACTAGGATAGCCAGATTGTAATTTGATTCCGTCCTTGTCCATGAATGTCGAGGGTTTCTTCGAGAGATTTCGGATCATTTAAAGGTAACTCTTATATGAGTTCCGGGATACAGGAATATCGTTGGAAATTGCAATCTCTGACATGTTACAGGGCATAGCACAAATTATTGCTTCGGTTAATTTGAATATTGTCCACTAGTTCTACGAGGAGGTTCAATCTTGTTGGCAACAGTAGGGTACTTGCAATATCGCCAGACTCTGCTGAACAGGAAGACGACCTATAGCAATCCTTCGCACGATGGCGATCCTTACGAGTCAGTGCCCTGATCTTGTCATGTCTAATTTTCTAACATCGTTGACCGAGCTGTGATAAAAAGATTGCTGCAATAGCAAGATTTATTTTGGACTCGGGATGGTTTTCTCTAGGAAAACCCACGGGTTAAGGGAAACTGAGTTTTCTTTCGGCACTTGAAAAATAAGCTGCTCCCGACGAACATTATTTTCATGCCCAAAAAATTATCATGAACTTCTGTCTCCCTGATACATATTTACACCACCCATAGCTACAAATGGCGCAATACTATTGCTGCGCTTGTGTCTCAATAAACAATATTGGGTTTTTCGCGCATTAAAATCGACTTTATTTGATAATATAAGCAGGTAAAAATCATCTGCTATGAGTTGCCCGTCTACTTTTGATCTTTTAACTCGTATTCATTCTGTCAGCTATTTCGACTGTCCACAAAAGCCTAGCCTAGGAAAGGGCTCTAGGAAAAGGAATTATTTTCAGAGGAAAGCTAGTCCCCACTTTTTGATATTAAGTCAAAACTTTCCGATTTTCTTTGTCAGCATGAGTGTTGGTTCTTGTAAAAGAAATGATGCAATTAAAATCAATCTTTGTTCTGAATGAAATAAATTCATGGAAATACCATGTGATGGATTTCTTCTTACTATACCTTATATTTATTTAACACAATATTTTGTTTTGCAATCGATGCGATAATTATCAAAACCACTGTAACGTTAAACCCCACAATGTAGAGTGGATTGAAATCCGAAGTCCCATTTTAATGAAACATTACAGTGACCGATGATCAATGATGTAATCAATGGTGTTGTGCTAATTTTTTTTTACCGGAACGCGTATATATAATTATATAGGCAGGACCGATCCTAGGTAGGCGGCCGCTCTGTGCGGTCTCATGTCCCAAATTTAACGACGGGGGTGATTTTCCATGATAATCCTGGCGGCGGCGTTTTTTTTTTAGGTCTCATGTCCCAAATTTGACAACGGGGGGAGGGAGATTTCCCCCAATAAAATATAAAATCCATAAGCAATACATACATATGTATATATAAAACTAATTGAATTTCTGAGTGCAATACCGTCATCGCGGGAATTCCCGTCATTTGACCCACAGTTAAAAACCATGATTTAACGATAAAAAGGCGGAAATACCCGCTCTTCATTTTTGTATGGAAAAAATAAGTGATTCTCTTGGTAGCAACAGTTAAATTTAAATGCGGCCGAAAGGTTTAAAAAAATGGTTTTAAATACTCAAATTCTTAAGTAGTAATTAGTTCGGGTTCGGGTTCACGTATTTATTTCGGTTCGGGTCGAGTTCCGCTTCAGCAGAAAAAAACGTTCCGGACTCCGGTTCACGGTTTGGAAAAACAAGCCGGTTCGTTCCGGTTTTTGTTCCGGTTCGGGTTCGGTTCAAACCCTTGTTTATAAAAATACATATAAAAATTCGTCATAAATTAGAAAAAAAAAATCAGCAATTCTTAATTAATTTGTTAATTAATTAATTTGTTTTTCAAAACGTCAGCCAATTCTCGTTATCAGAAATCATCTTTAGTTCCGCAATGCGTTTCTGTCCAAAAGGGAAGTACCGGAACGACGCTCCGGAGCGTTCCGGCTCGACAACACCACTGGATGTAATGATCATTAAATTGAAATTGAATTCATTACTGATTTCTTGGAGTTGTGAATCATCAATCAGTTTTTGTTCATCTTAATTCGTTGTTTTCAAAAAATACTCATTTATATTGTAATGCATAAATTGATTTCATAAAATATATGTAAGTATGTATCTGCATGCCACTTACCTTATAATTTAATGTGGCAAAATTCAATCTTATTCACACGTTGAATGCCACAATTTCACAAAATCAGTTCAGTAGGATTCCGTTTTTAAAAATTCCTCGTCAATTTACATTTAATTCGTGACTTTAAACACGAGCACGAGATGATTTTTAACGTTCAGCAATAACAATAATTTGTTGAACATTGTTGCCAAATGTTAAACAAAAAAAAAATTCAAATTAAAACAAAACAAATCGCGTTTTTCACAAAAATTGTTTTTTTTTTTCTTGTACAAAAATCTGTTACTGGCAACAAATGCAACAACAATCACAACAATGAAATGTTATAAAGGGCTTATAGAAGTTATGAATACGCAAAAAACAACACACATATATGTATGTATATTTATGTGAAATAAGAAAGGTGAGCGGCTAACGGATTACTTGTAATTATAGCGTATTTGTTGTATTTGTTGGTTGCTTGACTTGGTTGATAGTTGGTTCGGTTCGGTTTGTTGACTTTGTTTTTGCTTTTCACCACTTATTTTTTTATTTCTCTCTTTCTTTTTCTTTTTTTTTTTTCTGCGATTTATGATAATAATGTATGTAAAATTACAATAACAACACTAACACAAACACTAGCATTAATATGTACGTATGTATGTGTGTAAAAATGAAAGAACTTTACGGTGAGATGAAGAACAGCAATAACTCGATTCGCATACGGACACGACAATCAAAGTTTTGAGTAGTCGATTTACTTATAGCGGCGGCACTCACACACACACACTTTCGTAATCATCATCGTACATGCATATATACTGTTAATATGTAACGATGTTATATTTTCTTTATTTTTTTTTGTTTATTATACTGCTTTTTTTTATAATTTAAACCCGATAACAGAAAAACATTTTTTATTGAATTTTTTTTCTTTATTCTCTTTTTGTTGTTATTGTTACTTTATATAATAAACATTAAAGCAACATTGCAATTATTTGCGGTTACAATATGTTTTGAGGTTATATTTTTATTATTTTTTGTTTGTTTCTATTTTTTCATATTATATACCTATTGTACATTGCTGTTGTTGTTGTTATCACTTGTGTTCGCATCGTACAGCTCGTAAATACATAAATGTAACTAAAGTTGTCCTTATAAATTTAAAATAAAAAAAAAAAAATTGTGAAGCGAAATTATACGACTCCTTAAATGTTTGAACCAAATGACAAGCTTCTATCCTGCTGTTTAGGTTAGGCTATATTAGTTTAGTTATTTAAATAGCCCGCTATTAGCAGGTTCATTAAATAGTCTTTAAATTCATTATGTAGTGATGGTCATTAAAAAAAAACAATGTGTATGAAGATAAATTCGTATTTGAATATCGTAGACGCAAACCAAAAATTTTAGCAGCGCCATATTTAGCAGAGCAATATTTTCTCTTAACAGAACAAAATTTGCCCTTAACAGAGCAATGTTAGCTGTTTAAAAGTATCCATCTCAACAAGCCCACTTGTTTAGGAGCTAATTTTAGGGTATATACTAGGTCTATCAATACCACATCGAATACAAATTAAGGTTCCAAGACCTCTTAATATAATCAGCAAAATAGTCCCATATAAAGTGATATGGTATTGTGAAAATTGGCTTTAAAAATATAAATTTTTTGCTGGAAAATTCTCTAGAAGTATAGTGGCCATTTTGTGGCATATGGGATATAGAACACCTACCCTACTATATGCAATATATCCTCTTTCGATACCACGGTTCGATGTTTCTATGCATTGATTGATTTTTGTAGCAAAATGGAACTGGAATGGACTTCCTCCAACGTGAAGATACTAGAGTACTACGACCTGTAAATTTATTGCAATGCCCTCAGTGTGTATTGGCTATCAATAGAGCCTGTCTCCCAATCCTGTTACCAGTTACTGTCAGTAAATATGCGTATGTCTCCATTCGATATACTATGACATCGAATTCGCATAGAGGCAGTCGAATAAAACTGCAGTAATCGGCTAGTGAAAGATACAATCTAAGGTTCAGTTGATCTAAAAAGATTCGAAATGTCTGCGCCAGGGATTGAAGCGTGGCCTCACATCTAATAAGCCAACACACTGTCTTCTAAACTATGTCGACTATGATATGGATATTAAACCTGGCCAGAATCCATCTTAGAAACCTCAAAGCAGTTATATAGCTACATTGGCACCTGGGTGCACACGTCCAGAGGCTGGGACTACTTCACAACGGCTTCTGCATAAGCTGTAACGACGAGAAAGAAGAGAAAACCACAGAACCTTTTTTTTCTCTGTTATTGTCCGGCACTTGGAATTCTTGGGCACACCGAAATTATTAATAGAACTTGCCAGGCCAAAGGTAATTTTTATAGAAAATATGGCATATTGAGAGTTATAAACGTATGACAGAATAGGTAATATCACTGTTACAGTGGGGACTTATGGTACCTAAGTAAGCTATGCTCATTGAGGCGAAGGACCTAACTTTTCAACTATGGACTGATTAGTCAAAGTTACAGCCATGTAGGCTATAATAAACGCTAAAACGTTGGGGAAGAAATTTATATCGGTTTTTTGAATTAAAACTTGTGATAAACTGTTTGATTTTGAAAGAAATTTCAAGCGGCCATTTAAACCTAACCTAACTTTTTAAACTATGGACTGATTAGTCAAATTTACAGCCGTGTAGGCTATAATAAATACTAAAACATTAAAGAAGAAATTTACATCGTTTTTTTAATTAAAACCAGTGATACAATGTTTGATTTTGAAAGAAATTGCAAATTTTCGTTGTATGTATCGGCATTATTGCCTTATTGAACCCACTGTATAATGGATGTTTATGGAAAAAATTGAAGAAAAAAGTTTTGTTTTCAACGAATACAAAAATACAGCAACAACAACAAAAATATTGTTGACGACTTTTTTTTTGCAAACACGAAATACACACACATATTCGCATTGTATACACACACATTTTTATTATTTTGTATTTTTAATATAAATGGATATGACAAAAAAAAAGAAACGAAGAGAAGAAAATAAAAACAAGAAAAGAAAAGAGGTACCCCACTCACTTACTAACTCGTCTCTGCGATTACTTTTTTTTTTTTTTTTTTTTTTTTTTTTGTTAGCGAAACAATCAAGATGACAAACGTTGAGAAGAAGACGAAAAGTGAGAGTATGTAGTTTGCAATTATATATGGACGTACATATGTACATATATCTACAAGCATATGTATATATGCATACATATGTATATAAAGGTTTGTTTATATTTATAACAGAATACATAGATATATGTACATAGATATACAGAATATATGTAGTTATGTGTATATATAGACAGTCTAACAACTTACTTACGTACTCTCTCTCACTCTCTCTTTCTTTCTCTCTCTCTATTTTAACTAAATTAATGTAAGCTTTGGCAAAACAACAGCAGCAACAACAACAACCAAAATAATATAACAAAACAAAATAAAAAAAAGCTTCTCTTTCTTAACCACTGTGTTTGTTATGATGTATGATAATAATGACGATTTTCTTTTTAAATTATTCAAACAAACATTAATTTTTTCGCACAAATTAAATAAAATCTTTTACCGCAAAAAAAAAACGAATTTATTAAAACACTTATAACGAATTTTACAATTTTCTCACAATTATTTAATATTTAAAAAATTTTAAACCGAAAAACAAATTAATTGTAAATATTTTTTAAAAAAAAATTTTTTTTTGATTTTTATTAATATTTTTTTGTTAATTTTCTCTCAAGATTTTTTAGTTAATCATTTAATTAATTTATAAATTTTTTTTTGTGTAATTTCTTTTATATTTTTTTTTTTTTTAATACACGTTATTTTGTTTGCGTATGCTTCCTGTCAAGGTTTATTGCGTTTTAAAACAGAAAAGTCCAATACAGTGCAAAAAAATACAATCTTCAGCTTCTGCCACAACAATACCCCACCGTATAAACAGCTAAACACACTCACACAAACACACATATACCGCACCATCAAAACAGTGGGTTGTATGTGAGCACAGTTGTTTGCAACGTTGTTTATCAACGATAAAATGCAAGGGAGGAAAGTACAATAATTGGTACATTTTATAAACTGGTACTATTATTCATGTCGGGCTTTTGGCTTTAAATAAATTATCCTGCAAAGAATGGCTGCCCTCCAAAATGTTAGTTGCTTTGTGTTTGAACAAAGTATCGTGTTTCATAATGCCGCTGTACAAAATATATACAATGTATTCTATTTCAAAACGTCGCCAATGTGTGTTTTTAACGCAGTCAAAAAGCAATCAGGCATCGGATTCATAGTTGATGCATTATTTGGTTACTTTGCATATCTACATAGTTTATATACAGTAGTAGAACTGCATACAAACTTTGTATTGATACATTTTGGAAGGCAGCCAATTATCAGCCTTTAAAATAAATGAAAATTCGAAACATCCCCGACATATGTATGTGTCCTTACCATTACCAACCAATACATTTTCACATATACTGCTAATTCTAGGCAACCCTATCAATTCAGAATCTGCTAATACCAAATATGGAAACACTCATAGGTCATGAGACCCATTGTGGGTGTCTTACAAAGTTGAAATGAAAGCGATCGGGTTAGGGAAAGAATGAAAGTCAAACAGAAATCAACAGAGTAATGAGCGACATAAGACTCAGCCAGCGTTTACTCTTAATAAACCTTAGTAGAGCTTAAATATCGACTCTTCTAATCTAGCAGGATCTGGTTCTAAGGAATAACACTACCACCCGGAATTTAGTAAAATCTGAGCCGATGCGGTAAAAAAAGCCCTTATGAAGTTCTTACAGTCGTGAACCACTTTCGGTATGTACCAAAGGGGTCCTCTTGCTTCCAGGGCCGTTTAATTGTGAAAGAAAAGTGAAAATTCGCATTAGAAGAAAGGAGCCTTCGAAATAGTAAAAGTCTGCCCCTAAAAATCTCGCAATTGTAATTCAGCCAATAATAAAGATCCAGTATCCTTGTCTAATAACAACTTAACCGTGAATGTGGGGCAGAACGCTTAACACATAGGGAAAACCTGAAACTGCTCTAAAAATTCTTTTGAGAAACGCTGCTTGCTATTAAAAATGTTCTCTTTTACTATTCATCAGCTCATCTCAGCATGCTTAAAAGTACCAGATATTGCCAAATGGTACCTTGTATTTACCATCACTCTTTAGAATAGGCATCATATAAACGAAATAATAACAGTTTTATTACTCTTCATACATACGAAGAATTTTTATTTGTTTTTAAGTTGCTCTCTTTATTTTCTTACTGGAAATTTTTTGTTTGTGTTCTCTCGCTTTCTCTCTCTCTCTCGAAGTATCTTTCGAATACCTTTGTTTTCTTATTCATTTTCGTATGTTTGTTTTTATTTTTTATTATTATTATTTTGCTAATAATTTTTGAATGTATGTGTGCGCATATAAACGCAATTTGTTTTTGATATAATATTTCTGTTATTTACAGTCTGCATTTGTGTTTACAGTCTTGCAATAATTGAAATTTATTGAATCAAGAATACTATTTGAATAGCGGCATTTTGTAGTTGGACAAGTATGGCTGCTTTATTTTTGTTTTGCTTAATGTTATTCGCTATCTTTGTTGTTAGTGTAGATGGTGTAAGAAAAGTTTTTTTTCTTTTTTGTTCTTCGCCGTATTTCACTCTCTCATATCTTTGCAGAGAAAGCTTAATTTTTCTCTTTTACTATGTGTTTCAACATTTTTAAGAGCAAGCGTTAATAATTTCGCGGTATATTAACTTTAATTGAATAGGGGTTGCCAAAGCCTATCAATAATTTATAAATAACGCAACAAAATAGTTCAAAATCTGGAACAGATCCCGGCCGGACTATTGCAGGATATGTTGCGATGAGGTGAAGTTGGAAACTAACGAACACCTCCTTTGCAACTGTCCAGCCCTAAGTAGGTTGAGGATCCTGGGCGGGGGCTTCTTCGAAGGTTTGGACTGACTGCCGAGAACCGACATTAGGGCTCTCCATAGATTCATAAATAGGTTGATCTGATTGAGGAGTGCTAGGGCATTAGGTTGTAATCGCGCTTTCTTGTGTTTGTAGTTATCTCTTTTCCTCCCTCTCTTATATCCTGCCTCTTCTGCCTTTACAATTTCCCTATCTCCTTCACTATCCTTTCTAGGATGAATTCACAATGGATCATTTTGACCTCTAGGTATTGTAATTGTCCCAATGACAAGTACACGTCCTCAAACCTAATCTAAGCTAATCACGGTCGAGTGCAAGAAATAATAGCCTAGTGCTTACAGTCATCGATAAGATGAGGAACATGCTATAAAATGATAAGAAGGAATTACTATGATCTGAACCAAACTGTTTCTCAACTTACCTTGAAATGAAAGTGGTTTAAAACAGGTGGAACAGATCCCAGCCAAACTATTGCAGGGTACGTTGTGATGAGGTGGAGTTGGAAATTAACGAACGCCTCCTTTGCAACTGTCCACCCTTAGTAGGTTGAGGACCCTGGATAGGGGCTTCTTCGAAGGTTTGAACTGACTGTCGACAGCCGACATTAGGACTCTCCATAGATTCATAAATAGGTTGAGAAGTGTTAGGGCATCAAGGTTGTAGTCGTGCCGTCTTGTGTTTGTGGTTCATCTTTTTTCCACCGTCTCTTATATCCTCCCTTTCCAAAAACTTCTCCTTTTCCAATTTCCCTATCTCCTTCACTATCCTTTCTCTCTCCCTTCTAGCACAAATTTACAATGGATAATTTTGGCCTCTGGGTATTGTAATTGTCCCAATGACAAGTACACGTCCTCAAACCTAACCTAAGCTAATCACGGTCGAGGGCAAGAAACAATAGCCTCAAGATTCAATGCATTGCTTGAAGGACGTGAACGCATTGGCTGTCAATACATCGAAAACGGTATAGTTATCTGAATCAAACTGTTTCTCTACTTACCTTGATATGAAAGTGGTTTAAAAAAGTTCTCCTTTGTTTTTACAAGTTTAAAAAGAAAATTCATTGTATTAAAGGAATAATAAATTTTATATTATTGGACAAAGTGAAGAATTTTTTTTTGCATGTTAAGATATCTCAATGCTTTTAAAATGGCGAGATACAATAGAATAACGCCAAAACAAATGGTGAAAAAAATGAAAAACAAAATATGATGAAGATTACTTTGACTGAGGTGCTGTCAGTTTTCAAAAAAAATAAAAATAATATGACTTCTAATGCATGGAAACTGTTAATATTAACTATTCTTTCTTTTCGGTTGGTTTATCATCAGACTCCTTTTTCTCTTCGGCTGGAGAATCTTTAGGCTTCGAACTGGTGGACGAAGACATTGTAGCACCGGCTGGCAAAGCTTTTTCTAAAGCTTTAACGAATTCTTCCAAATTACCAGAATAAGCTGCGGCTACTGCTTCGGGTGTAAGTTCAAACTGTGAAACCACTGGTCCTAATTGAGCCGATTGCAAGGCATTGGAGAAAAGAGAAAGAGCCTGTTGGAACTGGGGGGAAGCGATTGTATCTTTGATTTGTTGTTTTTTGTCTTCATCATCTTCAGTTTCGGGCAGGTGAACGGATAGAGTATTGACACGTTCTGGATCAGCAACAAGGTCATTGACTATTTCAGAGCCAGCCAAAGCAGATGAAAGATCTATATTGAGAGAACGACCGGAGCCAGCTTCGGGTGAGAGGTTGGATAAGTAGGATTGGAATGCATTGGTGGGTGTGAAATAATTTGTTAATTTCTTACCACCAGCTGTTGAACTACCGGAACCACTACCGCCATTACCGCTAGTATCGCCACTTGAAGAGCTGCCACTCTTACTGCTTTTGGCCTTCGGAGCAGAAGGAGTACGGGTACTGGAAGAGGTATTCTCGGGAGTCAAAAGGCCAGCAGCAGTACTGCTATTACGATTCGGTGTACGAGAAGAAGAACTATCTGAAGAACGGCTAAAAATACGTAATTTTTGTAAATATTATGGACATAAATATCTAGAAACTTACTTCATGGAACCCAAGAGGGAGCTAAGACCGCCCATTTGACCCACCCCTCCAAATAACTGCATTAACTGTTGTTGTGACATGTTATTCAACATGTACTGCAAATCGCCGCCATCTTGACCGCCACGAGTAGCTGATGGTGGATTATTCATAAGTTCATTAACTCGACGACAATATTCCTCATCTTTGTCTGTTTTGGCTTCTTGCATCCAGAAGAACATACGGCGACTGGAAGTTTTGAATTTCAAAACATAAACACGTCCCGTTTTGCACTGTTCCACACGTTTGAATTCAAAATCGTCGGGAAATACTATCAAATCATCTTCAACCTTAAAAAAAAAATAAAATAAAAAACGTTACATGACGTAAATATTGTGTATGAAAGCTGGAATGCCATGGGCAAAATTAAATTTTGATATGAACTTAATATAACTGATGCTTAAAAAGGCATTTTTATAAAACTATTGCAATAATTTAAGTGATTAGTCAACTTAATAAGGCCTTTGCTATGCTTAAACGGGCTTTTACAAGAAGCTTTCTCTCCTAAATTGTGCAATATCTTCTCTTTTCTAAATTTAATAAACCAAGTTGATCCGTACACCTGCTTGCGAAACTTCTTCTACTTGACTATGCTTTTGGGCATAGTGATTCCATGATTTCACGTGACGAACTATTTAAAATATTATGCTTTTTCTAAATCAATTTAAACAACAAATAAACCGTGGGATGAAGCTAAAAAACTGTGAATAATTTATTAAGTTGGAGAGCTATGTTTTGGCAAGTATATAAGCAGAATTGCATTGCTAATAAACCATGGAGATATTTGCCTATTTTTTTTTTTTTGGATTAACTAGCCATAATTTGTTATGTCTATCGTAAGCAATCTCAACTGGCTACCTTTCGGACAAATATATGTATTTGCTGCTAAACTATGATAACCATTTTAAACAAATAGTCTTGTTTTTTCACGTAGACCTATCTATAACTTTGATTCCCCGATCATTCCTTGGCCAATGCACAAATCTACTAGTATAACGTGTGCTGTACATCTTCAGCATTGCAACGCTCTGTATGAATTAGTGACTTTTCCTGAATATTGGCATCAGTTAAAAAAACTATTGTTACATATATCCCGAACGACTACCTGCTACTCTTTTCGATTTTATTTGGAAGTTCATTTGTGCCAAGCTACTATTTAAAACCAAATGCAATATGACTTTTAGCTGTGGAATTGTTGATTACCAAACAGTTGCCAAACTTACCTTTCCGGTAGTACGATCTTTCCAGCAGAAGTGCATTAAGCCATCGTCACTTTGAGTTAGATACACTAAACCTTTACGAGTATCGGGATGCACCATTTTTCCAATTAAATTCATTCTTCCGGCACGGAACTCTACAAGATTTGATCCACTGCCGCCGCTGTTACTAAGACCACTTTGACGCCCAAACATTTTGCTTCACTTCACAACTAATAATGATATTCGTTAACAACAACAGAAACGTACACAATATATTATCCAAAGAATAATAGTTTTAAAAATAACACTTACCTTATAGTATAATAACAAATTGTAGTTTAATAATATAATGAAGAATTTATTTTCCACAGGCGATTGCAAAAAAATTTCTTACAATTTTGAATGACGAGCAAGTTTTCAGCAAATATGAAAGAGATGCCACATCGCTAGAAAAATTAACAATAAAGATGATTTTCATTAATTTAAATTTCATAGTAAGCAGCTTTCGTATATATAGCTGCGCTTAAAATATTTTTGTTTTTATGTAATTTAAATACTTTTTTGTTATTTCTTTTATTGTAATTATTCCTTAAGAAACATAAAAAATAAAAGTGAAATATTAATAAGTATTTTTTAAATTATAAAAAATTAATTTATTTTTATATGTCTTTTTATTTATTGGCGTTTTTTTGTAAGTTTGATTTTACATTACTATTCTGGTTAATGTTACTTGGTAACACTTTTCCCATATGCATTCGTCGTCGTGAGAAATTTCTCTCGTCTTCAGCAGCACACACTTCTTTTGTCGGATTATTTCTTTTTTGGTGGAAATAATTGTAACTTTTATAACGAAAATTACAATTATTTATAAACAATTTTGTGATATTTCAACAAATAAATAATATTTCCAAAAAGTTTTGAAAGTATTTTAGAGAAATGTACCCAAAAACAGCTTGGAAAAATTAGGCAAATGATTTTGTGGTCAACTACACAAACAGCTACATTTCGAATTAGCCAAGTCTCTTAAACATAAAAGAAAAGGTAAGTGAAGAAAAATATAGAGAAAAAAAAAATATAAATGTATGGAGAAAAATGCAGAAACAAGTTTTTCTTTCCAAATTTACCAATAAGTAAAATAATGGTATTATTCTTTTTCTTTCATTGCAGGCTTTGTGTTCATAAACAAAAGTGTGTGTGTGTGCAATTTTTTTTCTTAAATACAATATACATATATATATAAATATATAACCCCAAATTATTAGAAAAAATTTCACTCGTGTTTTTTTCTGTGTGTGCAATTTCGCCAATAGCAAGAAAAGAAATTAAAGAGTATTAAAGAGAAAAAAAATTTGTGTTTAAAGAGAACAATTTACTTGAAACGAAAAAAGTGACAACGCAACAAACCATAAAAAGAAAGCAACAATAGCAATTTGGAATAAAACGAAATTTGTAATAAAGTTAAATAACAAAGCAAAAACAAATATATTGAACAGCAAAACAACAGAAAAAAATACAAAATTGGAAAGGAAAACAAAAACAAAAAGGTGCGTAACAAAAAAACAAAAAAAAAAAGATGAAAAACACGAAAAATGATGCTCCAAAATGGGTTCCATAACACAAGCCAGCCTTGTATATTTCTTTTCTTTTTTAAACAACATAAGGCGTAATAAATACATAATATAGCATATATTACTTAAGTATATTATGTATTGGTGGTTTATTATTAAATTTCTCTAAATAAAATATTTAAAGAGACCTTTACGTTGCTGTTGTTGTGGGTTTTAAGCCACGCCATTACCACCACCATATAACAAAAGGAGATTGTATAGGTGAAAAAAAATTCAGTTTTGGGTGTTTTATGCGTTTCGAATTTATAATTTGTGCGGTTATTTTTTTTATATACAGTAACTGCATTCAGTCGTATGTCGTCCATCACTGGTTAACTTTTCTTTGCTACACCACCAAAGTTGGTAATGGTAATTGCAAATTGTGCTTGAGTGTTTCTATTTTAAATACAACTTCAAAACCGTTAGAATAAAATGGTTTTTCTCCAACATTTAAGTTTGAAATTTCTTGAAAAGTTTTTTGGACCTAGTGGGCAGGTTATTCGGTTGTTTGAAGCCTCATATTCTTAAAGAGTACTTTCATAAATGATGGATATTGCGTAACAAATTCCAACGCAAGCATCCAGATGTTCGGCCATGTCAAACAATTTGTGTGTCCTGATGGAATAATGGAATCACACTTCAATTGCAGATGGCCGCTTACAATTGCTGAAAGTTCACTTTGGAGTTCAGCAATAGAGAATGCCTCATAATTCGTGTATTTCTACTAGTGCTGCCAAATAAACATCAAAATCTTCTTTAGCGTCTATTCCGTATTCCAGTTAGCCGCCATTCCACCCCTTCCATTTTAGATTCACTTTGATGACACACTTTTCTTTATCAGTTACCATACGTTTTAGAAAAATGTATCGATTTTGTTAGCAGTTCAGCAACTTTTCATTGTTAATAACTGGATTTTGTTGTCAAAACGTGCGGTAACCATTACAGAACCTTTTTCATGTACCTAGTTATTCCAAACTGTCGTTGTCTGATTTGATAGTTTTCATTGCATGGCGTTTCATAGGTATATAATGAAACTTAATGGAACGGAATCGAATGAATGTCTTTGAATGATTGATTTTTGAAACATTTTGTTATTCTGACCATAAATAAACTTATTTTCTATATAATAGACTATTTCTGGGCAATCTCCATTACTTCTACCTAATATCTGTGTATGTGCATGCTTATTGCCAGTTACCAGATCAGATTTCTTCATCTTCCGAAAAATATTTCACGTCATAATATCTTCTACAGGTGAAAAGAACTTTCCTTTGGTGTTGCAAATCTGGTTGTCAGTTATTTTTAGTAGGTGATCACTACTTAATCATCTTCATAGTAATCCCCCCTTAGGTATAATTCACAAGTGACTCCACTTTCTATAAGTTCTTCTAAAAATACTTTTGGGTTTTGAGAACAAGGAGATCTTTGTCGTCTTAAAAAAAGATGAGTAGGAGCTGCATTTACGCGATGCAAAAAGCCTTGAATTGTTTTTATTTTTCTCACAATATCGTGGGTTAGTATCCTTGCTTTTTGGAACTATTTCGATTTTGTTTTTATCATTACAAACAACTCTGGATCCTTTACTGATTATGACATTTTTTTCTATGAAAACTGAATTACCATTGACGACATTCAATAATGGCTACTTAAGGTGTGAAATATGTAACTTTAAACATTTCGCAATACAAAGTGATATGTTGATATTAAGTTTTGGATCTTTTGCCGTAACTCATTTAACTGTAAATTATAATTCACTTTACTAAAGGCTTTGGTTAGGTTAGCGGGTAGCTTGGCAAGTTTACTCAATGGCCATATAGCCACTGTGCTAATAGTCTGAGCTAAGCCCCCTTGTCATGATCCGTTAGTGGTGGTTTTGATCCACCCCGAGCTCCGAATGAAACCGTACAGTTCCCTTAGTCTCACGTTCGCTACCATGCCCACATCTTTAAACGGTCTGTCACCCAAAAACCGACGACGTCTGTCCTGAAGTGCAGGGCACTTGCATAAAAGGTGTTGCACCGATTTCGTTTTCTCCATATCATGGGCCGCTTCTGCAGTAATCCTGGTGGGAATTCCAGTGTCCCGTTGGAATTCCTTCACAGAAATCCAATTTACACCATTAAGTTCTGCGAATATTGAAATAAATGCTAATGTGGAGATTGAAGGTGCGGATGGCAACTGCATCAACATTTTTCAGCCAAGTTTTCCCAATTCTGGCTTGATGGAAGACAACAGCTTTTCAATTGAGCAATTCTGTTCCCTTTAATTGCTTTCTTCAATCTCATTAATTGTTGACAGCAGAGATCTGAGTCAGTCGTTTAACCAGGTTTTGGAAACTCGTAATGAACATTTCCCTGCTAATACCTTTTTTGTTGTCAATCCTGGGTTTGCCACCGTCTGCGAAGCTTAACCGTACTTCGCTTATGATCTTTTATGCACATTATTGTCGCACGTGATACATTTTTCACTTCATAGTCCGTAAACGTTCGCTTTTGAAATGAGTCGATTTGGTTTCATTTTAGTAGTGGATAGCAAATGGAAATGCGTTTCATTGAATTTTTCACTCTTAATTCATGTAAGATCTAAATATAGAGTTTCAACTTTCTTCAAAAGATTGACAACTAGTTGGTGAAAATGTCTAGTTCTTCACCATAGTCTATGTGTCGTTCTTTTTCTATTAGGTTAGGTTAGGAAGGATGACGTAGTCTAGAAGGTAGTGTGTTGGCTTATTAGACATGATGCCACGGTTCGAACCTCAGGTCAAACATCTCCAATAAAAAACGAAATATGAAAAAATATTTCTTAGGCGACTTCCTCTCAGCAGATTTCTGGCAAAAACTCTGAATGTAAATAAAAGTTCCACAAAAATCTGTCGTTCGGAGTCGATTTTAATTTGCAGGTCCCGCCACTCATGTGTAATGTTAACGCATACAACATAAGTGGTGTGAGAAACTATGTCGTAATCCTGACTAAAGGGATTTAATGACTATTTACATACATATGTATGTATGTATGTAGGAAGGAAGCGGCATTTTGTGAAAGCCCTTTAGAGTAGAACAAAAACTGATTAAAAGTGAATCTGATGTTGACAGAAGCAGGAAAAGAGAAAAGTGAGAACGAAAAGAATACGGGAAAGGGGAGAAAAGGAAAGGAAATAAAGAAAAGAAAATGTGTTGTATACAGTATGTACAATGTGCCATAATGTTCCTTAGATAAATAGTATACTATAGGTGTCCCCCTAGCTAGTCAATACCGTTCACGAACACTATTTGATCCGCGGGTCTTTAGGTCTGTCAGATTTTCAATAAATTTCAAATAAGCATTGATTTTATTACCAAGGACTGTTAACGCTGATATTTTTTGTTAGTGCGTGGTTGGTGAAAAGACTGTTATCATATTTAATTAACCATAAATCTGATCAGATTTTGTCAGTTAACAGGAAAGTAATTAGAGTAATTGCCCATAAGTGATTCATATTGAAAGGTATTGGGTGTTAGTAAAAAACGCCTTTGAAAGACACAAAAATTTCAATCAAAAATGAAAAAGTTAGGAAATAAAGAAGTACTATCAGCCTTAATAAAATTATTAGAACCCAATTAAACAATATTTTCTTTAATTTAAATAAATATTGAAATGATTTTTACCATTAAGTTCAGTTTTTTTTTTTTTTTATCAAGTAAAGTGAGGATCTCGTGTGCAATCCTTATTTCTCGATACGCTAAAAATAAATTCAGAATTTTTTAAGTCTTTAATAATAAATAATCATAAATTTAAGTTTAATTTAAAATATAAGTACACATATTTATTCGTTAAAAGCTTGCTTTCTTGTTCAACAACCCCGATCGCTGACTGTATACATCACTGTATACATTTTTTATATGTACACTTAAATACTTGCGTATATTAATTAACAAGGCCATGAAATTTGAAGTGAAAATTAATATACAAAATGAAATCATTCATTATACGTGCTAAATTAGTTTGCAAAGAATATGTTTGAATATGTAAATGTAATATTGAAATCATACTTTAATTTATAATGAAAGAAAATTGAAAATTTTTCAAGAAAGTGCAAAATTTTCCAGCTAAACATGGAAAATAAATGCTAAATGAATGTTCGTTCGTTGAACATAACCATTCCAACCAAGAAATTCCTTGCAGGCTTATAAGTTTAGGAAAACATTTTGCATAAATTAAAAGAACATGCAGCCATTGAATATAATAACCTAGACACTAGCCGAGTGGAGTATTGACAGTACGACGTAAGATTAGTATAGGTTAGGTTCGAGGATGTGTACTTGTCATTGGGACAAGTACAATGCATACCCAGAGGTCAAAATGACCTATTCTACATTTGTTCTAGAAGAGAGAGAGAGAGAGAGAAGAAAGTAAAGGAAAAGGAGAAGAGGTATAAAAGTGAGGATATAAGAGACTAGCGCTTCTCAACCAGCTCATAACATAACATTCTTAAAGCTCTTGTAAGCAAATAAATAAATCTATTTATGAATCTATAGCGAGCCCTAGTGTCTGCTTTTGACAAAAGAGTCCAAACCTTTTGAAGAAGCCCCTGCACAGGATCTTCAACCTACAAAGGGCTAGACAGTTGCAGAGGAGGTGTTCAATAGTTTCCAACTCCTCATAACCGCAACATACCCTGCAATAGACCGACTGGGATCTCTTGCCGGTCCTTGTCAGCGATCTAATCTCGCAGTGTCCTGTAATTAAACTTAAGATTAGTATTCAAAGACCAGTATTCTAAAGATCACCTACGCTTGATTGTGTAGGAGCCATTGCTTAAGAGAAAGTCATGCGCGATGTGATTTTCTTCTTCTTTAGAATTTGCAAGAATGTAATGTTGGATGAGATCATTCCCTAGTTCTTCGATCATTGACCGACGTAGATCAAGGACAAGAGCAAGGTTTCTGGGTAGCATCTTTAGCTGTAGAATCCGTTGATGTTAGAAAGGCTCTTAGGTTAATTAACAATTCTAATAGGTTCGTTCTTTTCAGATAAGCTGCTCAATCTGCTAAATAATATACTAATGAATCGGATGAGTGTTAAACAATCTCTATCTTTCATTTTTTTAAATTTATTTTCCTTTTTCTTACGCACATCGCAAAGGAATTATTTCATGAATTTAAGGGAGAAAGTTGGTATCTTCCTATCTAGTCGTAGTAGTCTAGAAGGTAGTGTGTTGGCTTATTAGACGTGAGTCCACGCGTCAAACCCCAGGTCAGACATCTCCAACAAAACGAAATATGAAAAAAATATTTCTTCGGCGACTACCTCTCAGCAGATTTCTAACAAAAACTCTAGAGAGTTAATAAAATAATAACTAAATCTAATCAGAGTTTAAAATTATATTTTAATATCTATACTTTTTTTTTTCTTTATGCTTAACAGTGTTTCTAGCTGCATTTAAAAAAATAAATAGAAACGTACGTCGAAACTAACCGAATTATAATGGAGATTACGCCAGGACGTGCCATATACAGTCCAGATGAGGAATTAAAACCACTAAGGCACCCCAAAACATATCATCCAGAACCAGTTGCATCACATTCGAGACCATTATCGGTTAATGCTGTCGAATTTGTGCCTCGCTTTGGCAATGTTATGCCACATAATAACATTCAAGAGCGTTTGCAAAAGCATCAAAAACAATACATTCAGCAAAATTATCAACAATATCAACAGCAGCCCTATTCCAATGGTTATGCTAATCAACAGCAACAACAGCAGCAGCAACATCAACAACAACAAATTCCACAAACATCACAAGGTTTACATGCTCAAATAGGCTCAATGCATATATCAAATGTACAAGATCGCTTACGTACCAGTAATAATGGTGGCGGAGCACGTGGTGGTGGTGGTGGTTATCACTATCAGCAACAACAACAGCATGGTGGCCAACAACAACCAGACTATCAACAGCAAGGTAATCACAATCGTTACAATAAAAATCATAACCCACATCACCATCATAATCAGCAGCAACGTTACAACAATCATCAGAATCATCACCATCAACAGCAGCAACAGCAGCAGTATCAACAGCATTATCATCATCAAAATCAACAGCAGTCGTCGAATGTATCAGCCTCGGGTGGTGATAATGCCAACGATATGGAAAATATAGCCTTGGATTATTTACAGACTGTGATTCAATGCCTCAATCAAAATCCTGGCCAATTTGATAGCATTGCCACACGTTTCATAACGATCTTTGAGGGCATGGAAAACAATCACTATGTCATGTCCATTGCCATGGAAGACATATTCAATGAATCGATTAAAAATCCCAATTTCCGTTATATGGGTGCTAAATTGTATAATCTCTTGCACATGTTAAATCCCAGTAAGGATTCCTTATTCCATACTTTGCTCAAATACAAATTAAACTTCCACCAGCAGGAGGTGCATCAGTACATTAAAAACAAACAGGAGGCCAAGGTGCGTGAGACTGCCCTATTTCTAGCCGAGTTGTATATGCAACTCAGAGGTGATGATTCGCGTATACAATTAATTGCCGAAAATATTGTGTTTTCGCTCAAACAATTGTTATCGATTAACGATAACAAGGATAATATGCGTTGCATTTGTTTGACTCTGAAATTGGCTGGCTATGATTTGACTGCCGATTGTGCCGAGGATATGAAAGAAATTATTGCTAAATTAGATACGATTAATTGTCAAAATCCGGGCAAATATCCATTGGCTAGCAATGTGATTGCTTTGCAAAAGAACAATTGGGGACGTAAAATTGCGGGCGCTGAATCTCCTGTTGAAGCAGAGTCAACGAAACCTCCAGAGCCGTTACGCATTAGCGATGATCCTGTTTTCTATGGCCCGGATGGTCGGGAAATTACCGCTGAAGAATGTGAATTCTTAACTAGCGGGGCTGCCGGCACTGCGGTCTCCTCGGACAATGATGAGGACAACGATGATGTGGATTTGGATCCTGAAATGGATGAGGAGACTGAAAGAGATTTTAAGCAATTCCTTAAACAATCTACTAAAAAATCATAGGTTATTCCATGCTACTACTGCTACTACTATATTACTATTACTACTACCACAACCAACAACAACAACAACACCACCACCACCACCACTACTACTTATTACGATCTACGACGAATGTTGAAAGTAACAGTGTAACAACAGCAAACAACCAACAACCATAAACACAAAATACACTAAACGAAATCGAAATTAAATAAAAAAATAAAAAAAGAAAATTAAACAAAAACAAAAAGAAAAAAAGTAATCATCAATATATTTTTAACATACATAGAAAAAGAATACCTTAATGCTGAAATTACAGTTTGCTTTTAAAAGAATTAGAAAAAAACAAATACAAAAAACATGCATTAATGCACGAATATTGTGATGTAATAAATCTGCTAAACAGAAGAAATTTATCTTAAATTTATAATGTGATATACAATAAATATTTTTCTTAATCATTGTTTTCTAATAACGATTTTTTAGTAACAAAAATACAACACACACTTACCTACTTACTTGCAGACGACATACATATTTGTAAAGGGGAGTTCATTATTATTATTAATTAATACAATACAATACAATAAATAATATATTTTTTTTATATGCGTTATATTTTATAAACTCCTATTTTCGATTTTTCATTATTTTTCTTCGATTGTAATCATTTCGTATGCTGTGCATGCTTTAAATTTTGTTCCATTTTTTTATACACATTTTTTTTTTTTTTTTAATTATACAATATATATTGAGATTTTTTTTTATTTAAACTTTCTCATTTAATTATAGAATTATAAACAAAAAACAACCACACATACATACTACTTATACATATTCTTAAAGAGCATAATTAATTAACAATTGCAAAGAAAAAGAAGAAAACAAAAAACAGGAAGAGATTCATATAATAGAATAGAGTTCCTCAGCAATTTATTTACTTTTCTTTAATTGTTTCAATTTAAATTAAGTTTTCAATGCTTTTTTCTTTTCGTTTTTCGTTTTTCTTTTTTAATTGTTTTTATTTTATTTTAATTTAATATTATTTGTATAGTTTTCCTTAGAAATTTAGCTCAAATTTTTATATACAAACTGTAATTTCAGCTTCATTTTGTTATAAAATATAAACGAATTCAATGTTAATTCAAACTAAATTATTAAAGCAAAAATTATTACATAAAGTAAGGCAATGCATATGTATATTCATATTCAATTGAAATTGATAATAACTATATATATAAACTGTTATAGGCATCCAACACAATTCAGCTGTTCAAATTGTTCAAATTTTAAATTAACATTTTAAATTACATTTCAAACTGCAAATAAATTTTGTTAAAATTCAATTTAATCCCGTCATAAGAAGGGTTCATAGTATGTGTAATTAAGAAAAAAAAAAAACAAAACAATTTTTTTTAATTCTTTTTCATATTTAATATTAATACTTCAATTATAAAAAAAAAAAAAAAACAAGAAAACAAAACCAAGTTATAGTACAATAAGTTATTTAATATTTAAATATTTGCATTAAATTATGCTGGCTTCTCTTTTTTAAATTCAAAAGAAAATAGATTTTGCATGAAAATTATATAAAAATCAATAACCCATGTGTCCAGTCTTATTTGTAATGACCCCAAAACGCATAATCATTTAACAGTTTCTCGGCATTGTGCTCTTTAACATGTTTTAATATCTGAAAGTTGGTTACCATTTAAAGAAAGGCTGCAGGCCAATATAAAACATAAACATTCTCTTGGACTTAAATGCAGACTTCTGGCTACTTAGCCTCAGAACAAGATTTTGGAAAGTACCCTGTAGTCCTATTGTGAATAGCAAGATGTTGAAAAATGAAATTCAATTTTAATCAAGTGAAAATTCAGCTCAAAGATAGCTTTCACTTGATAGAGAAATCCTGATAAATAATTTAAAAGCCATCATTGGAATGTCTACTCAATTCTAAGTATTTTGTTTTGGATATTTCAAGCTGTAGGCTTCATTTAGTAATAAAAACTTGGCAAAACATTAAAGATCCGTCATTGAAATGTCACATTTTAAGTACTTTACTTTGGATAAACGATGCCACTATAATTGCAAATCATTCATAAACTCTAGTTAAACTTATTTTAATCGCTAAACAACATTTTTTTCATTTTAATGTTAAAATCTATACCACTTTATGCCTTACAAGTAACGTTTTTCCTTACAAACTTTAGAAAGTTTCAGGACGATGTGTTCTTGCAACACTTGGTGAAATTTTCTGATGGCCACTTGAAACTGTGCAAATTATAGGTACTCTGTAATTAAAACATCATTTTTGTAAAGCCGTAATACACTTCGAATTCCAAAAAAAGGTATTAACGACATTGACAAACGTCCTAAATATGTTTTGAAAGCAAATATTTAGGTTTGCCACAAACTTATCTGAAACAAAATACTTTAACTTTCATGAACAACAAATTCATGAACTACTAAAATTAAATTAACATCTCGATTATGGATGACAACTGAACCTCAGTTGCATTTGGTTGCTTACCAAAAATTGTATTACAGACGGCAACTGACTACAATTTTTTCTCCGTAACCATGAATTTTTAGTGGCCAATTGGCAATGCAATTAAAGGTCGCCAGCTGTTCATGACTGATTCATAAGATTAACTCACATAATACGGGTGTGTTGTGGTCTTTTATCCTTAATAAAATCTTATAAGGTACAATTATAACGAAAAATAAACTTTCAAAAATCGAAATCAGTTTTGAAACTATCTTTATTACTCTTTCTTTGTTATACTAAAACAAATTAAAGTTTTGTTACTTTAAAATATAACAAAATTTAAAAAACTTTTTAGTATCGAGCTGGCATATAGAAAAGTCCAGATCGTTAGTTAGTTAAACCAGTAATATTTCGATCACTGTTGTCTCAAATTAATATCGAACTAGGGTGTTAATAATTAAAATCTTAAGGCCTTGTTGGTCAAGATCTTTCTGTCAAATGCGATGCAACCTAAAACTTTAGATTAAATGTGAACCTTTAAACTTTTCAGAAGGCGTATTTGCAAAAGAAAATGATTTTTAATTCGTAGCAATAGTAATGCAAGTTTATCTTAATTAAACTAAAAACCTAATTATCTTAATCTCAGCCTCCTTAGGAACATATCTCAAATAAGTTAAAAGAAAATTTGACTTAAAATATCCTCTATAGTCCATCTATCGGCCAAATGCTTGCGACGTCGTTCTCTCTTGTTCCCACAACAATATTTTCTGTCCACCTGTTGATAAGATTTGAAACACTTGCGAAATAAATACTGAGCCCAGTTCTTGTTTGTTATCGTTTTTAGAATTAATTAAATTTCACTTTTCCTACTTTCTGGCTGACGACTTTCGTAACCGACTCAAATATTAGCTGATCGTCAGAGAAGTTTTATGGGTCTATTAAGAATAACAATTAAACTTGAGTTGCATTGCCAACTGGTAACCAAAAATTTGTTAAAAATTAAACTTTCAAATGTTAACTGTCAGCGTCTGTAATATCATTTTCTCTAACTGACAATCTAATTAAAGTTCGGTTGCCATCCATTAGTTTTTATTTTGAGAGTAGATTTTTTATATTTTATTTGTGGATGAAGGCACAAGGAAACTATCAAATACAGTTCACAGGTTATCGACTAAAGCATATTTTAGATTTCAAATAAATACTGGACCCAGAAGATTAATCATTTTCATGCAAAATTTCTTTCTAAACTTTTGATTTCAAATAGCTTCAGTCAAGCAGCTGAATTGTAATAATTTGGTTTTAAATATTTTTTTTCTTTATAAATTGCTTTATTTTTATTCAAATTGTTATGAGCTTGTAACTAAGATCTATTGCTCTCTGTGTAGAGTAACATATTAATTTATCGAATAACTTGTAACATTGGCAAACTAGCCCACTATCCGTTAGACTACCGGAATACCCAAAGGTTCTTTTAACACGTTGACGGCCAACTACGAGATAACTCGTAGACTACGTTCCCTTCTAGGGTGCCAAACTACGAGTTATCTCGTACTTACTAATGTGAAAAAATCAAATTGTCGTTTTTTGGCCAGTTTTCTAAAAATTGCCGGGCCAGTCAACGTGTCAATTAAAGTCTTAATTAATGAAACAAAAATATTCTAAAATTTTATGACAAGGTTTAGTTCATTTCAAAATAGTTTTGTATCAGATTATAAGAAACTAAAACAGCTGAATTGTAAGAAGTGCTGAAATGAAGTTATTTGAGAATTCATTTACGAAAGACTTTGAAAGAAATTGTTTTTTAAAGCCGTACTTTACATTCTAAATGAATGTGAATGGATTTGTTTCAATAATTTAGTTTAAATTAATAATGTATTCAGCAGGTAAACAAATTTTATGCTGGTTTTTTTCTTATATACTTTAACCATAATTGTTTAAAATCAAATGCAATTAATGGCAGCTTATTCTGTTCATTTTTTTTTTTTACTCTGCTCCATCATAATATATTTTAAATAAAATATTTAAATTATTTAATAAATGATCTGGATGCCTCTGTTCCAATTACTGCTTTTTTTAAATGTTTATTTAGCAGACTTGCTTGTATTCTTTAATATTAAATGCTTTTGTTGTTAAAGAAAAAATTCGTTTAAATTAAACTTTATTTGAAAATCGTAACTTGGAATTGTAATGCAACACAAATTACTTCAAAAACAAGAGCTTTTTTTCCTTAATAAAATTTAAAATTGCTTTCAATTTACATTGTACTTCTGCATATTTTTTATTTTATCAATCAATAATAAGTACTACATACATATATAATTACGTTTACGTTTAATTTGTTCCACTTTTAGTTTGTAATTTACGATCTTATTTTATTTCATTTTTTTTTTTAAATAATAATTTTTGTGTTATTTTACTTAATAGTTTACATATTTTCTTTTCTCTTTTAAAACCTTAATTGTGTTTCTAATTTATTTTTGTGAAGACATTTATTATCATTAGATTGTAGTCTATAGTTTATATAAAGAAAAACACTAACGTCTCGTAATGGAAAACTATCCAGTTGCTCTCTATTGTGTAACGTTTTATTAGCAATTGAAAGAGATTAATTATCCATCTTCTTTTCATTTTTAATTGTAATCGATTTATTATTATGAATATATTATATTTTTGTGAATTTCGTAATGTTCTGTGAATGATGAAATATAAAATAAATTATTTAGAAATACATGTTACATTAAAATAATAAAAAAAGAACAAAAAAAAAAAAAAATCTACGAAAAAATATAAAATTTCAATATTATTTTTTTTCTTTTTTTTTATGGTAAAGCAAATGTAAGACAGTATAAAAATATAATATCCTTATTGCCTTCAGAAAGTTCTAAAGATTTGAAAAACAGAAGCCTAGTGCTCTAAGATGAAGAGCACAAAAAGATTTCATTCAGTGTTGTAAAAACTTGTCGTTTTCTAATAAATCATAAACATAGGGCCTTAATCAATTCTTTTCATTTTATTTTATGTAAAGCTAGGTTTTTAATAGTGCCCCTTCGTCTGCCATTCGCCTCTACGTATTATCCAGTTTGCCTCTTCTTTGCGACTACTCTGTGAATTCCAGTCTAGGGCTGAACCTTTCTAGTGGTCCTTTGTCTGCCACTCGCCTCTACGTGTTATCCGGTTTGCCTCTTCTTTGCGACTACTCTGTGAATTCCAGTCTAGAGCTGAACCTTTCTAGTGGTCCTTCATCTGCAACTCGCCTCTACGTGTTATCCGGTTTGCCTCTTCTTCTGCGACTACTCTGTGAATTCCAGTCCAGGGCTGAACCTTTCTAGTGGTCCTTTGTCTGCCACTCGCCTCTACGTATGTATTATCCGGTTCGCCTCTTCTTTGCGACTACTCTGTGAATTCCAGTTTAGTGCTGAACCTTTCTAGTGGTCCTTTGTCTGCCACTCGCCTCTACATATTATCCGGTTTGCCTCTTCTGCGACTGCCCTGTGAATTTCAGTCCAGGTCTGAACCTTTCCAGTGGTCCTTCGTCTGTCACTCGCCTCTACGTATTATCCGGTTTGCCTCTTTTTCTGCGACTACGCTGTGGACTCCAGTTCAGGACTAACCGCGTAATAGCTTATAGTATTGGCACCTGGCGTATGGCCGACTATAAATCTACAGTGGTAGTGGTATATAACATAACTGATCGTAAGCAGCGAAAATGTTCTGATCGTTATATCCCTTTAAGCTGATTACGTTGGTTTTGGATATGTCAATTGCGTCACCAGGGCTGTGCAGCATACCGTTTAACTTCGGTGAGCATGCCAGTTATATCCGTGTTTTAGTGTGCGAGAAGGCAAATATGTCATCGGCATATGCTAGATCTCCGAAACTGAAAATCGCGAGCCATTACGGCGTCAAGTACATAAAGCTAAAAAACAAAAGCGATAACACATTTTCTTGGCGCAGTTTTTTCTCTAACGGAATTTGGTCAGTCAATAGTATTTACTAGATGGATGACTTTGCTCAGGAATTCTTTGCATTCAAGTGAGTTCATAGTGTCAAATGCTTTCACGAAGTCTATAAAGCACATGTACAGGAATGTGTGCCATTCAAGGGACTTCTTCACCATTATGCGCAATGTGTTGTTATGATCGACGCAGGTTCGGTGCGCTCTAGGCTAGGTGACACATGGTCTGACAGGGGTTTAATGATAATGGTGTGTTTATTTTTTTCAACAAACTTAGTAATGTAATTCCCCTCCAGTTCTTGATATTAGACAGTTTTCCTCCGTTTTCAGATGACAGTGTAACACGGAAGCCGCGATATGGGGGGTTGCAGTAGTACCGGGCTTAGCATGCAATTGGATTTCTATATGTACCTTTATTTGATTTCAGATATGCTTAGTAGTAATGTAATTCACCTTCAGTTCTTTATATCAAGGAGTGGTAAATTTTTGGGAAGTGTGGTGAATTTATTCGGTGTAGTGAGTTTCCAGGCTGGTGAGTTTTTGCAAAGAATGGTGAATTTCTTCAGTGTGGTTAGTTTCCAGGGTGGTGAGTTTCTACAAAGCTTGGTGAATTTATACGGTGTGGTGAAAAAATTAACACTCACCAAAGCGCCAATATTCGAAAAAGGTACTGTGTTACCATATATAACTGTATTAACAGTGGTGAATTAACCGGTGTGTGTCTAGAATAAGTAATTTTCATCTCCATTAGCGAAGCCATTGGGTTAAAACAAAACCAGCATTCATAAATTTGGGTGCAAAAGAGGAACGGATGGTGTCACGTAGTGTTGCCATTGTGTTAGTAAATTCTATTTATTACACATCAAAAAATATTAAAATAAAAATATTGTGTTGTAATGAATAAAAAAATCAAATTTTAAATTATTTTGTAATAAAATTTTTTAATAATTTAAACTTATTTAGAGACAGAGTTTGTGGATGAATTAATGAACAGAAATTTTTCTTCTAACTAAATTAATAAAAAAAAACCAAAATAAAAAAAAACTAAATAAATTTGTGTTTATTATTTTCCCCCTTTAGTGATTTCTTCTACAGAAGTTGGCTACAAATTTTTTATATTCTGGCAACATTGATCACTGAGATCAAAATAAAATCTGTGAAAATTAAACAACCACCTTGCGCACACGACACAACACAGTTTGACTCAACTAGACAACAACAACATTGATAACTGTACTAAAAATGATGAAATGAAAACAAATAACACAAGAAAAACAAACTCAATGCAGAAAGTGGCAATCAGAAGAAATTGTTATTGCAAAAGAAACAAAAACAATAGAGACGAGAGAGAGAGAGAATGTTAAAGAAATCAACAAATAATAAAATAAAGTTGCCAGACGTTGGAGTTTAAATAAAAGAGAAGTAATTAAAACAGTGATGATTACAGAGTGTTTTTAATAAGCGAATGGCGATTTTTTAGCGGAGTTAAAAAAATATTGTGACTGTCTTGTTTGACGCAAAAAATGGAAAATAGTGGGTAAAAACACGTGACTTATACTCTCAACAAATAACAGAAAACTAAATTTTTCAGAAAACCATATGTAAGCCGGTCAGCTGTTTAATTGAACAAAAATTTAATGACTTATTGCAATTTCATTTCAATTTTTGAATTTCTCAGTGTGCTAGTAAAAAACTGTGAGCATTTTTAAACTTGAAATGCAAATAACGATTGTTAAAACCTCCGTGTTAAATAAAATCCTAATTTGGTAAAAACTGCGCTAAAATTTTTCAAAAAACCGTGTATTTGAAAACGCTATTATGTGACTATTGTAATCAACAAATGATGCAAAGTTGCCAGACTAAATAACAATATGAATCAATATAAGAGAACAATTTAATGAAGAGATGATGTATTTAAGAGATTTATGAAATTCCAATTAGATTTTCAGGGTGGGCCAATAATGAGAGATACAACGTCATGTTTATGCTCTTTTTTATTAATGAATTAAAATGAGAGTAACGTGTTTGTATGTGATTTTGTTATTATTGTTGTTTAGTTTGGGGGACTTGAGTAATATGACGAGTTTATAAAATCCAACAGTTCGAGTTTCTTCGTCGTGGCGTGCGTTTGATAAAAAATAATAAATCTGAAGCGAATGTAAGAAAAAAAAATCCAAGAAAATATTGATACAAGTTTTTATTTTATTTTGGTTTATTTCTTTCTTAATAATATATGTGTGTACAACAACAATTTGTTTTATTTTTTCTTTATTAATAATATCCGTAAGATACTATAAATATAATTTAATATTTTTAGCACAGAGTGTACAAAAGAAATATAAAATTTGTTGTTAGGTTTTCTAATTAAAAAAAAAAAGAATTTTTAATATTTATTTTACAGAATAGAAAAAAAATCAAATTTTTGCAAAAAGTTAAAAAAGAAAAGCGAAAGCATAGAGAAAATACACGCATAAGAAAAAAAGTGTCTTCTTTTTTAACCAAGAATTTGTGTGAAAAAATCAAAATCAAAAAAAAAAAAAAAAAAGCAAAAGGAAAAGCAGAATAAATTTCAACAAAACCCTTAACGAACATAAAACGAAAACAACAACAATAACTACAATAGCCACTTTCTTTGAATTACAACCAGCACATCAACAAGAAAGGCAAAAAATCACAAAAACAAAACGAAAAATCAACTTGGAAACAACAAAAACACTTTTTTTGGTGGCAATAAAATCAAATAAGAAAAGGTAAAGAAAAAACAAGTTTTTTGCAATTTAAAACAAAAAAGAAAGAAAACAAAATGTTTTCAAAATTTATCGTAGTTTTTATTAAATTTAATTAAAAAAGATGAAAAGAAAAAAAGATTCATTCTTATTAATAACGTTCATCGTTATTTTTTCATAAACGTTTGGGGCTGTGGCTCTGTCACCATTCAAGAAGAAAAAAAACATAAAAACAACCAACAACAATAACTAGTCTATAGCAACAACAACAACAACACAATATGTATGATGAAAACAACTTAACAGAAAAGAAAAAAAGCTTCAACGTAGTATAGGAGTGAATAAATGTTTAACGACCACAATAATAACAATAATGGCAACCACGACAAACAACTACATTTAAAACAGAACAGAAACAACAACAACAATACCAACAATAATAACATCAAGAATAAGAATAAACAGGCAACACTCACATAGTAAAGAAGAAGAACAAGAACAAAAAAAAAAAAATAAATGATTGTATGAAATCAACATTTAAAATGTATGACTTCATAGTCTAAATTTTACACACAAACACAAAATAACTCAGTAACAACAATAACAACAACAACAGCAACAATACACAAAAACAAAAAAAATTTAAATGAGAACACATACTCTTAATAAGAGCCTTATCCATTTCAGCAACAAAACAATGCGTTCTCTGAAAACAGCCTATGTTTTATACGCACACATACACACACAAACACTCAATCGCACTCAGTGATGCCAACTTAGCCCTTTTCGGGCTAGATTTAGCCCTTTTTGAAGGACTTATAACGCCAAAAAAATTTTTTAGCCCTAAACTAAAAAACGCGCAATTTTAGCTCTTTTCAGTATTTTTGTTTAGCCCTTTTAGCCCGTTTTTCCTTTAACTCTGTATGACAATATTATCTTATGTTTCTCAGGCAATGTCGAATTGTAAGCCAATGTGGCATCTCCTTTTTCACCTTTTTCTTGTTTTCTTCTTTGTCATTTACATAGAATTAACAAAAGTACCGAGAAACACAAGCTTTTCTGAAAGTTTAAAATTGTATTTACCTAATAATTAGGCATTGTATAACTTTATGTAAGTGATAATTTAATATTCTTGGATGTGTCTTTAATGTAAATGTTATGCTATGTTTAGATGGAGCGCTACACGCAAAGATGTCGTAAAATTTGGGAGACAGATTCCTTTTTTAAGAAATGGATAAAGACTTGTAAAGATGAATTCAAAGCAGTATCTATTTACTGCAACACGCAAATCGCCGCTAAACACTGTGGCCTGGTGGTGTTTTTATCTGAAAAGACTATTTTAATTTTAGCCCCCTTTTGCGCCTTTTTGAAAAAAATGAAATTGTATTGTACTAAAAACGTAATTTTTTCAATTTAGCCCGTTTTAGCCCGTTTTTAATTTTTTTCACGCGTTTGGTGTCCTAAGAGTTGGCATCACTGATCGCACTTATGTTCTCATAAAAAAAATTTGCTGTTAGATTTTCCAAGTGTTGCCAATTGCCAATAAAATCCAATCATATAATTTGTATATGGTTTGCTGAAGTTATTGTTCTTCTTTTTATTCGATTCGGTTTTATTCGATACTTTTTATTCAATTCATCGAAGGATAACTTGTCCTCTATAATAGTGCTTGAGGCTCTCTTGGTTTTAAGACCGATGTATTTCGCTAGTAAGGACCAATGCTATGTAGACTATGGTTAGAATAATGACCGACATGTCTGATATCGTCACTTTCAAAGGGGGCATCGTGAACTGACAAATCGAAATCGGTTGACTGTTCCCTCCTTAACTGCCCCCTAGACAGACAGTACCAATAAACTCTATGACCTTGAGAAATGCATCGCAACGAGAATGATTAATAAGAGCAAAAGGAGCAATTTAGTTGCTATGTATTCTTTTAAAAAAGGGTTAAGGACAATTGGTTAGAAGCCAGGTGTTCGATCCCAGAGTGAAATATTCTGAGCCGTTGAAAAATTCTAGATTTTCTTCCAAAACATGAGCTCAATTCAACTTAGTTAGTAAGTACAGCTGACGGAACGTAGCAATGCTATCTGCTGCCATACGGGCACTCTGCTATTCTGAGGTTGACTCGATATTAGAAATGGAAAGTTAAATAAGCGAAGCTGGGCCGAGTCACAGGTCGTATGGATATTGAAGGCAATGAACAGGGAGATTAGTTTGGGAATAGAGTAGCTTCCATTCCGCTGATTAGTTCAGAATCTTTCTGTCGAATAGGAAAATGGGTTGGAAGGATACAATCGTCGAAAAGAAAGATGAAAGGGTTTCATACATAACATACATACATAATTGGTCATTACAACCCTTCAGTCAGGATTATTGACCTAGTTTTTCACACCACTCATGTCGTGTGTGTTAATTTTATACATAAGTGGCGGGACCTACAGTTTAAAATCGACTCCGAACGACAGATTTTTGAGAAACTTTTTCATGGCAAATTGTATTTACTCTCAGAGTTTTTGCCAGAAATCTGCTGAGAGGAAATCGCCGAAGAAATGCTTTCTGTATTTTGTTTTGATGTCTGGCCTGGGGCTCGAACCCTGGCTTTACGTCTAATAAGCCAACACACTACCTAATAGACTACGCCGACTTCATGAAAGGGTTTCACACAATCCAATTCCCAGCCATACAAAAGAGAGACTTTATATTTGCAAAAAAGATATCAAGTTTCGTACACAAAGATAAGAAAGATGAATTCCAAATGGATATCAGGAGATGTAACTTCTGGCGTGCCTTCTGTAATCGATTATCCATATTCTATTCTGTTTGTGTATGTGATGCCCAACGTCTTCTATTTCCTGGAGCGTGCATTAAACTAAAAGATTTGGATTCTGCCACGTTACTCTTTAGAGCAGCTGCAGGCGTTAAATTACGTAAATGCGATTCAAGATCTTAGTAGTTGTGAGCCAAATGACAAATAACACCTGCTTGGGAAAATTGAATTTGTCGTGATTCAAGTCTCAGCCCGGACAAAACGAAATATGTGAAAATCTTTCTTCGTCGACTTACTTTCAGCAGGCACAAACTCTTAAGAGTAAATAAAATTGCCATGAAATGGTTGTAAAAAATCTATCGTTCGGAGTCGATTTTGAACTGTAGGCCCTACCACACATGGATAAAATTGAGAAGCTAGGTCGTAATCCTGACTAAAAGGTAGTAATGACCACTTAAGTAAGTAAGTAGGTCAAGGCAATTGTAATTATTTTATTTCAATATACGAAAATTTACTTTCCAGGCCATGATGCATCTTTGACATCAAAGTGACGGGAAAGAAACTGAGGAAATCATTAATTTTATAGAAATTATGAATAATTTTTTAAACCATAAGTTAAATTCCCACTGTTGAGATGATGTCATTATAGAATATATGTATCTTAGGCAATCCCACTTGTGCAAATATTTATGTAGAATAGGTAACTCTGCGGGTATTGCTACAAACATTTTCTGTTTGTGAGAACAAGAGGAAGAATACTTAACTACAATATATTAAGAGAGCCTAAAAGAGTGTTTGAGTATGAGTAATGAGAGAGCGAGTCACTGAACAAGTCTGTCTGGCTAGTTGGTTGATATTTTTAATTCTCTTACCAACAACATTTTAACCAAGTTTAGCTCGATAATAAATGGCTTTAAACTTTATTTACTACTCGTACTTCGGTTTTATTTTATCATTTTTCAGTTTTAAAGTAACTAAGCTTGTACCATACTACCTCGGTATGTATATGCATACATACATATGTACATAAGTATATACGTGTAGTTATGTGTGCATAGAGTTGTTGTTATTGTAAAACATTTCTACTTACACGCGCCGTTGTTGTTGTTGTCATTAACGCTTTTTTATACTTTTTATTTGTGTTCTTTTTTTTTTTTGTAACATGTAGGTACGTGTTGTTGTAATTTATGTTTTCATGAATATTTATTTTATGTTTAAGTTGTTGTTATTATTGTTGCCATTGGTTTTTGTGTGTTGTTTTTCTGTGTTTTATTCTCGTCTTTTTTTGATGTGTAGAAAAAATCTTGTGTTGTGTTTGTGTAGGTTTTTGATTTTGCTAGCTGTTGCTATTAACAACAACAATAACACAGTAAACATATAACATGGCGACAACTGTAATAACAACTACCAGTAACTACAACTACAATTTACCCGTTTTTATACTCTTCTTATAAATGTTTTGTTGTTGTTGTTATAATTTAACCGGTCAGTTTGTCGCCCCTTGTTTTTTTTTTTTGTCTTATTATTGTTGTGTCTTTATATTTTGTATTTAAAGGTGTGTGTGTGCGATTGAGTTTGTATACAGTGTAGTAAAAATAATAGGAACACATGAAGTTTATAAATAATATTTGCTTAAATTTTGATGAACCTTTAAGTGTTAAGGTTAAAATTGTACAAAGATTTCTGGCAAACAGTTATTCATTCTACGGTTGGTAAAGTAAAATTAAATATTTGTTTTATTGCTTTATACTTCATTGGACTTTCTTATTATGCGTGAAAGACAATGTCATTTGAATATCCAACTCTGGATTGGTTGCAAAAGTCGATGGTTTTGACATTTGCTATCACTTTTTTGCACACTTCGAGCGATATTTCGGCTATAACTTGCCCAATGTTAGTTTCCAAATGCACGTTAGGGGTTACAAAAATTCTAATTCGAATTGATCTTGGTCAGCTTATGTTACCTAATTGTGAAATTTCTCTTTATGGAAACTTTTCATGCAATCCTAATATATATTATAAATCTTTCTGTAAGTCTGTTTTTTTGTTTGTTTGTTAGCCAATCACGCCTGAACGATTGGACCGATTTTTTTCTTGAATTTTGGGATATAGATCGAGCTTTTGTCGGTGCAGGTTATAGGCTATAAATCTTTTCAAAATTTTGACCAAAAGCGGAGAAAAAATGGGACAAAGGTAGAAAAAATGGGCAAAAATTAGTACTTTTATGCATAAATGCTGTATTTTATCTGTTTTATAGGCAATTCTTTACGATTTAGCTTGGTTAAGTTTCCCAAATAGCTATTGGAGGTGTTCCGTTTCTAAAGTTGAACCAAAAGGGGTCCAAAAAGGGGTAAAGGGGCAAAAAACGGGCAAATTGAGTACATAGCCAATCACGCCTGGACCGATTTTCTTGTAATTTGGGATATTGATCGAGCTTTTGTCGGTGCAGGTTATAGGCAATAAATCTTTTCAAAATTTTGACCCAAAGGAGAGAAAAAATGCGACAAAGGGAGAAAAATGGGCAAAAATTAGTACTTTATGCATAAATGCTGTATTTTATCTGTTTTAAAGGTATTTTTTTACGATTTAGCTTGGTTAAATTTTCCAAATAGCTATTGGAGGCGTTCCGTTTATAAAGTTGGACCAAAAGGGGTCCAAAAAGGGGGAAAGGGGCGAAAAGCGGGCAAATTGAGTGCATTTATATTTAGGACTTAGAGTATTCAAAAAACTGTGTTGTTTGTTAAACCGGTTTCCGAATGATTTGAAAAATTGCATTTTTTAAGAAACCGGTTTCGAAACCGATAAACCGGTTTTTTATTTATTGTTATTTTTAATGCAAAACTGACCCAATAATAATTTTTTTTTAATTTTTTAAACTATGTAAACCAAACTACATAACCCGCGCAATGCCGGCTACAATCTGCTAGTATTTTATAAATTCAGTCATGTTGTGTCTCTTGGTGAAGGCAAGCAAAAAAAATAAGCGGACATTATACGGCCACAGCGCCTTAAATTGACGGTAAAGGTTCCTCCAGGGACATTTCCAAATAAATACTGCCCAGTGAAAACTCCAAATGCAATGTGTGCTGCTCTAACACCCAATCAACATATCTACTATCTATGGCGTTATAAATGTTTACTTACTTAACTGGCCTTAAAAACCCCGATTAACGAATTTCGGACTGCCTTAATACATCCAGGCACCTCAGTGTCTACGCCAGTTGGTCACACCAATCGATTACAGAGGGCTTCCTCGATCTGGTCCTTCCAACGCAAACAAGATTGTCCTCTTCGCTGACTTCCGCAAATCTTCGCATCAAATACCCTTCTCACCGGAGCATTCTCCTCCATTCGAACGACATGGCCAAGCCAGCGCAGTCGCTAGATGTTAATACGCTGGACAACGTCCAGGACGGTGATGAGCTAATACAGCTCATTGTTGGATTGAATGCGAAAATCATCGCCAACTCGCCAACTGGAGCGAAGATCTTACGTAGAACTTTTCTCTCGCTTAATAGTGTCCATGCCTTTGCGCCATATAGAAGCACGGGGAGGATGAGCGTCTTGGAGAGTATTTGTATTATATTATTATAAATGTTAAAAAGTTATAATGATAGAACCAATTAATTCAAATAATGATGATGCACATGTCTGACCGCACATGTATGTCACGGTTTTTTTTTTCCGGAGGTGAAAAAATCATCGAAAGACACTGTTGTCCTGCAACAGTAGTGTGGGACTTTAACCCACTAAAAAAAACCACCCCTACGATTCGAACCTATTTGTCCTATGGTACTACCGTTAAGTATTTCATCACAGGACAAGTTCTAGCCTATTGACTACTACTATCGATTTTCATCCCTTTCAATCCTACGAATTCTCTCTATCCTTCTCAATTCCTGCATCACATTTGCAGACAGCATCTTGACACAATGCCAAACTTCAACAGACCGCAGCATATGCGAAACTATATTGTCTAGTGTCACTCTTTCATTTATCATCGTCTCTAACAACTTGCGTTCTAATTCAAATCTATTGCAATAAAAGAAAATATGCTCAGCATTCTCATTTCCATTATCGCAGAAGGAACAAGTTACCTCATTGTCATGGCCATATTTACAGAGATATTCCCTGAAGCAGCCATGCCCTGTCAAAAACTGTGTCATGTAAAAGTCAACATGACCGTGTCCCCTTTCAACCCAACTTTGCACATTTCCGATAAGTCTATGTGTCCATCGGCCCTTCGTTGCAGTATCCCATCTAATCTGCCATTCTTCTAAACTCCTCTGACTTTCCTCTCTTCGTTCCTCAGTTGTCAAAGATCTACCAACAAACCTAACTCTATCATATATCCTTTTCAGCTCCATAGCCATAATATCAGGTGGAGTTATACCTGATATGACACCAATAGCTTCACATGAAACTGTGCGGAAACCACTAGCAACCCTAAGGGCGCTTAAACGAAATAGAGATCTTGCAGCCCCAGCGTAGGTTCTAATACCCAACGGCGGTCCCCACACAGGTGCTGCATACATCATTATAGACTGAGTAACCTTTGCCTATAACAGTCTTCTGCTCTGATTTGGCCCTCCTATATTAGCCATAATGTCGCATTCACTCGGGCAGCTTTCTCACAAGCCTTCTCAATATTAGTTCTAAAATTTAATCTTGAGTCAATCATTACTCCTAAATATCTAAGCGCTGGCTGAGAGGTTATATTATGTCCGTCTATATTAATTGCGATAAATTCAATTTTCTTCCTGCTCGTTATCAAAATGGCCTCAGTTTTCTGTCCAACTAGTTGAAGATTCGCTGACCTAAGCCAGTTCTTTATTCTAGCCAACGTCGTCATACACGTAGCCTCAATTTGATGCAATTCTTTCGCCACAATTGTTACTGCTATATCATCAGCACAACCAATTATCTGCACACCTCTTGGTATTGGGAGACCCAACACTCCATCGTAGAGTATACTCCACAGCAATGGACCTAGCACAGAGCCCTGTGGAACTCCACCAGTTATTTCATACCTCTTAACTCCTTCATCTGTGTAAGTAGTATTCTCTCAGAAAGATAGCTGCTTATGATACGCATAAGATGCGCCGGCGTCTGTATAGTCCGCAAAGCTTGTAAAATGTGCGACCAGCATGCGGAATTAATGTATGTCACGCTTGAATTCGCCGTAGTGTAGTAGGTAGTGTGTTAGCTTATTAGACGTGAAGCAACGGTTCAAACTTCAGGTCAGATAGAACGGTGACCTCCTCAAAGCATATTTCTGGCAAAAATACTGAGAGTAAATAAAAAATTGCCATGAAAAGTTCCTCAAAAAATAGGTCATTCTGAGTCGACTTTAAACTGAAGTCCTGCCACTTATGGATAAAATTAATACACCAGCATAAATGGTGTGAGAAGCTAGATTGTAATCCTGACTAAAGGGTTGTAATGATTAATTATGTATGTATTACATTTAAAAAAATTTTTTAATTAAAGTTCAAAACATTTCAAGTTTACCTAGTAGGCTGCAATGCCATCCCTATTTTTTTCGACAGCCACTGTTTGAGTGTGAGTATTTTTGAATCAATGTTTTCTTTTCTTAACTCTCTTTCACCATCTTCTTGAAAGACAAAAACAAGTTCTTTCATCTTTTTTTTTGTTTCTTTTCTTTTTTTGTTTTGTTTTTCTCTTTGGCCGATTTCTTTTTCTTTCGTTTGATTTTTTGCTTTTTTATGTAGCTTTTCTTGGTCACAATATGGTGTTTACCGCGCAATTTCTTTTAGGTTATTTGTTATTGTTTATTTTGCGTCTTACACACTCTCTATCTTACTCTCTCTGTCTTTCTGTCTTAAAATCTTACTCATTTGTTTGGCTTTTTCTTGTAGGCTTTTGTTTTTGTTTTGTCTTTTAGAAAATGAAATACATTTTGCAAAAAAAAAAAAGTATGAGAGAAGAACATGTCAAGCATGTTTTGCCAAACGTATGTATGTATGTACCAAAGTAAACAATTTTTTAAATATTTCTTGTAGTACTTGACTTTTGAAATGAAAAATAACGTGTGAATAAGGACAACAACAATAACTTGCGAAATAAAAAACACGAAACTTCTCATCTTTTTTGTAATTATTTTTAAATTAATTTAAAATTCTTTTTGTAGTTGTTGTAAAATTTTTTTGTGTGAAATTCTCTAAACGTACTACCTACCAAATTTGCCTTTTTTAATTGACAGCCAAACTTAGAGCTTTTGACGGTCGGTTAGAACGTTTACTTACACACATGCATTCATTTTTATTTACCCTGAAAACAAACATCCAATTGGCCGTGAGTGCCAAGAAACGAATAAAATTATGACGTCATGCTTCCCAAAAAAAAAAAAAAAAAACTACAATAACAACTATTTAAAGTATTTATTTTTTTCGTTTTTGGAAAATACAAAAAAAAAAACCAGAATTTCAAGAACAATTTTTATGTGTGTACCCTACTTTACCTACAGTAACACAAGTACGTAAGGAATAAATCTTGACTTAGTTTTAATTCTCTGACCGTATTATAAATTCAGATTCACTGGTAAGATTAAGACAAGAAACATGTGGGCAGAGAAAAATTTAGCTCTCATCACGTTTGCCAGGTTTTGGGGTCTTTCAAGACACCGTTAAAGCTCCGGTTAGCCAAACGTGCACGGAACGCGTACATTCGTTTTTAGAATACAAAAGGCAATGAGAGTGATTACCGAAACGTAATGCAATTTCAGTTAGCATTTACATTGCTCCAGAGGTGTTGTGGTAATTTTTTTTTTTTACCGACGGGGGTGATTTTTCATGATAATCCTGGCGGCGGCGTTTTTTTTTTTAGGTCTCATGTCCCAAATTTGACGACAGGGGGAGGGAGATTTCCCCCAATTTACGCCCGTCGCCTGGATCGGCCCTGTATATAGCATAAAAAGGAAAGGAAACGAAAATCATTTCCAATTCTCGTTATCAGAAATCATCTTTAGTTCCGGAACGCGTTCTTGTCCAAAAAGGAAGTACCGGAACGACGTTCCGGAGCGTTCCGGCTCGACAACACTACTGCATTGCTCTTCATAAACTAAAAACGAACGTACGTTCCGTTACGTTCCGTGTGCGTTTGGCTAACTGATGCTTAAGACAATGCCTAAGAATGGCAAATCCGGAAGACTACAACCGAGAGACATAAAAGTGTTCGCTTAGGTTTTTAAGAAGGATTTGATTCAGCTATTCTAACAGTACCAGCAGTATGCAGCAGTAGTGAGAAGGTCTAACTTGACTATCCGATACCTGCTATGGTGGGACAACCTTTGGAGAAACATGGGCATTGTTTTATGTATCTTTCCGTTTGACTTTTACTGTAGGAGTTCAGTAGCTAATAAAAGCTAGCTTTTAAGGGCAACTGGTAGGGATCGAAAATGGGATCCCTTAAGAATAGTGATTGCCTGATACCAATCTACGATGTCTCAAATAAATTGAAGACCACCGTCCCGGATAGACACGAGCCTCCTCTACAACTCCACATAAATCTTTCTGCATCTTTAGAAACTTTATGGAGTTGTGGATGTAAGCCGTAAAAATTGCGGTGATGGTTAGAAAGACAACATCTTTGGGAAGGTTAATACCAAACCTTCTGACCGCCAGGCATCTGTTACGGCATTAGATTCTAACGTAATCACTTCTAAGACAGATCACGGCTGCCCCGATTCTTCTCAATCAAATGGAAGAGCTGAACTATTTGCACATCATATGGGTACAAGAAAACAATGGTATTTCGAGAAACTGCAGAGCGGATGAATTGACCGAATATGGTGCAACCTTTGAACTGAAAGTTCTCTACTTTAGGAATACCATTAAGAACCAAGCCAAGCTCTAGATTGCCTATGCAGTAGTAGATTCAGTTAATACCCAGTTGGCAGCTTTGGAGACGGCAAGATAGTGTAGCAAATCTGTCCAAGTCTGCTCAAAATACAAAGTTATATTAAGAGGACTTGGAACCTTGCTTTGAATGTGGCATGGTACTCATAGACCTTGTATATATCATAAAATTAGCTCCTAAACAAGTGGGCTTGTTCAGATGATTACTGTTAAAGAGGTAACAGTGTTCTGTTAAGGGCAAATTTTGCTATGTTAACGCCAAATATGGCGCTGCTAAAATTTATGGTTTGCGTCTTGGATTTTTAAATTCGAATTTATCTTCACATACCACAGAAAAGTTTCTCTTTTAAAGCAGTATGCAGAGTCCAGGTTACTCTATACTTTTTGTGTTCCTAAGTCTTAACTAAGAATTAACCCTGTCACGAAGTCCTCTAATGAATCTCGTATTACACTTGTATCTAATTATCTTAACCGTGGTTTTCAGAGCCCTGATGCCGCGGACTGAAATCCAGCAGACCTTCCAGTGTCACTGTGTAGGACAGATTTCCATTGCTACATTGGGTAGCATTGGTATAAAGCAAATGGAAGGTCTTCACTTATCGCCTTAATTTTCGAAGCATTTTTTATGTGTGTGAAGATTAATTCGAATTTAAAAACCAAAGACGCAAACCCATACTTTTAGCAGCACCACTTCTTGTCTCTAACAGGGTAAACTTTGCTATTAACAGAGCACTGTTAACTGTTTAACAGTGGCAATAAATAGATTAGTCTTCTACTTTGCAATTATTGCAGAGTATTGATATAAAATATAATTCTCATTATTATTTGCGAACAAAAGTGTTGAAATGTAAAGGATGGTTGGTGGGGATGGTCCAACTATCCCACTACCACGGTACAAAAGAGCACCCTCTGGACTATTATTTGCATATAGTCTGTATGATGTATTATTTCTTATATGTTCCAAAATGGTGAATTTTCAATCAAAAAATTTATAGTTTCAAAGACATTATTCACAATATCATATCACTTTATATGGGACTTTTTTGCTGATTATAAATATTAAGAGGCCTTGGGACCTTCCTTTGACTATGATATGGTACTCATGGGCTTAGAATTTGTCCTAAAATTAGCTTCTAAACAAGTGGGCTTGTTCAGATGGATACTGTTAAACAGCTAACAGTGCTCTGTTAAGGGCAAATTTAGTTCTGTTAAGAGAAAATTTTGCTCTGTTAACGCTAAATGTGGCGTTGCTAAAATTTATGGATTGCGTCTTGGATTTTCAAATTCGAATTTATCTGCACACTAGAGATGAGCGATATTTTCAAAACTGTGATTTAATCACGGTGATTGATAATTCACTGGTAACAACAGTGATTTTGAAATTGCCAAATAACAGTTACTAATAATGTCGTTGTTTCAAAATTGTTACATACTCAAATTTATTTCATTTTATTTTGAACGAGGCAGAATTACTATTACATGATGCTGATTATTTACTTTTGTCTTTTATACATGAACTTTCTGTGAAACTTAATTGTCAAACTTCATATAAAAAAAAAAAATTACATTAAAAATAATAACATTGATGACACCACTTTGATTTTGTTTAGTAGTCTTTTCGTAGTATGTATCTAGTTGTCTCTTTCTTACGACTTAATAAAATACGTTATTGTCATTATTGTATTATTGGAATACTGTGATCACAGTCACTGTTTTAAAGAACAGTGATTAACAAATCACGTTCACTGAGAACAACGTTCTTCAAAAATCACTGGATCGCTCATGTCTACTGCACACACATGCTTTTTTTCGCGTTTTTAAAACTCAAACGGCAATCATGGCAACCTTTTTTAAAGAAAACCGTTTGGGAATTCCTTTCAACTGTAAATAAGAAAGCGGAAAAGAACCAATAAAATATAGAACACACACATAATATTTATGCCATTGACCTTATAAGATCCAATTGGCAACAAAAAAAAAAAAAAAACAAATAATGTATAAAAGAAAACTTATTAAATGGAAAAACAAGTTGTCTTAGCCAATATAAAAACCGTCGTCTACCTAAATATGGTCAATAATCACACTTCATAAGACATTTAGAAAAACGTCCATAAAAAAACAAAATCCCAACAAACTGGGGCCATAATAGACTGACGGACTAACGGACAGAGTTGCTAATCAGATGGGCCAACAACAAAAAAAAGAAAACAAAAATAAAAACGAACGAATAAAGAAAATAAAATAATGCCCAGACGAGCAGAAATTGTAAAGAAGAAAGAAAGGGATGGGATGGGATGGGATGGAGTAGATGGTAGTAGATGGGCAAATGGGAAATGAAAATGCTGTCGTGTCTGTCTGTTTTATATTGAAAATATTTTTGAAAAAGGTAGACAGTTATCCAGTTACGACTGTCAGTCAGCCAGTTAGCCAAGCGTTTATATGTAATCAACTAGACAAACAATTTGTTTTCAAATGAAGAAAATAAACAAAAAAAGAGAGAGAGAGAGAGAGCGAGGGTCTGGGGCTCATAAACTTACAAAATGTACTGACACTTTGACCCAAATTTGTATCTGAAATGTATGAGTGTGTGTATGTCTATAACTGTGTTACCAAACCCATCTCTTCTCTTACCTTTAAACGATGTTTGAATTGAACATTTTTATTCCAAAAACATCAAAAGCAAAGCTTTTACGATTATGATGATGATGATGATGACGACGGTGTGGATAATAAAGCTTGAGAGTGGCTATGTTTAGTTTTATTATTAGACCGTCATTTGCATCTTTTTTTTTTTTTTTTTTTGGTTGATTTTTCTTTTTCATTTCCCTCCAAAAGCATTTTATCGGTCAGTTGTTGGTTGGTTGGTTTGTTCGCTGGGAAGTATTTATTAACATGACACCTCATAAATTAATTTTATTTTACGTGAAGTATCCAAAGGAGTGGAGCATTCAAAAGAGTGTGGTTTTTTTCATTTCCATATGAACACGTTAAATAAGTTCAAATAAGAAATGATAGAAGAAATAAAGAATAAATAATAAATTTTATTTATTTTACACACTGAGAAATATGTATTAACCTTTACGCCTCTAATTTGTTGGCAAAAGATATACAAAATTTCAAATTTATCAGCGTTGCCAAATACATACATACATAACATCATTACATCCTCCTTCAGTCCGGATTACGACCTAGCTTCTCACACAATTTATGCTGCTGGTGTATTAATTTTATTCATAAGAAAGGCTCTGTTCAATGAACAAAATGTGGTAACCCTATCATTCTAGAATCTACTGCAATAGATTAGTCACTTGCTTAGCTAGTCAGATTTCGTTAATGCAACTGAAGCAAGGCAATGGAAAAGAAAAGGGGACACCAAAATAATGAAATAATAAAAATTAATACATAACTCGGTTAGGCAGAGTAGCATAAAATATATAGGGTGATTTTTTAAGAGCTATAGGAAAATTTTTCAAAAAAAACACATAAAATTCAGAAAAATGCATGAAATCTTTATTTGAATCGATAGTACGGTCCATATAATTTAATGTTTGAAGATTATTTCATGCAAATGTTGACCGCGATTGCGCCTCAAATGGTCCATCCGCTTAGTCCAATTTTGGAATACTCTTTTCAACATTTCGGCCGGTATCTCACGAATAAATGCTTCAATGTTGTCTTCCAATGCGTCAATTGAAGCGGGCTTGTCTGTATAGGCATGCACCCTTATTCTGGTTGTCTTCGTCGTCGTCGCCGACGTCGTCGTTACCAAAAATGATGTCGATAAAATCAGAGTCGACAAAATCAGAGTCGATACAACACATTATCGACGGCGTATTGACTCACAGAATACCAAATGTGTGTCGACAGTCATCTATAACTGTCAATAACGACAAACAGAATACCAATTTTAAACTGTCGACGCAAGACGACGTCGACGACGACAACCAGAATAAGGGTGATGAGCTTTAACATAGCCCCACAAAAAATAGTCTAAAGGCGTTACGATTCGCAGCATCTTTGAAGAAGTACGGTCCAATGATGCCACCAGCCTATTAACCGCACCAAACTGTGACTTTTTCTGGATGCATTGGTAGCTTTTGCAATGCTTCTGGCTGATCTTCACTCCAAAATCGACAATTCTGCTTATTTACGTTGAGCTCATTGAGCCAAAAATGAGCTTCGTCGCTGAACACAATTTTTCGATAAAGAAGTGGATCTTCGGCCAACTTTTCAAGAGCCCATTTTGATAATAAAATTCAATGATTTGCAAGCATTGTTCGTTTGTAAAACGATTCATGGTTAAATTATAGACCAAACTGAAGATGTTTGACAGTGAAACAGAACACGAAACGTGCGTGAGCTGTTTAAACCAGTGTTGCCAAAAAGATAATAGCTAAAAAATCACCCTTTAATTTTAGTGGCCATAAACACATTCATCCAAAACTCTGAAAGCTATGAATGAAACGAATTAAATTTAAGCAGGCTTTCAAGTAATTTTTCAATACTAACTAAAATCAAAGCAAAGCAAATAAATAATAAAAAAAACATTTGAATACATACATAATTGGTCATTACAACCCTTTAGGCAGGATAACGACCTAGCTTCTCACACCATTTATGCTGCTGGTGTATTAATTTTATCCATAAGTGGCAGCGGGACCTAAAGTTTAAAGGCGACTCCCCAAACAACAGATTTTTGTGACACTTTTCATTGCAATTTTTTATTTACTCTTAGAGTTTTTGCCAGAAATCCGCTGAGAGGAAGTCAGCGAAGAAATATTTTTTATATTCTTTACTGTTTGAGATGTCTGATGTTTATACCGTGGCCTCATGTCTAATAAGCCAACACACACTACCTACTAGACTACGACGGCTACTAGGGTTGCCAAATGCCTTTAGTAAATATGCCGGAGTTTCTAAATCCTCAATATGTAAGGAATCTACGATACTTACATTGTTCTTAACGTACCCACCAAAATGAAAATGAGCTTCATCGTGCAGTTTCTCGTTAGCTCATCTAGCGAAGCGAAAACGAAGCGTATGGTCATGCGACTTCAATTCTTGAACCAATTGAACTTTGTAGGGCGTCATACCGAGATCTTTTCGCAAAATTTGACGTAAACTGATGCGTGAAATGTTCTATCCTTGAGAACGATGACAAGTTTATGTTGATGGATTCTCACGCACTGTACGAGCACGCTCACGTCTTGGCGCATCAACAATGAAACTAGTATCACGCACTTCATGAACATATATTTCATCGGTAACTTCTCCTTAGCAGATTTCTGGCAAAAACTCTGAGAATAAATGAAATTGCAATGGAAAGTTTTTAAAAAATCTGTTGTTCGGAATCGACTTTAAAACTGTAGGTCTCGCTACTCATGAATAAAAAGTCAAACTTTCAAATATTTAACATCTGGCAACCTTATTTTTATTTCTAACTGTCATATGTTGAATATGCGAAACAGAATGTGGGAGTGTAACCAACTAGTATTTGGTATAGTTGTAGAATAAATACAAGTGATGGGCAATTCAACTGCAAATGTTAAAAAAAAAAAAATACAACAACAATTACTACTTATGGAGATGATGAGTTGATAAGAAACTTGTTAACATGCTATATAATAGCAATAACAACAACAACGTCATGTTAAAGTTAAAGAAAACAAATTATTTTTGTTTTTTTTTTTTTTTTGGCCTTAAAATCTAAGATTCCACTAACAAAACAGGGAGTGTCACTCATAAATAAAGAAGCAAGAAAACAAAACAAAACGCATGAATACGAATAAAATACAAACAACACTCAAGTCATTCGACATAACCTTAAAGTTATAATACTGACGGAAGGGGGCAGGGAGGAATGCACTCTCTGAAACGTTTCCATAATGGCATTTCAATTCCTAAAGTGCATTAAGTACACTTTGCTTACAATTCGTATACCTTATTAAGGTCTAATACTTCAATACAATGGCCTTAGTATTCTTCGTTTGCCTTTAGAAGTCGAGTTCATTCAAATTTTGTTTAGTTTTGCCCATAAATTTTCGCTTGGTCTTTATGGGAATTCAGTTTGATGGATTGTTTCCAGAAGTGTTTAACATTTCCATCACATGTTGAAATTCTAACAAATATTTGCAACCACATATGAAGAGAGTGGAAATGTAAACCTAGACCCTAAAAAAGTGAGGTTATAATCCTAAAAATTAACTGCAGGTAATGCAGGTTGTAAGGTTATCATGTAAAATGAATCAAACAATCTGCTAAGACAGCTCGCTCTCCTAAATGATGGCGTTTTTTCTCCAAACAATGATATCAATTCGTTAGAGGGCAGTAAGATTGAGCCTCTAGGCATTGTTAGCACTTTAGACAGGGTGTGTCAGTATCTGCTTTTATGCAGACTTATTGGTGTCGTTAGTTGTCAATTGATATTTAACGTTCCAGATCTTGTTATATGAATTGAATACCCATCAAACTCTCTCAAACTGCGGTAAATAGTACCACAAAGTTTTTCTTTTCAAAAGATAAAATAAAATCGTTTTGTGGCAGTAAAATTGAGACTCTAGACTTTGATAAGTCATTTGACAGGTGTGCCCGCATGAGATTTTTTCAAAAGTTGGTGCTTTTGGTAATTATTATGTTTCTACCTTTTATAAACGTTTAAAATATGAGCTCGTAGATTGCAAATAAAATAAAAATAGTTTTAATTAAAATTCTTTATTATTCGCACCATTCTCTGTGCCACTGTTCACAACTTGATGTAAACAACAACAATTGCTTTTCTTTGTTATTCGTTTGTTTATACCCTTTGCGTAAACAATAACAATTACTAGACAATTATTCAACAGATCTTTGTAACGGAGATCTTCAAACCACGATTACTCTCTTCAGACGCACCGCGTCTTCACACAGGACTGACTGATATCTGGTTCACACTGATATCGAGCCTTCGCAAAGCTATTACTATACGAACTGGAAACCCTATAAAACTAGTTTAGACTGGCACAATAGGTACCACAAAGTTTTGTTCTATCGCCAGCATTATTTCTTAGCTTTCTCAATGATATTATAAAGTCGCCGTAGCCTAATAGGTAGTGTGTTGGCTTATTAGACGTGAGGAAAAGGTTCAAGTCTTAGCTTAGACTTCTCCAATAAAACGAAATTTGAAAAAATATTTCTTCGGCGACTTCCTCTCAGCAGATTTCTGGCAAAGACTTTTAAGAGTAAATAAAATTACCATGAAAGGTTTTTAAAAAATCTGTCGTTTGGAATCTGCAGGATCCGCTGTTTTTCAGGGGTCAGAGGCGAATGCATTAGTAATGTGCGGTACCTTTTTCTTTTCGATTTATAATTTATAAGGAAATGTTTTATACTATGTCCAGACAGGCACTTTTATTGAGCTCAATATTTCATATAAAGTTTCAATTAATTATTGCGCAATAAATACGCAAATTGTTATAACATTGAGTAAGACTTAAAATACAGCACTGTCGTAAGTTCAGTGAGCATATTTCATTTTTCCGAACACTTTCAATTGATATTTGACAACTCAAATGTCAACAACTACAAACAAAAAAAACAAAACAAAAAAGCCAACATAACTAAAAAACAAAATAAAAACAATGTTGTTGAAACAACCAGCTGTTTTGTTTACCACTGTCAAGTAAATATTGCGTATATTATGTGTCTGAACACTTAAAATATTGTACTCAAATAAACGAATATTGACTCAATAAAAGTGCCTGTCTGAACATAGTATTAACATTCACACCAAATTAATTGCCGTCAATATGAAGAAATATCTTTCATTTGGAATACAAAATTTTACTTTTCGAATACGTTTCTGATTTCATAGCCACTTGATGTTTTTAAAAAAATTAAAAAAAAACAAAATTTTTTTGATGAAATTCTAACGTTTTGAGTGGTTTTCTTTCAAAGCCAGTTTTTTTAAGCCAACTTTGTTTGAGATCTGTTAACAATATTAACCATAAACTGACGTTGATAAATGTGGTTCTACAAAAATCTTTTGTAAAATCTTATAGAAAAACAACAACAGAAATGAAAGATGAATACAACATCAAGGCCGAACGCATGAATGAAACGAAATAAAAAAAAAAACCAAATGTTGAGTTTCCTAATATTTTCTATGGATTTGCGTTAACTAAATAATGCACACTCTGTCGTTCCAAACTGTGCCAGACCACAAAAACACTTTTGTTTTCTTAGTTTCATTTTGAAAATCCCACACTATTGGCTGTGTTTCTGTATCGGGTTTTGTCTTCTGAAAGATGAAGTTTTTTGATTCATTTTATTTACACCAAATGATGAAAGTTCCTTTTTTTTATAGACCCAAGCATATTAGGTGCTATGAAACGCAGAAATGTCTTCGTACCTTGTGTAATACAGGTTCCAAGGACGTTGGGCTTGAGATAACCCCCATTCTGAAGGAGAGTGCCATGAAACGCGGAAATGTCTTTGTAATTTGTGTAATACAGGTTTCAAGAACGTCGGGCTTGAGATAACCCCCATTCTGAATGTGAGTAACCTGAGCTTACAAGATATTAGGTTACCAACCTCAGGTTATTTCAGGTTTGATGCATGATTTAGATCTCCTTTTATTTTAATTTTCCAACTAAATTGACTTAAACCTACTTGGATTGAGAAAACTTGCCTCTTTGCCTCTATTTATGTTCTCTTTCGTTGAGCATACCATTCCAAATATCAGCTATCCCGCCATAGATGAGCTCTGGTCCCATTAGTGGCGTGGAAGCTCCTCCCCTCTTTGTAAGTTCGTTTGCCTAGTTATAGCCGAGAATACCTACATCACCAGGGACAGACTCTTATGACTCAAGAGGGTCATTAAGCTATGTCCTGTCTGTTATGTGTGTTAAGATAAATTCAAATTTAACTAGCAAAGACAAAAACCAAAAATTTTAACAGAGCTAATGTTAAAGTTAACAGAGCAATGTTAAGTGGTTAACAGAAAATAGTCAAGGAAGAAATCATCCAAATATACGATATAGGAGAATGGAACACCTATTCGATTCCTTTCAAATTGTGCTCCACACATTCCTGAGTGGAACAGCTGCTCTGGTAATTCGGTAATTCTTTTGAAAATTTAACAACTCCGACAAAAAATGTATCAGAATGTCTGGGTAGGATGATCGATATTGTGGAAATATACAAATTGTAGCCTAAGGTGTTCCCAATTAAACCTAATGTAAGTAGTATATCCCAAATAATTTTGGAATTTGAGATATCGGGCGTCAAATATTCCCTGTTTTTTTTTTTTTTTTTGTGAAATCAGCACTCAGGGTATGGCCCCTACCCATGCAATGCATTGTGCAGGTTTTTTAAGAAAATGGGTTATAGAAAGGTGGAAGAGAGGGAGTAGTGTTTGTGGACATCTCAAGATGCGAACGGCAAGGAAACGAGTTGCTGCTAGGTGACTATAAAATGGCCAGTGCTATACCTTCACCATTAGACAGTCTACAGCAATCGTCACCAAGAAGCCCGCACCCTTCAGTCCTAGCTTCTCACACTACTCATGTTGTGTATGTTAATTTTATACATGAGTGGCGGGTTCTACAGTTTAATAGTTTCTGGGTAGGATGATGGATATTGTGGAAAAATGGGACTTCCATTTCATATTTTATTTTGAGACCAAATACTCGTTTGCCAAATAAGTTCATCTGCCTGCTAATTGCCACAAATTCCTACATGACCTGGGACCCTGTAGAGGGTAACCTTACTTTCCCTAGCTACCCTACTTTCTATATCTTTGTTTTAAACTCTTAAGCGTCATCAGCTATGTCCTGTCTTTTGTACCTTCTAGCCCTGTTGAGTTGAGTAAATCTTTTGATGGCAAAGGCTAAATTATCCATTCATGATCTCTTCTTAAAAGTGAAGACATTTTGAAGGGTGTCATTATTACACAAACTATTCATATGGTTTTCAATGCATTTCACAATCTTGATAAATCCCATGAACACCGCGTTACTTTTGTTTTCTTTGAGACAATAAAACCTGAACCTGTTCAATTTTTTTCTATTTTATAATCTTATGAAAATGATTCACTTCGTTTAACAAATTTTGTTGCTACTTTTTGAAACGTAAACAAATTGCACATTGCTCTGGTGGATCCAATATTTGCTGACTCTCTCTCGCTTATCAAAAAAAAAAAAATACATTCAAGCAATAAATTTAAAGAAAAACAAAACAAAACAAAAAAATAATTCAAATCAAAATAAAAGTGTCATCGAAAACATTTTCTTTTCACGAACGAAAATAGCTGAGACCGAGTTATTGAAAGAGAATTTCGGTCGCCCCTCTCTTTACATAGAAAAAAAAATGGAATTGGAATTGAATCGTGTATCGAGTCGATGTGCCAGCCAGTAGGATGAGATAAGATAAAAATTATGTTTTTTTTCGTTGTTGTTGTTGTTGCTGTTTTTATAGTTCTTTGATTATTTTGCCATTGAAATATGATGTCAACATTTATTTTCTTTTAAATTATTTATTGTGCAAAAAAAAACAAAAAAAAAAAAAAAGAAAACTTAAAAAGAAATACAAAAAAAGAAGGAGAAGACTAATTAATGATTACACTTAAAGAAAATGTTTACATTCTATAAATAACCTTCAAATTTTCTCATTCACTGATAGCCACATACTAGTTAAGGCTGTTTCTGGTTTCAAAGAGAAAATTTCGCTCTTACTTTCCTAACCTAACCTAAACTAGGTTAGGCGGGTAGCAGCTTGGCTTTCACAGGCAAGTTCACTTGGTTGCCCATATAACCCATTGTGCGACCCAGTGTGTGGTAAGCCCCCTTGTCATGATCCATTAGTGATGGGTTTAAACAACCCCGAGCTAACAATTCTCTTAGTGGCACGTTTGCCACCATGTCCAGATCTTCAAACGTTCTGTAATCCAAAAACCCATGATGTCTGTTCTGAAGTGCAAGGCACTCACATAAAAGTTGTTGTACCGATTCCATTTCCTTCACATCATGGCAGCTTCTGCGGTAATCCTGGTGGGGCAGACCCAGCTTCTCAGCGATACTGCCAATAGCGCAGTATTCCGTTAGAATTTCTGTTAGAACGCGAACCGTTCTATTGCCGATCTCAAGTAGTTCCCTTGTTTCTTCCGCCGTTTACTGCTAGACACAGCAGTTTTAAAATTCGTCAACGAGGTATGTTGGACCACCCACGGTTTGTTGAATTCCATGCTGCTTTTAACAATTTGGAAAAGTATTCTTGCAGAGGCGTATATATCCCCTCTATTGTCTCTTCCTCAGGCATTTCCGATCCCTTGCGTGCTAGTTCGTTCGCCTAACCTAACCTAATGGAAAATAATTCCTCTGTCAACATTAGAATGTGTTGTAATAATCAGTCATTGGGATTAGCCATATTTGTCGCACAAAACAAAAATTTCCTGAATCTTCATTTTGGTTTGGTTACCTACCGTTTTCATCACAATAGCTTTTGCAATGAGGAAAGGCACCAGATGTAGTTTTTCGTCACGATTACGTCCATCTCAAATGGCCCGAAAGAACAACTTTGAAAGCATAGACCTCTCACAGAGCATTTCCATTTCAATTTTCATTTTCTTATTCGGTTCTGGTTTTCTGTTGCTCTGTTTAACGGCTAATTTAACATATTCTAGCATGCTAGGGTTGTCGTCTTGCGTTGTCTTGTAACAACTTACAACTCTTCAGTCAGAATTATAACCTAGCTTTTCACACCAGCCCTGTTGAATGTGTTAATTTTATCCTTGAGCGGCGGTATCTACAGTTTAACTGCTTCGAACTGCTGCAACTTTTCATGGCAATTTTGTTTCCACTCAGAGTTTCTGGCAGAACACTGCTGAGAGAAAGTCACCGAAAGTAATATTTTTTCATATTTTGTTTTGATCAAGATATCTGAGCTGAAGTTTGAATTACGGACTCTCGTCGAATAATCCAATTCACTACCCAACTAGACTACGGTGATTTGAAACCATGTGCCCTGAAAAAGTGTTATGTTGTTTAACAGGGTTTATCGGTAAGGAACTTGGCTAATAACTGCCAAAAGGTAGGGCTCCCTTGCCTTCCTATAACGCTTGCTGTTAATGTTACCTTAATTGTAGGTCAGGAACCGTGGGTCTTCCAAGATGGAGATAAAGTCTCTTAATTTTTTGAAATTCAGAAATTCCTAACGTACTTGGATTCGGTGTGTCGTTACACTCTTAACCATTTTCATAACTGGTCTCCGACACTTATGGTGTTTTCTTTTCTACAAAGAAAATGTCACCCTCTTACAAGGTGCATTAAAAAAATGTTTGACCAACCCTGTTGTAATGTCATTTTTTATTTGAGAAGAACATAACACAAATATTAAAAAAGGGTATGAACTGTGTTTACCACTTATTAAGAAAGTGATTGAGGAAATGCCAATTTGTTCAAAGGTGTTGCCAGATCGCTAATTTTTCGACTTCATTTTTTGCACGCTTTTTTTATAACACAAAAAAAAATATTTTAACACTGTTCTAACATTGAATGCAATTTTTTATATTGCTGACCATGTAGCCTTAATAATGTAATATTTCCTTAAGATTACTCCACAAAACAATGAAAAAATTAACTTCAAATTGGATAACAATATCAGGCGACTCTTTTTAAATTTCATCTGGTAGCCCTATAAATAAACAAAAGTCATCTGCTTTACAGGGCATTATCAGCACTCTCGATTTATACAGGGCATAAAATGCAATGCCCTCCACCATTGGCAAGTGCGAATTATTTAGAATAAAACATACCACCCTTTTAGAGGGCGAAACATTTTTAAGAAACAAACGCAAAATTGCATTTTGCGTTAATAAAATGCACATTTTTTGGTAGAAAAGAAAACACCATTAATCAAGCGGAGGGAAGTCAGGTCCAAATGCATGGCTTCGAATTGGTACTCACGTACCACTCACGTGATGCAAGTCACGATATGTTTACCATGTAACTCATAATTGTGCGTGTGAGCATTGGTAAACGCATGGTTTCCACACGTGCTTTGAGCATCCTGGCGTGTGTCATCGTGGCGATACAGAGCGTTAAGCCCTGGACTAATGTACTTGGAAGGTAGTGAATAAGAAATGTGAGTTGAATGGGGAATTGTTTGGGATAGATAGATAGAAGTCATAGTTTTCAGCGGTTCTTAATAAAAACAAAATGATGGCAGTGTTCGTTGGTCTTGTAGGATGGGGATAAAGCCTCTTAATTTTTTAAAATTCAGAAAAACGTTTGAAAATATTTTTGTTTTCTAATGGACTTGGAAGTTAGGTAGTGAATGAGAAATATGAGTTGAAGTTGAGAAATTATTTATTTGGGCATGGAATTCATGCATTACGGGAGAAATCGCAAGAAGTCTTAGTTTTCGGTGATTAATAATAAAAACTCTTGGATACCATTAACACACACAATATGGGTGGTGTGAGAAGCTAGGTTATAATCCTGACTGAAGGGTTTTAATGACAAATTATGTATGTATGTACATTAGAGCGACTCAAGTTGTATGGAAGCGAAATTCGTGCTCGATGTACCCACCTAAAAATGAACCTTGGACTTTTTTAAGATGTCATTTAAAATATTTCGGCTCCAGCTTTGACCTCTCGTGAGCTGGACCATTTTGAAAAAGGGTCTATTTTTGGATGTTTTGTTAATTTAAGGATCTGTTTCCTTACCAACATATACAATATGTATATCATAAGAAAGGTTTTTTAAGGCGCGTCCAACTGTATATAAAATTTTTCCAAGGACGATCATCCATGTCCTTTTTTAAGGATATTCTCTGAAAAAAAAAACGGTTTTTGAATTTTTTGTTCGGTGTTGTTTGTAATAATAATGCCAAATTAACATATTTTAATCTTTAGTCGATTTAAGTAAATACGGGTATCAGCTTTTTTTGAAATTCACACTAATTTGAGTTTTGAAAAAAATACAATAGGGTGGTAACCCTTCCTTGTAAATAGGCCATATGGGTATCAAATTTTTTCTTTTACCAAGTACATCGTCTTTGTATGTAAATAATTTAGATTTTTGCAAATTAGATGCATTTTACACGGTGCTCTGGAATATATATAAATGCAATTTTGTGGTAACTCTAATATGATAGCGGATTTAGTTTCTAGATCATGTATGGATGAAAATAGGACTAAAGAAAGAAAAAAAAAATATGATCCACGACTTTTTGGCGGCATTTTTGTTTCCCAAATTAAAAAAAAGTTATAAAATATTATTTTTTATATTCACAAAACTACAAACTACAACTACTACAAAACGCGAACTAGCGCGAATTTCAAAAAAAGGTGAGACCCGTATTTAATTAAATCGACTTAAGATTAAAATATGTTAATTTGGCATTTTTATTATAAACAACCCCGAACAAAAAATTCAAAAACCGTTTTTTTTTCACAGAATATCCTTAAAAAAGGACATGGATGATCTTCTTTGGAAAAATTTTATATACAGTTGGACGCGCCTTAAAAAAACCTTTCTTATGATATACATATTGTATATGTTCGTAAGGAAACAGATCCTCAAATTAACAAAACATCCAAAAATAGACCCTTTTTCAAAATGGTCCAGCTCACGAGAGGTCAAAGCTGGAGCCGAAATATTTTTAATGTCATCTTAAAAAAGTCCAAGGTTCATTTTTATTGGGGTACATCGAGGACTTTTTTTGGTGAGTCGCTCTAATGTACATATGTGTGTGACTTTTCATTTCATATCAAGCGGTTGAGTCATTGCAGCAGTATTGACGGTTTATTTAGCCACAAACTGTATTAGTTTTTAACTGCCATTCATTGTCTATTGAATATGGTTGATGTCATTTATTGAAAACATAAAAAAAAAACTTTGTCTGCAACTTCTGATTGCACCTACAAAACGATTTTTTTTAGAATCGATCTGATGCCACATGATTCACCTTGTCTAGCAGACAGAAAAAAAAAACACAATGAATGTGTAACAAAAAAAGAAGAAAAAACAAAACCAAAACCAAAAACTAAATCTCAATTATTTTTTTAATTTAATTTCAATGAATTTTAAGACTTTATTTCCTTCTTTTTTTTTGTTGTAGGCTGTTGTCATACATTTTGGTTTTTTTTATATTTTTCTCTGTTATTTTGCAATGAGCCCCAGCCTAGGGCTGCTTTCTGTACACATAAAATCAATAATTTTTGTATTTTTTTTCATTTTTATTTTTATAGAATTAATCTTATCATCGTTACAAAATATGCCAACAAAAACAAGAGCAAAAAAAAAAAAAAAAAAATAAAAACAAAAGGAAACAAAAAATTCAATTGTTTTCTCTGTGTATATATGACTCAATAAATTTTATTTGAAACGTTTTTGTGCGAATCTATCTATCAACGGGTTTTGAATTTCTTTTTTGCTTTTTTTTTTGCTCTTCATAAAGTTTAATGCACTTGTTTTTCTATACAAAACGAAACAATAAAGAAAAAAAAAATATATGGCAGAGCCCCCTTCCTCTATAGAGAGTTCCTTAAACAAAAACTTACTAATTTTTGCATACGTAGTGTCAGTAAATAATGGCAATAAAATCTATTCTTATTTATTTATTTTTTATTTCTTCATTTATTTATCAATAACTGTTTTTTTTTTTTTGTTTTTCTATAAATAATTCTATCGGGTGGGCCATCTATCGGTTTAAATTTGTAGCATCGGTTCTTTAGAATCTGGCAATACTTATGTCCTACTATTCTGTAACAAAATTCAGTATCTGATCTGCACTAAACATAATGAATCGATTTATGCTTGAGCAACATTGGGATTTATTGGAAATTTATTTCCAAAATTTCGGGTGGGCCATCTATCGGTTTAAATTTAAATTATCAGTTATTTCGAATCTGGCAATACTTATGTCCTTCTATTCTGTAACAAAATTCAGTATCTGATCTCCACTAAACATGATGAATCGATTAACGCTTAAGCAACGTTGAGATTTATTGGAAATTTATTTCCAAAACAAAGTCAATTCGTGGGAAATTGCGCGAAAATGTCGTACAAAATTTGGTCGCAGAGAATGGGGCCAACAGTGGCCGGTATACGCAAGTTACCGATGAAATATTTGTTCATGAAGTGCGTGAAACTGGTTTCATTGTTGATGCGCCAAGACGTGAGCGTGCTCGTACAGTGCGCACACTAGTGCGTGAGAATCCATCAACATAAACTTGTCATCGTTCTCAAGAATTGAACATTTCACGCACCTGTTTACGTCAAATTTTACGAAAAGATCTCGGTACGACGCCTTACAAAGTTCTATGTGTTCAAGAGTTGAAGCCGCATGACCATATGCTTCGTTTTCGCTTCGCTAGATAAGCCAACGAGAAACTAACTGCACGATGATGTCGATTTTGCCAGAAAAACAATTATTTTTTCGGATGATGACGCTCATTTTCATCTTGGTGAGTACTTTAATAAGCAAAATTGCCATATTTGGGGCTCAGAAAACTTATACGTGGTTTTACAGAAGCCAATGCACTCACTACGAGTGACTGTTTGGAGCGGCTTGTGAAGCGGAGCCGTCGTTGGCTCATATTTCTTTGAAAATAAGGACAACGCAACAATTACGGTCAATGGAGACACCTAACGCACCGTTATAACCGATTTTTTTATACCCGCTCTTCATGGTATTGATGTGAACGATATCTGGTTTCAATAGGATGGTGCAACTTGCCACACATCTCATGCCACAAGCGATTTATTGCTTTAAACGTTTGATAGTCGTTTAACTAGCCAAAATGGTGATGTCAATTGGCCGCCAAGAAGCTCTGATTTGACACCGTTGAACTATTTTCTGTGGGGCACCGTTAAAAAGGTATTATGCCGACAAACCAGAGACAATTGAGGATCTTCTAGAAAATTTTCAAGCAAAAAATTGATATTTTCAAAGCCAATTTTCTTAATACCATATATCACTTTGTATGCGACTATATTGTATGCTGATTATATTAAGAAGCCTTGGAACCTTCCTTTGCATATAGTACACTACTCATTAAAATTAGCTCCTAAACAAGTGGGCTTGTTCAGAGGGATACTGTTAAATAGCTAACAGTGCTCTGTTAAGGGCAAATTTTCTTCTGTTAAGAGGAAATTTAGCTCTGTGGCGCTGCTAAAATTTATGAATTGTGTCTTGGATTTTCAAATTCGAATTTATCTTCTACACATCGCCGAGATACGACCCCATACACTCTAAAAAGTTTACGAAAACTAGGCCGATCGAATGAGGTACTGTGAGGCCAGCCGCGGCAGCCATATACTAAATGAAAAATATTCCATTTCAAACCGGATCAATTGTACTTCACAATAAAAAAATAAATTTGTTAAAATTTCAAACCGTTTTTATTTCACTGCATTTTTAAATTTAAACTTTTAAATGGCCCACCCTATAAAAACAAATAAAATATTTCAACGTTATTTTATTTTTTGTTTTTTTTTTTATTGCTTTGAAGAAGATAATATTGCGCCAGTTGGCTGTATTTATATTGTGGCATGGCATGGTGTATTGGAGTCTCGTTATTCAATTGAAGTCGTCGCAATTGAAGTTGCAGAATATCAATTTCCACAGTTCCACACTAATCTACTACTAGCATTCGTTCGTTCGTTTGTTCTGTTGCGTTTAGTTTGATACAACGTATTGGCAAATTCAGTTCAATAGTTTCGAATTACTCAATTAGAAGGCCATGCAGAATGCATTTGTTGCTGTTCTAATGGATACACATGTCTCATGACATGAATCTTCTAAATACACTGAGAAAAATTTAAAGTTTTTAAACGCACATCACTTTAGCACAATGGGTCCAATGCGGCCTAAGTGAGTCCATCCAAATTTTTCTTGGATTGGCAGCCACCTCTACTTCTACCTCTAAACGAACATCACTTATTAAAAAGAAAGAGAAAACATTGTGACTATTTGCTGCCAATTACTCTGATGTAACCCACTTTGCCTAAAGATGGGCAAAGTGCCTGTTGCCTGGTAAACTAATTCCTATTTTAAGGTCTACTGCTGATGTTCCCCAACTAGAGATGACGATGAGAGATATCGTATAAGCAAAATTGCAAGGACTGTGCAATAAATTAATTAATATGACCCTTAACACCAGTCGTTGTGTATTGTTCCGAAAAAACTCTTATAAACACCTCTTTTAAAGCGGAGTTAATAATTAAACTCGAATTGCTTGAAAATATGATGCCAATGCACACATTGCAGTCATAAATTGTCTAAATGTGACGGCCGTTTTACCGCCTCCCTTTACAATCTTGTTAGTGGCAGACTTCTGAAGTCTTTCGTACTTTGAAGGACATATTCTATATTAGGCGGCGATTTCTACTATTTTTTATAGAAAGAGTTTTAGTCCAATGGAGAGAGTTTTTCAGTTGTTTAGTGAGCTCTTTCAAATGCTTACCACCTTAAGAAGAAATGCCTGATAGTCAAAAGTCCTTTCGGTTGGGTTTTTCTGACGTAAGGGTACGACCCTAGGAGATATTCATTTTGATTTTGGCAGATGGGAAAATGATTTGATAGTTTAGGCAATACCACCTTGCAAACAACCGGGGACTGGGATTTAATCCCACGTAATGGGTCTTAATCCCACGTAATGGCTCTTAATCCCACGTAATGGGTCTTAATCCCACGTAATGGGTCTTAATCCCACGTAATGGGCCTTAATCCCACGTAATGGGTCTTAATCCCACGTAAACCTAGGAAGTCTGTGAAGTGTCTGCTTTCGAAAAATCAGTTTTTTTCAGATTACCCCTCTTGGGAGCTTATGGCTTCTACAAAACATTTCCATCATATCCATATGCCTGCTATTGTTGCAATAAATTCCAATTGGTTGTTATTCTGTCTTGTTTCCGTTTCGATAACCTATTGTTGTTTTAGTAGGTCCTAGAATAATGGTACTGTTATTTATCGTTGCCTAAAAACAACGCCCTCCGAGTGTGTACTGTAGTGGTGGGGAACCTTGCTAACCGTTGACTCCTACCTTATTTCCGCGCTAGGTGCCGGCACTCCCTAACCATCCTCTGAGGTTATCTTTCTTCCATTTCCAGGGGGCTTTTTAGACGGATTGGTGAACGATTTTTTTTTGCAACTTCATCGGGATTCGAACCTGGATTTTTTAACTCAATTGGGATTCGAACCGGGGCTCAAATTACGATCGTCTATCGGCTTGAATGCTACCAGTTTTGAATTACTACTAGCCTGCCGGTTAGTGGCGCCACCACTTCACAGGCGCCACCACTGAAAAGCGTACGAGATTAAGTTCACAGAACAGGCGCGCAATACTTGGTGTTCCAACTGGTTGTCATAAATCTTTATAAATTTTTTACATTCTGACACGGCTGACTTAATTCCGTTTGATCTTAGAAATGCTTTTCTGTGCCAGCACGGTGACGACGGAAATAGATTCTAGAAGTTGAAATGACATAAGAAAAAATCCGGGAAGAGGTTTCTTGATGAACCGGCCGACTTGATGATAGAAATCTTAGAATTTTTAATTCGGGCGTGATAATCGAGTGCCACGGCAGCTTAATAACTGTGTGATGAATGACGTGAGAACTTGAGGTTTTTTTACGTGTGTGAAGATAAATTTGAATTTGAAAATCCAACACGCAATCCACAAATTTTAGCGGCGCCACATTTGGAGTTAACAGAGCAAAATTTGCTATTCACAGAGCACTGTAAACAGTTTAACAGTGGCAATAAGTAGATTGATCTTCTACTCTGCAATTATGGCAAGTATTGACATAAAGTTTAATTCTCAATTTGATCGTTATTATTTGTGAACAAAAATGTTGAAATGTATGGGATGGTTGGTGGAGATGTAGGACGGAAACTTTTTCAACTCTCAAAATTATTCCAGCTATCCCACTACCACGGTTCAAAAGAGGACACTCTGGATTACCATTTGCCTATAGTCTGTATAGTGTATTATTTCTTATATGTTTCAAAATGGCCACTGATGTTCTAGAGAACTTTAAATAAAAAAATTGATATTTTCAAAACCAATTTTCACAAAACAATATCACTTTATATGGGACTATTTTGCTGATTATATTAAGAGGCCTTGGAACCTTCCTTTGAGTATGATATGGTACTCAATAGACCTAGTATTTGTCCTAAAATTAGCTCCTAAACATCTGAGCTTGTTCAGATGGATACTGTTCAACAGCTAACAGTGCTCTGTTAAGGGCAAAATTTGTTCTGTTAAGAAAAAATTTTGCTCTGTTAACGGCAAATGTGACGTTGCTAAAATTTATGGATTGCGTCTTGGATTTTCAAATTCGAATTTATCTGCACACTAGAGATGAGCGATATTTTCAAAACTGTGATTTTGCTCTGTTAAAATTTGTGGATTGCGTCTTGGATTTACAAATTCGATCTTCACACACATGTTTTTTTTAGCTCGAGTATTTTAATAGCTTCCATTATAAAAGGTTAGTTTTCATCGAATGGGTATTTTAAATCCAAGTGGACAAACTGTGTAAACTACTCTTTTACTGTCCGTTTATCTTTAAAAGCTTTTAGTTATTTTCAACAATTTGATTTTGAACCTTGAAATCAAAACGTAATCGAATGCGTACAAAATTTCTTTTAGCTTTTGGCAAGTACGAAGCCATGTTGTACTCACATAACTTCACAAATTTTTCGTCAAAGGTCTCTCTCTCTCTCTCTGTGTGTATGTAAAACTTAATCGATATTTCGAAAATGTTACAAAATAAAATGAACCATGAAATGACCTGAAAAGAAAACATTTCTATTTTGTTTGGTCTGCCTAGCTCTCTAGACATTGAAAAGGAAAGCATTGGAATGATGACGGACGAAAATAAAAATATTTTCAAGGTTTGTGACAAGGTTTTAAATTTTTTTTTCTTTGGTATTTAGCCTGGAGAGAAGAGACGCCATTTTGTTTGATGTTAAAAATAACAGTGATGGCCAGAGTGACCAGGTTACTAGGAAATGATAAAACAAAAAAAAAAAAACATTGTGACAGTGAATATGGGTTGCTGTCACAACATAATTGACTGACAGCCACTTTATTTTGGGTAAGAGTGGACAAAAAAAAAAAAATGAAAAAGTGTTGCCAAAGTGGATTGATCATTAAATTTTCTTTCTTTGAATTATTTTTAATAGCATTACGAAATATGAACGCAAATTTAATTGAACTAGATGACCCGTGCGAATATTTCGCACCGTTAGTTGTCATTTTTGTAACATAAAATGAAAATAATTAATAGAAATTTTATTAAAAGTATAAAAATATTAGAAATCATAATATATCATACATATTTACATACATACATACATATGTTTAAATGCTTTTATAATACTTCTTTGAATACAATGTTAGAGGTAATGACATGATCATCGTTAACTTTTTGCCCGTACGAATCCTTAATACAAACAAAAATATCTTTAAACGTACGCACTCGAGAAAAAGCCACGTGTAAGCCCATGCGAAAAGACCGGTTCTGGTAAATACAATCCTACCTTTTGAAGGGTTTGACCTTGTGCTTTATTTTTCGTCATAGCAAAAGCAAATTTCACAGGGAATTGTTTTCGTGTCCTTCGGAAGGGCACAGTTGTAAGGTGTAAGGTTGATTCGGGGTATGAGTACAGTTTTATCGGTATGAATAATTTTTGCTGATATGATGTGCTCTCCCAAGTTTGTTACGATTAGCCTGGTACCATTTATAAACCCATGGTTAGCATTAAGATTTCTGATTAACATTATAATTGCATTTGTCTTTAAAATCAGTTTATGAGGTGGTAAACCCGATGGATTTAAAGAGTTTAAAAATTCTGTTGGATAAGACACTGTATTACTACACTTCATAAAACAAACAATGCCATGACAATAACGACATTACCAAAATGGCTTTTACAACTTAGGGCCATTATTACAACTTGCCGTCAACTAAAGGGAGGATTTTAACGGGCAGATAAATTGTTTTTCATTATTATGAGTACCCAATAAGATAGAAGTGATCGTTAAGCTAAAGGGAAGATCATCCTACCTTTAACATTTAAAGGTCACTTTATGTTTGAACTTGCCATATCATATACTATTTTCGATATGGCAGCTTCAAATTTAAACAAAATGAGCATATACAACAAAAAAACGAAGTCCGCTGTTGCCACTGCGTTAAAAAAAAACTTGTTTAATTGAGCAGTTTTATCGACTTTGCTCCGGCACTGCCATATTTTAATTTTATTTTATCTGTAAGTTGTAATAACGAAAATAAGTTAAAGGTAACTTTGCCGTTCACTTTAGCTAAAGGTACCTTTAACTAACCCCAACTTTAACGGGAAGTTGTAATAATGGCCCTTAATATATTATGTGGAATAGCATTACAATTAAGCGACCCTGTTTATCGCACTTGATCTAACAACTACTGCAAAGTATTGCCAAAACAGCTTTTTACAACCTAATATGCATATTATATATAACTGACTTAGTTATAAATGGCATTATAGTAAATAGCGGTATTGCCAGAATGGATTTTAATACATACTATATTATGTAGAACTGCATTACTATTAAGCGACCCTGTATTACCACACTTGAACAAAAACATATAATCATAATGACAACAGTATTATCATGCAGTTCTATATAAAATATAATTTTTATCAATGAAAATATTAATTTTTCAATTTCTAATTATTTTTCGTCTTTAGTGTTAGATATAAGCTTTAAAATGAGATATCATTCATTAAATTTGATGCGGTGGTATGGGAGATATTTGCAATCGACAAAAAAAAGTGCTTTAGAAATAATATATATGATGATTTCTCTTTAATGTTCTTTTTTTTTCTCGTTTATTTGCAGGTAAATGTTTTTAAAAGCAGGTAAATGTTTAAGGAGCAAATCCATTACAGTACAGTAAGTAGTCTACTATACTTGTCTAACTTTCCCTTTCCTTAACCCCCTGCCCCTTGCCTATTAAACAGTTTATAGTCTTATTGAATGTAATTCAACAGATATGCTCTTGGGAATTTGGGAACAACTTGTTGAAAATCTTGAACGGCTGTTTCAATATTTCACACCCTGAATTTTATGATTTTTTAAATGTTTTTCTTTTCCTCTCTTTTTGTATTTATTTTATGCATTCCTTGTGTTTGTTTTACTTTTCATTTTTTTTTTAATGTTTTTTTCCTTTTTAATTTTTATTTATTTTCGTAACACTTAAAATTCTCTCGTGTATCCATATTGGAAAATATTATTTCACAGGTGTTACCATTGTGTGGCAATAATGTGTTTTCCGTACATTTTGTTTTTGGAAATCTAAAATTAATTTTGATTGTTTGTGATTATTTTTGGAATTTGGCTTTTAGCCAAATTATCCAAAACATAAGCTACAGTACAGGGTAATAGATCGGATAAGAGGTTTCGTCTGCTAAAGGTTATATGCACCAATTAGAGGATGTCGTTGTGTATTTACACACGATAAATATTTAAATAATTTGTAAATTAATTTTATAACAAAAAATATCAGCTATTAATCGATAAATTAGTTTATGTTTCAAGCCATAAAATTATTGTTTACATAAAAGTTATGTGTATGAAGATAAATTCGAAATTAAAAACCAAAGTTGCAAACCCACACTTTTAGCAGCGCCACTTTTTGCCTTTTACAGAGTAAAATTTGCTATTAACAGAGAACTGTTAACTGTTTAACAGTGACAATAAGTAGATTAGTCTTCTACATTGCAATGGCTGGAGTGGGTTAATTTTCTCAAATCCCCAAATTATTCCAGCTATCCCGCTACCACGGTTCGAAAGAGAGGATCCTCAGGACTAGCATTTGCAAAATGGCCACTGATCTTCTAGAGAATTTTAAAGCAAAAAATTGATATCGTTGCGTTTTTACCTTTTTAAAAACGTTTAAAATATGAGTTCGCTAATTGCAAACAAAGTAAAAACAATTATTTGTTTAGTTTCAATTAAACTCTATTGTGCGCACTATCTTATGTGCCACTGTTTCCAACTTATACAACAATAACTAAATGTTGGTTATTCTTCTCTGCTCACAACCTTTTTGTAAGCAACAACACTTGTTCGCTAAATCTGTATAGCGCAGATTTTCAAACCACGACTGTTTACTTCGCACGCAACTTCACACAAGACTGACTGAATTACTACTACTCGTCGTCTGCTTTGTCTTGCCCTTTTATAGTCAAACACAAACAGTCTAACGAACGTTCTTGAAGTAGAAGATAATTATAATGAATGTATAATTATTTTTCGATATTGTAATACGAAAAAAATAAAAGATTTTCATAAAGTACTCACATTTTAAATGTCAGGCCAGACATCTTCAACAGTAAGAAATATAAAAAAAATATTTCTTTGGCGACTTCCTTTCAGCAGATTTCTGGCAAAATCTCAGAGAGTAAAATAAAATTGCGATGAAAATGTTGCTCAAAAATTGTTCGGAGTCCACTTTAAACTTTAGGTCCCGTCACTTATGGATAAAATTAATACACCAGCAGCATAAATGGTGTAAGAAGCTAGGTCGTAATCCTGGCTGAAGGGTTGTAATAACCAATTATGTTTTGTCCTTGAATTCAGGATGTAATCCTCCCGCCCTAATCCACTTGAATCATGTTTTTTTCCATCTTTTATTTCTGTAAAATATTTTTCTGTTATATTCTGTTTTAAATATTTAATGCTTCTGATTGCACTTCTAAAAATAAAATTTAATTGGGGAATTATGCTTTTTTTTTCTTCTTCGTCATTTTTCTTCTTTCAAATTCTTTACGCAGTTCTTGTTACGTTTTTTTTTTGCTCAAAAAAATGTTAAGAATGTAATTTGAAATGTGTTTCGAGCAAAAGAGGGAGTGATTTATGCATTGCGAAATTAAAGAAAAAATTGTTAAATTTTACAACTTTAGACAGTTGCAAGCATATTTGAAATTCTCGTTGGCATTTGGAGGATTCGAAAGAAATTTCATTTTAAGAACATGAAACGAAATGTAATGCTATAAACACAATAAACGCAACAAGGCAAACGCAGGAATCTCTCAAAAATAGAATACATGGCTGTATATAGAAGTAATTATTTTAAAGGCAGTGCGACCAACAAGCACACACTCTGCTGCTTTGTTTTTGGGATAAGTAGACTTTTAGTCGCAGCAATGAACGAATTAGTGCTCACAGTGAGAGGATTTGTGCTGGCAATGCAAGGGTTAATGCTGTCAATACAATAACATGCATGAAATAAAGGTTTTCTGTTTTGCTCATGCCTTGCTGCTGCTGTCTTTATTATAATTAATACGCATGCAGCTTACCTCTTAGGCTGCAATTGCAATATTGTTGCGCTTGCTGCGTTGCGTTTATTGTGTTTATAACATAAAGCGTAGGAGTTTTTCTTTTATTTAATTCTGTTGATTTAAATACACTGTATTCTTCTAAGTAAACATTTCTCTCGGCGATTTCCTCTCAGCAGATTTCTGACCAGAACTCAATGAATAAATAAGTTGCGATGAAAAGTTACTCAAGTCTATCGTTCAGAGTTGATATTAAACATTAGGTCCCGCCACTTGTCGATAAAATTAACACACACAATATGGGTGGTGTGAGAACCTAGTAAACTTGTAATCCTGAGTAAAGGGTTATAATAACTAATTAAGTAAGTAGAAAGTCTGTAGAAATTATGGACAGAATTTGTCTGGAAAGAAGTGATGTGGGATGACTGTGAAATGGGAAATAGATATGCGGTACAATTTTGAATAAGACCCAAGTAAACAATGCTCAATATAGCAGTCAATTCAACTTAACCTAATATAATCTAAAGGGTCCGCCAAATAACTTTTTTTTTTTGGAGAATGCTTTAAAAAAAAAAAACTACTGAATATTTTCTCAAATTTCTTTTTTTATTTGAATCCGTTAATAATGGAAAATAATTTCATTCAAATGGCTGCCTCGGCTGGCCATGCAGTAGCCTACACGATCGGTCCAATTTTTAAGCACATTATCGATTGTGTGCATCTGTATTTCACCGATGGCTTCACGAATATTGTCCTTTAAAGCGTCAATTGTCTCTGGCTTGTCGGCGTAACACTTATCTTTGACGGCACCCCACAAATAATAGTCCAACGGTGTCAAATCGCAGCTCCGAGGTCGCCAAACGACATCAGCTCTGCGGCTGATAATGCGATCTTCAAAAACAGTGCGCAAAATATCGAGTGTAGCTTCGGCTGTGTGGCACGTAGCGCCGTACTGTTGAAACCAAATGTTGCCAATATCCTCCTCTTCAATTTTTGTGAACAAAAATTCGTTCAACATGGCCCGATAACAATCGCCATTGACTGTAACGGCCACTGCTTGCTCATTTTCGAAGAAAAAATGGCCCAATTATGTTGTTGTTCAAGCGTATACACATCCATATTCGTTCAGCAATTAATTATCTGTCAAACCAGACATGAGCTAAGTGTTACCATTCACGAAATAAGCACTAGTTGAAAAAAAAAGCGTTAGATGGCGGACCCAATACAATTCCTTATTGGATCTTCTTTATTAGAGGCTCAAGTTTTTAGAATGCGAAAGGCAATGAGAGTGATTACCGAACCGTAATGTAATTTCGGTAAGCATTTACATTGCTCTTCATAAACTAAAAATGAGAGTACCGTTCCGTTACGTTACGTGAACGTTTGGCTAACCAAGGCTTTATCCTATAGAAATGTTCTTGATTGTCCTGTTTACAACTTTCGAAAATTCATACGATTCATGTTTACAATGAAAGTTTGTTCATTCCTACGACCTAAGGAAGTACCTGTTAATTTTTAGTGTCTTCTATCACAATGTGCATATAAATTATGAATATTTTTACATTTTTTTTGCTTTTTTTTTTTTTGATTATTTTCAATAAAAATTTAAATATTTTTTTATTCAAATTCTTTTCAATGAATAATTACGCGAGTGTTTTTTCAATTCAATTGAAATATTTTCAAACATATTCTCACATACACAGGCATTAAAGAAATAAATAAACAAATAATTAAAGAAAAACAACAACAACAACTACTACAACCACAATAATATTTACTTCAACTGTTTATTCAATTCAAAATTCTATTCTTTTCAAATTAAATACGAAATTACAATAAACATTGACAATAGCAGCAACAACAACAACAGCAATTAAATAAACTCTTATACGAAATGAAAGTGTGTCACACTAAACACAGAACAGAACACAACACACACAATACATCACAGCATAGCACCAAGTGCGTAACCAATTTGACTCAAATAATTCATTTGCCACAACGTTCGTTCAATGCACTATCGCATTGAGCCCAAATGGAAGTGATTGAATGTACAACAACGTACTACAACAACGACAACAACAATAAATTATAATAATAAATAATGAGAAAGATTTTGTTTTCTAGTTGTTGTTGTTATTCAAAGTAAACATTGAATATATTATGCACACACACACAGTAGCTGTGGTGTCTTTATTTGTATTCGAGTCTTTGGCATGTTTACGTTTCTTAGCAGCAACAGCAGCAGCAGCAGCAATTGCACATTGCAAGTACTGGGCAGGGAAGGTGTGGTGTGTTTATGTGTTGTCATCTGTTTAATTTTTCATTTTCACTTTGTTTTCTTTTTCTTGATTTTTTTATTTGAATTTCCCAAAATTTTTTTTTTATTTTCAACCTTTATGTTGTTGTTGCAATAGTGTCCCACTTGAATGGACGTCGTATTAAATAATTGCAAGAGCCAAGGAAAGTAATTTATTGGTTTTCCTCTCATAAAAATCTTTGAAAATCGTATGTCTCACATAGTTTTCTGTCAATGAAAATTATTTACAAATGGATTACAAATCCATAAAACAAAGTTTAGATGCCACACACACAACACATGTCGTTCCGTATTAAAGTTTTGAAATGCTTATAAACAAATTCGATACGCATACTTGCATACATAATTGGTCATTACAACCCTTTAGTTAGGATTACGACCTAACTTCTCACAGTACTTATGTTGTTGTGTGTGTTAATTTTATACATGAGTGCTGGGACAATTTAAAGTCAATTCCGAACGACAGATTTTTGAGAAACTTTTCATGGCTATTTTATTTTCTCTCAAAGTTTTTGTCAGAGGTCTGTTGAGAGTAAGTTACCGAAGAAGTATTTTTTATACACTAGAGCCCCGACTTGCGTCGATCCGATTTACGTCGTTTCGATTTGCGTCGCTTTTTAAAAATTGACAAAACTCAGCTTGAGTTGTTGCAATTTCAACTCGCGTCGATTAAATTTGCGTCGTTTCGTCCCCGATTGGCGTCGATTCGATTTGCGTCGTTTGAATCCCAACTTGCGTCGTTTAAATTTCGATTTGTGACGCTACATACGTTTAATTTTTTTCTTGCAGCATTGAGTACTACCATTTTAGTATTTGGATTGTGGAACATATTTAGAATTTTTTTTTGTATTTTAAAATTCTTGCAACTTCTGTTTATTGTTTTGTTATTTCTTTATAACAATTAAAAAACATTTGTTGAACTAAATAAAATAATGAAAAATGTTTTCATTGTTCATTCATTTTGCTTTCCTTTGAGTTCTTGGTCCCAATAAATTAAATTTCGATACATTTGTATAGAAAAAGTTGATTCGATTTGCGTCGCAATTCTCCGGTCCCCATTAACGACGCATGTCGGGGCTCTAGAGTATTTCATTTCGTTGGATATGTCTGACCCTGATGTGTGTGAAGATAAATTCGAATTTGAAAATCCAAGACGCAAACCATAAATTTTAGTAGCGCCACATTTGGCGTTAACAGAGGAAAATTTCCTCTTAATAGAACAAAATTTGCTCTTAACAGAGCACTGTTAGCTATTTAACAGTATCCATCTGAACAAACCCACATGTTTAGGAGCTAATTTTGGGAAATACTCTAGGTCTATGAGTACCATACTATATGCAAAGGAAGGTTCCAAGACTTCTTAATATACTCAGAAACATAGTCACATGTAAAGTGTTATGGTATTGAGAAAATTGGCTTTGAAAATATCAATTTTTTGCTTGAAAATTCTCTAGAAGTGGTGTGGCCATTTTGGAACATATACGAAATAGTAAACCATACAGACTATATGCAAATGGTAGTCCAGAGGGTCTTCTTTCGAACCATGGTAGTGGGATAGCTGGAATAATTTTGTGAGTTGAGAAAGTTATCCCTATCCATACCCATATACCATACCAACTATTCCATACATTTCAACATTTTTATTCACAAACAATAATGATCATAATGAGAATTCAATTTTATGTCTGTAGTCGGTAATAACTGCACAGTAGAAGGCTAATCTACTGATTGGCACTGTTAAACAATTAACAGTGCTCTGTTAATGGCAAAGTTTACTCTGTTAGAGGCAAGAAGTGTCGCTGCTAAAAGTGCTGGTTTGTGTCTTGGGTTTTTAAATTCGAATTTATAGTCACACACATCTGACACTGGGGTTTGAATCGTGGCCTCATGTCTAATAAGTAAACACACTATCTACTAGATTATGGCGACTACTGAACACAAGGCCTTAATGAAATTATCTGCGAAATTCTAACAAAAAGTTATCGAACAATCTGCCAGAAATTAATCTGAACTAACGCTGACAAAAGTAATTTTCATTTTCTAAATGAATTTTTTTTATGAATTTCTTTTTACTACACCTATTTTTTTTCAACAAGAATAAGTTCTTCTAATAAAAAAGAAAATTATTTTCCAATATTTCAGATTATTTTGTTCTTTTTGAAATAAAAAATAAAACAAAAATCAAAAGAAATTTGAAAACAAATCACTGTCATCGTAAGTTGCCATTATTTTGTACTTAAAAATGCATTACACAACGTATTTTTCTTTCATTTTCTTTCTCTCTTCTTTCTCTTTTTATTTATTGAACAAACATACATAATACATACATCAATGACAGCCATATCGACCATAAATACAATCCACTGTGTATGAGGGATTATCAGAGATTTTTTGCAATAATTTTTCGTTTTCCATTTGGTACGTTGGACTGAGTATTTTTTCAGTTTTAGCTGGTTAAGATTGAAGTTGCCATAAAAGTGCAGTCATCAGCTGCAGCCGAAAACAAAACAAAAAAAAACGTACTGATTTTGCAGTAAAACTTTAAAGAAAAATGAGGAAAAACAAATGCGTACGTTTTACGTTTTTTGTTTCTTCTTCTTGTTTTTATTCTTCTGGATTGGAATCGGGATACGTCTATTGGAGGGCACAGGCAAGGAGAATAATTTGTGTACATTTTGTTGTAACATTAGAGAGAAAAACGCTAATCAAGCACATACAATCGGTGGATACCGAATATATGTTTACTGTACACAATACTTAATTTTCTAAAAATTAGGATTTCCAAAGGCTAGTCGCAGACTCAGCAAATCTCTCTCTTTTGGAAATCAAAGGTACTTGAGACATTAGGAAATTTCATAATTCTTTAGAAGGCGTGGCATATCTGTTGTGTAAGGAAGGGTCAAGGAAAGTAAGGTGGTGTAGAAGATGAGATTCACACACAGTATGCAATACTCTGAACTTACAGGGAAATTATATCACATTCGGTCATTTTCAAGGCCGAAATTTACGCCATCAATTTGTGTAGAAAGTACAGAGGTTGAGACGTATAACTATCTCACGTTCAGGCTGCCAACAAGAGTACTTAGACCCTAAGAGAATGGCTCGAGGTTAGTATGGGTCTATCGCGGCAAGCTTAATTAGCCAGGTACGTGAAATAGGGGCAGCTTACATTTATACATAATTGGTCATTACAATCCTCCAGTCAGGATTACGACCTAGCATCTCGCACCCCTTATGTTGTATGTGTTAATTTAATACATGAGTGGCGGCACCTACTGTTTAAAGTGGATTTCGGACAGTAGAAATCTAACCAAAATTGCAGAACTTCATCGGTTATGGTCAATTAAATCTTTTCACCATAGGAAGGCAGCTCATAATACGTTCGATAAGTTTTTAAATCATACCACGATACCGACTATTTTCGCTTGACGCAGTCGTAAGTGATTCGGTTTTATCGCTAGAAATCATTCAGTCCATAAAGTTTTTGCTTGGGTCTTATACATTGAACTTCTATTTGATCCAGCATGTTTCTAGGCCCTTTGATTCCAAATGTTTGCTGACGATTTAATAACGTGATTTTAGTTTCGTGTTAAGCTTGTGCGCAATCGAAACGTTGCTTATGTGACAGACGGATTATCATTATTGTAGTTGACGTTTTCAACAATTGGTCTTTCAAAGACTATGGTAGTTTTGATATCAGGAAACGTAATCGATGTAATCAAGATTACGTGTGCTTCGCTCTAAAAGCGACATTCATATTCTGTAGTGACATCAAATCATAAACAAATTGGAATAAAAATTTCTACTGAAATGTAATGCTATAAACACAATAAACGCAACGCAGCAATCTGTCAAAAATAGAATACCTGGGTGTATTTGAAAGTGATTATTTTAAAGGCAGCGCGACCAACAAGCACACATTCTGCTGCTTTGCTTTTGGGATAAGTAGACTTTTACTCGCAGCAGTGAGGGAATTAGTGCTCACAGTGAGAGGATTTGTGCGGGCAATGCGAGGGTTAATGCTGTCAATACAATAATATGCATGAAATGGAGTTTTTTTTGTTTTGCTTATGCTTTGCTGCTGCTGCCTTTATTACAATTAATACGCATGCAGCTTACCTCTTAGGCTGCAAATGCAAAAATTGTTGCGCTTTCTGCGTTGCGTTCATTGTGTTTATAGCATAAGGTTGGATAGATGATGATTCTGAAGCGATTGATGTAATTATAGGCAGACAGGATTTCAACTATTTTCCTCTGTCGTAACTTACTTTTGGCATAAAAACCCTATGTAGGGTGCAACAAGAATATGTTTTACTTTATTTTTCTTTCTTGCATTTGCAACATTTTAGAACATGTTAAAGATTATTCGCATTAGAGAAGTAGTATTGTGTAGTAGAAAAAGAAGAACAGGAAAAGGATTATATTGGCTTTCATGTTGTTGGCCAATTTGTGATGGTTCTGTTCTTAAAGTGAAAAATCGTTTTTAAAAAACTTGTAAGTGCGTGACTTGATTTTTTTTTTTTTTTTCGTCCACCGCATTTCAATTCACATCTGCTTAATAGACTAAGTGAGTGAATGAGTGAGTAAGTGGCCAGCATTGTTGATTTACTGCCACCAACCAAAGCTGCCATAAGTCTTAATAAAAGAAATTCTGTTAACAATTCTTTTCATATCTTCAGGCCTTATTATATTTTTAGTTATTCTTGTTGTTGGACGATTATACAAACCAATGTAAAAATATTGTTGACCAGGTTGTTTTTATTTTATTTTCTTATCGAGTTTGTAATCAAAGAAAGTTTTTATTTCGTTTTTAGCTTTTGTTTGTTCTTTTCTTTTCTCTTTTCATTTCACTGCCAAGTTAAAGTTTTTCAGTTTAATTGTGTTTGGTTGACTGGTGTAATTTTATTAGATTTTCTTAATTTTTTCTTTCTCTGGGTTACATGTCTGCCTTTTGAAGTGGAATCAAGTAAGAAAGATATTGTCGATTAAGCGTGATACTAAGCTTTAGTACAGTGCATACATAATTGGCCAATACAACCCTTCAGTCAGGATTACAACCTAGCTTCTCACACCACTTATGTTGTGTGTGTTAATTTCATACATGAATGGCGGTTTAAAGTTGATTCCGAACGACAGATTTTTCAGAAACTTTTTCATGGCAATTTATTTTACTCACAGAGTTTTTGTCAGAAATCTCTTGAGAGTAAGTCACCGAAGAAATATTTCTTTATAATTCGGTTTGATGTATAATCTGGGGTTTGAACCGTGGTCTTACGTCTAATAAGCCAACACTCTACCTACTAGACTGCGGCGACTACAGATCGTTTTTATTAATTCCATATTTTTTTTAAGTCGTGTTTCAGTTGCATTAATCAAATTTCTTTCGGCTAAGCAGGTGATTGATCTTATTTTGCTATCCTCAAGGTTGTATGTTTGCCACCTGCCTTTGCCTAGAAACAAAGACTTATGTTAACATATATTGTGTGTAGTGAGTGAGTGATTGAGTCTAATGGTGTTTTCTTTTCTACCAAAAAATGTGCATTTTATTAACGCAAAATGCAATTTTGCGTTTGTTTCTTAAAAATGTTTCGCCCTCTAAAAGGGTGGTATGTTTTATTCTAAATAATTCGCACTTGCCAATGGTGGAGGGCATTGCATTTTATGCCCTATATAAATCGAGAGTGCTGATAATGCCCTGTAAAGCAAATGACTTTTGTTTATTTATAGGGCTACCAGATGAAATTTAAAAAAAGTCGCCTGGTATTGTTATCCAATTTGAAGTTAATTTTTTCATTGTTTTGTGGAGTAATCTTAAGGAAATATTACATTATTAAAGCTACATGGTCAGCAATATAAAAAATTGTATTCAATTTTAGAACAGTGTTAAAATATTTTTTTTTTGCTATAAAAAAATGAAGTCGAAAAATTAGCGATCTGGCAATACCTTTGAACAAATTGGCATTTCCTCATTCATTTTCTTAATAAGTGATAAACACAGGGCATACCCTTTTTTAAAATTTGTTTTTTGTTCTTCTCAAATAAAAAATTACATTACAACAGGGTCAGCAATTTTTTAATGTACCTTGTAAGAGGGTGACATTTTCTTTGTAGAAAAGAAAACACCATAACTGTTGTTTAGATGTGGCGCTCTCTGGCCTTCCTATGATTACCGTAGTTGCCGTTATCTTCTCTGGGTGGTACAGAATCAGTAGTGCCACAAACTGGGTGACGTTAAATTGACAAACGCCAAAAGCTTAAGTCCCTTAGGCCCTCTATCACGCCCTATCGTAGTACCATTGTCTTGTTTCCCGTATGTTTACAATTCCTAGCTGGCTTTTACCATTCAGTGCCGGGCAATTTTATTGATTTATGATTTTATGTGAATAGAATATGTTTTCATCCTCGTTATTACGGATTCTGAAGAAGTCGTTGTAAGGCACGAGTATTTTAAAGCCCTCTACCTTGAATGGCCAGCAACCAGTGTTTTATTATGAGTGCTGTGAGGTTAATAATATGATATCTAGTGGATTTAATCATCCGTATACTCGCTACGGTACCCGCCACTCACGTATAAAATTAACGCACACAACATGGGTTATGTGAGAAGCTAGGCCGTAATCCTGACTGAAGGGTTGTAATGGCCAATTATGTATGTATGTATACCCGCTACGGGTCATGTTTGTGTGGTGTTTATAAAACATTACTAAAACTACACCTGCTAAACGGAATCAAACGGCATTGTATGTTAAACAACACCCTGTGCGCTAAAGAGGAAAAGGCGTGCATATGCCTATGTACTGTCTGTCAATGGAATGTAAGTCTTTCGATAAAAATGAATCGATTATTTAAAATTTTTTTTTTGCCTTTTATGAACTCTCAATCTCAACTCTTTTTTTTAGAGATTTTTGTACAACATTTTCATGCAAATACAAATAGAGACCAACGAAATTACCATTTTGCCGAATTAAATAAAGTCTATGACGGCAGACATTCCAAAAAAATTTTTTTTGTATCTATCGAGAACAATGAGCCTTTGAGCTGCATTTAATGAATAAAAATTCCAAAAAAATAGAGCATATATGTACGAATGTATGCATGCATGAATGAATGATGCTTGTGTGCTTGTATGGAATAATGAATTTAAATTTTATTATGCCAGTGATGCATTACAATTCTGACCTATTTTTCGGTTTTAATGAATACAACAATAATAACAACAAATACTACAAATTTGTTTTAATGTATGACATTCACTCACTACCACGAATAGTTGGTTCATTTCATGGAAAAATGCATTTCATACTGAGGATGACGATAATGATGACGATTGTGATGATGATGCCAGTGATGACGACGCTAATGATGAATTTTCAACAATGTTTTCCTATTCAGATCATTCAACTTTTGTCGTCCACATATTCAGACATAGACACACTGGCACATACATACATTCATTCAAATCCATCTAAGCAGCAATGGGCTCGTTTGTTTTTTTTTTCGGAATTTAACCTAAAAAAACATACAGAAATTATGGAAAAAAAAAATTTCAATTATTTTTGGCATGAATAACTGCACTGACTGGCTTGGCATGGCTTGGCTTGGCTTGACTGAACTGAGCTGAATGAATGAACGAATGAATGAAAATGATACCGAGTGTGAATAAATTTACTATGAAGAGTTAAAACAAAATACTATCAACGTTTTTTTCTTTAGTTTTTAATCAAAAACGGAAAAAACTTATGCAAATTACAGACAAAGTATTACATCGGCTTTGGCAAAGAATTTTTACACAATATTTACGAGCGTTCTTTAGGGGCAAATACTATGTGTGATGTGCTCTGATAATAAAGTTGAATTCGATTTGTTTTTTTTTTTAGCAATTGTTGATAGAAAATTATGTCTTTATTTCGAGGATGTTCCAAAGACTCTTTAACACTCGGGTCTCGAGAATATTCTTAAATTCTTAGGAAAACTTTGCAGCCCTTGCGCTGACCAACTTCTTCCTTTTCCTTAATTTTGGTGGAACTTGGTTAGTACAGGGACTGCGTTAACCCGTGGCATCACAACGGGCCGCTATGCGTGCTCAAGTGAGCTTTGTGATATCAAAGCTACCACTCCGACCTAGGAAAACTTTCGACTACATTTTCAACCCAATTATTAGAATCAATTAACAGTGCTGTAGGCAAGACCCTCTGATGAATTCTCGACATTGGGAATCCCTTTGGGAACCTGCAAGTGCAATCGTGCACTTGAAAAGTTTCTCAAAAATCTGTCGTTCGGAATCGACTTTAAACTGTTGATTCCACCACTCATGTATAAAATTAACACACATAACATTAGTGGTGTGAGAAGCTAGGTCGTAATCCTGACTGCAGGGTTGTAATAACCAATTATGTACATATACATACAAAGACTCAATCACTACACAATACATGTTCATAGAAGTATTTGTTTCTAGGCAAAGACAGGACCTACAACCCTGAGAATTTCAAAATAAGATCAATCACCTTCTTAGCCTAAAGTAATTTGTTTAATGCAAATGAAACACGACTTAGAAAAAATATGAAATTAATAAAAACGATCTGTATCGCGCTTGAAATATATGATATTAAGATATTGCAGTACAGAAAAGTTCATTGACAACACTCGTAAAAATGGAGATTAATAGAGAGGATATATGTACATACGTCATACGTTTTAGCTTCGAAAAATCGAACACGAAATCACAAAGTCATAAAACCATAAAGACATTAGGCGATAAGTTATAAAATAAATATCGAATTACAGTAACAAAACTACATAGAAAACAAAACTACATAGAAAACAAAACTACATAGAAAACAAAACTACAATCGCTAGAAAAGTACAACAATAACAATAACAAATCAACAATAAGTTCTAGAAGTTGCCAGGCCGAAAAAATTGCCCTGAATAGAAAAAATAATGTATTTCTGTTTGATTTTTTATTATTTCTAGACTCACTTGATTTTTTAAAGCAATTTTTCCTAACTTTTCCTAATTATTTATAATTTTCCTTTTTTCCCTTTATTTTCAGGTAAATTTATGGATTTTTATTCTGCAAACATTGGCTCAATGTAAGTTATTTCTTGGAAATTTATTTAACTCTGTTCACATTAGTCTTTGGAGAGTATAAATCGAGTATATTTACATTTTGGAATCGTATTATTGAATATGTATGTATGACATGTAAAGCACTGTCAGTGCGTAGAGTAAACTTTATTGGAGTAAGACAGAGACCTTTTTTGTAATAACACTATCCTTTAGGGTATACTACGATATACATATGTCGCTGAATCTGTTAAAAGATATGCCAGTTCACAATTAGAAGATATATCAAATTAGACTTCTGAATCTATAAATTAGTGTTGGACAGGTTGTCGTTGGTTTGTGTCAATACTCGCATGACCCTCACGACAAGTCGTGAGTTCCGCTGTTAATCAGAAGAGTCAAATAGCTTATGACAATGCTTCATTAAATTTTTTACATAATCGTCGTCTATATCTCTAGTCCCAAGTAACATCCGGTCGTAAGAAAACCTGTTTTGGAATCCTTGATAGGACTGCTTCATTCACAAGTCCATTTTTTATACGGTTTATTCCGATTTATACAGAGCACTTTTTTGTTGCTAATTTGAAGAAAACAATTAGCTTCGTCGCCTTTATCTCTGGTCCCCAGTAACGACCGACTGTAAGGAAATCTGTTTTGGAATCCTTGATACCATGGCTATCTAGTGCGCTAGGTCCGTTTCTCCCCCAAGTGCATTTTTATACGGTTTAGTCCGATTTAAATAGAGCACTTTTTTGTTGCTCATTTGCAGAAAGTAATTAGCTTAGTCGCCTATATCTCTGGTCCCAAGTAACGCCTGACCGTAAGGAAATCTGTTTTGGAATTCTTGATACCATGACTATCTAACGAACTAGATCTGTTTCCCACACAAGTCCATTTTATATACGATTACACCGATTTATACAGAGCACTTTTTTGTTGCTAATTTGAAGTACACAATTAGCTTTGTCGCCTATATCCCTGGTTCCAATTAATGCCCGACCGTAGGGAAATCTGTTTTGGAATCCTTGATAAAATGGCTATCTAGCGTAACAAAAACAGACAACCTACTGTTTTACTCAGGAACATGTGGGGTATAATTTTTAAGGAACATTCCATTCCCCGATATCGTATATTTAAATGATTTCTTCCATTAACATTTTTTGTATCTTCTGTTATACACTTAACATTGCTCTGTTACCTTTAAAATTGGCTCTGTTAACTTTAACTTTGAATTTTTGGTTTTTGTTTTTGCTAGTTAAATTCGAATTTATCTTCACACACATATTAAATCCTCATGACAAAATTGCCATAAGCGACCCACTTTTCAACATGAAGTCCCCATTCGCTTTGAAGATGTTGCTACTTTCAGCACGGATTTAAAGACGGAAACTGGGACCTTAAAGTTTTTCTGCATTAACTCTGTGGAGTTTTGTTAATTTTGTCGATAATTGATACTCATATAAATGATAAATGATTACTCATATTCTGATCAAGTATCAGATGTACGGTTATTTACGGCTGAAACTGTAATTGCAAATAATTTCAGAAGATAAGTGGAATCCTTTAGATGGTAGTGTAATCCCCTGATTAAATCAAGCCTTTTTGATTCATTTAATAACCTGTTGTTATCTTTTAAGCCTATGGTTGCAAATTTGTTAAACAACACTTTAAATTTTCCCCTCTGCATCGTTTAAATTACGTCTTTAAGTACCGTATCGATGATCAGCAATGATGATCAATTGAAAAATAAAATGCAGCAGCAGTTTAAAACTACATACGATCGGTTAATTTTATTTTATTTCTAAATATTTAAATTCATATACATGATGATGATGAAAATAAAGAAGAAACGAACGAACGAAGGAAAAAAATTAGAAAATAATTGGAACGGAACTATTAAAAGTTGCCAACCTTATCGCGGCACTGCTAAGTTTATTATATGTGCAGAACAATTTAAACTCAGGCTTAGACTTACACTTAGCCAGTGCCCGTTAATCATATTCACAGCCATTGCTGTTGTCGTTCGCAAAATGGTTGCACTTGACAAGGCAATTTTCTCACGTTCCACAAGAGGCGTGTAAGCGAACGAGTTTTCTTTTTGTTTTATGGACTTTAAAATAAAAAGGGGAGAAGGAGGGGGTATAACCTCAAACTTTAAAATCGAAACCAGCTTAGTGTCAGGAGTAGACACAATCAATTTTTTTTGTTCATTTTTGTTGATTTACAGGAAGTTTTAGTGGCTTCTACTTGGACTTATAATAATAACACTAAAAGAATTGAAAAAAAAAAAAAAATAAAAAAATATCCAAACATGTTTCGTTGAAGCCAACTTAAATGTCAATTAATCAAATTTATGATGATGAATAAATATTTGTTACAGTGTTTAAGCATAAATTTCGAAAGTTTTTCTAAAGATTTTCCCAATTAATTACTTTACATATATGTGCATACATATATTTACATACATATGCATGTATAGGGTGGGCCATTTGAAAGTTTAAATTTAAAAATGCAATAAACAACGAAAACGGTTTCAAATTTTGCTAAAATTTATTTTTTTTGTTGTGAAATACAAGTGTTCCGGTTAGAAATGGAATATTATTTCATTCAAATGGCTAACGCGGCTGGCCTCATAGGGATGTATTTTGACAATGGCATCACGAATGTTGGCCTTCAAATGCTCAGTTGTCTCTGGTTAGTCGTTATACTGACTTTTCTTTAACGGCGTCCAACAGAAAATAGTCCAAGGGTGTCAAATCACATCTTCTTGGCGGCTAATTGGCATCACAAACATCGTTCACATTAATACCATGAAGAGCGGGTACAAAAAAATCGGTTATAAGGGGGCGATAGGTGTCTCCATTGACCTTTGACATTACCATTTCTGCCAATTAAATGGCCATCAAACGTTTGACGCATTATATCGATTGCGGCACGATAGGTGTGGCGAGTGGCACCGTGCTGTTGAAACCAAACATCGTACACATCAATACCATGAAGAGCGGGTACAAAAAGTCGGTAATCATGGTGCGATAGGTGCATCCGCTGCACAAGCCGCACCAAACAGTCACTCGTAACAAGGGCATTGGCTTCTGTAAGACCACGTGTGGGTTTCCTGGATCCCAAATACGGCTTATTGACGTATCCACCAAGATGAAAATCATTTTCATCTGAAAATATGATTTTTTTTTTCGACATCATCGTTTAGTTTCTCGTTGGCCCAAATTTCTAATAAATCCCAACGTTACTCAAGCGTAAATCGATTCATTACGTTCAGTTGAGATCGGATACTGAATTTTGTGATAGAATAATATGACATAAGTATTGTCAGATTCGAAATAACTGATGGTTTAAATTTAAACCAATAGATGGTCCACCCTTTACATATATTGTGTATTAATTTTGTTCACCGAACGGCATCATTTAATTGTCATATTAAACAAGTTTAACAGCACTAGCCTACCAAGAGTTATTTTTAGAGACTAGACTCTAATCTATTTTAATTACTACAAGTTTTCTATGATGTCTCATCCTCTCTTCAGCATTTAAAATGTATTGATTGACCCAATTTTTTCTATAAATTTTCGGATGACTTTTTAACATGCACATACATCCATACACGTTTATTTGAAATCAAATTAAGGGTGTGCTAACCAAAACGTTACACGTGTTAATAAATTGATTAATCATAACAAAAGGTTGGCAACACAATTCAAAAAACAATTTTTTAACACTTAAATTTGTTTCATAAAATCATTCGTTTTATGTCTCACCTTGCATATGCACTTAAATTTTGATTTTCATATTGAACATCAGCACTTCACAGTATCATTATGCTTTTAAGCGATTTTAAATATACAATTTCGTTCATAATTTTCGTTTTTAACCTCATTTTTTTTTATCAGAAATAGTTCCTCTGGCTGTGCTTAATTTTATAACGGGAGATTTTTTAATGTGTGTGAAGATAAATTCGAATTTGAAAATCCAAGACGCAATCCATAAATTTTAGCGGAGCCAAATATAGCGTTAACAGAGCAAAATTTCCTCTTAACAGAACAAAATTTGCCCTTAACAGAGCGCTGTTAGCTATTTAACAGTATCCATCTGAACGTCTTATTTTTTTTTTTTTTTTTTTTATTTACATTTATTTAAATTACAATCTATCCTAAGATAATAAGCAATTTTGAAGAAATATATAAATTGACGTTAATAGATGTACTCTAATAAGTACAAATATAAGTTCAGAAATATCTTTTTTTTCACAATAGATAACTAACAATATAATAACAGGTATACAAATAACTTACTAGCAGGTTTATAATATTACAAATTTTTTTTTTTTTTTTTTTAACGAACAGACTTACATTATTTATTACATTACAATAATTTAAATATTTTTAAGTAATATTTTGAAAATATTATTATAATATTAACATAGTAACATGGAAAAATAGGTTCATATATACATATGTATACACATATACTCGTATTTAATTACGCGGAAAAAGTAAGATTTACATAAAATACATCTATAAATAATTTAAATGTTAGTCGTTATCTTCGGAATGGTAGGTCTAAGACGTGATGTCTCTTAAGTCTTTTTATTTCGTATGTGTCGTCTAACAAACAAATAGCTAACGTATTAACGTGGTTGTTTAATCTAGATAAATATCTTTCACTAGATGTTCTTATAACCTCTTTTATTGTGGGTATTCGAAGGTCGCTATGTATGGCTTCGTTAGTTATGTACCATGGTGCCTGAGTAATTAGTCTGAGGGTTTTTGACTGGTATCTTTGAAGTATTTCGAGGTTGGAATTGCTCGCAGTTCCCCAAAGTTCGATTCCGTATGTCCAGATTGGTTTTAAAATAGCTTTGTATAACTTAAGTTTGTTTTCAATGCTCAGTTTTGAATTACCACCTAGTAACCAGTATAGGGTTCGGTTTTTGATGTTTAACTGCTGTCTTTTAGACTTTATGTGTTGTTTCCATGTTAATCGACGATCTAAATGCATACCAAGATACTTAATACAGTCTTTGTTAGGGATTGGGGTGTTATTTAACGTCAACAGTGGGCAGTCTCCTTTTCTTAAGGTAAATAGAACATGGGCTGATTTGTCTGCGTTAACCGTGATTTTCCATTTTTTTGACCACGTATTTGTGATGTTTAATTGATTTTGCACTAGATTTGCAGCTATAATTGGAGATTCATTTGTTGCCAGAATTGCAGTGTCATCAGCGTACGTTGATACCTGTATTTCATCTAGTATTGGCATGTCGGCTGTATATATAGAAAAAAGAATGGGACTTAACACACTACCTTGTGGAACTCCCGCTCTGATATCCATAATGTTTGATTTTTCGTCGTTAATTTTTACATAGAATGTTCGATTTTGCAGGTATGATTTGATGATGTGGTAAAAGCTAGCTGGAAGTAGAGTTTTTATTTTATATAATAAACCATTATGCCAGACTCTGTCAAATGCTTTTTCTATATCTAGAAAAACTGCAGAACAGTATTTTTTCTCTTCAAAAGATGTTCTAATTGTATTTACCACTCGATGAATTTGTTCTATTGTTCCATGTTTTTTCCTGAAACCGAATTGGTAATCAGGTATGATTTTTAAGCTTTCTAAAATAGGGGATAAACGTTTTAGAAATATTTTTTCAAATATTTTTGAAAAGATACTAAGCAAGCTAATTGGTCTGTATGACGCGATTTCATTTTCAGGCTTATTGGGTTTTCTAATCATTATAATCTCAGCACATTTCCACTGAGATGGGAAGTAATTTATTCTTAATATGGTATTAAAAATATTGGCGAGATGAACTATTGCTTTTTTTGTTAGGTTTTTTAATACCTTCGCATCTATATTATCGTAACCAGGAGATTTCTTAATATTTAACATCTTTATTTCATCCTTTATTTCTGAGGTTAAAATCGGCTTAACAGGCAAACTCATTTGACAAGCAACTTCGAGATAGTGTAACACATCCTCATCTTGTTGAGCATTTTCGTGCGGTTGTATATTAAACACATTGTAGAGATGATTTGCAAAAGCATCAGCTTTGCTTGAGTCTGATCTGCACCACGTACCGTTTAGGTCTTTAAAAGGAGGATGTCTTTTTGTTGGGTGTTTTATACATTTAGTTGCTTTCCATAGTTTATGATCGTTATCTATGTTTTTATTTAGAGAATCAAAAAATTCACTAATGGCATTATTTTTTAGTTCAGCTAAATGAAGTTTTAATGATTTTGTTGCTTGATTGAGTAAGCGTTTGTCGTTCGGATTTCTTGTTGTTTGCCAAATTTTCCTAAGTCGCCTTTTGTGTCTTATGAGTTCACGTGTATCCATCGATACTTGAAAATTACTTCGGTTATTTCCACAGCTTTTTACTGGAGTTGACCTTAAGGCTGCTTCGTGTATTAAATTTGTGAATTTTTCCACTTCATTATCCAACTCAACCCCGTTTTCTATATAAGTGTTTAGACTAATATTTGCATCTATCCAGTACGAAAAGGATTCCATATCAGTCCTGTTTGTAATAATCTTTGAAATTTCAGCCTGTAGTTTAATAGAAGTATTGTAGGAAAGTATTATTGGCGAATGGTCAGAACTTAACTCGTAGTTATCTTTAATATCAAACATATTACTTGGTATTCCGAAATAAATGAAAAAGTCTAAGAGATCAGGAATTTTTCTCGGGTCAGTGGGCCAGTATGTTGGTTTTCCTGTGGATAGAGTAGAAAGATTGTTCTTCATTACGCATTTTTGTAACTCTCTTCCTTTTGGGTTAATTAGACGTGAACCCCACCAAGGGTGTTTAGCATTAAAATCGCCACCGACTAGAAAGCGTGGACCAAGTTTATTAAACAAATTTTCATAATCTAAGCATTTTATGTTGTGGCGGGGGGGGAAATAAACAGCGCAAATAGAGACTAATGTATTGTTACATATTATTTTAATAACAGTAGCTTGTACATATTCTGTGGTTATATGCTCTTCTGTTGAGTATTTAATATTAGATTTTATTAGGATAGCAGAACCTCCGTGAGCTCTATCGTTGGGGTGGTTAGCGGTTATTAAATCAAAGTTTTTTATTTTGCAATATGATTTCGTAGTGAAGTGAGTTTCTGATATTAGTAAAATATCTATAAAATTAGTTTTCAAAAATATTTCCACTTCCTGTAAGTGGTTTATCAGTCCGTTAGCATTCCAAGTTGCTATCCTTAAATCTATTGGCATAGTTTACTACATATTAAAGACATCATATTTAATAATGTGTTTGTCATCTCCATTTGTTTATTAAGGAGCGTTTCAATTTTTTGTAAAATGGAACTTTCACTGGTATTATTTGGTTTGTTATTGCCTTTTACAGCATCAGAGTAAGAAATATTGTGCGACATTTGTGGATTTAAATTATTTGCATATGCAGGGGATATATATTCATTTTGTGAATCTGGCATTGGTTGTCCACGGTGATAATTAGATAATTTGTCCTTTATTTTTCTTTTTAGTTCTTGGTGGACTATACAACCTCTATAGCTAGCAGGATGAGACTCTTGGCAGTTGGCGCATTTAGGTGGTGAAGTTTTATTTTTTATGCACTCAGCAGTTATATGGTTTCCTCCGCATTTAACGCATCTATAGGGTCTATGACAGTAGGATTTTGTGTGCCCGTACTGCTGGCAGCGGTGACATTGGGGAATGTTGTTTGTCTTACGCGGCGGTTCTATATTAACAATCGCATTGTTAATATGTGTTAGGTTGTAAATTTCCTTGTTGTTGTCATTAGGTTCTAGGTCGACAAAGAACATAGAAAGTGGCTCTTTCGTTAAATAACTTTTTATGTTAGATATATTACGTACTTTGTGGCCAAATTTTTCAATAAATGACTTAATGTCGTCAGTGTTTGTTGAGTAATGTAAGTTCTTTACAACTACTCTATAAGCCCTATCATTTTTTAGTTGAAAAGTATGGAAACTTATATTTTTAAATTTAAGGTATGAAACAAGTGTCCTATAAGAGTCAATGGTTTTAACCATTACCCTGATTTGGCCGTCTCCAAGTGCCTTGTAAGAGTAATGTGAGGGAGGTATAACACTGGCAAAGCGGTGATTCATGTCCTTCACGTTAGTCACTTTAGATATGTATAATGGTGGAGGTCTGGGTTCTCTCGAATTATGCTCAGCATCATTTTCAGCATTCCCATCATCAAGAACAGCAAATCTGTTTGTTGAGCAGGTTGGTATTTCATTTGTTTGTGCCTTACGTTTACTTACAAAGGTTCCTGGTGACTTTAATTGGCGGCGTTTGTTTGTATTATTGAATGTTTGCCATTCACATTCACTTTCTTCGCTAGCATCATCAATGCTAGATATGCTAGCAGTAGTCATGCTAGCTAGACTATTTTGTTGTTGGTTGTTTTTTTGTTTTTATTTTTTTTTTCTTTCTTCAAAATAATAGGTTTGGAATTTTTTACTTTACGGTTTAATTTGTTTTTTTTTTTTTATTTTATTTTTGCTTTTCTCTTAATGCATTTACATTAAATGTAATTGTTGTTTTTATCTAATTGCAATTGCATTTAACATTACACAAAGTTTATTTGTTGGTTTTTCAGTACAGTAGCTATACTGTTATGATTATTGATTCTTTAATACACAATTTTGTCTTGAACACTCCGTCAACATAGAAGATCGCACGTCTAATCGCTTTCGCGTTTTGATAACGACTTGAACGTCTTATTTAGGAGCTAATTTTGGGAAATACTCTAAGTCTATGAGTGCCATACTATATGCAAAGGAAGGTTCCAAGTCCTCTTAATATAGGGTGCTTTTTTAAGAGCTATAGGAAAATTTTTCAAAAAAAACACATAAAATTCAGAAAAATGCATGAAATCTTTATTTGAATCGATAGTATGGTCCATATAATTTAATGTTTGAAGATTATTTCATGCAAATGTTGACCGCGACTGCGCCTCAAATGGTCCATCCGCTTAGTCCAATTTTGGCATACTCTTTCCAACATTTCGGCCGGTATCTCACGAATAAATGCTTCAATGTTGTCTTCCAATGCGTCAATTGAAGCGGGCTTGTATGTATAGACATGAGCTTTAACATAGCCCCACAAAAAATAGTCTAAAGGCGTTATGATTCGCAGCATCTTTGAAGAAGTACGGTCCAATGATGCCACCAGCCCATAAACCGCACCAAACTGTGACTTTTTCTGTATGCATTGGTAGCTTTTGCAATGCTTCTGCCTGATCTTCACTCCAAAATCGACAACTCTGCTTATTTACGTATCCATTGAGCAAAAAATGAGCTTCGTCGCTGAGCACAATTTTTCGATAAAGAAGTGGATCTGCGGCCAACTTTCCAAGAGCCCATTTTGATAATAAAATTCAATGATTTGCAAGCGTTGTTCGTTTGTGAGATGTTGATGAGATGAGATGTTTGACAGTGAAACAAAACACGAAACGTGCGTGAGCTGTTTAAACCAGTGTTGCCAAAAAGATAATAGCTAAAAAATCACCTTTTATAATTAGCAACGTAGTCACATATAAAGTGATATGGTATTGAGAAGAATGTCTTTGAAAACATAAATTTTTTGCTTGAAGATCAGTGGCCATTTTGGAATATATAAACAAGGAATAAGAAGTAGTACACCATATAGGCTATATGCAAATGGTAGTCCAGAGGGTCCTCTTTCGAACTGTGGATTGCTGGAATAATTCTGAGATTTGAGAAAATTTCCGTCCTCCGTCCCCACAAACCATCCTTTACATTTCAACACTTTTGTTCACAAATCATAATGATCACAATGAGACTGCCACTGTTAAACAGTGCTCTGTTAATAGCTTTACAGTTTACCCTGTTAGAGACAAGATGTGGCGCTGCTAAAAGTGTGTGCTTGCGTCTTTGGTTTTTAGATTCGAATTTATCTTCATACACGTGATTTTTTTAAGCGTTTATATTTTGGAAAATCAAAAAAATCGTCATATCATTAATTGTTGACAGTACACTCAATCTTTTGACCAGGTTCTTTCTTTCTTGATGTTATCCTAGATTTCTCATCGTCTGCAAAGCTTCAGCTCGCCTATCAAACATTATTGATGTACGTGTTCCACATTTCATCGCCCGTAATCGTAATTAAATTTAATTAATTTTAATTTTTTCAATAAATACAATTTAATTAACATGAAATTATTTAAAATGGCGCCTTTCAATCTAACCATTCCATGTTTATAACTTTTAAAGTTGGCAATAAAAAATACAGTGCGTGGTAGTAAAATATGCAAATAATTTTTCTTCTTTCTTTGAAATACAAATTCTGTTTTGCATATAAATTAAGCCCGGTTCTTTTAACGTAAATCTAGTGTTTTAGTGGCTCAAAGAAACCTGTTAGAGAAATTAAACGATTTTCCCAAATGACAGTTCGTTTAAAAAACACAGTCTGTGTGTATGCCTGCTATTAAAACGTCGATCAAAGTCAATGGAAATTGAGTGAATAAACGAACGAATTACTGGATGAATGAATGGATGAATGAATGAATAAATGAAATAATTGCTTGGCAATTGCAAAAAAAAAGTAAAATTTAAGAAGGAAACAAAATTTTATTGCAGTAAAGCAAGACAAGTTTTTGCTGTAAAAGCTTATCTTAATGACCCAGGTTTTTAACAGGGGTATATAACCTATAATTGCTTATTTAATTAAAGTGATTATAAGCAATTAATATGTGTGTGAAGATAAATTCAAATTTAAAAACCAAAGACGCAAACCCACACTTTTAGCAGCGCCACCTTTTGCTATTAACAGAGCACTGTTAACGGTGTAACAGTGGCAATAGTAGATTAGTCTTCTACTTTGCAATTACTGCAGACTATTGACATAATCTTCATTATGATCATTATTATTTGTGAACAAAAGTGTTGAAATGTAAAGAATGGTTGGTGGGGGATGGAGGGGCAAATTTTCTCAAATCCCAAAATTATTTCAGCTATCCCACTATCACGATTCGAAAGAGGGGACGCTCTGGACTACCATTTGCATATATTCTGTATGGTGTACTATTTCTTATATGTTCCAAAATGGCCACAGATCTTCTAGAGAAAAATTCAAGCAAAAAATTGATATTTTCAAAGCCAATTTTCTCAATACCATAACACTTTACATTTGACTATGTTGCTGAGTATATTAAGAGGTCTTGGAACCTTCCTTTGCATATAGTATGGTACTCATAGACTTAGAGTATTTCCCAAAATTAGCTCATAAACAAGTGGGCTTGTTCAGATAGATACTGTTAAATAGCTAACAGTGCACTGTTAAGGGCAAATTTTGCTCTGTTAACGCCAAATGTGCCGATGCTCAAGTTTATGGATTGCGTCTTGGATTTTCAAATTCGAATTTATCTTCACATACATGCAATTAATTGAAGTTATTTAAATGCGTTTCAAAGCAGCAAAACCGTAAAAAATAAACACTTTTCAAAGTTCTTAATGGTAGGTAACACCTCTTTTTACAAAAATGGCGAAATCTGATTGGCTTAAATTTGTTACTAAATTTTTTTGACCGTCCAATATATCGATTACGCATACTTTCTGTGAAAATATATCGATAATAAAAATCTATCTTATCGGTCAAAATGGCAAAAATTTGGTCTCATAAAGCTCGTTTTGAATATACGAAAACGGTTAAAATTGTTACAAAACTTTTTTGCCAACCAATATATCGACTACGAATATTTTCTGTCAAAATATATCGATAATAAAAATTTATCTTATCGATCAAAATGACCAAAATTTGATTTCATAAAGTTCTTTTCGAATATACGAGTACGAAAAGATTCAAATTTGTTACTAATTTTTTTTTTGACCGTCCAATATATCGATTACGCTTACTTTCTGTGAAAATATATCGATAATAAAAATTTTCTATAAATAATATCGATATTAATAATATTTTTAGACAATATAACGATAAAATAAATTTCCTGTAGAAAATTTATCGACATTTACCGATTTCTATATAAATTTATCGATATTAAAAATCTTTTAGAAAATTTTTTCACCACTTAATATATCGACTACGAATACTTTCAATGAAAATATATCGATAATAAAAGTTTTCTATAAATAATATCGATTTTAAGAATATATTTCAAAAATATAACGATAATATAAATTTCGTGTGGAAAATTTATCGATATTAATAGATTTTTATATAAATATATCGATATTAAAAATGTTTTAAATGATTTTTTGACCAACCGATATATCGATTACGAATACTTTCTGTGAAAATATATCGATAATAAAAATTTTCTATAAAAAATATCGATATTAAGATTATTTTTTTTTTTTAAATATAACGATAATATAAATTTCGTGTGGAAAATTTATCGATATTTATAGATTTCTATATAAATATGTATGTATATCTATGTATATTAAAAATGTTTTAAATGATTTTTTGACCACCCAATGTATCGATTACGAATACTTTCTGTGAAAATATATCGATAATAAAACTTTTCTATAAATAATATCGATTTTAAGAATATATTTCAAAAATATAACGATAATATAAATTTCGTGTGGAAAATTTATCGATATTTATAGATTTTTATATAAATATATCGATATTAAAAATATTATATATGAAATATAACGATTAAAAAATGTATCGATTAAAAAATGTATCGATTAAAAAATGTATCGATTAAAAAATGTATCGATTAAAAAATGTATCGATTAAAAAATGTATCGATTAAAAAATGTATCGATTAAAAAATGTATCGATTAAAAAATGTATCGATTAAAAAATGTATCGATTAAAAAATGTATCGATTAAAAAATGTATCGATTAAAAAATGTATCGATTAAAAAATGTATCGATTACAAAATATATCGATTAAAAAATATATCGATTACAAAATATATCATTTACAAAATATAACAATTACACTATGCGACAAAATAAAAAAAATTAAATACACCCGGCTAATGACATAGTGTAGGTTGTGAGTTTTGTTGAGTAGATCTCAAAAATATTTTTTTTATATTTCTCGAACCCTCCAAACTTTTTTTATTTGACAAAAACTGTTTTTTAGACTTTACGCACAAATTTCTGGATTACTGAAACATTTCTGACCCGATTTCCACAATTGAAATCTTATTGGAAAGGGGAGAGATGGACCTTTAAAATGGTATACATATATCCGTTATTTGACTTATTATGCTATGAGTTTTGATGAGTTAAACTTGGAAAATTTTAATTTTTTTCATATTTTTTCAAGTTTGTCCATTCATAGTAGCAAACTTTAATACAAAAATATAGGATAAGTGATAACATTCTTAAAGTATGTTCTCTTGTGAAGAGATTGAGTCATCACTTGATCAAATCGGACAAAAATTACCGTAGTTATTACTTAAAGAGTCTAGCAGTCGAGTGATATTTTTTATATATGCCATCTCATCAAATGAACTAATAGTTCAAAAATTTTCAGAATTTTTTATGGATCTTGATTGTTTATCGGAAAATGTATCAATTTCACGTTTGAGCGACCACCAGAAGTTGGCCAATGTTTGCGCAAAGAGAAATAATAATATTTGCAAAAAACACAAATATTAGCCGACTTCTGGAAGTCGTGCAAACGTGAAATTGACACATTGTGCGATAAACAATCAAAATCCATCAAAACTTTTGAAAATTTTTCAACTAAAAGTTCATTTGATGAGATGACATATATAAAAAATATAACACGACTGTTATACTGTTTAACTAATAACTACGGCAATTTTTGCCCGATTTGATCACATGATGACTCAATCTCTTCACAAGAGAACAGACTTTAAGAATATTACCACTTATCCTATATTTTTTTTATTAAAGTTTGCTACTATGAATGGATAAACTTGAAAAAATATGAAAAAAATTCAAATTTTCCAAGTTTACCTCACCAAAACTCATAGCATATTAAGTCGAATAATAGATATATGTATACCGTTATAAAGGTACATCTCTTCCCTTTCCAACAAGATTTAAATTTTGGAAATCTGGTCAGAAATGTTTGAGTAATCCAGAAATTTGTGCGTAAAGTTAAAAAAAAAAAAACAGTTTTTGTCAAATAAAACAAGTTTGAAGGGTTCAAGAAATATAAGAAAGGTATTTTTGAGATATACTCAACTAACTGAACAACGTGGACTATGTATGGACTCGGGTGTATTTTCACTGTCGCACCGTGTTATTATTATCTTATATAGTTATATTAATTACAAAATTTTTCTAAAAAAAAAAAAAAAAAAAAAAAAAAACAACGGATTAATTTGAATCACTTCAATGGATTATATATTGTATGGATTTTAATTTATGCTCTATCAGTAGTATATTTCTAATCTGGTTTTGCATTCTACTGTAATTTTTTTTTTTTTTATTAATAATTCTATTGCATTTAAGCGATTAAAAATTAATGACTTTCATTTCTCATAAAATTTCATGTGAATTTTATTATGAGTCATTTCAAGTTGTTGTTTAGCTTAGGCCAACACCCTGTTTGTAATACTTTTTGGCAACTCCCCATTAAATCTAAATCAACCGCAACTATTTCTTTAGCTACTCAAACAATTTTAGCTTCTTTTAAAAACAAATGCAATATAATTTAAAAATAATTTATTGTTTTTTTATTATTGTTTTATAATTTGCCATAATATGGTAATGACAATAGCACTACTGTGGGTTATTATTGAATTGAAATGAGACTTTTGGTGCTGTCATCACCAGTTGAATGCCAGTATTCTTAAATACTTAAATGACATAATTCTGTCATTGTCTCTCTCACTCTCTCTCTCTCTCTCTCTCTGTATCTCTTTCTATGTGTATGGCTTTGTTCTTAGTGACATAATTCCAATACACGCTTGTTGTTTTTATCTTTTATGACATGCCCTACGGGTCATTTAAAATAATTTTAATTTTTTTTTTTTTTTAATTTGAAAGTTCCTCGTATATTAATTTGTAAAGCATAATAAATGCAATAATTTTCTTTTTTAAATTTATTTATTTATTAAACTGTCGTTATTGTCACTGTCATGATGTACTTGAACTTGTGTTATTATTATTTGAGAAATTAATTGAACATAAAAATTAATAAATTCTGAACAAATTTTATTTTGGGAGGGGTTTCGCGCAATGTTTTTTGTTTTTGTTTATAAGTTTATAACAACCAACAGTGTGGGATAAAAATTAGGAAGTTATTAAGTAATTGAGCTCTTGGATTGCCTGAATTCGTCAATTCAATTCAATTTTGTTTGTTCTCGTACGCTTCTATGCTTTATGTTTCTAGGTGTTTATGGCCTGCTATAGACAGTGTAAGAACAGATTGGCTGTTGGGCTTGGATAAGGCCAGCTTAAGGTTAGTTATTGGATTTATTATGGGGAACTGCGAGATTAGATCGCTGACAAGGATCTGGAACAGATCCCAGCCGGAATATTGTAGGGTATGTTGCGATGAGGAGGAGTTGGAGACTATCGAACACCTCCTCTGTAACTGTGCTGCTCTTAGTAGGTTGAGGTTGAAGACCCTTCGCAGGGCCTTCTTTGAAGGTTTGAATTCAGTGTCGAGAGCCGACATAAAGGCTCTCCACAGATACATTATAAGGTTGAGCTGGTTGAGAAGTGCTAGGACTTCAATAGTGTAGTCGCGGTCTCTTGTATGTTTTGTCAGTCTGTGTAATTCCTCTGCTTCCTCATTCTCCCTTTCTTACTTCCTCTCCTTTTTCCCTATCCCCCCTATTATCCTCTCCCCTTTAGGACGTTGTACAATGGGTCAACTGGACCTCCGGGTACTGTACTTGTCTCAATTGGTATGTACACGTCCTCTAATATAAACCTACCCTTTTATACTGAAATGGGTCTCATCGCTGATGATGGTCAGATGCCAACTGCTTCAGACCACAGTAACTGCATACACATCGTTGTCTAAGGCCCGCTTATGGTATTTTGGCAAAACAGACTGAATAAATGACAACTAATTTGACAACTGTAGGTCAACAAGTCGCCGTAGTTTAGTAGGTAGTGTGTTGGCTTATTAGACGTGTGGCTATGTTTCAAAATTCTGGTCAGACACGTCCAACAAAACGCAATATGAAAAAATATTTCTTCCTTTCAGCAGAGTTCTGTCAAAAACTCTGAGAGTAAAATAAAATTGCCACGAAAAGTTTCTCAAAAACCTGTCGTTCAGAATCGACTTTAAACTTTAAGTCCCGCCACTCATGTATAAAAATAACACATACAATATAAGTGATATGAGAAGCTAGGTCGTAATTCTGACTGGAGGTTTGTAATGACCAATTATGTATGTATGTATGTATTGTGCGTTAGGAATTATAGATCATGGGAAAATACGTTCTCTGGTACGGACATAAATTATTATTACGTTAAAGGGTTAATTATCTGCCTTTATGCAATAGGCCCACACATTTTGTTGGAAATAGGAAACTAGATTGTTGAATTGTTGGTGACAAAGTGTTAAACTGACATTGGATTTGACTTTTTTCAACAAACAATGTATACCGATATTTTTTTTAAAATTACTCTGGAGAGAATCGAACCTACAACCTCCATTTAGGGCCATTATTACAACTTGCCGTTAACTAAAGAGAGGATTTTAACGGGCAGATAAATTGTTTTTCATTATTATAAGTGGACGATAAGATAGAAGTGAGCGTTAAGCTACCTTTAAATTTTAAAGTTCACTTTATGTTTGAATTTGTCATAATATATATTATTTTCAATATGGCAACTTCAAATTTAAAAAAAAATGAGCAAATACAACAAAAAAAAAGGAGGCCGTTTGTTGCAACTGCGTTTAAAAAACTTGTTTAATTGAGCTATTTTATCGACATTGCTACGGCACTGCCATATTTTTGAAAAAGTTAACTTTATTTTATCATTATGTTGTAATAACGAAAAGAAATTAAAGTTTAAACTTTAAAGCTCACTTTAGCTAAAGTGAACCTTTAACTAAACCCAAGTTGAACTAAAGGGAGGATTTGTTTTTCATTATTATAAGTGGACAATATGGTAGAAGTGAGCGTTAAGCTAAAGGGAGGATCATCCTACCGGTAACTTTTAAAGTTAAGTTTATGTTTGAACTTGCCACATTATATGTTATTTTCAATATGGCAACTTCAAATATAAACAAAATAAGCATATACAACAAAAAAACGAAACCCGTCGTTGCCACTGTTTAAGAATTTTTTTTTAATGAGCAGTGTTATCGACATTGTTCCGGCACTGCCATATTTTTGAAAAAGTTTACTTTATTTTATCATTAGGTTGTAATAACGAAAAGAAATTAAAGGTGACTTTTAAAGTTCACTTTAGCTAAAGTGAACCTTTAATTAAACCCAAGTTTAAGGGCAAGTTGTAATAATGGCCCTTATTTATTTTGTATATTATATTGTCAATATGCAACACGATTTCCATATTTTTTCTCGATCTGTGGTAATATAACAGAATGGTTTGCAGCAGAAAGTTTCCCATGAGATTTTCATGACCGTTTCCTTACCAACACATTTAGTAGCAAAATTCAAAAGTTTAAATATAAAAAATAAAAGTAACACACAATTTAATTATAATTAATGTGTGTAAAAAAACAAAGAAAGAAAGAAACAAACAAACAAAACAATAAAATTAATGCCAAACAAAACATTTATTGTGTAGTTAGTTAAGCTTTCTCTTTGACGTTTAAATTGTGTTTCAAAAAACCATAAAACGCTGCCACAATCAACAAGTGTATGTTAGCTCTTAACTTTTTCTCTGAAAAAATTATAATTTCTTCTAAAGTTTATTGACCATCACAAAAGTTTATATTTTAATTTTCTAATTTTATAACGGTATAACCCTAAAAATTAAATTACATGCCACAATTTTATGGCCCCTCGTACATTTTATGCTGTATTAATGCAGGAGAAAAATTGTGCCAAATTATAGTTTAAATTGCTGTTTTTCGGTTTTTCTAGGTTTACGAGGAAACTTTTCTACAAATCTGGTTTAATTTTTTCTTTGTTTAAATGTTTAAATCAGTTTACTTTACCTTAACTATTTTACTACTTTTCTGTTTTAAAGCGTTTATTACACTAGAAATTGTAACATTGAAGTTGCTAGAGTTGATTTCCTATGGCGTCAACGAAGCGTTGCAATTTTTCTAAACGTGCAGAGTTGATATAACACGTCTGTTTGGCTTGTTGGAAATTAAATTAGGAAACACAAAAAAAGATTGTAAAAATAACAAAAATAATTAACCATCAACCTTAGCATTTTATGCAAATTTATTATGGAAATTATTTCAACGTTTTTTTTTTTTTACGCTTTTATTAGGCCAAATAATCAGCGTAAAACTTGAAAATGTCTTGTAGAAAATCAAGAAATCAAGAAATTAAAATAAAAAAACTTAAAAAAACCATTCAAACCATGATGGTAATCAAATATTTCAACCAGAATACTTTATTTATACGGAAGTAAAGTTTTTTTTAATGAAATGAAAAGAATTTCTTGCTTGAAACCTCTAGTGCAACCCTTAAAACCAGCCTGCATATTTGGCTACAATGTTTAACACTGTGTTTCCAGTCTTAAATGTTGGGAACAATAAATACTCACGTCAACTTGAAATAAAACCTCAAAAGGAAACCGGTAGTATAGAGGCCACTAAATAAAAAAATAATAATAAAATCTCATGATATTTAATATGTGTGGTCAAACTTCTAATTGGGAAGTTACACAAACAGGTTTACTTCAAAAAAATCTACAGTAATTCCGTTTTAAAATGGCTAAGTTTCTTTTAAGAGATTCTTTTAAACCCAACTCAGAAAAAATATTTGAAAATTGCCGTCTCAAATTCTCCAAAAGATTTGAAATAAACCCAGCAGCACAATTTACCATTCCGCATTCGCCTAAAGTAAAGAGATCTTATAAAAGATGTTGAGCCATCTCATTTTTCTCGAGAATTATTGTGTTTATTTTCAATGTGTGTGAAGTTAGCTGCGAATGTTGTGGTAACAGTGAATGTTAAGTTAACAGGGTGGCTGATATATAATGCAACAAAGTAAACCGCTATATTTTTTTAATTTTTTTTTTAATTTTATTTTTAATTTTATTGCTCAAAAGCAAAAAATGTTTGAAATAACATCAAATTTTAGAATCAGTTTAGATTTGTTCGAATTGGCCACCTTTGGTACGAATTATGGCCTTCAAACGGCCGACAAAGCCATCACAGGCTGCACGAAAGTGGCTCTGCGGTATTTTGGCCCATTCCCGGCGAAGCGCCGTCTTGAGATGATCGACACTTTGGTATTTTTTTTTGTGAGAACCTTACTCTCCAAAATGCCCCAGGCGCAAAAGTCCAACGGATTGAGATCTGGAGATTTTGGTGGCCATTGTGCGGTAGAAATGAAGCGAGGAACCTCCTTTTTAAGCCATTCTTGGTTGACGCGTACTGAGTCCTGTTGGAATGTCCATGGTCTGCGGCCGAAATGTTTGTCTGCCCAGGGCTTCAATACTGTCTTTAAGACATTTTCCCGATAATATTCGGCATTTATTTTGATCCCACGGTCGATGAATACGAGCGGGGAGCGACCATCGGCCGTTACGGCGGCCCACACCATTACCATCGGCGGCGCTTGAGTTCTGGTGGCCAATCGCAGGTGTAAATTTTCAGCTGACCTCTTTGGCAAGTAAACCCTATCATTTTGTTTGTTCACAAACTGCTCAATTTGGAATGGCTTCTCATCGGAGAAAACCAAATTCGTTAACTGGCCACTTTCGTGCAAGCGAAGTAACTCCTTGGCTCTTTCCAGTCTAACTTTTTTTTGTCCATCGGTGAACTCTTGCACTTTTTGGAACTTCAATGGCTTTAGTCCAAGCTCATTTTTCAATATGTGTTGCATCCGTTCTCTCGATATGTTCAGCTCACGAGCAATTTTTCTACCACTGCGGCGTGGATTTCGATCAAATCTGGCCTTCACTTTTCGGATCATTTCTGGGTGTTGTTACCGTTTTTTTTCATCCACTTTTTGGACGCGATGCAACACTGCCAGTATCACGGTAACGAGCAATGGTACGAGAAACAAAAGATTTATTCACATTTAAATGCTGGAGGGCTCTAACGATAGCCACCTGTGGTTTTCCAGCCAAATATAAAGCAATCACACTCACGCTTGAATTCCATCACGAATAACTTTTTTTTCTGAATGCAATTGATCAAAATGCTTTTGTAAGCTTGTAAATAATAAAATGAACTGTCACTGGAATAAATCTGTCAGCTGTCAGACGAGCGGTTTACAAATGATAACAACCTGAAGTTGGTTGCAATACATATCAGCCACCCTGTAATTAAGTCATTTGGAAGAGCGTAAAAAGAAAATTGTAAAAATTTCACAAAAATAGTAAATAATTTGAAGAAAAAATAAAAAAAAGTTGAAGAAAAATTAAAGAAAAAACTATTGCCTCATTAGTTTTCATTACGGCAGAGCAATATTTGGTCCTACAACATGAACTTCCAAACTTTGACAGTTAATAATAGCCATCTTGTTGAACTACTATAACATAAGTGGTGTGAGCAGCAAGGTCGTAATCCTAACTAAGGGTTTGGTTGTAATGACCAATTGTGTATAAATGTATGTATGTATGTATGACCTCAACTAGATCACCTCAATTAGATCAGTATAGATAATAAGGCCTTAGCAAGATCAGTGCAAAGAGATTTTATACGGGACGTTGGCTCTTAGTAGTGAACTGCAAACTAATGTGATGTTTTTGTAACACAGGCTATTTCACTTGCCTGCCTGTTTGCATGGAAAACACAAACAAAAACACTCAATTTTGTTTGTGTTTCCCTTATAAACAGGCAGGCAAGTGAAATAGGCTGTGTTACAAAAACATCACATAAGTACTTTTGTGTACTCCTACTGTAATTCAGAGACTAAGTTTGGTGTTAAACCATTTATAGCTCAATCCCTTTAGCAAAACTGCATATTTTACCTTGTGGTCTAAGGAATTGTAGTTATCGATTATCAGTTATCATATTATGTGTGTGGAGATAAATTCGAATTTCAATCTCCAAGACACAATCCATAAATATTAGCAGCGCCACATTTGGCGTTAAAATTTGCTTTTAACAGAACAAAATTTGCCCTTAACAGAGCACTGTTAGCTGTTTAACAGCCATCTGAACAAGTCCACTTGTTTAGAAGTTAATTTTTGGACAAATACTAGGTCTATGAGTACCATATCATACTCAAAGGAAGGTTCCAGGGCCTCTTAATATAATCAGCAACATTGTCACGTACAAAGTGATATGGTATTGAGAAAATTGGCTTTGAAAATGTCAATTTTTTGCTTGAAAATTCTCTAGAAGATTATTGGCCATTTTGGAACATATAAGAAATAGTACACCATACAGACTATATGCAAATGGTAGTCCAGAGGGTCCTCTTTCGAACCATGGTAGTGGGATAGCTGGAATAATTTTGAGAGTTGAGAAAATTTCCGTCCTTCGTCGTCCCCACCAACCATCCTTTACATTTTAACACTTTTGTTCACAAATAATAATGATCATAATAAGAATTATGTTTTATGTCAATAGTCTGCAATAGTTGCAAAGTAAAAGACTAATTTACTTATTGCCACTGTTAAACAGTTAACAGTGCTCTGTTAATAGCAAAGTTTACCCTGTTAAAGGCAGAAAGTGGCGCTGCTAAAAGTGTGGGTTTGCGTCTTTGGTTTTTAAATTCGAATTTATCTTTACACACACATTTATCATATTTGTATTCAATTAATTTCAATTCTGTTCTGAATTTCTACTATTGATGCCCCATATTTCATTGCGTTACGTGCATTTTAACATATCGACTAGTAAATAGAATTAAAATATCTGGGGTGAGTTTATTTTTCTTTTTTTTTGAGTTTCATTGAATGCCATGCCGCCTATACACAAACCACTCACTCACTCTCGATGCAAATTGAAGTGAGAGAAAAATGCGAATTCAATTAATAAAAATCAATTTTGCATTATTGCATTGTGTTGTTGTTATTGTTATTGAAATATTTCTTAATTTAGTTCATTAATAACGCTTTAAAAGTCATTTTTTTTCTCCGTTTTTTTTTTTACACACATTTTTCCATTAACAGCAGGAGTAGGGGTTAATAATTGAACTTTGATTGTGTGTTTTTCTTTGGCACATGCATCGAATTCAAATTGATTTATAGGCATTGAAGAAGAGTTAATGAATGACTGAATAAATGAATGAATGGAATGTCACAATGAATGACATCATGCCTGTTATAATAATAAGAATACATATTGTGAATTCTTTCTTTCTTGACTTTCATTGATAAAATCATAATAAAAATAAATTGTTTTTCCTTTTGTTTTTTTCTTGTTTTTTAATCAAATCAATTAAAATTTTAATTAAAAATATTAATTTCGATTATCATTTTATTGTCTTACTTACATTGGTTTAATGAGTATTTTCCCTTTCGTTGCATAAATTCAGTCTCAGACGTATAAGGTAAAGTGCCAAGTGTAACACTTTTTTAATCGCCTTCATTTTCTCACACACATGACTTGCAGGGGTAACAAACAATTTCCGCTTTTATTCGATTGTTTTTCAATTTCAATAGACATTGTTTTTTCTCTGTTTGTCAACGGAAATTTAAAAAGGTTGCTTGCAATCGTTGTTGTTATTGTTTATCGATGTTTAATTGTATTTTCTTTTTTATTGCAAATGAAATGACGATTTTTCGATGTTCGATTTTCAATTTTATTGTGATTAGTTTTCAATTTAATTTCTTTCACTTTTTTTCTCTTATTTCATTGAGAGTATGCTAATACGCTATGTATGTATGTCGATAACAATTTAATTTTATGCTTCATTTAACAATAGATTGTTGCAATCAAAGATTTTCCATTTGAAATGATTTCCTTTCTTTTTTTTTTTTTCTTGTTTTCAACTGTTTGTTGATTTCAGTTCTGATGTTTTCTTTCATGCATAATTGTTTTTAGAAACTTTTGTAAATTTTAACTACCTTCATTAGCAGTTGTAAGGAAGAGATCGCAAGAGAGTTGACAGTAATGTTTGGGTAATGCATGTCAATCAATTTTTGATGCCATGAATTATTATCCACAAGAAAAAAAAAGAAGAACAGACATCAGCAAGGAAAAAGAAAAACCACCTGATTTTCCTGATCTGTAGTCTCGTATTAGTCGCCGTAGTCTAGTAGGTAGTGTGTTGGCTTATCAGACGTGAGGCCACGGTTCAGACACCAGGTCAGACATCTCCAGCAAAACGAAATATGAAAATATATTTCTTCGACGACTTTCTCTCACCAGATTTCTGGCAAAAATTCTGAAAGTAAAATAAAAATTGCCATGAAAAAGTTTCTCAAAAAAATCTGTCGTTCGGAATCGACTTTAAACTGTAGGTCCCGCCACTTATGTATAAAATTAACACACAAGATAAGTGGTGTCAGAAGCCAGGTCTTAATCCTCCTGAGTGAAGAGTTGTTATGACCAATTATGTATGTAAGTATGTAGTCAAGTAAGTGGTATATTGGTTTACTAGACAAGAGATTGAAGTTTTAAACCTTAGCTAAGACATCATAGAAAAAAAAAAGGAAAAAATAATTCTAAATTCTTCTAGCAAAATCTCTCAAAGTAAACTAAATGCCATGAAAAATCTTCTTAAAGATTTGGGTGTTGTGCCGGTCATATGTTTGACGAAACAATTGCAATGGCCTAGATTAGATTATCCGTAATGTCTCTGTTGTCCAGACTAGACCTTCCATTTATATGTCATCCAGAAACGACAGCAGAAAAAGCTCTTACAGCCTATCACTAGTGGTAAGAAACAGAGCATCAATAGGTATTTTTTTTTTGAGACAAATACTTAAGCCTTGAAAGCACTTCTTATCTAGGCAGCTAAAGATTAAACCGTTCTAAAAAGGGATGGGGGGAAATTTTCATAATGGGTTGAACGGACCCGGAGCCCGTGATAATTTTATAGCAATTAACAGAGTGGAGTATAATTTATAATTAAAAGCTGAAGAGGTACAAAAGGAGCTTGTGGTCCTAATACTGCAATAGACAATCAATTGCAATGTCCGTTCGTTTGATTCCGTCTTTAGGTGTCTTAAAAAGATAAAATTGTTTTACAAAAGAAAAGTTTTTTTTTGTATGTTTTATGGATACTTGACTGAATATCAAATAAGAGCTCGTGAAAAACGGGCACAATGTATATAATTTTTTCAAATTAATTTAATTTATTCTCTCTATTATTCTTTTTTCTTTTCAGGTAATTAATAAAATTTCTTTAATTCAATGGAAATAAGTGAGTATGTATTCGTTCAATTGCTATTTTTTTATTCTCCAAAGGAACATAGAGTTTTGAGGAGAATTTTTCTTTTGAAGACTATCGTTACAGTATTTATTTATTTCATTCAATATTTTGTAAAGTTTCTTTGCATTCGTCTGTATTGTGTTGGACCGAGGCCACCTTTCAGGCAATTTATCGATTCTACTCCAAAAATACTGTTCGTCATATAAAGCAAACCAATTAGTCGCGCAATTTTTGACTTCCTCATAGGAATCGATGAAAACAATGAGTAGTCGGAAGAAGCCAAGTCTGGTGAATACGATGGGTGGGGTAGCAACTAACAGTCTAATACTTTAATTGTATCCTGAAACGGTTTTGCTTTGTTGTTAGGTACATTATTATATTGCAAAATTACCCTGCCGTGTCTTGTGGGACATTCTGGTCGTTTTTCGACCGATGTATGACTTAAATTGATTATTTTTTTATCGGTAGCGATCTGCATTAATGATTTTACCCCCTTTTTGGTGAGCGCATGGTACACCACACCTTTCTGATGCCACCAGACACACAGTATCGTGTTTCTACCGAATCGATCTGGTTTTGCAGCCCAAGTTGAGCCAAGTTATCCCATATTAACCCACGATTATGACCGTATGGGATTCTGAAAATTAATCAATTTTTCATTGCCAGTAAAAATTCAATGCAACACCGATTTTCTGTTGTGTCTTTACAAGTGAATTTCTGTTATCCATCTGTCTGTCATTCAATGCATGTGGCACCCATTTTCAAGACATTAGGTTCCATCCCATAGCTTTTAAACTGTCAGAAATTGTTGTGCAACATTTAACATTTCCACCTTTTGCTTCAGCAGATTTCTTGCAAAAACTCTGAGAGTAAATAAAACTAACATGTACTCGTAAAGTTTCCCAAAAAAAATGTCGTTCGGAGTCGAGTTTAAAATGTAGGTCCCTCCACACATACATATATAAAAAATTAACACACACAACATACATATGTAAGTGGTGAGAGAAGCTAGCTCGAAATCCTAACTGAAGGGTTGTTATGACCAATTATATATGTAACGCTTTGTTCTTTTCATACTCATGCTGGGTATATAAACTATTCTGGTGAGACAATAATGATTCGCTATCAACATTAAATGTAAACTTTTATGTTGCGAAATAATTTATAATGCCGCAAATTCTCTTCGTTTAATAATAGAATTCTCTGTGAGTAATTAATGGTTAAATGGAATGAAAATAGATTCTTTATATGCATAAAACTCCCCCTATAAAACTCGACCACATCCGTAGAACCATCTGGTGTATTAACCACAAAACCATAATTTGTTGAATAATATGATGTGACTAAGTTCTTAAAAAAAAAAAAAAAATCAAAGAAACTCACGTAAGAATGGAACCATAATTAATCAATGAATATCAAAATTATTTTGATTTGTATTGTAATTTGTAATTTTTAAATGTTTCATGTATTAACAGGCATATGTATGGTGTATACATACCCTGCAGGAAATGTCAATATTAAAAATGTGCTGAATCGCTATTGACTTTGTCAACAGTACTAGTGTCGAATTATACGCCGTACAACGCTTAGTGCTATAGACATTTAACATGTCCGTGTCCTTGAAAATCCACTAGTAACATTATGACTATTGACTTGGTATTGACTAGGTACTTCTCATGGATCCATATGATGACATTAGAACCAGGAATTTACTAGTATATTTCTATAACTTATGGAACATTCCTGTAGGCAATATCAATAGTAAATAGGTGGTGTCATACTAGCGACATTGTCACTAGTTTTTTTTTACTTTTTTTTTTACTTTTTTTTTTAAGTTAGAGCCTTTAAGGCGGTACCGAAACAAATAAATTAGATCATATACATATGTACTATTGTTTGAATAATACGTTTATTTAACAAAAAATTTAGATAACTAATAAACTAATTAACAAAAAATTTAGCACATTTCTTCAGGGCACAGGCTAAGCCCTTTGTGATCCTGCAGAGAATTGGCCACAACTGAATTCGAAAACTTTTAAAAAGTGGAATTCCATCAATGTTTATATCAAGCTCCAAATCATCATAATTTTGCATAACACTTTCAATTTTTCTAAATTGCGTTTCTATCCCCATGTGACAACAGCTTCCAGGTGAAACGTTTCTAACCACAATTTTTTTGTTTTGGTCCAATAAAGTTTCTGCAGAAAGTGGAACCTCCAGGCCTTCATCTTTTGAAATGCATAAAAGGTTTTCCGGCTTTATAATACTTAGAAAACTTAGAATTTTTTACTTTTTTATGCGTAAAAATAATAAATATGTTTTTAAAAAAATTTTTAAAATTTGTTTTTTATTATGACATTTAAATGTCAACAGCAGAGACATTGTACGGTGTACAATTAGTTGTTTGTTTGTTGACAATGTCACTAGATAAACACCACATCTTTTGTCTCTGTATTTTTTTGTATTGACACAGTAATGAAAGATTGGAGACATTTGAACTAGTGCTGTTGACAAAAAGACATCGAGCCATAACCGCAGAAATATCTCATGCGATATATTTTTCATATATTGTTTTTTGTAATAAATAAATTAATTGGCATCATTTGCATCATCAATAAAAATTTCAGGGTCACACTCTGTACCGTTATGAATTTATAACAAAAAAAAAAGTTTAACTTTCTAACTTAATTTGTACAAGAAAAAAATAATAAAAACCTTCCCCTGTAAAATTTCGTTTTTGTCGATTAAGATATTTTTGCGGTTATGGCTCGATATGGACCCAGTCTGACTGCAGGGTACCTATACGAATGTAATTATGTATATAGTCAAGGAAAAAAGTCTACATACACCCAGGTATCTAGCCTTTTTTTCCGGCGATTTTTTTTCAAATTAAAAAAGGTGTTATAACGTTCCTTAAGGCAGTCTCAGTTAAGAATGTTTGAAGACAAAATCGAATATAAAAAATATATCATAGAAATTATTAAAAAAAATTAATTATTATTATGTATGTAGACTTTTTTTCTGTGACTATATATTTTCCAATATCGAATGTGTGTGTTTTAAATGTACATTTTCAACCCACTTTTAAATTAAAACAAAATGTATAACCTTCTGTCACTTTGTCATATAATATACCGTACATATCTATCTGCAGTCTGTATCTGCATTCATTTAATTATATTCATTCAATATCTTCGTTTTATTCTCGTTTTTTCCTTTTTTTTATTTGAAATCTTTGAAAATGTTATTTTCTATCTATCTATTCTAATCTATTTTCTCACCTCATGTTATTTAAAATTAAAAACAAAACGAAAAAATTTATAGACTGACATTGTGATTATGGCTGGCCATATAAATCACTTATTGAGCCTTTAATGAAGGCTCTGTAAAGTGCTTGGTAAAGTTTAGTTGCTGTTAAGTGTTGAATATAATAAAGTTTTTGCGTGGATTTATAACGGTGAAAGACGCATGGTGGCACTACTTCAAGCAGTTAAAATAGAGGATTGGATTACAATAATCGCGTCTAAAGAAGTCGAAAATATGTCCATCTATTTCATATTTGCCAGCTGTCTCTGCTCTGTACTGCAATTTACATTACAACCCTTTCTTTAGGATCACGAACTAGCTTCTCATACCACTTATGTTGTGTGTGTTAGTTTTATACATGAGTGGTGGTACTGTAATTTAACTCAAGTACGCCAAAAGCATTTTGGAATTTTACAGAACTAAAAACAGTCAAATAGTCGGTACATTTTCAGCGCTATCATTGTCACCCTAATGATTGCAGATCTAGCTTTGGGGATTAGAGCTAGAATATCATTCGAATCTAGGGGTGTATCTTGAGCTATAAGGCTAAATTTTTTTCATTAATTTCTTTCTTTTCCAACGTCTTCCGTTTTAGAGTCTAAACAGAAATGAATCAGAATCACGACGGCAAATAATATTTGAAGTGATGGGGAAACTTAAAGTTTGTTTTCGGATAGTTTTTTAGGGTGTTGGAAACATCAGTTTAAGCACAATACATACGTTACGAGTATGGGGATAAATAAACGTTAACTTGTAGTAACATTACATCAAAACATAACGAAAGTTGAAGAAAAACAATAACAATTCAACAGGAGTAATCTGGAAGTTGCCAGACTGACAAACTAATAAAGTATATATTGAGCGAAAGGTACTATTGCCAATGAGTGGACATTGTTGTAGTATACACTTTGAAGTTTGACCTTTGAATAATAGACATACATACACACATAATTGGTAATTACAACCCTACCACTTATATATAAAATTAACACACACAACAGAAGTGATGTTAGAAGCTAGGTCGTAATTCTTTGAATAATAAAACCACGTAATAAAATTGAAGTCGTTGTAGTCATTAACGCCTCATTAATGCGAGTCCGTTGTTCAACCCCTAGATCAGACATGTCGAACGAAACAAAATATTTACTGTTAGCAGTCTACTGGTAAAAATTTCGAGAGTAATATAAAATTGCCATGAAAAGCTTCTCAAAAATTTGCCGCTCGGAATTGTTTTTAAACTTTAACACAAACAACATGGATGGTGTGAGAAGCTGGGTTGCAATCCTGACTAAACGTTTGTAAGGACCAATTAAGTAAGAAAGCAATCGCTCTGTTATCGATTAAAATGTATCGTCTTTAAACCTTAATACATTTAGGGCCATTATTATAACTTGCCGTTAAACTTGGGTTTAGTTAAAGGTACCTTTAGCTAAAGGGAACTGTAAAGTTACCTTTAACTGATTTTCGTTATTACAACTTACAGATAAAATAAAATTAAAATATGGCAGTGTCGGAGCAAAGTCGATAAAACTGTTCAATTAAACAAGTTTTTTTTAACGCAGTGGCAACAACGTTTAAATTTGAAGTTGCCATATCGAAAATAGTAAGTATATGATATGGCAAGTTCAAACATAAAGTGACCTTTATGTTTGACCTACTGTTAAAGGTAGGATGATCTTCCCTTTAGCTTAACGATCACTTCTATCTTATTGGGTACTCATAATAATGAAAAACAATTTATCTGCCCGTTAAAATCCACCCTTTAGTTAACGACAAGTTGTAATAATGGCCCTTAATCATTACCTACAGTAATGCGGGGTTTAAAAAGTATACATATATTGACTCAAATTGCAGAGTTGCATGCAAATAGTAGTAGTAGTACAATAACTACTAAAATTATACACACATAAGCCTTGTGTGCAAAAATTATTATATAATTACGATACAAAATACAAAACAAACATAAAAAAAAAATTAAAAAAAAAAATATATAAAACAAATCTTAAATCATGCAGTAGTTCAAGTACTACTTTCCTAGTTTCCATTCAATATACTTATCAGGCGCCGGAATTTTATTTATTTTTTTTTTGTTTCTCCTTCTGCACTTTTTTATATCCGGCGCTCTAAATTTTGTTTTCATATGGAATTATTTTTCCCCTTCTTCTCCTTCAGTTTTTTTTCTTTCTTTCTTTCATGTGATGTATATACAGTGAGCCACAAAAGAAACTGTACACTATGGATAAAATTCTAACAATTACCAAACAAGTTTAAAATAGAAATAACGGTAATTTATTAATGTATATTTTTTTATGTGTTTGAAGATAAATTCGAATTTGAAAATCCAAGACGCAATCCATAAATTTTAGCAGTGCCACATTTGGCGTTAACAGAACAAAATTTCCTCTTAACAGAACAAAATTCACCCTTAACAGAGTACTGTTAGCTATTTAACAGTATCCATCTGAAGCAACCCACTTGTTTTGGGGGCTAATTTTGGAAAATGCTCTAGGTCTATTAGTACGATGCTATATGCAAGGCCTCTTAATATAATCATAGTCACAAATGAAGTGATATGGTGTTGAGAAATTTGGCTTTGAAAATATCAATTTTTTGCTTGAAAATTCTGTAGAAGATCAATGGCCATTTTGGAACGTATGGGACATAGTACACCTACACGACTATATGCAAATGGTAAGCCAGAGGGGGGTCCCCTCTTTCGAACAGTGGTAGTGGAATAGCTGGAATAATTTTGGGATTTAAGAAAATTTGCTCCCTCCATCTCTCATCAACTATTCCATATATTTTAACATTTTTTATTACTAAATAACAATGATCACAATGAGAATTAAATTTTATATCAAACTCTGCAATAATTGCAAAGTAGAAGACTAATCTACTCATTGCCACTGTTACACCGTTAACAGTGCTCTGTTAATAGCAATTTTTGCCCTGTTAAAAGCAAAAAGTGGCACTGCTAAAAGTGTGGGTTTGCGTCTTTGGTTTTTAAATTCGAATTTATCTTCACACATATGCATTTCTGTTTATAACTGTTTTATAAGTAAATATTTCATTGAAAATTAAATGCTTTTAATGAAAGCATTCATGAAAGATGTTAAGGAATTTAATTATTTAATTATTTAAAATTATTAATAAATTAATAAAAAAAGCAATCATTTTGGAATTGTATGATGATGGAAGATTTTTTAATTTTTGAGTGTTTTAAAGTCCTGACAAAGTTTATCAGACTCTTGTCCATCGAAAGATATTGATTTACTCAAAATTCTGCTAATTTCAGGCAAGCTGTCGTGTATATAAATCCTTCCTAGGCCTTTGCCTATAATCTAATGAAGGGGTAAAAGGTTGATTTTGGAATCAGCATGCCTTACTGCTTCTTTCATCAATGACGGAATTTTGAAATTTTTAATTTAAATTTATCTTCAGACACATTATTTTTTTTAATGTACAGTTTCTTTTGAAGCTCACTGTATGTATTTGCTACTGTATTATATGATGTTGTATGTACATATGTAAAGAATAATTGTTGTTTTTTTTTATTTGATATATACTAACATATGTATGTATGTATGTACATGCATGTATGTAGTATGTAAGTAAAAAATAATTCAAAGTAAATATATGTGCCAGTCGTCGTCGGTTAGGCATCATGACATGCATTTGGTTTTATTTTTATTATATTTTTTTATAATTTTTTTTTTCGTATATTTTTATATAAATTATTCATTTACAAAGTGTTTCTTTTAATAATACCAGGCGTTTAAAAAAAAAATTGCAACGAAACTTACAATAAAAACCATTATAAATGATGATGATGAGAAACGTTTGTTTAAAGAAAAAAAAACTTTGCATTCGTTTTTTCATTAATCTTTCTATTTTGCATGTTTAAATGTTATTTTCATTCATTTTGTTTTTTTGTTGCTTTTTTTTTTTTATAAAAAAATATGAAATAAATTTAATTATTTCATGTGACGATGACACATTTTACCATGAAATTTTCTTCTTTTCTTTTTTCCTTGTTTTCATATCAGAATTAAATGTCTAAGAAAAGATATTTTACACTCTTAAATGTCATCATGTTAAGAGAATTCCTAGAAAATATTATGACCGCATATGAAAAAAACCAAAATTATGGTGTCATAGTTTTGACCCGTTTGACAACATTTGTTAAAAAAAAAAAAAAAAAAAAAACGAGAAAAACTTTCGCATTTTTGCAAAATTTTCATTTACATATAACACACTCTTTTTTTCGATAACTTGCCCAACTTTACTATTCGGAGTCGACGTTAAACTATAGGTCCCTTCACTCATACGTAAAATTAACACACACAACATGTGTGGTGTGTTAAGTTAGGCCGTAATGTTGGTCAATCACGTATGTATGTATGTATGATTATTATTCTTATTTGGTGAAGTTAGTCAAATCGTAAATGAGGTTGAAGAAGTTTATACTGAATATTTGGTAGAAATATAAGGGTATGGTCTTCTGGCTATGGATCAATCAGGATGACAAGTTACAACTTGTCTCTAGGAATACATTTCTAGACCATAACCGGGACACTGAGTGGATATTTGCTGATGGCTAAGATATTCAACCGGATACCTAATGTAGCGATATGAAACGTTGGCGTAAGTGACGTAAGTGGCCTGTCTTTAGGCTATGGGGAAATAGATAAACCAGGATCACAATTTGTATTCCTAGAGTGTAATCGGAACACTAAGCGGATACTCGCTTATCGCTAAATTACTCAACAGGATACCTAACGTAGTCTAGTATCGTCTAGTAGTAGTCTTAGACGTAAAAGCACGGGTTCGTATCTCAGGTCAGGCATCAAAACGAAATATGAAAAAAAAATATTTCTTCGGCGACTGCCTCTCAGTAGATTTCTGGCAAAAACTCTGAGAGTAAATAAAATTTGCCATGAAAAAATTTCTCAAAAATCTGTCGTTCGGAGTCGACGATAAATTGTAGGTCCCGCCACTCATTTATAAAATTAACACGCACTCAACATAAGTGGTGTGAGAAACTAGGTCATAATCCTGACTAAAGGGTTGTAATGACCAATTATGTATGTATGTATCAGTGGCGTATGGTCTTCTGGCTATGGAGAAATAGATCAACCAGGATGACAAGTTACAACATGTCTCTAGGAATACATTTCTAGAAATAGATCAACCCAGGATCACAAGTTTTATTCCTAGAGTATAATCGAGACATTGAGCGAATACTCACTTACTGCAAAATTATTCAACAGGTTGCCGAACGTATCAATCGTGGTAAATTGCATTACATTGATACCAAATCAACTTTCTTGATCGAATGTATCCATTATGCAGACGCTTGTTGTTACTTGTTGCTATACGGATTATTTCAAACATGGAACTCAAACATGTAGCTTTAGCAAATCGGCTGTACGTAACACACAACTCATGGATATTTTGTTCGAGTGGTTTGAGAGCATGATCATCTCACATAGGGGTAATAGTATGAACTGGCCACTGAGATTTGATCCCGTTAGACTTTTTCTTGTGGGGTCTTGTCAAGTCGCAGATGCATGCAAATAAGCGGTGCTCAAAACCAATATAATCTTTCGTTAAAATTCAGCCTATTTTTATGCATCAGAGTCGTGGAAAATTTACCATTTCTAATAGGCTCTTCTCAGAGAAGTCGTAGCACACTTTTGAACAATGCTTTATTCCACACGTAGTAGCCGTAGTCTAGTAGGTATTGTGTCTATTAAACGTGAGGCTACGGTTCAAACCCCAAGATCAGTCATCTCCAACAAAACGAAATATGGAGAAAAATATTTCTTCAGCAACAACCTCTCGGAGAAAATGAAATTGCCATGAAAAGTTTCTCAAAAAACAAAAATGTGTCGTTCGGAGTGGATTTTAAACAGTAGGAACCCGCTACTTATGGATACAATTAACAACATACACAACATAAGTGCTGTGAGAAGCTAGGTCGGTCGCTATCCTGACGGAAGGGGTTGTAATGCCCAATTACGTATGTATATACATATGCATAGTCATTGAAGCAAAACATATTTCGAAAGATGGCTTTATGTTTTGTTTACCCATTCTTCACTAACCTTTGTCACTACTGCACAAATAAAGGGTCCGCCAAATAACTTTTTTTTTTTGAAAACGCTTTAAAAAAAAACTACTGAATATTTTCTCAAATTTCTTTTTTAATATGAAAGTACAATCCTTCCGGTTAATAATGGAAAATAATTTCATTTAAATGGCTGCCTCGGCTGGCCATGCAGTAGCCTACACGATTTGACCAATTTTTAAGCAAATTATCGATTGTATGCAGCTGTATTTCAACAATGGCTTCACGAATATTGTCCTTTAAAGCGTCAATTGTCTCTGGCTTGTCGGCGTAACACTTATCTTTGACGGCACCCCACAAATAATAGTCCAACGGTGTCAAATCACAGCTCCGAGGTGGCCAAACGACATCAGCTCTGCGGCTGATAATGCGATCTTCAAAAACAAGGCGCAAAACATCGAATGTAGCTTCGGCTGTGTGGCACGTAGCGCCGTCCTGTTGAAACCAAATGTTGCCAATATCCTCCTCTTCAATTTTTGTGAACAAAAATTCGTTCAACATGGCCCGATAACGATCGCCATTGACTGTAACGGCCACACCTTGCTCATTTTCGAAGAAAAATGGCCCAATTATGCCTCTGGACCAAAATCCGCACCAAACAGTGACTCGTTTTGGGTGCGTCGGCTTTTCAATGTATGCGTGCGGGTTTTCTGTGCCCCAAATGCCAAGATCAAAATGAGCTTCATCTGAAAAGATGATTTTTTTTTGCCAAAATCGGCCAAAATGGACGCAGGCCCACTTAGCGAAGCGGAAGGATAAAACTAATTATCTGTCAAATCAGACATGAGCTAAGTGTTACCATTCACGAATTAAGCACTAGTTGAAAAAAAAAAAAAAAAAAAACGTTAGATGGCGGACCCGATAGGTGTGACGTCGGTCTCGAATGAAGGAGACAGTAACAGATACAGACTACAAACACATGCCTAGGAAGGATTTATTTACACGACAGCTTCCCTGAGAGCAGCAGAATTTTGGTTAAATCAATATCTTTCGATAGACAAGAGTCTGATAAACTTTGTCAGGACTTTAGGACACTCAAAAATTAAAAAAAAAAATTTCAGTATCATACAATTCCAAAATCATTGTTCTTTTTTATTAATAATTCCTTAACATCTTTCATTAATAAAAGCATTTAATTTTTAATGAAATATTTGCTTATAAAACAGTTATGAACAGAAATGCATGTGTGTGAAGATAAATTCGAATTTAAAAAACCAAAGACGCAAACCCACACTTTTAGTAGCGCCACTTTTTGCTTTTAACAGGGCAAAAATTGCTATTAACAGAGCACTGTTAACTGTTTAACAGTGGCAACTATTGCAGACTATTGGTGTAAAATTTAATTCTCATTATGATCATCATTTGTGAATAATAATGTTGAAATTTATGGGTTATGGGTTGGTGGAGGTGGGGGCTAATTTTCTCAAATCCCAAAATTATTCCAGCTATCCCACGACCACGATTCGAAAGAATCGTCACAACGGACCGCTATGCGTGCTCAAGTGTGCTTTTGGTCTTGAAGCTATCACTCCAACCTATCCTATCTACGAGTGATAATCACCCTTATTCTGGTTGTCGTCGTCGACGTCGTATTGCGTCGACAGTTTAAAATTGGTATTCTGTTTGTCGTTATTGACAGTTATAGATGACTGTCGACACACATTTGGTATTCTGTGAGTCAACATGCCGTCGATATTGTGTTGTGTCGACTCTGATTTTGTCGACTCTGATTTTATCGACATCATTTTTGGTAACGACGACGACGGCGACGACGACAACCAGAATAAGGGTGAATATTTATGAACGACTTATACACAGTATGTGCGTATGCATATGAGTAATTTGAAATTGCCGGCCTGTAGCGGAACACACGAAAAACGTTTGTCGGTTTGCGCTAGAATTAATTTAAAGCTTCTATTCTGTATTAATTCAACGCCATTAATTCTGTTTGTAACATAATCAATGACATCATTTGTTTATTTTTATTTTTTATTTTCTTTTTATTTTTATTTTAAATTTCTAATTGAGTTTTTTCTTGTTTTTTCTTGGGGTTTTTTTTTGTAAAAAAAAAATAAAAACATTTTCTGTTTTTTTTTTGCATTTTTCATGACTTTCAAATAGAAAACAAACAAATTAATTTAAAATAAAATGAAAAAAAAAAAAAAAAAAAAAAAAAAACAAATTTAAAACAATTCAATACAAATCTCTGTCTGAATCACATTCCATTTTACACGGCCATTGGAAATACAATTTTTATACGAATTATAAAAAGAAAATCAGAAAAAAAAGACCAGAAAACAATCTCTGTAAAGCAGCGAAAATAAGCGAAAATCAATAATTATTTCAATAAAATTTTTATTGCTTTTCTATTTCTACTTCAATTTCAAATAAATTATTTTTATTTTCTATTTTCAATTTTAATTTGAAATAAAAGCCGATATTTATAGAGGCTTGTTGTGAGCGCAGAAAGAAAAAAAGAAAGAAAAAATGCCATTCGATGTGATTCATTTAATTTCAACTCAGGCGTTTATCTCACTTTTGTATGTGGTGGCACGGCACGTATTTAATGTCGTCAATTAAAAATTATAAAAATAAATTTTTTTAAAACTAAAACACTACAGTTTATTTAAATTTATTTTTTATTGCATTTAATTCATGGCAGTGATAATAGCATTTAATAGTATTTAATAGTAGTACTAGGATTACTAGTATACTAGTAGTACAAAGCATTTCTGATGTGTTTGAAGGTAAATTCAAATTTGAAAATCCAAGATGCAATCCAAAAATTTTAGCAACAAAATTTTTCTCTTAAAAAAACTAAATTTGCCCTTAATAGAGCACTGTTAGTTGTTGTTAATGTTTAACAGTAACCATCTGAACAAGCCCACTTGTTTAGGAGCTAATTTTAGGACATATAGACTAGGTCTATGAGTACCATACCATATTCAAAGGAAGCTTCCAAGGCCTCTTAATATAATCATGAATTTAGTCACATATAAAGTGATATGGTATTGAGAAAATTGGCTTTGAAAATATCAATTTTTTGCTTGAAAATTCTCTAGAAGAATGAACATATCGAGCCATAACCGCAAAAATATCTTAAGCGACAAAAACGAAATTTTACAGGAGAAGGTTTTTATTATTTATTTCTTGTGCAAATTAAGTTAGAAAGTTAAAATTTTTTTGTTATAAATCCATAATGGTACGGAGTGTGACCCTGAAATTTTTATAGGTGATGCAAATGATGCCAATGAATTTATTTATTACAAAAAACGATATATGAAAAATATGTCGCTTGAGATATTTTTGCGGTTATGGCTCGATATGGCAAATATTACACCTACCCGACTCTATGCAAATGGTTGTACAGCGGGCCCTCTTTCGAACCGTGGTAGTCGGATAATTAAAATAATTTTGAGAGTTGAGATTTTGAATTTTGAAAAAATCAATTTTTTTGCCAAAAAATATATGAAAATTCTCTAGAAGATCAGTGGTTGTACAGCGGGCCCTCTTTCGAATCGTGGTAGTCGTATAACTAGAATAATTTTGAGAGTTAAGATTTTGAATTTTAAAAAAATCAATTTTTTTGCCCAAAAATATATGAAAATTCTCTAGAAGATCAGTGGCCATTTTGGAAGAAATAGTACACCTACCCGACTATATGCAAATGGTAGTCCAGAGGGTCCTCTTTCGAACCGTGGTAGTGGGATAGCTGGAATAATTTTTGGATTTGAGAAAATTAGCCCCCTACACCACCCATCCCATCCCAAACATTTCAACATTATTATTCACAAATGATGATTATAATGAGAATTACATTTTATGTCAATAATTACGAAGTAGAAGGCTCATCTACTTATTACCACTATTAAACACTTAACAGTCTTCGGTTAATAGCAAATTTTGCCCCGTTAAAGAACAAAAAGTGGCGCTACTAAAATTGTGGGTTTGTGTCTTTGGTTTTTAAATTCAAATTTATCTTCACACACATGCATTTCTATTCATAACTGTTTTATAAGCAAATAGTTCCTTGAAAATTAAATGCTTTTAATGAAAGCATTCATGAAAGATGTTAAGGAATTATTAATAAAAAAAAACAATCATTTTGGAATTGTATGATACTGGAAGATTTTTTAATTTTCGAGTGTCCTAAAGTCCTGACAAAGTTTATCAGACTCTTGTCCATCGAAAGATATTGATTTACTCAAAATTCTGCTGATCTCGGGGAAGCTGTCGTGTAAATAAATCCTTCCTAAGCCTTTGCCTATAATCTAATGAAGGGAAAATACGTTGACTTTGGAATCAGTATGTGTTACTGCTTCTTTTATCCAATGACAGACGTCACACTCATTTCTGCAGTTGTGGCAAAGGTTAGTGGAAAATGGATAAACAAAACATAATGCCATCTTCCGAAATTTGTTTTTCGTCAATGACTATGACATCATTTAATTGTTTTCTTACCATTTTAATGCATTAAAGAAGAAAAGGCTTTCAAAACCCTCTTCTAATTTATAAATTGAATGAAGTCAATACGCAGACAGCAGATCTTAATTGACTACCAAGCAAACTGACCATCAATATCTGTGTGATGTGGTTCAAAAAGGTTGCGATCGCTTTCAAATTCGGGTCAATATCATAAAACTGTCTGTCAATAAGTATTTCTCTCTCTCTCTTTACATAAGAAATAAATTTCCAACGAATTTGTTTAATTAATGAACTCTAATGCCACAATGTTGCAAGTTTCATTCACATTCTTCAATGCTTTCATAATAAATCATTTAAAATGATAGAAAATTTATTGCTATTGTTGCTGTTGTTGTTGTTTTTTTATTTGAATTTTCTTCTGTAGCATTCATGATTGATTGACGTTTCAATTTGTTTAAAAATTTTTCCTCTTTTTCTTTTCATTTCCACTTTTTTTGCAACATTTTTTTTCCCGTTTTCTGTCTGCCCAACTCTTAATGGTTGGCGTTGATGATGTTGAAGTCAATTGTAGAGAAACAATTAAAAAAAGACTACAACAAAACAATGAGCCACATGTTGCATTCAACGCATATATGTAGGCGCATACACATGGCATATACGCAGTCTTTTCTATGGTATGGTATAGACAAACGGTAACGAACCTATGGAACCTATCTTCTTGCAACACGCAACTGATGCCATTTTATATGGAAAGTTTAAATTCTTTTACGTTAAATAAGTTGGTGTTGCATGTACGAAAGGGGAAAAAATGGTAAAGGAACGAATGAATAGAAAAAGTACTTTTGTATAAATTTAATACTTTTCTGGTACTTTTGGAAAAAATTTATTAATTTTCTAGAACCATGGACAGTTCGTAGTGATATTTAGTGTTCTCTTACGTGTTCATGTACGAAAGTGAAAATATGGTTAAGGAACGAAGGAATAGAAAAGTACTTTTGGAAAAATTTAGTACTTTTCTGGTACTCTTGGGAAAATTTTTGGTACTTTTCTAGAACCATGAACAGTTCGCAGTGATATTTAGTGTTCCACTTTTACGATCTATTGAAAGTGAGCTCTGCCTAGTTGTAAAACCTATACATACGTATTACTGGTGCTGTATGGCACCATGGTGTTATTTACCTTAACTATTCCAATGAACATGTTAACTGTGTCTAATTTCCTTTAGATCCACCATTACCGTTTCGGTTCTTGGAGTGTTAACATCTCAGAATCTATTTCTATTAGCAAATATCTTGAGTACTATGTATGGTCACTTGGTGAGTTGTTGTCCTTAATACAATACGGATAACTCCAGCAACTACGATAACCCCTAAGTAATTATGTGATCGTTATTCATAATACCCTAGCCAAAGAGATGTTTGTGAAGATAAATTCGAATTTAAAAAACCAAATACGCAAACCCACACTTTTAGCAGCGCCACTTTTTGCCTTTAACAGGTCAAAATTTGATATTAACAGAGCACTGTTAATGGTGTAACAGTGGCAATAAGTAGATTAGTCTTCTACTTTGAAATTATTGCAAACTATTGTCATAAAATTTAATTCTCATTATGATCATTATTATTTATGAATAAATATGTTGAAGTATATAGGATGGCTGGCTAATATTCTCAAATCCCAAAATTATTCCAGCTATCCCAGTACCACGGTTCGAAAGAAGACTCTCTGGACTACCACTTGCATATAGTCGGGTAGGTGTACTATTTCCCATATGTTCCAAAATTAACAATGATCTTCTAGTGAATTTATAGTTTCAAAGTCAATTTTCTCAATACCATATCACTTTATATGTGACAACATTGCTGAATATATTAAGAGGCCTTTGGACCCTCCTTTGAAAATGGTATGGTACTCTTATGTCTTAAAATTAACTCCTAAACAAGTAGGCTTGTTCAGATGGATTCTGTTAAACAGCTAACAGTACTCTGTTAAGGGCAAATTTTGTTCTGTTAACGTCAAATGTGGCACTGCTAAAATGTATGGATTGCATCTTAGATTTTCTTGCTCACCCTACAAGAATACTTTTTCAAATTAGTGCATTGGTAGTCCAACATACCTGGATGCTGAATTTCAAAATTTCTGTGTCCAACAGTGGACAGCAAAAAAAACCAGGTAACTACTTAAGTTCGAAAAGAGAACACGAATGCATTCGAACAGAAATTCTATCGGGACACTAAGCTGCTGGCAATTTCGCGGCCAATCTCAGTCTGTCCCACAAAATTTACTGCAGAAGCTGTCATGATGTGAAGGAAACGAAATCGGTACAACACGTTTTATGTGAGTGTCCTGCATTTCAAAACAGACGTTAATCGGTTTTTTGGGTGACAGAACGTTTGAAGATGTGGGCATGATGGTGAACGTATCACTAAGGGGAGTTACCGATTTCATCCGGAGCTCGGTGTGATTCAAACTTACCACTAAAGGATCAAGACAAGGGGGCCTACCCCATACTGGGTAACACAAAAGACTATATGGGCCGATGAGTGAACTTGTCTTTGAACTGCAAATTTCCTGGTAACCTAACCTAACCAAAAGTCGGAAGTATTTTGTTAGAAATTTTAATACATGGAAGCAATATATCTCGATATCTTAGAGAATAACAAACCTAGGGGAGTATCGTTAGAAACAGTTGTGGTCTTTGACTTCTGCTTCAGCGTAAGTTAGTTTCAGATACAGTCAACCCTCCTATAAGAAGTCGCCGTGGTCTAGTAGGTAGTGTGCTGGCTTATTAGACGAAAGGCCCGAGTTCGAATCCCAGGTCAGACATCAAAACGAAAATATGAAAAATATTTCTTCGGCGACTTCCTCTCAGCAGATTTCTGGCAAAAACTCTGAGAGTAAAAATTGCCATGAAAAGCTTCTCAAAAAATCTGTCGTTCGGAGTCGACTTTAAACTGTAGGTCCCGCCACTTACGTATAAAATAAACGCACACAACACGAGTGGTGTTAGAAGCTAGGACGTTGTACAATGGGTCAGTTCGACCTCCGGGTACTGTACTTGTCACAGTTGACAAGTACACGTCCTCTAACCTAACCTAACCCTCCTATAATGCGGTGGGTCCGTACCGCGTTGTATGGAAACCGCACAATAAGAAACTCAGACTTAACCGTACAAACCAGGCTAATTTGTAGTGCGTTCTAGGGAAACTGTCTACCGCGTTGTATGGAAACCGCGCTATAAGAAACTCGGAATTAGCACAAATCACATCATTCGTACCGCGTTATATGGAGACCACGACAAGATAAATTATAAATTATTTTTATTGAATTAAAGAGTTCATATAAGGATTGATAAAAAAATCTCGTTGTCAGATATGAGTTGCAGAAAATTTTTTAGAAAGACTTGGTCACCAACAAAACGCATGTACTGTGAAAGAGCTCTGAGATGACTGAAACCGATGTTGTAGACGGCTATCAGATAAGCTGGCAGCTTACAATATCTAATTACTAGAGTCATACACAGGCTGTGTGGAAGGAACTTATGGGATGTTGTTGAACAGAAACCGCGCAGTAAGAGTACCGCGTTAGAGGAGGACTGTCACAATTTCAGCTCCGCGTTATGTGGAAACCGCGTTATATGGAAATCGCGTTCTAAGAGTACCGCCTTATAGGAGGGCTGTCGCAATTTCAGCTCCGCGTTATATGGAAACCGCGTTCTGAGAGTACCGCGTTATAGGAGGGTTGACTGTACTTTTTTTTTTTTTACTTTTCGTCTATCACTTAAAGTGCCAAAAACTTGACACCAATTTTATCATTTCTGTTTAGCATTAAAGATAAAAGTGGACCCCCCTTGCTTAGCTACGCTACTGTTTTAAAACTGATAAGAGTTGTAATTATGCTGCACCTCTAATGTTTTCCCCTTTTTTCTTTGAAGGAATTAAGTTACAGAAAATGAGAAAAAAGTAGGAGTGTTTCATAAAAGAAACGTCAGTTGTTTCGTTTTTTGTTTTTGGCAAAATCGATGTCTAAAGTTATTCTTTTTTTTTTTGTAATTGACGTCGATTCAATTGATTTTTATTGCTGGTTCATGTATGATGACCATCGGTTTTCAATTCGAACCCTTTTTCTTTATTGTCGAATCCACTTTCTAAAATGAATTGCAACAACACTTACTGCACCAACAATTGCAACATGTTTCTTTTCTGTGGTAATTATTGTTAAATTAACAATTTTTTTTTTTTTGTTCAAAATAATTAAGTTTTTTAGCAATTGATTGTTGCAGTTTTCTTTTATTGTTGCTACTGTTGTTGTTTTTAATTTTCTTTTATTGTTTTCGTTTTTTAAGAAGAGAAAATAATTTTTAATTGAAATCAACATTTTCCAACAAAATTTCTTATTCAATTTGATGTCAGGGCTGATGATTTATGACTGTCAAGAGTCAGTCTCTGTCTTATTTGAAGATTTTCATAAAAAAAAACGTCAAAGTTTCCAAATAGAAATTGGCTCCGTTTGACAGTATAAATTATCAATTATTGATGTCGTTATATTATACACAACACGATGAGTTATTACTTTCTTAAAATGACATTTGGTGTTTAGTAATCGTTTAATTTTGAAGGCAATAATCGAAAATCGATATTTTTATTGCTTATGACAGAGGTTGCATATTGCTTAAGTCATATTGCTTAAGTCATAGTATACGTAGTGGTTGGCACGACTACTCTTTATGTGCTACACACTCTCTCGAAGAAGGGAGAAACTTTTGTAAAAAAAAATACCTTCAAAGGTATTTTTGCTCTTACCACTCTCGGGGGCATATGGTTTCTATAAAGCATCTCATTTTACACGGTTTTTTGCTTTATTTTTAAGCCATTCTGCATAAGATCGTCGCGTTCCTGGAGTATCGTACGTCTACCGGCTTCTAGAGTACTGAGAATTATATTTTAACATCGCCCCTATGATACTATAGCTCATCCTCTTCATAGCTTGGTTGATGCATTTCTTTTTTCTGCATTTTAATTGGTTCCATTATGGTTCTCACCTATTAAGTTCCAAAAATCCATGTTGCTGATGGTGCTGGATCAGAAAATCATGCACATGACTCAGGAATACCTTTAGTTTTTGTGTGATATTATTTGAAACTAATCAGGCTTCATTCCAGTGCAACACAGTAGGTCTGTGTCTTGAATACTTCAAGCTTGGTCTTTTTAGGTATTTATGAGCTTCTCTTTACTGATTGTGATTTAGAAAATGACACTCTTTTTTTTGTTGAGTTCGGTTTTGAATCTGTTTCTATGACATTATGACATAGCGCTTAGGTAGTAGAATTACACGCATCTGGTTGACCTTGTATCATAGTGCTCTCCAAACTAACGTTGTTTATTTTCATAACTAATGATGCAGTTCAGTTTATTAGTAGTAGCTTCTGATAGGAGGGATAGAGAAAGTATATGGGATTGTATTTTCCTTTTTTGTTTAAATCATTTACAAATTTAACTGAAAGTAATACACTGTCTATAGCGGGAATCGATAGTTTAGTAGTTTTGTCACAACCTTGAATACACACTTCATGCATCGAACTTCAATTTATGCCAATATCAAGAGATTAAGTCTCTCGATATCTGCTATTTTTGACGTAAACATCAATTGGCAATCTGACATCACATGGCGCACATTACATATCAAAATTACCTGGTGAAAATTGATGAAACCGAACTTATTTAATTTATAATCTTACAGTCTTTCCCTGTGCATATCAAGGCAGAGTCATAGAATGTTCTAGAGAACTTGATAACGTAAACCCTATAGAAAGAAGGTTGTGATACATAGGAACCTCTATGTATCCGTTAAAAACCCCGTTATACCCCGTTAAAAACCTATGAGGATCCTGAGAGGACGGTTAATTTTGTCCATTTTACAATTTCCTTTATATAATCAGGAAGTATCCACTCTACGTCTGGTCGATCAGGCCAAAGAAATTTGCCAATGATGGCCTAACGTCGGGTTATAAAGACCAATTATATTACGATATGGTTGCTACTCCATCAACTACCGCAACTAAGCATGGAATACACTACTTAAGTATAGGGTACACTACACTCAGCAGGACACCTATAGGACTGGTTCACGCTATCCATAAAGTAGACCATACATCTGTGTTAGAATCTATTTCCCAGCCAACTGTAAAGATCACAAACTACCCAGTAAACTACTTACACCATATGTCTGAAAATACCACCGAGGTCAACTTGTCCTGATCATAAAATCCGTAAAATCCGGAATCAGGTCTGTATGCTCATAAAGTCCATAGGGCAGTTAGCATCTCCCCCATTTTTTTTTTATTATTTCTTTGCTTTGCTTGAGATCCATTAATCAAGTATTTTCAACTAAGCAGGTCATTCACTGGTCTGCTGTAGCAGTAAAGTAGTGGTAGTGGTAGACTTATCTATTGTTGTCTAGAAATAACTGTCAACTTAAGTGGTAGTACACTTTGACGTTGTTCGTTAATGTTATCTTTTCTTCGGATCAGGGGGCCGAGAACTTCGAATGGATTAAAGCCATGCACTAGCACTTATACAATCCGATATATGGGTTACAAAAATCATTTATTTATCAGCAGGGGAAAAGCTATAATGGGACCAAATTATTCAATAAAATATCATCGGTATTATGCTGTTCCTATTTTTTTTTCCCGAGCGTGATATATTTGTTTAATATTTTATCGATTTGTTTTCTTCGAAAGCGTCTCTATTATGCTTGCCACTTAATATTTTAACAATTCCCCCTAATGATGTCACTTAAACGAGATACAAATTATAATTTAATATGAAAAGATCAGACGTTAAGTCGATTAATTTGCTACAAATTATGATCTTTATTTCAATGGAATATTATCGAGAAAAAAAACGAAGAAGAAAAATAAAACAATTTTAAAAAAGAAACTGTGTGTGCTAAATTAAGTTAATATTTCAAGTTCTATTATTATTTATTTACTTATGAATCGAAAACTACAACAACAAAAACAAATAAAAATAAATTCAAAATTTTATTCGTTCTTCGTATTCGTATTCGTTAAGAAGCCATCCTAGTGTGAAGCACTACAATACACGATGCGTTGTATACGTTACGTATCATTGTTTTTATTACACGTAAATATCTAAAATATGTAAAATACGTAACATATTTTATGTAGCATCACATGACCCAGCAAGCATTTTGATATATTTCTTTCCATTTGTTCGCATTAGCGGGATAGTTCCGATTTTATGCTAGTCGTCTAAGATTTCCTTTTGTTGGGCACGACTTTATTTTTTATTCTCAATAGCGAGTAATGCCAAATATAATTCAGGCACGGACACGGCTTTATTTTTATTTTCAAGATGCTAAGTATAATTGAGGCCGGCTTAGTTAGGAATTTAAAATGAGTATCAATTCCAAATCCATTTTATGGTCCTAATATAATCAAAATAGTCCTTAATCCTCCTTAAATTACCGAGAACAGAAGCAATAATAAGTCGAATCCCCGTAAAAATTGCATGTAATTTACAATGCCTTTAACTGAAGACTTAATTTTGCTTTATTTAGAACGAAGCTATTCAAATCAAAAGTGAGCCATAATTTATAGCCATTTTCCTCTCCATTACAGTGAAAGCTCCACTGGCGGACAGCTCTAATAGGCGGACATCTTCGCTAGACGGACGAAGTCTCATCAATTAAGTCGTATTTTTTGAACAAATTCATCTCCCCTGGACGGACATCTCCCCTAGGCGAACAAAAATGCCTTGACGGTCAGTGTCCGTCTATGAGAGCTTTCACTGTATACCTCTCCCCTATGCCATCATTAAGTATCCACTCGATGCCTGATCGATCAGCTCAAAGAGGTTTACCAATGATGACCTAACTTGCCACTCCATCCCTTGCCAGATACTTGCAACAGAACCCATGTATAACAGTATTTTGGAATCGAGTCGAGGCCCTTTGCAAGGGCAATTAGACAATCGGATTATTAAATAAATTATTCACCATACAGAGGAACAAATGATAATCACTTTGTGTCAAGTCCGGACTATAAGCTTCACAAACAAGCTCTCGAAACTTTAGGCGAGTCTCTGCCGATATACATATGTAGCTTGACAATGTTCTATTCTACTATGGGACTGATGTGTTTGAGTCTAATTATTTACAGCATTGAACCGAGCTAAAAACTTTAACAGTAGACCACTACCGATGTAGACTACAAAAGATGGCACACCTGTCAATTAGCACCAAACACTATTAAAGGCTAGGTAGTGCAGTTTCATTTATACACTCACGAGCTCTTTCTGGTATTTTCAATAATAGGCGGGCGGTATGAGATATTCTAGTCTTCGTAGTCTAGTAGATAGTGTGTTGGTATTAGGCGTGAGGCCTTGGTTCAAACCCCAGGCAAGACATCTTGAAGAAAAACGAAATTTGAAAAAATATTTCTTCAGTGACTTCCTCTCACCGGATTTCTGGTAAAAACTCTGCAAAGTTTTTCAAAATTTTGTCGTTCGGAATTGACTTTAAACGGTAGGTCCCGCCACTCATGTATGAAATTAACACACACAACATATGTTGGTGCAGTGAGAAGCTAGGTCGTAATCTTAACTAATGTATTGTAATGACCAATTATGTATGTATGTAAGAGATATAAATTAAGACTTCAGAAATTACATGCCGTATACAAATGTTTGCTGGGTTCTTTACAGTCTGGTCGTTTGCCAAATTAAGTTCAGAGATCAGCAAGCAAAGCAGACGCACGCAACGAATCATTCTAAAGCAATTGGTGGGAGCGTTAATAGAGCGCATTTCATCGTGTTGTGTTTATATTGTGCGGGTGCTTTTCTGCTTTGAATTTTCGATGCCAATGACGTCATTTCTCCCCAACTGGTTGTGGCTGAGAAATTGACTGACTGACTGACCATTTTTTTGTTTGTTTTTAATTAAAATTTATGAAACAATTTTTCTTTTTTAGTTTCCTTTTTTTTTTGACTGTATGAACGAAAGAGTACGAATACGATGGAATAAATTAGAGAATCTTTTTTCTTTCATGTCTTATTCCACAAACTTATATTGCGTGTGTTTTTTTTAGATTTTTGAATGACTGTCTTGAAACTTTTCTGAGGAATGGAAGAAGAAAACAAAAAACATGGAGACCTTCAAAACATTATTGTGCTACGTACCGTACGCATATGTTATTATGGTGGTCCATTGTTTTATTAAATAATTTTTGAAGGAAAAAGATTATGAAATTTTAATGAATGTTTTTTGCAATTTTTTTTCATATTCATCTTTATGAAAATATCATAGAAATTAAAAAAAAAAATTTAAATTTGGGTTCTTTATGAGAACATTTAATTAATTTTTTTGAAATATTTTTATTACGACTGATTGCTGATTGATGCTGTTGAAAATGTTAGTCATCCTTGAATTTTTTCCGTCTTGTTTTTAAATTTTGTTTTAATAATAACACAGCCCTGCATGGGTTTTGCAAATAAGATGGCTCCAGGTGTTTCCGAAGGCATTTTGCGCGCTGAACACAAATCTGGATTCAAAAACTTTCCATCACGTCAGGTTTTCGAGAAAAAGAAAAAATAGCGTTTTAGGCCATTTTTGAAAAATTGTAGAGCTAAACACTGACGTGCTAGAACCATCGCTATTGTCAGAAATTGACAATTGATCTTTGCTCTTTAAAATAAGCCCAAAGCCAAATTGATTGCATGCACCCTTAAAGTAGGGGGTGGGTTTATGTCACGGGGTGCAAGAGAAAAAGAAACACATTACGGAGGTCCTTAAAAATTAATCAGATTTACATGAAAATTGTTACTCAGGGGTTTTTGGGGTCGCTGATTACAGATCTTCATTCAGATTTAAAAAATTCAAAATGGCGGATCCAATATGGCGGTCGAGGTTTATAAAAATTAATCGGATTTACTTGAAAATTGTTACCGCCATTTTGAATTTTTTAAATCTGAATGAAGATCTGTAATCAGCGACCCCAAAAACCCCTTAGTAACAATTTTCATGTAAATCTGATTAATTTTTATAAATCTCGACCGCCATATACATATAGATGTATGTACAGTGAAGGACTAAAGTCTACATGCAGCCCCATGTAATTCTATTATTCTAAAAAAAAAAACACTTAGTTAATAGAAAAATTAATGATACAGTTTTGTTTCGTAAATCATCTTTATTCATAAAAAAATAAAATTTAAATTAATTAATAAAATAAAACTGTATACTTAGCTTTTCCAGTTAATAAATGTTTTTAAAAAAATGTAAAAAATTGTGGTTGCATGTAGACTTTAGTCCTTCACTGTACATACATATATATGTATGTACTATTGCCAATAATGGAATGTAGGGTATAGTATAGTTACAGTTCCCACCCACTATTTCCTTATTTATTTCTTCTTTCAATACAAAATAGACCGTTTTTTTTTGGGTATCCTATTAATTAGCTCTGTGTGTGTGGAAGTAAGAAATCTGACTTGTAAATTATATCGAATTAATAATAATGTATACAAGTACTCTAGTCATATTAATTATTTTCTAATTACAATTTGTTTTACTGACTTGTTTCCCTCTTTAATTTTTTTAGTTTTTATTATTTTGGATTCCAATTGTCAGGGAAATAAAAAAAAAATTATAAAAAAACTAGTATTTCCGTTTGCGTAACTCGCATTTTTTATTTTTTGTTCAGATACTGGTATGTACAGGTAATACGAATTTTCATGTCGAAAACAATTGAATTTTTTTTTGCAAAAATTTTTTTAAATTTTATTCAAAAAAAAAATTTTTATTCCCAGTATTATTTATTATTAAGTGAATAACACAGTAGTATTCAACACTCAGTATTGTCTGGGAATCCAAAAAAAAGAAAAATTATAATGCGAATAAAATAAATTACAAGGTTATAGATACATACGAGTACACAATGCCCTACCATCGCACAATTGAGCCCCCTTAGGCATATTAAAAATGAAAATAATAATCAAGAAAATTTATATAAAAAATAAGAATTTCTTTTTCTTTATTAAATTTTTTTTTTTTTTTTTAATTAAATTTTTTTTATTTTTTTTTTAATTTAATTTTTTTTTTAAATATATTCGTAACTCCTCTATAAACTCCACTACAACTATCCATTCAACCACCATCCATCCATCATCATATTTGTAGTGGCACAGGAATATGTTCGAAATTAATTTCGTATGGGAAGCACATACTCTCGGCATCAACACTCCTTCAATTGACTAAAACATTAGACCCGACTGTCTGCCAGCCTGCCTATAATGCTCGACCACTTGTTGACTGTTTTCAATGGAATTTCGTTTCCATAATTTTTTTATTTTTTATAATTTTTTTATAACAATAAATAAATAAAAAAGAAGTAGAATTGAAAATATTTCTACTCGTTTATGTCTGGCATATTTGAGAAGAATATTAGCTCCTAAGACAGTAGTTATTAAATTTTGAATTTTAAACGTTAAAACTGTTTAGAAATGCAAACTGCTACCAGAATTTCCGTAAACTGAATAGAGAAAATAGAAATAAATAGAGGAATAAAAGCAACACTTAAAGACAGGGTTTGTGGTTTAAAATTATAAATGTATTTCAGAAAAATGTTGGATTTCCAAAACAATCGGTAAATTGAGTACTGGTTCGACTTGGAACCAATAAAAATTGTTAAAACAAAATGTGTGTGAGGATAAATTCGAATTTTAAAATCCAAGACGCAATCCATAAATTTTAGCAGCGCCACATTTGGCATTAACAGAGCAAAATTTTCTCTTAACAGAACAAAATTTGGCCTTAACAGAGTACTGTTAGCTGTTTAACAGTAAACATCTGAACAAGCCCACTTGTTTAGGAGCTAATTTTAGGACAAATACTAAGTCTATGATATCATGCCACATTCAAAGGAAGATTCCAAGGCCTCTTCATATAATCAGCAATATAGTCACATATAAAGTGATATGGTATTGGAAAAGTAGGCTTTGAAAATAAAAATTTTTTCCTTGAAAATTCTCTAGAAGATCAGTGGCCACTTTGGAACATATGGGACACAGTACACCTGCCCGACTATATGCAAATGGTAGTCCAGAGGGTTCTCTTTCGAACCGTGGTAGTGAGATAGCAGGAATAATTTTGGGATTTGAGATTATTAGTTCTCTCCATCCCCCATCAACCATTTCAACATTATTGTTCACGAATAATAGTGCGCATAATGAGAATTAAATTTTATGTCTGTAGTCGGCAATAATTCCAACGTAGAAGACTAATCTACTTACTGCCACTATTAAACAGTTAACAGTGCTCTGTTAATAGCAAAGTTTAGCCTGTTATAGGCAAATCTATTGAATGCCATGTGGTTTTAGTAAAAATGCATACGAAGTGTACAAAATGCACAGTCAAAAATTAAATCAGGTCAAATGAAGTGAACAATCGCCAGCAAAATGTTAACAGATTGTACAACAAACAGGATTTAGACTTAAACAATATTTTCTTTAGTTTAATTACAAAATAAGTCAAGTTTAAGGGTTTTTTTTTCTATCTTTTTTACCTGACATGTAAATATATAAGCTAGAATAATATATTTTTACAATTTTAAAATAATTTATTTACTGCAATACTTTATAGTAATACCTCAAAAATATAATTTATTAAAATATTTTATATTATTTTTAATTGTAATGATGATAGATATAATAAATAAAAAAAAAAAAAAAAGTCAAGTTTAGTTTTTGTTTTTAAAGGAAAATTATGTGACCAAATTTTTTTGTGGGCACTCCTTAGAGTTAGCTTAAACAATAATTTATTTAGTTTAATTACAAATTCCTATAATTTTAGCAATAAATTTAGTATTTTAAAGAAAATTATATGATCAAACTTTTTCGTGGGCACTCCTTATAGTTAGGTTGAACAGCTTAATAGCTTAAACAATAATTTCTTGAGTTTAATTAAAAATTCCAATAATTTTAGTATCAATTTTAGTTTTTTAAAGAAAAATTATATGACCAAATTTTTTCGTGAACATTCCTTAGAGTTAGCTTAAATAATAGCTTAATAGCTTAAACAATAATTTCTTGAGTTTAATTAAAAATTCCAATAATTTTAGCATCAAGTTTAGTTTTTTAAAGAAAAATTATATAACCAAATTTTTTCGTGGGCACTCCTTAGAGTTAGCTTAAATAATAGCTTAATAGCTTAACTAATAGTTTCTCTACATTAATTAAAAATTCCAATACTTTTAGTATCAATTTTAGTTTTTTAAAGAAAAATTATATGACCAAATTTTTTTGTGGGCACTCCTTAGAGTTAGCTAGAACAGCTTAATAGCTTAAACAATAATTTTCGTTAGTTTAATTAAAAATTCAAATAATTTTAGCATTAAGTTAATTTTTTTAAACAAAAATTATGTGACCAAATTCTTTCGTGGGCACTCCTTAGAGTTACATTAATAGCACTCTACCTCAAACGGCTTGTTGCTAGGGCTATTATTATATATCTGGACAAAGACTGGAAAATAATGAATAGAAATAAAAAATTTACTCCAGATATGAACATTTTCAAAGTAAAATCGATAACATTATATATCCTTTTATGTTTTGTGTTCCAATTTTGATTGAATTTTATTTCAAATATCAAAATCTTTTTCTGTTTATATTCTCAATTTAAAATAAATTATCCATTCATCTTACGTCATTTTTTTTAAGTTTCTTAATAATTTATACACATACGACGAAGAAGAAGAAGAATATGTAGAACGATAAACGATAAATAAATTCTCAGTTTCATATATAAAAAAAAAAACAAAAAAAAACAAAAAAAAGAGTCAAAAAACATCGCCAAATTTTAGTTCAAGTTTATTTTGAATGTCTGTCCTGCTACGTAGAGACATCAGGCAGCGAAAACCAAAAACAATTTGTTTTTCGAGTATAAGTGCCCCAAAAATTGATTGAAAAAACAACAACAAGAAAAAATAAATAAATTTTGTCTGTTGCACATGAAACACTTTCTGAATTTTATTCAGTAGCCGGCATTTTATTTTCTCAATCACTTCAATTTGTTTTTATTTTTTTTTTTTTTGTGAATAGAACGCCGAATTTTTAAGGCTTATGTCATCATCATCAACATCAACATCGTTTGTTGATTGTGATATAAAAAATTCTAAATAATTCAAAAAAAAAAAAAAAATAAAACCGAACACAATATTATAATTTAAAACAGAAAATAAAAAAATTATTATTTTTTATTGTTATTGTTGTTATTTTTTTTAATAATAATAATAACAACGTGCTGTTATTCAATTAATGGTTCTTAAAATTGAAAACATTGATACACCATATCCATATAAACAATAAATTATATGCCGGCATTAATTATTAAAAAAAAAAAAAAAAAAAAATTAACAAAACATGCCAAAATAAAAAATAAAAAAAAATAAAAAAATAATTAACAAACTTTTATTTGGTAATAGATGACTTCATAATGTCGCTACACTATGCCATTGAGTTTTTTTTTTCTATAGAGTAGGTCATTTAAAAGTTTAAATTTAAAAATGCAATAAAAAACAAAAATGGTTTGAAATTTTGGCAAATTTTTATTTTTTTTGTGAAGTACAATTGTTCCGCTTAAAAATGTAAGATTATTTCAATCATATGACTGCCTTGGCTGGCTTCACAGTACCTCATTCGGCTGGACTAATTTTAGTGCACTTTTATGAGGGTATGGGGAACGTATCTCGGCAATACCATCACGTGGGTTGGCCTTTAAAATTCTCAATTTTCTTTGGTTTGTCGGTATAAAAGTTTTCTTTAACGACGCCCCCCGAGAAAATAGTTCAACGGTGTCAAATCGCAGCTTCTTGGCGGCCAATTGACATCACCAGTTTGGGCTAATTAAATGGTCATCAAACGTTTGACGCAATAAAACGATTGTGGCATGAGATGTGTGGCAAGTTGCACCATGCTGTTGAAACCAAACATTGTTCACATCAATACCATGAAGAGCGGGTAGGTTGGCCCACCCTATATTTAATTCCTTTAAGGATCTTACCTCTTCCCCCAGATGTTCTTATTATTTCTTTGTTTTGCTTGGATTTCAGTATTTACAAAAAAATACTTATTAAAGTCTACATACATACATACATAACACGGTGCGACAGTGAAAATACACCCGAGTAACAACATAGTCTACGTTGTTCAGTTAGTTGAGTAGAACTCAAAAATACCTTTTTTATATTTCTCGAACCCTCCAAACTTATTTTATTTGACAAAAACAGTTTTTTTTGACTTTACGCACAAATTTCTGGATTACTCAAACATTTCTGAACCGAACTCCGAAATTTAAATATTGTTGGAAAGGGAAGAGATGAACCTTTAAAACGGTATACATATATCTATTATTCGACTTAATATATTATGAGATTTGATGAGGTAAACTTGGAAAATTCGAATTTTTTTTCATATTTTTTCAAGTTTGTCCGTTCATAGTAGTAAACTTTGCTTAAAAAATATGAAATAGGTGATGATATGCTGAAAGTGCATTATCTTGTGAAGAGATTGGCACTTCGTTTGATCAAATCGGACAAAAATTACCGTAGTTATTATTTAAAGAGTCTAACAGCCGAGTTATATTTTTTATATATGTCATCTCATCAAATGAACTTTTAGTTCAAAAATTTTCATATTTTTGTATGGATCTTGATTGTTTATTGGAAAATGTGTCAATTTCACGTTTGAGCGACCAGCAGAAATTGGCCAATGTTTGCGCAAAGAGAAATAATACTATTTGCAAAAAACACAAATATTAGCCGACTTCTAGAAGTTGTGTAAACGTGAAATTGGCACATTTTGTGATGAACAATCAAGATCCATCAAAAGTTCTGAAAATTTTTGAACTAAAAGTTCATTTGATGAGATAACATATATAAAAAATATAACACGACTGTTATACTATTTAAATAATAACTACGCTAATTTTTAGCCAATTTTATCAAATGATGATTCAGTCTTTTCACAAGGGAACAGAGTTTAAGAATATTATCACTTATCGTATATTTTTTACTAAAGTTTGCTACTATCAACTGACAAACTTGAAAAAATATGAAAAAAATTCGAATTTTCCAAGTTTACCTTATCAAATCTCATAATATATTAAGTCGAATAATAGATATATGTATACCGTTTCAAAGATCCTTCTCTCCTCTTTCAAACAGTATTTAAGTTTTGGAAATCGGGTCAGAAATGTTTGTGTAATCATTAAATTTGTGCGTAAAGTATAAAAAAAACAGTTTTTGTCAAATAAAAAAATTTTGGAGGGTTCGAGAAATATAAAAAAAATATTATTGAGATCTACTCAACAAAACTCACAACCTACACTATGTCATTAGCCGGGTGTATTTAATTTTTTTCATTTTGTCGCATAGTGTAATTGGCCTTTACAACCCTTCAGTCAGTATTACGATCTAGCTTCTCACACTACTTATGTTGTGTGCAGTTAAAGTCGACTCTGAACGACAGATTTTTGAGAAGCTTTTCGTGGCAATTTTATTTACTCTCAGAATTTTTGCCAAAAATCTGTTGAGAAGAAACCGCTGAAGAAATATTTTTTTCAAACCCCCTGGCCTGGGGTTAGAACCGTAGCCTCACGTCTGATAAGCCAACACACTACTTATAAAACTACGGCCACTTAAAGTCTGCCTAAACTGAATTCGTTTCATTCTTAGCTATCAGAGTTTTGGATGAATTTGTTTATAGCCACGAAAATTATATTTTGTGCTATTCTGCCTTTCCAAGATTTGTTTTGTTTTTGTTATTGCTTTATTTCGGTGTCCACTTTTCATTGCCTTGTTTCAGTTTCACTAATCAAATTTGGCTAGCTAAGCAAGGGATTAATGTATGGTATTTAGTTCTACAATGATAGAGTTGCCATATTTTGTTTATTAAATAGAGCCATTTTGTATAAATACTTTGGAGAGAAAAAGCAGTCTCTTATTTTTTTTTTTATTAAATTCGACGAGTAATGGAACCATGCATAGTGAGATTCTTTAAATTTTTTAAATGATAAGTGAGGTTAGATAACTTAAGAACTTACCCCAAGACTTTGCTGTGAATGATTAACAAAATGAAGAAAGTTTTTGTATATCGTTAAGTCGTCCATTTTTAACAAACCTCCTTTAAATTATCTACAACTACAAACTTAGATTTTCCAAAAATCTATACAAGCTTGCCATAAATCGAAGTATTTTTTCTATCGAAACTGTCCGACATTTCGGATGCTTTTAAACAAAATTGAATGATGGTATTCACTTATTTATTTCATCGAAAATTTTTAAGAATTTTTACTCGTTTTTCAAAATCTTATTCAAAACTCCACAATCAGCACAAACACAATATGCCACCAACAGCACCACCTATGATGGTGTAGGGTGTAATATATTCATTAAATATGTTGTGCGTTATATCCGGAGGCCATACTAAGTATACACATGGTAAACATTATAAATCTTAAAGTGGATTTATTAATTTAAAATGATCAATTGATTTAAAAACATTGTATACTACGAATACGCATATATATGTATACTAGATGAAGTAATTAAAGCTCATAATGAGTTACCTTAGTTGTTGGTACTTTTTTGTTTTTGGCACATTTTAATATGAGAAGAAAATGTTTAGTTTCCTAAAGCCTGGCGTTAAATACAATATTCCTCTACAGGCTTTGTTTAGTGGTTTAAGTATTTGGGTCTTAACCAAAGCAATTCTTAGGTTCAAGTCCAGGAAAAGCTCATAAAAATTTTCTTTATATCGCGTTGAATTTTAAAAATTCAGAGACTTTAATTCCTGTTTAAGTAATCTATCACAAAAGGTTCAGAGGTCAGATTCTCCACAAATATAATAAAAAAGATCAAGTAGCACCTTCTCTGGACAAAGCAGAGGACTCAGGGAGGGTAGTTTACTACTTCGAATCCTTTTTTGAAGAGGCCGTAGTTTCAAAACAGCGACAGTTGGCAATCTTATCATTCTGGATTTTGCGAAATTAGTGCAGCAGGTATGCTTAACTGAAAAAAAATTTGTTTAATAATGCGGAAACAAAGTACAGAAATATCAAGAATATGGGGAAATTGCTTTTATTATCATCCTTGATGTAGTAATTTTCGTGGGCGTTTGGCTAACCGGGGCTTTACAATCATTTTTAAAATACGAATGGAATTCTATTATATTTCTATTCTATTATATTTCTATTCTATTATATTTCCTCTCTGACTTTAAATATGTGAACCCTTGTCGTGTAAATTGACCTTAAAGCATACAAAGTGGTATTGTAATGATGTCCACAAACTTCAACACTTTTTGGTGTTGTTTGAAAATTAAAAATTTAAATTTTTATATATCGAAATTCCGGGAAATTAAGACTTAATTTAGTGTCGTTTAAAGATTGCTGTATATTTGAAGAAATTCCACTTCAATTTGTTTTTAACGTACATATGCCTACAGGTCAGACATCTCCAGCAAAATGAAGTAAACTTTAGCGACTGCCTCTCAGCAGATTTCTTACAAAAACTCTGTGAGTAAAATAAAATTGCGATGAAAAGTTTCTCAAAAAAATCTGTCTTTCGGAATTGACTTTAAACTGTAGGTCCCAGCACTCATGTATACGTGGTGAGAGAAGCTAGGTCGTAATCCTAACTAAAGGGTTGTAATGATCAATTATGTACGTACGAGTCGACTTTAAACTGTAGATCCTGCCACTCATGTATAAAATTAACACGCACACAACATAAGTGGTATGAGAAGCTAGGTTGTAATCCTGGCTAAAGGATTGTAATGACCAATTATGTATTGTTACGAAAATGAAAAATCTGGATACTGGTATTTTGCTTTTACATCGCTTAACATTGAAATTGTAAACAAAAGCTATGTAAACAAAACAATGCAGTAAACAAACCTGTTTACAAATAATTATACTGCTTAGTATAACAACAAACACCAGCAAATCATATACAACAATCATATACAAAAATTCATTTACAACATTACAAGGATAAATGTAAACAAAATACACAAACAACAATAATTAATGTAAACAAGGATGTTTACATACATACATATGACCAATTATGTTCATTACAACCCTTCAGTCAGGATTATTGATCTAGTTTCTCCCTCCACTTATGTTGTGTGTGTTAATTTTATACATAAGTGGCGTGACCTACAGTTTAAAGTCGACTCCGAACGACAGATTTTTTGAGAAACTTTTCATGGCAATTTTATTTACTCTCAGAGTTTTTGCCAGAAATCTGCTGAGAGGAAATCGCCGAAGAAATACTTTTTGTATTTTGTTTTGATGTCTGGCCTGGGGCTCGAACCCTGGCTTTACGTCTAATAAGCTAACACACTACCTACTAGACTACGGCGACTTCAAGGATGTTTACATTTATAGAAATTTCGAGAAGGCGAAGTCACGAACGTTCGTCTTCAAGAACATTCATCAGACTGTTTACCCTGCCTTATAAACGGTAAGACAAAGCAGGCGAGTGAGTTAGTGAAGTTTAGTCGGTTAGTCTTGTGTGAAGACGCAGTGGGTTTGAAGAGATTAATCGTAGTTTGAAGATCTCCGTTACAAAGATCTGTCGAATAATTGTATAATAATTGTTATTGTTTATACAAAGGGTATAAACAGAGGAATAACAAAGAAGAGCAGTTGTTGTTGTTTACATCAAGTTGTGAACTGTGGCACACAGAATTTTGCGAATAATATAGAATTTTAATTAAAACTAAACACAAATTTATTTTTATTTTATTTGTTCATATTTTAAACGTTTTTAAAATGTAAAAAGGTAACAGTATGTATGTATGTGTATGTACGTTATGTCTACTTTTAGGTTAACTTTTACTCTTGGCTTTAAACTTTTTAACGCCTTCAGTGAACTGTAAATGCGCAGTAAATCTTGCAAGTTTTTAAAAAGTGTTTAATTTGTATAGAAGAAGGAGAAGAAACTTTTCGAAATAAATCGTAAAACTTAATTAATTTTTGTTCTTCTTTTTTGGTGCTTTTTACATGATTCTGATTTTTATCGTATTTCATTAAATCATTAAACATTGTGTTGTTATATTCATAAAAAATAAAACATTGTATTTTTGTTTCTGTTTTTTATCGAAACACACAAATCTGAATAGAATAGATATGTATTTGAGGTTATAAACATACATACATATGTACGTATATGAAAAATATGACCTCATCGTTATTTGAGATTTCTTTGCATGTCGCACGTCATCGTTATAAATTCAATTGATTTTAAATGTTTCAAAAGAGAACGAATTTAAATAAAATTAAAAAAATAAAAAAAAAATAAAATTAAAATTAAAAATTAAAAAAAAATAGAAAAAACAAATTATACCGGTTTAAGTTTCATCGGACGAATAAATTGAGGAGTGGAATGAATGATGGAGTTAGCAGTGATGGCATCATTTTCCCTTTCATTTGTAATCGTAATCGTAATCGAGATGAAAAACTAAACACGAAATCCCCAAAACAACAATAAAAACAAAGAAGTAAACCTTGAAATTGTTGTTGTTGTTGTTGTAGAAAACTAAAATCTCAAATAAAATATTCTGTGAATAAAACAAAAATTTATCTAATAAATGTTGTTTTCGTTTGTATCTCATTGCAGCATTTATTTCATTGTGTAGAGAAGTTCAAAACTACAGCAGATACACAGAAACTACATGAACAGAAGAGAACTGAACTGAACGAATAAAGCAAGAATCGACATTTAAAAAATGTGAGTACTTCATAAAAAGTTTTGCTTTTTTTCGTATTACAATATAGAAAAATAATTATACTTTTACGAAAATGAAAAATCAAGATACTGTTGTTTGGCTTTTACACCGCTTAACATTAAAATTATAAACAAAAGCTACAAAAACAAAACAATGCAGTAAACAAACTTGTTTACAAATTATCGTACTGCTTAATATGTATAACAACAAACACCAGCATAAAAATGGTAAACAAGTACACAAAATACACAAAAAACAATAATGAATGTAAACAACTATGTTTACATTTATAGAGATTTCGAGAAGGCAAAGTCCCGAACATTCGGCTTCAAGAACATTCATTAGACTGTTTACCCTGTCATATAAAAGGCAAGGCAAAGCAGGCGAGTGAGTTATTGAAGTTCAGCCAGTCTTGTGTAAAGGCGCGGTGCGTTTGAAGAGAATAATCGTGGTTTGAAGATCCCCGTTACAAAGATCTGTAGAATAATTGTCTAGCAATTGTTATTGTTTATGCGAAGGGTATAAACAGGAATGGGATTTGTGACGCCCTTTATTGATCCGTAAACTTAACTGTTAAGCAAACTGCTTGCTACGATTCACAATCTAATCTAAAAGTTTGCGGAATTATCCAAAGCTTGGAAAACTGGAAAGCTGGGCTTTGGTTGTCGCTCAAATATAGCCTATAATTATAGCCTATAATTAGCCTCCAAATCAAGTTTCTTTTTAGACTTGGGTATTGCTGAAGAATTAAAATTCGTATCCTTAAGTCAAATTTTTATCCCCAGCTCCACTTATTTTAACCAGTCCCAGTTAAACACAGTCTCCAGCCTAGAATTAATCTGTGCTCTTTACAAAGCATTTGGCGTTGCTACTACTATTCGCAACATTGTCACACCCACATGTTTCAAATCTAGTAAAGCCCACATTTATATTCCTCTGTATGTTCCTTTGCCACAGGACCCATATAATTCGAATACTAGTTTCTTTAGCCATGTCATTAAAAGACAGGGTAGTTCTTGTTTAGTTACGAATCGGATGACCGTGTAGAAATTCACCAAATTTTTTAGAAACTACTGTCGGTCTTAGTCCCGTCTGATAAACCACATACTGATCTTTAAACCTCCTTGACATACTCGGTTGAAGTTCCTCGAGAATATTTCAAAACTAATAACCTTTTGCGTTACGTATTCGTCAGTGGTAAACTAAGGACCTGTTTCTGTAAGACAAACAATTTTACTTTGTGTGTGTCCCATATAAACAGACAAGCATGTGACAATCGTTTTGTCTTACAGAAACAGCACATAAAACCCATTTTTCTGCCAGGTATGGGTTCCCACAAGCCTTCTGAATTGGGGTGATCACACCACATGAAAAAAATATTAAAAAGACGCGGCTGTTTAATCCACCACTCACTCGGGATTCATAATTCTTATAATTCCAAGATGGCTGCAAACATTTTCACTCCATTGTGGATTACTCTGCAGTAGAGATGAGCGATATTTTCAAAACTGTGATTTAATCACGGTGATTGATAATTCACTGGTAACAACAGTGATTGAAATTGCCAAATAACAGTTACTAATAATGTCGTTCTTTCAAAATTGTTACATACTCAAATTTATTTCATTTTATTTTGAGCGAGGCAGAATTACTATTAGATGATGCTGATTATTTACTTTTGCCTTTTATAAATGAACTTTCTGTGAAACTTAATTGTCAAACTTCATGTAAAAAAAAATTACATTGAAAATAATAACATTGATGCCACCACTTTGATTTTGTTTAGTAGTCTTTTCGTAGTATGGATCATCTAGTTGTCTCCTTCTTACGACTTAATAAAATACGTTATTGTCATTGTTGTATTATTGGAATACTGTGATCACAATCACTGTTTTAAAGAACAGTGATTAACAAATGAAGTCGCCGTAGTCTAGTAGGTAGTGTGTTGGCTTATTAGACAGAAGGCCCGAGTTCGAATCCCAGGTCAGACATCAAAACAAAAATATGAAAAAAATATTTCTTCGGCGACTTCCTCTCAGCAGATTTCTGGCAAAAACTCTGAGAGTAAATAAAATTGCCATGAAAAGCTTCTCAAAAAACTGTCGTTCGGAGTCGACTTTAAACTGTAGGTCCCGCCACTCATGTATAAAATTAACGCACACAACATAAGTGGTGTGAGAAGCTAGGTCGTAATCCTGACTGAAGGGTTGTAATGACCAATTATGTATGATTAACAAATCACATTCACTAAGAACAACGTTCTTCAAAAATCACTGGATCGCTCATCTCTACTCTGCAGGCAAGCCGCCATCTCTTTAAATACTAAATCTAAGATTGTTAAGCTCAGAATCACCTCAAGAGCGCTTGTTGGGATAGCACATAAAGTACCAGCAATAATAATAGAGGTCATCCTTTGCATCTTACTACATGGCTATGCTGTTACCACGTAAAATAGTATCGTACCTTCGAAGATAAATTCGAAAAGGGGGAACCATTTTTATTTGAAGCTCAGCTTGTTATCCAAAATGATAGCGAGACATTTACCACAAAAACTAATCTCGATATCATCCTAATCATCCTTTTTTGAAGTCGCCGTGGTCTAGTAGGTAGTGTGTTGGCTTATTAGACGAAAGGCCCGAGTTCGAATCCCAGGTCAGACATCAAAACGAAAATATGAAAATATTTCTTCGGCGACTTCCTCTCAGCAGATTTCTGGCAAAAACTCTGAGAGTAAAAATTGCCATGAAAAGCTTCTCAAAAAAAATCTGTCGTTCGGAGTCGACTTTAAACTGTAGGTCCCGCCACTCATGTATAAAATTAACGCACACAACACGAGTGGTGTGAGAAGCTAGGACGTTGTACAATGGGTCAATTCGACCTCCGGGTACTGTACTTGTCACAGTTGACAAGTACACGTCCTCTAACCTAACCTAACCTAACCTAATATATATTATAAATCTTTCTGTAAGTCTGTTTTTTTTGTTTGTTTGTTTGTTGGTTTGTTTGTTAGCCAATCACGCCTGAACGCCTGGACCGATTTTCTTGAAATTTGGGATATAGATCGAGCTTTTGTCGGTGCAGGTTATAGGCAATAAATCTTTTCAAAATTTTGACCCAAAGGGAAAAAAAAAAAAACAAAATTATGTTGTGTGTGTGTATTAATTTTATACATGAGTGGCGGGAAATACCGTTAAAGTCGAATCCGAACGACAGAGTTTTGAGAAAATTTTATTTACTCTCAGAGTTTTTGCCAGAAATCTGTTGAGAGAAAGTCGCCGAAGAAATAATTGTTTATATTTCGTTTTGGTGGAGTTGTCTGAACTGGGGTTTGAGTCGTGGCCTCACGTCTAATAATCCAACATACTAGTTAGTAGACTACGGCGACTACATTTCGATATTATAAAAGATAATGGGGCGAAAGTCAGATATCTTTCTTTTTACTCCTCTAGAGAGCATAGGGTCGCAACAAGTTGATTAAAATGAGCTCGATCATCAGCGTGATGTTTGACTTCGTTCTACTGTAGACGTAGTTCGGTTGTGATTTGGCGTTTCCATATGTGTGATGGTGGTTCCTGCTTCCCTGGGGGTTTCAGTCTATGGCTTTCTTTGTGATGTCTTCTAATTGCTTGCGAAGAGTGTGCCCAAGCCATCCCCACTTGCGCCTCCTTATTTTCATCTCAATTGGTTGCTGGTTTGTATCTGGCCAGAGTTGGGCATTGGATATTAAGGAGGACCAGTATTCTTATTCTACATAGCGAGTCCTTTTCCGTTTAACTAGTTATTCTTGGTCGCTCTATTAATAGAACGTTTTTGTTGAAACAAATTCTTAAACCATCTCCATAGTCCTCACATCTACTCCCACAGAGTAATGAGTTGTAAAAGATTTTTCAATTTACCAGCTTAAAATCGGAATTTTATTGTTTACAATACAACACCATGTGTCACGTGCTTGCTTGTGGCTTCTTTTTCCCAGAGCTTAAGTTTTCTTCTTCTGCGAATCTTTTTACGCGCACAACTCAACGTATATTATTTTTATAATTTAATCCTTTACATTCATTCGTGTCATATTTTCTATGTTTAAACGTTAAACACTGCCTGCCTGCCTGCTCGTATTAAAAAATAAAATGCAAAATAAGAAGAAGAAATAAATGAAAATTTATGCTGTCATAATGTGTCATATTTCTGTCATAAAACATGATTTAATTGGCTTAATTTTGTAAGTTTAAGTTTCAATTACAAACTTAGTATCTATGTGAGCATATTCTCGTGATGATTAATGTACGATTTCCCTCTTGTAACGACGACGACAAACCATATGACATCGTAATGGAAATGGTGATGACGATGATGGCGATAATGATAATGTCTTATGAATTTAACGCCTCATACTACTCTGTGGCATACCACAGAGATAAAGAAAGAAAAATTTAATTCAAGTACTCAAGAAATTGCGTAGAAAATATGGACAAACTGCTGCTACAAATAGACTTGAACGATGAATTAATGAAAGCATTCAATTTAAATTATTTCACTGCAACGATTTAGAAAAGTTGACAACTTTATTAGTGGAAACATGAATTATAGGCGATGGAAAATATGTATTGAAAGTGATTAGGACGGATTGGTTTTAGTTTTATTCCTGTATACTGATATATATCGATTATTGGATTTCAGGGTTATCGATCGTTTTGTTCAAAATCCGATTATTTTTTAGGAAAATAAAGGGTCCGCCAAATAACTTTTTTTTTTGAAAATGCTTTAAAAAAAACTACTGAATATTTTCTCAAATTTCTTTTTTAATATGAAAATACAATCCTTCCGGTTAATAATGGAAAATAATTTCATTCAAATGGCTGCCTCGGCTGGCCATGCAGTAGCCTACACGATCGGTCCAATTTTTAAGCACATTATCGATTGTGGCTTCACGAATATTGTCCGTTAAAGCGTCAATTGTCTCTGGCTTGTCGGCGTAACACTTATCTTTGACGGCACCCCACAAATAATAGTCCAACGGTGTCAAATTGCAGCTCCGAGGTGGCCAAACTACATCAGCTCTGCGGCTGATAATGCGATCTTCAAAAACCGGGCGCAAAACATCGAGTGTTGCTTCGTCTGTGTGGCACGTAGCGCCGTCCTGTTCAAAACTAAATCTTGCCAATATCCTCCTCTTCAATTTTTGTGAACAAAAATTCGTTCAACATGGCCCGATAACGATCGCCATTGACTGTAACGGCCACTACTTGCTCATTTTCGAAGAAAAATGGCCCAATTATGCCTCTGGACCAAAATCCGCACCAAACAGTGACTCGTTTTGGGTGCGTCGGCTTTTCAATGTATGCGTGCGGGTTTTCTGTGCCCCAAATGCGACAATTTTGTTTGTTTACATACCCGCCAAGATCAAAATGAGCTTCATCTGAAAAGATGATTTTTTTTTGCCAAAATCGACATCTTCTGTAAGTCGATCGCAGGCCCACTTAGCGTTGTTGTTCAAGCGTATACACAACCATATTCGTTCAGCGGAAGGATAAAGCTAATTATCTGTCAAATCAGACATGAGCTAAGTGTTACCATTCACGAAATAAGCACTAGTTGAAAAAAAAAACGTTAGATGGCGGACCCGATACCATATACGATAGCGCAATTTTTGTTTATATTTTAATGGGATTATATTGAACATATGGAAAAAGTATCCATCTAAACAAGCCCACTTGTTTACGAGCTAATTGTAGAATATCCACAAGGACTATGAGTACCATACCACATTCAAAAGAAGGTTCCAAGGCCTCTTAATATGTATAATCAGCAATATAGTCACATATGTATAAATTGATATGGTATTGAGAAAATTGGTTTTGAAAAAATTATATTTTTTTTTGCTTGAAAATGCTCTATTAGATCAGTGACCATTTTGGAACATATGAGAAATAGTACACCTACCCGACTATATGCAAATGGTAGTCCAGAGGGTCCCCTCTTTCGAACCGTGGTGTTGGGATAGCTGGAATAATTTTGGGATTTGAGAAAATTTTCTCCCTCCATCCCTCAACACCTTTTTTATTCATTTATTTTTAATCATAATGAGAATTAAATTTTATGTCTGTAGTCGGCAATAATTGCAAAGTAGAAGAATAATCTAAGGGGTGATTTTTTTAAGAGCTATAGGAAAATTAAAAAAAAAATACATAAAATTCAGAAAAATGCATGAAATCTTTATTTGAATCGATAGTACGGTCCATATAATTTAATGTTTGAAGATTATTTCATGCAAATGTTGACCGCGACTGCGCCTCAAATGGTCCATCCGCTTAGTCCAATTTTGGCATACTCTTTCCAACATTTCGGCCGGTATCTCACGAATAAATGCTTCAATGTTGTCTTCCAATGCGTCAATTGAAGCGGGCTTGTCTGTATAGACATGAGCTTTAACATAGTCCCACAAACAATAGTCTAAAGGCGTTAAATCACACGATTTAGGCGGCCAATTGACCGGTCCCGAACGTGAAATAAAATGTTCACCGAACTGGCCTCTCAATAATTCCACTGTTACGCGTGCTGTGTGGCATGTGGCACCGTCTTGTTGAAACCACATGTCATGCAAGTCAAGCTCCTGCATTTTGGGCAAAAAAAAGTTTAGTCACAATAGCCCGAATAGCCGCTTCAGTGGGTCGATTAAACTGACCATAAAATGGAAGAAGCGCGCAATGAACTTTCTTAACAGAGCACGAGTTTTGATAATAAAATTCAATGATTTGCAAGCGTTGTTCGTTTGTAAGACGATTCATGGTTAAATTATAGACCAAACTGAAGATATTTGACAGTGAAACAAAACACGAAACGTGCGTGAGCTGTTTAAACCAGTGTTGCCAAAAAGATAATAGCTAAAAAAATCACCCTTTACATATTGCCGCTGTTAAACAGTTAACAGTGCTCTGTTAATAACAAATTTTGCGCTGTTAAAGGCAAAAAGTGACGCTGCTAAAAGTGTGGGTTTGCGTCTTTGATTTTTAAATTCGTATTTATCTTCACACAACTAACACACGACCTATTAGACTACGGCTACTTTAATCTATTTGTTCAATCCTTTAAAGCGATAAAGCCTATAGGTTATTCCATTTACCATTTTCGCCTTAATCTCCTAAGACCTTACCTACTATACCTACTTGACATTATTATACAGCAAAATCGCTGGATCAACTAGCTTCATCTTTTGGAGAGTACTGCCTGTCGTTGATGAGACTGTTAGAAGTCTAGATACTGCAATTCAGCTAAGATTTCAAATGTTTTCAATGCAAGCTTTAGCTTTTGGGCCATAGAAACAGTATATAAATTTGACGTATGATTAGCAGCTTGTTTTCAATAAATTGGGTCTTATATTAGGGTTTATAACATAGGTTTATTTTTAACGATTTTAATACTCTTATCCTGAAATTAATTGTCTTTTATGGCTATGTTTTGTATTTGAAATGTAAATTTTTTGTGAAAGAAACAAACAAAATCATAAAAAATACTTCAAACTTAATAGTTGTGTGCCTCTCTCTCTATCTCTCTGTCTCTTGATAACGAAATAAAACCGCGTTTAAATTACGTTTTCGTATTGTAGACAACTCGACTACAGTTTATTAGTGTACGTGGTAAATGGAATATAACGGTCTTAAGACAACAGACAAATTAAAATACTTCCTGCTTCTCTTTCCTTCCTTCCTACCGAACGGATTCGAATTCGTGTGACATAATATCTGACGCCAAAAATGTATATGTTCATGGAGTCTCCACAAAGTTTCATTGTGAGAATGAAAGAGATGGAGAGAGAGAAGGCAAATTAAAACACAATATCCTGTCAAGACATAAAAAAAGAATGGGATGAAGTAAACCCACAAACTATTCTACTCGAATGTGTGTATCCTTGTCAAATAACTTTCGATTTTGGAATTTAAAGAAGAATAAAAAAAAACAAGGCGACACTATATGTGATACGGTATTAAATTAATGTTACACCATTTCCCGTATTCTGATTACAAAGATTTTCTTTAAAGGCATATAAATCGTCGCCATTTGCTGCTTCCTTACAAAAATTATTAAAAGTCCTTAAGTGTGTTTGTAGACCTTTTAAAAAACAATTGAATTGGAAATGGTGTAAAACCTTACACATGACATAGTGGTGCTGACGATGACATGATTGAAGAGTTTCTGTCAACAAGAAAGCTTAACTAAGAACTTTGTGTGCTATAAGAAGGCTCTCCTTCTCTCTTTCTCTGTCTCTCTTCTCTTGTTTCTGACTGCCAGTGATGTCAATGCGAACAATCTGTCATGTTTGTGAATGTTTTAAAGCAATTTAAATTTAATTTCCTGTAATACCCTGACAGAACTACAACAACAGCAGCAATAGCAAAGGACTTAAAAGGATCTCTGTGAACATAAAACAGAAAATACTGAAAAACAAAAATCGAAAAAAAAACATTTTCTGACGCCAAATGTTGTTTTTTTTTCGCCTGAGAATTTAAGCGTGCCAATGACTAACCGACACAGTGTCTCTGACTTACTCAGTGTGATTATATGTTTTTTGTCTATAATTTGCCAAAGTCTATGAAAAAAAAGAGAAGGAAAAAAAGTTTATTTGTGGCGTCATAAACAATGCCGTGTTAAGAGAATGAAACATGAAACAGAAATTTTGTTACGACAAATATAATTAAGGACTCAAGAACAATAGGCAGCCGGACGGACATGCTATTATTAAATAACAAAAACAAGAAATCTCAATTATTGCCCGTATGAACGCTTTGGTCGATCAATAACGATTAAGGAGTATGTTATACTGTCGTACAAAAAACTTTTTGAAATTTATTGTATCAAGGTGTACGTGCTTAACGTAATTGAAGTGATTGTGTTCAGTGTTCAGTCTAAAATTTAACAGGAAGTATAGACGACTGAATGAGGCAGTGGTATCTGACAGTTTGAGCACTCCGGCTGATTGAGGTTGACTCGATATAAGAATGAGATCATCTGCGTAGAGAAAATAAAGTCACCCTTGCTCGATAGCAGGTCAAGTTGGAATTGTATCAAGGTGTACGTGCTTAACGTAATTGGAATGATTTTGTTCAGTGCTCAATCTCAAAATTTGACAGGATGTACAGATGGCAGTAGTATCTGACAGTTTGAGCACTCAGCTGCTTGAGGTTGACTCAAGATAAAGAATGGAAACCATCTGGGCAGGGAAAATAAAGTCAGCCTTTGGTCGATAGCAGGTCAAGTTGGAATTCACGGCAATGAATAAGTAGATGAGCTCCCAAGGTGGTGAGTTTCCATGATAAAACAGGAAGACGTGTTTGAAAAGCTCTACTCTGCAAAAGACAGGGTATAGAGAAGAAGAGTCTCTTGTCAAATAGGTTAGGTTATGTTAATGTGGTAGCTTTGATACCAAAAGCTCACTTGAGCACGCATAGCTTCCCGTTGTGACGCTACAGGTGAACGCAGTCTCTGTACTGACCAAGTTTCTTGCGGATCTCAACGTGAACAAGTCTTCTGGGCCGGATGGTATACCACCACTGGTCTTGAAACAGTGCTCTTCGACGCTGGCCCGTCCATTAGCTAAGCTTTTCTGTTTGTCGTATCGTGCCGGTATTTTTCCTTCATGCTGGAAGCTTGCTAAAGTCACGCCAATCCCTAAAAAGGGTGAGGCTAATAACCCGCCCAATAGCTGTTTGTTCTGCTCTTTCGAAAGTGATGGAGAGCATGATTAATCACCACCTTGTGAGGTATTTAGAGTCCAACGGTTTGCTTAATGATCGTCAGTACGGTTTCCGTAAAGGGCGCTCTACTGGCGACCTTTTGGCGTTACTCTCCGAAAGGTGGAATGGTTCCATTCACCGCTTTGGTGAGTCTAAGGTTGTAGCTCTGGATATCTCAAAGGCGTTTGATAGGGTCTGGCATGAGGCTCTGGAGGCGAAGTTAATTGCTTTTGGTGTCGGTAGTCATTTATATATTAGAGTGGTTATAGATGGCGTCTTTTCCGACGAGTTCAGGATAAATTCAGGGGTACCGCAGGGCTCTGTTCTTTCTCCTACTCTTTTTCTCATTTTTCTTAATGATCTTCTATCTATTACTTCGAATCCTATTTACTCTTTTGCGGATGACAGCAACATTTGTCATTCATATTCATTTGATCGGAGGCCGAGTCTTTTGCAGATTGGGGCAAGGAGGTCGAACATGAATGACGCACTCACGAAAGACCTGATAACAATCTCTGAGTGGGGCCGCGCGAACAGGGTCGATTTTAATGCGCGCAAGACCCAATGTTGTTTTTTGACACACCGGCGTGATGCTGGTACTGGTCTTCGGTCATCTGTATCTATGGGTAATGTACATAAATATTAAGGAGTCGGATGCTCTTGATGTTCTGGGCATGAGAGTTAGTTGTGATGCTCATTGGAACGATCACATTTTTCGAGTGTCGAAAGAAGCATTCAAGTGCCTTGGTTTTTTGAAACGGTGCAGAAAATACTTCACTCCATCCGACCTTCTTACTATTTACAGGACCTTTATCCGACCTAGGATGGAGTACAACTCTCATGTATGGGCCGGTGCTTCAAAGTCTATTTTGAAGCTTCTCGACCGCGTACAGGAGAGGGCGAAGGTGCTTATTAATGACAGTAGGGTATCCAACTCTATTGATTTGTTGGAGCATCGTCGCAATGTGGAGTGTTTTTCATTGTTCTATCGGTACTATAATGGGAGGTGTTCTCGAGAGATAAGGGGCTTGGTTCCAGATGATCACATATTTTAACGTGGTACTCGTACTTCTCGCAGAGCACATCCTTTTGTGGTTGATTGTCCAGTGAACCGCACAATGCATTACAGAGAAAATTCATTTTTTGCCCGCACTGCTCGCTTGTGGAATGATCTTCGTGCGGAAGTTTTTCCCGTCAGTTACGATATCGGTAAATTTAAATCAAATGTCCACAAACACTACTCCCTCTTTCCACCTTCCTATAACCTATTTTCCTAAACCTGCACAATGCACTGCATGAGTAGGGGCCATCCCCTGAGTGCTGGCTTTACAAAAAAAAAAAAAAAAAAAAAAAGTTCCTCCGAACCAAGAAGGGAGAAGTTGCTCAGCGCAAGGGCCGCACATCAAATCGTACTAGTTTGACACAAAAATCTAAACTTTTGCTTGGTAATTACCACACAGTGGAAAAATATTTATGTCTTGCACGAGACTATCCAGAAATACATACATAATTGGCCATTATAACCCTTCAGTCAGGATTACAACCTTGCTTCTCACAGCACTTATGTTGTTGTGTGTGTTAATTTTATCCATGAGTGGCGGGACCTACAGTTAAAAATCGACTTCGAACGACAGAGGAAATTTTCATGGCACTTTTTATTTAACCTCAGAGTTTTTGCCAAAAATCTGCTGAGAGGCAGTAGCCGACGAAATATTTTTTTGTACTTAGTGTTGCTGGAGATGTCTGATCTAGGATTTAAACTATGGCCTCACGTCTAATAAGCCAACACATTACCTACTAGACAACGGCGATTTTATCATTGGAGTCAAATCTGTTTCTACCGAGCCATTTCGTTAGGTTTGGATACAAAAAATAGTTATTCGGGAATAAATAAATAAGAGAGCGAAATGAAGTCGCCATAGTCTAGTAGATAGTGTGTTGGCTTTTAGTTGCGAGTCCGTAGTTCAAACTTCAGCTTAGACATCTCAAAACAAAGCGAAATATGGAAAAGTATCCACGTTCCATCCTTTTCTTAATTGGCCATTAGCAATCCGATTATTGGCTTGCGTGCTGCTTTAGCACATCCTTCCAGGCGCCTATCATCCACGTTTCATCCACATTCACAGTTATGAAATTGCTGAAGAATTCGTGCATGTTACATACATACATACATAATTGGCCATTACAACCCTTCAGTCAGGATCACGGCCTAGCTTTTTACACCACTCATGTTGTGTGCGTTAATTTTATACATGAGTGGCGGGACCTACAGTTTAACGTCTACTCCGAACGACAGATTTTTGAGAAGCTTTTTCATGGCAGGTTTATTTACTCTCAGAGTTTTTGCCAGAAATCTGCTGAGAGGAAGTCGCCGAAGAAATATTTTCATATTTTCGTTTTGATGTCTGACCTGGGATTTGAACTCGGGCCTTAAGTGTAATAAGCCAACACACTATCTATTAGACTACGGCGACTTCTTAATTAAATTCGTGCATGTTGCGACGTCGAACACTTTTACGAAGACATTTTCTCCTCAAACCAATGGTTGTCAAACTCAAACTAATGGTGTTTTCTTTTCTACCAAAAAAAAATGTGCATTTTATTAACGCAAAATGCAATTTTGCGTTTGTTTCTTAAAAATGTTTCGCCCTCTAAAAGGGTGGTATGTTTTATTCTAAATAATTCGCACTTGCCAATGGTGGAGGGCATTGCATTTTATGCCCTGTATAAATCGAGAGTGCTGCTAATGCCCTGTAAAGCAGATGACTTTTGTTTATTTACAGGGCTACCAGATGAAATTTAAAAAAAGTCGCCTGGTATTGTTATTCAATTTGAAGTTAATTTTTTTATTGTTTTGTGGAGTAATCTTAAGGAAATATAACATTATTAAAGCTACATGGTCAGCAATATAAAAAATTGCACTCAATGTTAGAACAGTGTTAAAATACTTTTTTTTTTTGTTATAAAGAAAGCGTGCAAAAAATGAAGTCGAAAAATTAGCGATCTGGCAACACCTTTGAACAAATTGGCATTTCCTCATTCATTTTCTTAATAAGTGGTAAACACAGGGCATACCCTTTATTAATATTTGTGTTATGTTCTTCTCAAATAAAAAATGACATTACAACAGGGTTGGTCAAAATTGTTTTAATGCATCTTGTAAGAGGGTTACATTTTCTTTGTAGAAAAGAAAACACCATAAATGCCGCAGTTTGTTCAAATTTTCACAAGAATCAATTGACAGATTATGGGATGGAATCCCATTTAATATCAATTAAAGTTGCCACTACGATTGTTCTGACTGCAATAGAAAATCACACTCCTAAACTTAGGGGACCTAGCAATTGTTCTCATTTATTTAGAACTTTATTTAAACAGTTATTTGATCAAATTGCCACACTAGTTAGTTTAATTTTAACAACTCTATGTACATGGAATTTTAATTTAATATTTTTCTTGTTTTTAATAATTAAACGGCATGTAGACACGCTATTTGCTGCTGCCTGCCCCAGGCAGGATTTTTTATTTTGCCATCAATCAACCAAACGACCAACACTGGCCATTCAAATTAAAATATTTGTACGTGTAAATGATGGAAAACAAATAAAGGGTGATTTTTTAGCTATTATCGTTTTGGCAACACTGGTTTAAACAGCTCACGCACGTTTCGTGTTTTATTTCACTGTTAAACATCTTCAGTTTGGTCTATAATTTAACCATGAATCGTCTTACAAACGAACAACGCTTGCAAATCATTGAATTTTATTATCAAAATGGGCTCTTGGAAAGTTGGCCGAAGATCCACTTCTTTATCGAAAAATTGTGTTCAGCGACGAAGCTCATTTTTGGCTCAATGGATACATAAATAAGCAGAATTGTCGATTTTGGAGTGAAGATCAGCCAGAAGCATTGCAAAAGCTACCAATGCATCCAGAAAAAGTCACAGTTTGGTGCGGTTTATGGGCTGGTGGCATCATTGGACCGTACTTCTTCAAAGATGCTGCGAATCGTAACGCCTTTAGACTATTTTTTGTGGGGCTATGTTAAAGCTCATGACAAGCCCGCTTCAATTGACGCATTGGAAGACAACATTGAAGCATTTATTCGTGAGATACCGGCCGAAATGTTGAAAAGAGTATGACAAAATTGGACTAAGCGGATGGACCATTTGAGGCGCAGTCGCGGTCAACATTTGCATGAAATAATCTTCAAACATTAAATTATATGGACCGTACTATCGATTCAAATAAATATTTCATGCATTTTTCTGAATTTCATGTGTTTTTTTGAAAAATTTTCCTATAGCTCTTAAAAAATCACCCTAAGTATATTTGTGCACGAGTACTAAAGATTATTTGCTCCATAAAAATTGAAATTTACGCACAGGTCTAGACTCTGGAGGGTGGGGGGGAGCACATGAAATTATTCGACCCAAAGGTATAATTAAATGTGTTTTAGCCAAAAAAATATTGTAATATTAGCGTTGAAACTGGTGTTAAAACGTTTTAAAGGTGATGATACCCATTTATGGCATCATTACTACGCGCGGTAATAATGGGTGGTAGTTAGTCAGCTACACAGTCAGCGTATGGAGATGATTGTTGAATGGTGTATGGATGGGTTTAACTCTTAAATAAATAATCGTAGGCAATTTTATTTGCTATTATCACCCAGCGAGTTATTCAGAAAAGATTTAGAATTGAAGTCGCCATGTCAGATACTACTTATATAACTTTAGCCGGAAATGTGATTTTAGCCTTGAGTTGATAAGTTCTTCGAACTCATTAATGCTTGTTTAATTGATCATTACAACTCTGTAGTTAGGATTACGACCTAGCTTCTCACACCACCCATATTGTTTGTGTTAATTCCTCCTCTATGAATGGTAGAACATACAGTTCAAAATTAACTGCGAACGTCAAATTTCATGGAAATTTTATTTACTTTCACAGTTTTTAACAGAAGACTACTGAGAGGACTTATAGAAACAAACATTTTTAGTTCATTTATTTCAATTAAATTTGAATGAATCCGTTCAAGAAATCGATTAAAATTATAAAATATTGTAGAAAGCGAAATACAAACTGAACACTAAATGTTATCGATTACACAGCCCTGCAAATGGGAATTTTTTTTGTGCAACCAAGATGGTTCCAGGTGTTCCCGAAGGCATTTTGTGCGCTGAACACGAATCTGTAAGTAGGGGGTGGGTTTATGTCAAGGGATGCAATAGAAAAAGAAACACATTACGGAGGTCCTTAAAAACTATTGGATCCGCCATTTTGAATTTTTTAAATGTGAATGAAGATCTGTAATCAGCGATCCCAAAAACCCCTGAGTAACAATTTTCAAGTAAATCTGATTAGTTTTTAAGGACCTCCGTAATGTGTTTCTTTTTCTATTGCATCCCTTGACATAAACCCACCCCCTACTTTAAGGGTGCATGCAAACAATTTGACTTTGGGCTCATTTTAAAGAGCAAAGATCAATTGTCAATTTCAGATAATAGCGATGGTTCTAGCACGTCAGTGTTTAGCTCTACAATTTTTCAAAAATGGCCAAAAACGCTATTTTTAGCGGTTTCAGTCTCTTTTTTCTCGAAAACCTAACAGATTCGTGTTCAGCGCGCAAAATGCCTTCAGGAACACCTGGAACCATCTTGTTTGCAAAACCCATGCAGGGCTGTGTTATATGTATACTAAGTGTAATTTATCGAATTTTATTGTTTAATTTATCGAAAGTGTCCTATATCATACATCGCCTCGTTACTCGTTTTTGTGGTCGTTTGTTTTTAATAGTAATCAGTACCACAAGTTTTGAGGCTCATAAAGCGGTTAAATATGTCCTGACATAGCTCAACAACGTTTCTTTCCTATAATATCCAAAGGCACTAATTTTGTGAATGCCTTAACTAGGCCATCAGTGACAAGATTACCTTAAAGTGGCTCGATATACATATATGCCAAGGTCGTTTAAAAGCATCAGAATAACAATTCAATATCTTCGAGAATTTTCAGCCCAGTGTGAACAGAGTGAGGGAAATCACTCCCCGTGACCAGGTAGATAAACTTTCACGTCATTGATAGAGCCAGAACCTCTCTGTGGGGTAGGAAGAGAGATGATTGGAAGGGTATACTCAGCGGAAGGGTGTCTAATGGGTTTGAGGCAATCAAAATTGTATTAGGTAATTATAGAGTGGGCCATCAATCGGTTTAAATTTAAACCATCGGTTATTTTGAATCTGGTAATGCTTAAGTCACTCTATTCTGCTACAAAATTCAGTACAGTGAACGTGCACTCCACTGAACGTAATGAATCGATTTACGCTTGAGCAACGTTGGGATTTATTGGAAACTTGGGCCAACGAGAAACTGCACGATGATGTTAATTTGGCCAAAACAAAAAAATAATCTTTTCGAATGAAGCTCATTTTCATCTTTGTGGGTACGCTAATATGCAAAATTGCCTTATTTGGGGCTCAGAAAACTCACATGTGGTCTTACAGAAGCCAATACATCCACTACGATTGACTGTTTGGTGCGGCTTGTAGAGCGGAGGCATCATTGGCTCATATTTCTTTGAAAATGAGGATGGCGCAACCAAAACGGCCAATGGAGACACCTATCACACCATGATACCGATTTTTTTGTACCCCCTCTTAATGTTATTGATGAGGACGATGTTTGGTTTCAATAGGATGGTGCAACTTGCAACACATCTCATGCCACAAACATCTCATGCTTCAAACGTTTGATAGTCGTTGTTTAACTAGCCAAAATGGTGATGTCAATTGGCCGCCAAGACTCTACGATTTGACGCCGTTGGATCATTTTCTGTGGGGCGCCTTTAAAGAAAAGTCTGTATAACGACAAACCAGAGACAATTGAGTATTTGAAGGCCAACATTCGTGATGCCTTTGCCGAGATGCGATCCCATACACTCGGAAAAGTGCACGAAAATTGGTCCGATCGAATGAGGTACTGTGAGGCCAGTGCGGCAGCCATACATATGAAATACAATTTCATTTCTAACCGGAACAATTGTACTTCACAACAAAATAATAAATTTTAGAAAAATTTCAAACCGTTTTTGTTGATTATTGTATTTTTAAATTTAAACTTTTAAATGGGCCACCCTATACAACCGACCTGATGCTAATAAAAGAGTCTTTTAGCGGGGCATCGTCTCGAAACCAATATACAGATTTTGTGATGATGAATCATTCGAACACTTACTTGAAACTTGTGAGGCGTTAATGCATTCTTGATCAACATCCTGAAGTTTGTTAGTTCAAGAGGTTTAGGGGAGATATTTTTTGGATATCCTATATAGATTGAGGATAGACTTAAAGGCCTATCATCTAAAGTTCTGCTGAATCAACAGAATGGATGCAATAAATTTGCATTTCAATTCTTCATTTCTTCGACGTATGAGCCACCACCAATTAATAGTTTCGATTCACATTGAACCGTGATCTCAATAGCGAGATATCTACTCTAAAATCACCAGTAGTGGTTTCGTAGAAGTCGTCGAAAGCTTAGTCGTTGTCGGAAGAGTAAATGATGAACTTTAGGGAGTTCCTTTAAGAAAAGTCTCTTTAAGGTAAATGTACAGGGTGGGCCAAAAGTCACGAAGGGGTTTAGTCGTTTAATCGTTCTTGGGAATCTCGTGGCTTTAGTTCTTGCACTAACTGCAGCTTGTATGGGAAAAGATGTAAATTTCCCTTTAATATTCTGCGTAAAGACCGCCGAGACATTTGCAGCTCAGCAGAGCGCCTTCGAGTTGATGTTTCAGGATTCTCCTCAACACTCTCCAGAACGCGTTGAATATTTGCTTCATTAATTACAGAATGTGGTCTTCCGCTTCGTGGAAGATCCCTTACTGAGCCTTGTTCCTGAAAACGTGTCACTAATTGATTCGGATAGTGAATTCCGCACATTAAAATGACGACGATAGGCTCGTTGAGTTTGAATTATTGATCGATGATGTTCAAAATAAAGTTCTATGATTTTGGTTCGCTGGATAACGTTGTAACCTTCCATAATTAATCTCCCAAATTTATTTTACAAGTCCTAAAAAGAAAAATAAAAAAAAAAATTAAATTAGAAAAGTTATTAATTTTTCAAATCCCTTCGCGACTTTTGCCCCACCCTGTATATGATTGAACGACTCCACTTAACATTAATGGCGCTACCAAGCGGCCTGACAGATGCGTAGTTTACATTACTTTAAATCTTTCATAAACAATAATTAATACTCGTATATGGCCTGAGTGGCTTCTATAAATGTTTGCTGGACAATTTTTGCAGTTGTGAATAAATTTGAAATTAACAGTTAATGAACCTCTGGCAACCTGTTGCTAAAACCGAGAGTGGGAAATTTGTAATTGAAAGTGTCAGATGTGGAATGTGCGATATGGAATGTAAAGGATCATAAAATTATTTGCCATTCCATAATGAGACTGTTAAATGGCCTGTTTGTAAGAAGGAGACAACAATACAACTTTGCGTGTAAGTTTCAGCAACAGTGAGAAGTAGTACAGGAAACTTGAAAAAAAGAATACCGTTGAGAATTTCCGTTAAATGTACTTCCGTTATTAAGAAGACTTTCATTGCTTTAGCTTCTTATTTTCAGTGTTATTTTGTTTTTTTTTTTTTTCTTCCGCAAATTGTTGGGGGATACCCCCTATCCTATTGCTTTACATTCTTATTTAATTTTATCTTTCTCAAGCATGAATTTTGTAATTTTTTTGCTTCTGCTTCTTCTTGGTTATAAACTCATTTACCTACATTTGCGACATGCTAAATTTGCTTAAGAACAATAACAATTTAAAGAATAAAAAACAAGGAAAAAAAACTTAATGTTCTTAAAACAATATTTTGCAAACGATATTCTTAACAATTACTCGTTATTCTTTTGTGCATATGATTACGAAAACAGTGCCCCAGTGAGGGAATGATACCACACACTACAAAGCTGTTGAAAAAAAATATTTTTCTATACAAGCAACTTTTTGGATATGGCCACTGCTTATGAACTTTAATATATTTGAACTGGGCAGAGTGAAGGAGAAGCTTTATTAGATTTGGAGCCAAAAAATGTTGAAAACGCTCCCAAAATTTTGAAAAATATTCAAGATAGTGCACTTAATGTGTCAATACGTCGAAGAGTGGTCAAAAAATTTTAAGTAACTGAGTCGGTTATCGGCAGTAGAGCTCCTGTGCGTCAACGTAGCGGTCAGTCTTTTGACAACATTCCTGCTGTCAACGACCAGACACCAGACCAGTTTACTCAGTTACTCAAGTCAGCAGACCATAGAAAACGCCGGCAATTCGTTTATTCCCATCTGAGTGGCTTGATGAATGTGCAAAATAGTTGAATTTGGGTCTCAGAAATGCTTGAGCAATAACACCAATCAGAATGAGCAACTCTGAATTTTGATACGTGAACGGCATTCGTTACAGAAACATGATAACTCAGTTCTTATTGTTTCAACTGGACGGCATGTATTATAGTTTCAACAATAAGGCGCCCCCTATCACAGCACTCGCGTAATAATCGATTTTATTCTGTGAACGGCTTTCCCTACATAAACCTGATAATGGAGTTCTATTTGTTTCGCTTCACCAACACACATGCGGCGCCCCCTATCACAGCACTCGTGTAATAATCGATTTTGTTCTGTGAACGGCATTCCCTACAGAAACCTGATAATGGAGTTCTATTTGTTTCGCTTCACCAACACACAGCGTGCGTGCAGCAATTGATTTTTTGCAGCAACGATTTCCAGAATAAATTGTCTCAGAATATTCTGAGATGCGGTTTAACGCGTTGTCTTTGGAGTTTTGTGTTTAAATCGATAATCCAGAAACAATTCCTGATCACAAGTTTAAGATCCTATCGATCGAGTCTCCGTTAAGAAACAGTCACATATCTGTGAAAAAATCTTGGAAAATTTCTTGAAAGGAGTACTGGCCTGTCATTATAGCCGCAGCATCAATTAAAAACAATGCGTTGTTTTGCGTCTCCGTTTAAGTTGACATATTAAAACTAGGAAACCTTCTCTTCCATATAACTTACCATCGTATACTTATTCTTTAAAGTCTCCATACTTCCATTCATTAATTCATTAGACTCATGTACTCACATACATACATACATACATACATCCATGTATGAACGTACGAATATTATGTTTTGAGTTCTTTTATTTTTTTTTTACCCATGTTTGGATGGATGGCTGGCTTGACTGGCATTAAATCCATTCATGTGCAACAAATTTGTGCGGCACTTGTAATGGCTTTTTTTTTTTTTTGTTATTGTTGATCTTCTTTTTATACTCTTTTTGTTATTGATGTTGCACAATGAATATTTCTTTTTTATTATTGCTTAACAAAGTATTAATATTGTTGCAAATATACAAACACACACACATACACTCACTCATATTAATAGCTGTTGCAAGTAGTTGCGTATTAATTAAAGACCATATGGGTCATTTCAATTTAAACTCATAAAATAAAAACGAAACAGAACAGAACAGAAAAAAAAAATAAATAAAATAAATTAAGAAATAATAACAGATTTTTTAAACAGAATCTCTAGGAATTTTTGAAAGCAATTCTCCAAATCGTAATACTATGTTCAGACATGCACTTTTATTGAGTCAATATTCGGTTTATTGATTACAATATTTTAAGTGTTTAGACCAGTGTTTATCATTTCATAGCACAATTGTGCGGAGAGAACTCACACGCAATCTTGTGCTTTATGATTTAGTTGTCGATCAGACTGCGACAAGAACGCATGTGCGGTGGATGCATTAGCATTTTATCTCGGAATGACACTCAAAAACTATTTTATGTTAAAAGATGCTAATATTCAATGCCTTATATGTATGTTATAAAACATTTAAAGAATGTAGGGAATATGTTCTTAAAAGACATTTTGTATGTTAATATGTAAAAAATGGATTTTTTATTTTTATTTATCTAAAATTATTAAGCCGAACATAGATAGTTTTATGTATGTTGATGAAATGAAAATCAAAATAGCGTATATTACTAACACTTTTCTATGGCTGTAAATAAATAAATTCTCTCACTTATTTTCTCTCTCTTACTCACTAATACATAACCAAAAATTTTTTGGTAACCCTTGGTTTAGACATAACAATATACGCAGTTCAGCTGCTTATTCAATATTCATTTGACAGCTGGTAAACAAAACAGCTGGTTGTTTCAACAACATTGTTTTTGTTTTGTTCGTTTTTTTTTTTTTTTTTTTTTTTTTTTTTTTTTTTTTTTTTTGTCGTTGTTGATATTTGAGTTGTCAAATATCAATAGAAAGTGTTCGGAAAATTGTAATATGCTCACTGAACGTACTTATGACAGTGGTGTATTTTAAGTTTTAATCAATATTATAACAATTTATGAATTTATTGAGCAATAATTAATTGACATTTTATATGAAATATTGAGATCAATAATGCCGTTTATTGCGATTTACTCAATATAAGTGCATGTCTGAATATAGTATAAGGGACGATCTCCAAACTGATTCAATATGATAGTGGGATGGCATGTTATAGTGGTTAGTGTTTAAATAGAAAAAAATTAGAAGACCCTTCAAGATAATAACACCAAGATGGGATAAAATAGTAGGGTCAGGGGGCGATACCTCTTGGGAAACAGTGAGACTCATTAATCAAAGTTCTACTACGTAATATCCAATACAGAGTTAGACACTAGAGAGAAAGAGAGAGATAGAGAGAGTATTCAGATATATGGGGACACTCGCAAGTAATTTCCATGTGGACTGTGTTTACTGCTTCCGATGTCTACAAAATACTGTATACGATTCGAAGTAAATGCTGGAACGGTATCATCAGCAAATCATACGTACCATACATACATACATAATTGTTCATTACTATCCTTCAGTCGGGATTACGATCTAGTTTCTTACGCTACTTACGTTGTATGTGTTAATGCTTTATACATGAGTGCCAGGAACTACAGTTTAAAGTCGTCTCCGAACGACAGATACATATTTGGAGAAACTTTTTCATGGCAATTTTGTTTACTTTCCGAGCTTTTGCCGGAAATCTGCCGAGAGCCTGTTGTGGAAGACATTTTTTTTTTTTCACATTTGTTTAGTTGAAAATGTCTGACCTGGGGTTTAAATCGTGGCCTCATGTCTAGTCTACTAGACTACGGCGACTATAATGCAGTATATGGTTCGAAATAAATGCTGGAACGGTATTATCAACAAAACATTCATGCTAATTATCCGAGCAAAAGTCGCACTAACGTATGTATTCTTTGCTTCATATACAATTGTTAACCTTAGGTTTCGTGGAAGCGTTGACTCAAGCTTCTAGCCAATGATTGGAGTCTATCTTATACAATTTAAAGTCTAATAGGCTTACGTTTGACTAACGAATGTAAATTTTTGCAATTAACGCAGCAAGAAAAGTGCTATGAAATTAGTATATCAAGACTTGTATCGGGTTCTAACAAGAACTTTCTATTGATAACGGCCATTTTGTCAAAAGTTGCCTGTCAAATTAGTTGCCATTAATTCAGTGTATTTTCCTAAATCATTAAGTCGCCGTAGTATAGTATAGGTAGTGTGTTGGTATATTGAATGTGAGACCACGGTTCAAACCCCAGGTCAGACATCTTCAATTAAACGAAATATGATAAATATTTCTTCGGCAACTGCCTCTCAGCAGATTTCTGGCAAAAACTACAAATAAATACAAATTGCCTTGAAAATTTTCACAATAAAATCTGTCGTTCGGAATCGACTTTAAACAACGATTACCATTTCATAGCACAATTGTGCGGAGAGAACTCACACGCATTCTTGTGTTTTTTGATTTAGTTGTCGATCAGACTGCGACAAGAACACATGTGCGGCGGATGCTTTACCATTTTTTTCAGAATGACACTCAAAAAATATTGTATGTTAAAAGATGCTTTTGATAATATTCAATGCCAAATATATTTTGTCGCATAGTATAATTTTTTTAAATGCTTTGGAATGCTTGCTTTTTCTCTATTAATAAAAAATGGTTTATTATTTTTTTTATTTTTATTTATCTAAAAACATGGTCTAATTTTTAAGCCAAAGATGGATATCTTTACGATCTTTTAATAAAAAATGGATTTTTTTATTTTATTTTTATTTATCTAAAATTATTAAGCCAAAGATAGATAGCTTTACATATGTAAGTTGATAAAATGAAAATCAAAATAACGTACATATATTACAAACACTTTTCTATGGCTGTAAATAAATCAATTCTCTCAATTTATTTTCTCTCTCTTACTCACTAATACATAACCAAAAAATTTTTGGTAAACCCTGACTTTAAACTTCAGGTCCCGCCACTCTTGTATAAAAAATTAACACACACAACACAGGTGGTGTAAGAAGCTATGTAGTAATCCTAACTAAAGGGTTGTAATGGCAAATTATGTATGTATGTATGTTTTGCTAAATCATCATAGACGGATATAGCATTCAACAATAAGTGTAAATAATAAAATTTGTTTTCTGTACGGATCTATTTTTCATAGCCCGTAAAAAAAGAAGATTATCGAATTAGTAGATAAAGGCCTACGGCTATCTCGAAGTTATACTTACTAAAGTTAATATTGTGACTACGTCTCATCCACTCTTTGTTAGTTGAAACGTACAGCTTACTTTTAGCCTCTGTGGAGAAAGTGTCTTCATTGCTTTTTTTCCAATATCTGCAAAGGCCGCAATGCAATCTTCCAGTGTTTGAACCATGGTATCAAAAACATCATTCTTCGAATAAAATCTTTAAAAAATCTGTCTGAAGCCTCGTCTAGTACTCATTGGTTGAAAAATATTCTTTCCAATTTTAGTTGGTGACCGTTCCGCACTGTATTTTCATTTTTATAGGGAATGAGGGCCCGTAAACAACGAAGATTATCGAATTAGGGACGATAACAATGTACATTAGATCCAAAGGCATCTAATGTATCACGAAAATGCCATCCGTTTGGTATGGATTTAAGACTAAAACTGGCGGTGCTATCGGTACATATTTCTTTAAGAACGACCTCGACTACTACAGCAGCGAGCATTATCGGTCGGTGATTATTAGCTTGACTGAAATTGAATGATCTGGATATTCTGTACAAGCGATTTGAGGGCATGGCCAGCTTACAGCCGTTCTCAACGCTAACATAACCTATGCAAACGGTAAAATTCAGCCTGATTTAACCGTCAAAGTGATAGAAAATTGTATAATTCAGATGCAGTCATTTGAACGATGTTATATTTCGCATATAATGGCATAAATAAGTTTTTCAAATTAATAGAAAATTTCGATGATATCTCACACACACTCTGTTTTATATACAGAAATTTAAAGAAGCGCACGATAACTACTTGGTATATACATACAGTTTTTACAACCATCGGCATAGATAAGAGCGGCCAATGACAGACCTGGCAATTGCTTGGTGCCAAGTCTGGACAAAACAATATTCAAGAAGTATTTTTAAGTACACATTTAACTGACCTCATACAGTTTACCAAAGCCGTAACGATTAGAGAATAGGGGATACCCTTTTAGAAAATTAAATTAAAAAATTTATTTTAATTTCTTTAAAAAAATAAAACGTCGTGCAATTAAACATTTTATCGCTCAAATATAAGATACTTTTAACTCGTAATTACTGTAAAAAGGGTGTTTTATTAATAATAGTGTTATAATTTATATGAAAACCATGCCTTATTTAACTGTAAAAAACACACTTTATTTGTGTAACATTTTTTTTGCTCATGAGTGTGTTAAAAAAAGCGTTGACTTTAATTTTCCGCTAAATAATGTTCTAAAACATAAAAGATAATAAAAAACACAAAAAAAAAAAAAAGAAAATTTAATTGAATTTAAAAAAAGACAAAACTTTGATGTCATGTTCATGCATCATCATTCTCTTCATTATTGCTGTTATTGTCAGCATAATGTCAACGACGTTATGAGGACAAAATACTGATGTTTCATACACTAAATGAGTTTCAATTTGTTAAAAAAAAGAGGGAAAAACGAGGAAAAAAACTTTACAAAAGGGGTCTCAAATTAACCTAATTTGCCGTTAATTATTTAGCAACAAATTACAAATTGTCTTTATCTACCATACATACATATGTATGTCCGTCTGTCTGTCTTTGCTAATTGTTAAAGACAAGTTATTTTAAAAACTTATTTCATGTTTTTTTTTATTTCTTTTCTAAGTAAATTATTAACGCTACAGTACTGTAGTATAAGAGCTAGAAAAACGGAATAACACACTTTGCTTGTACGCGTGATGCTATAAACACAATAAAAGCAACGCAGCAAACGCAGCAATCTCTCAAAAATAGAGTACATGGCTTTATAATTAAGTGATTATTTTAAAGGCAGCGCGACAACAAGCTGCTGCATTGCTTTTGGGATAAGTAGACTTTTAAGACGAAGCTAATTGTTTTCTTTAAATGAGCAACAAAAAATTTTCTATATAATCGGATAAAAATTAGACTTGAGGGGGTGATATAGTGGGCTGGATAGCCATGATATCGAGGATTCCAAAACAGTTTTCCTTACGCTCGAGGTTTACTTGGGACCGGAGATATAGGCGACGAAGCTAATTTGTTTTCTTCAAATGAGCAACAATCTCTCAAAAATAGAGTACATGGCTTTATAAGGAAGTGATTATTTTAAAGGCGGCGCGACAACAAGCTGCTGCATTGCTTTTGGGATAAGTAGACTTTTACTCGCAGCAATGAGGGAATTAGTGCTCATAGTGAGAGGAATTGTACTGGCAATGCGAAGATTAATGCTGTCAATGTCAATAACATACATATATGAAATATGGGGAGATAAAAACGCAATGTATGAAATATAACGCGAAAGAACGTTTTAGTGGGATAAGTGATAGTGATAAGGAATTCATGAACTGTTTATTTTTTATTTGTTTTGCTTATACTTTGCTGCCGCTGTTTTCGTTATAATTAATGCGCATGCGACTTGCCTTAGGCTGCAATTGCGATTGGTTGTGTTTGCTGCAATTGTTGTACTTGCTGCGTTGCGTTTATTGTGCTTATAGCATGACTTGGTCTATTTGTACTCTAGTGTCATGAAGAATAAATTACATACATACATAATTGGTCATTACAACCCTTCAGTCAGGATTACGACCTAGCTTCTCACACCACTTATGTTGTGTGCGTTAATTTTATACATGAGTGGCGGGACCTACAGTTTAAAGTCGACTCCGAACGACAGTTTTTTGAGAAGCTTTTCATGGCAATTTTATTTACTCTCAGAGTTTTTGCCAGCAACCTGCTGAGAGGAAGTCGCCGAAGAAATATTTTCATAATTTCGTTTTGATGTCTGACCTGGGATTCGAACTCGGGCCTTCAGTCTAATAAGCCAACACACTACCTACTAGACTACGGCGACTTCAAGAAGAAGAATAAATTATGTTACTAAAATGAGTACATACATCACAATCTATCGGTGTTTAGCCTTAATTATAATGAAAATCTAATCGTTTCGATAGTATACGCAATGGCAAAATTGTTATGCTTGCTGCGTTGCGTTTATTGTGTTTACAGGATGTCCTATTCTGTTTGTAAATGAGTATATACATCACAACCTATCGGTGTTTATCCTTAATTATAATGAAATTCTAAGCGCTTCAATCATATGCGCTTCTTCTTAAATTTCTCACATCAAACTTCTAACAATCATTTTCAATCTGAACCTTCCACCGACGGTTTATCTATCCACTTTTTCGATTTCTTTCAGGTACTATCTCAGCACCTTTTAGCTTTAAAGCAAAACAATCGCAGATAGGGCTTATATACATACATATGCTAAGATGTACCATTCTCTTGCAAACCCCAATCGCTCCAAATGTTTTCCATGCGCAGCATTAGCGTCAATTAAAGAAAGATTTTCGTCTTATGAGGGAGAGTCTTGCTTTGAACTGATTGTGCAGACTGGAATAGTGTATGTGAGCAAGGATGATCTGCCGTCTTATCTGAATCTGACGTTATTAGCTTTACTTATGCGTTACCAAAGTAGATAAATTCTACAACTATCTTGTGGTTATAGTTACCAAAGGTTCACATTGCAATCAAGTCTCGTCCATTCTTTGTTCGTTAAAACTAACAGCTTAGTTTTATTCTCTTCATGGTTTTTTTTTGATATCTGCAAAGGCCGCAATAAAATCTTCCAGTGTTTGAACCATGGTATCAAAATCATCTTCTTTTTGAATAAAATTTTTAAAAAATCTGTTTGAAAGTCCCGTCTGGTATGGAATAATTGAAAAATATTCTTTCCAATTTTAGTTAGTGACCCCTCCGCACTGTATTTTCATTTTTGTATGCAGTCCCAACTCAAACATGCTTCTAAACACAATTATAGTTAGAGGACTGTCAAAGATTGCCTTCTAATCGACGAACATATTTTTCGTAAGTCTCCTCAGGATTTGACAAGGTGTAAATATTTGATTGGTGGTTGGCGTTCCCAATTAAGGCATGTCTCTAAATATCCTTGTTGTGGGTAGAGGAGTATCAAAGATTGCCTTGTAATCGACGAACAGATTTTTCGTAATTCCTTCCAGGATTTGACGCGTTTTATATATTTGATTGGTGGTAGATTTGTCAGACCTCAAGATACGCTAGCTCGTCTCATAAATTGCAAGACCAAACAGAGACAGATAAATGATTCTGCATCCATACTATCAAATTTTTATATTTCAAATTTTCGATAACTTGCCTGCACACATTATGTATTTTCCCGATAATTACTAGCCTTATATCCCTTAACATATTTCTGCCACACAGATATGACTCAAATCTGGCAATATTGTTCAAAACTTTGTGATATTTTTCTGATGAGCAATTTCGTTTAAATAATATGAAAATGGAAACTGAAAAAATTTAATTCGAATTAAAAATGTCCTGTAAAAAAGGCAGTTGTAATCGATTCAATAATACCGTTTTCATCGCCCATGTATTTATTTTTTTATACATGACACACACTATGCTTTCAAAGCTATTTTTATTTGGTCTTTAGTAAAACCCAAGTTGACACCTCATCGCCAAACTGTCCCTTGTTATTTTTTTCTATTATTTTTTTATGTAAAATTTAACCGCCATGTGAGACATTCTATAGGTACGTACATACATACATACTGTTTGTACACTTTTTTTGTGTGTCAGAATTAAATAAAATATTTAAAAAAATTAATCATATTTGCTGTTGTAATTCAATAGAGTCTCCATATATTTAGAAACAAAATGAAAAAGAAAAAAACTGTTATTGGCACTAATTTACACTTGATATAATAATTTGCGGTCGCGGTTTACGCTTTAAAGGCATATAAATAAGAAAACTAATTTTTTTTTTATTTTCAGTTTATAAAACAGTGATTTCCATAAGAGTAGTTTGTAAAAATTTGAAGAAATTTAATAAAAAAAAGTAAAAAACAAACAAATATGAAAATAACAAGTATTTTTACTAAATATGCCCTCTATAAATCGGTGAAAATGCGATAACATGTGAAAAGGTGTGGTTTTCTGACCTAGTGAGTCCGCTAGCTATTCGATCAAGAATTCCAAACCAGTTTTCGTTATGGTCAGGACACCCTTGAGATCAGAGATCTAGCCGATGAAGCTTACTTTTCTATACGAGCAAAATAAGTGCTCTTTATAAATCGGTTAAAATTCGATCACATTTAAAAGGTTGCGGTTTTCGCACCTAGTGGGCTGGAAAGTGATTGGTTGAAGGATTCCAAAACAGTTTTCATTATGGTCCGATAACCTTTGTAACCAGAGATATAGCCGACAAAGCTAATTGTTTTCTTTAAATGAGCAACAAAAAATTTTCTATATAATTAGGACCAAGTCGGATAAAAATTAGATTAGACTTGAGGGTGATATAGTGGGCTGGATAACCATGCAGGCCTTGCGCTGACCAACTTCTTCCTTTTCCTTGATTTTGGTGGAACTTGGTTAGTACAGGGACTGCGTTCACCCGTGGCATCACAACGTGGACCAAGTCGGATAAAAATTAGATTAGACTTGAGGGTGATATAGTGGGCTGGATAGCCATGATATCGAGGATTCCAAAACAGTTTTTCTTACGCTCGTGGTTTACTTGGGACCGGAGATATTGGCGACGAAGCTAATTTGTTTTCTTCAAATGAGCAACAAAAAGTTTTCTATATAAATCGGGCAAATTTACCTCATTGCAGTTGTTTTTTTTTCGTCAATGACTTGCGTTTTTGTCTATGGCTGGCATTTTTGGTGTCGATGACTTGCATTTTTTTGTAGTTGGCTTATATTTTTTGGTTGATGACTTGCATCCTTTTGGTCGATGACTTGCATCCTTTTGGTCGATGACTTGTATTTTTTGATTGAAGATTTGCATTTTTTGGTCGATAACTTACATTTTTGGTCGATGACTTACATTTTTTGATTGAAGACTTGCATTTTTTTGATCGATAACTTGCATTTTCGGCCGATAACTTGCATTTTTGGTCGGTGACTTGCATTTTTTGGGTCGATGACGATGCAAGCTTATATCTCCGGTCAAACTGTTTTGGAATCCTTGATCTAATAGCTATCCAGCCCACTAAATCCGAAAGTTGCATCTTCTTAAATTTTATCTTTATTTTTTGATTATTATTAGTAAAAATACTACGAACGTCATTTGGAAATCACACACGTACTAGTTGGTTCCATGAGGACATGTATTACTGCCGTAGGAAAAGGGAATTGAATTTATGATCCCTGAGGTAACATGCTGAAGGCGCCGTGGTCTAGTAGGTAGTGTGTTGGCTTGCTTATTAGACATGTGGCCTCGGTTCAACCCAGGTCAGGCATCTCCGACTTCCTCTCAGCAGATTTCTGGCAAAAACTCTGAGAGAAAATAAAATAGCCATGAAAAGTTTCTCAAAAATCTGTCGTTCGGAGTCGTCTTTAAACTGGAGGTCCCGCCACTCATGTATAAAAATTAACGCACACAATATAAGTGGTGTGAGAAATTAGGTTGTAATCCTGACTAAAGGGTTGTAATGACCAATTGTGTATGTATGTATGGTAACATACTATTAACCTTCTACTTATATAAGCTGCCCTATTGAGCAACCCTAAGGTAATTCAATCTGCACATGTTTAGAATCGATTCTATTATTGCAAAGTTAGACGGTATTAATTAATGTTTTTTCGGATCTACATAGTAAGAATTCGCCTGGGCTTAAAACCATATCTTTTTTGTTATTGCACTCGTTTAAATGACCCTTCATTCGTCCTTTATAAATATTTTTTATTTCCTTCACTTTGGATGCCATGTACATATATTTTTGTTATGCACTGTAATAGTTTTTTTTTGTAAAATTTATTTGTAACATTTATGGCAGCCTGTGGTGTAGATGATGGTGTCAATGTTGGCATTAAAACATGACAAGACTTATTAAAACCGATTTAAAAATTAAACTGTTGCGGACGCTGTGTGGACGATATTGTGTTGTGTGGATGAAAAGAAGTTCAAATGACACCATTCATCTCTCCAACGGTCAATTAAATAGGATTGCTCATGCTAATAAATGTTTAATTGAAATAAATTTTAATCTGTTTTTCCAAGCAACAACAACAGCAGCAGCAATACAGATTAAATCATTTTCTTTCTTTTTTTTTTTATCAGATTTTTAGCATTTAATGTCACTTTTAATTAAATCCCCACTTTTTCTTTCCTTTCTTTTCATTACAGTTTTTGAATTTATAGTTTTTTATTATCGAGAAGGAGGGACAACGTACATACAATACAAATTTTTATCCGTAAAAAGGGAATATTAAACGGCAGACAATAGTGATAGAGAAAATCGACAGAAAAAGAAATCAAAATGCCGGCGGAAACTAAAACAGCCACCGCCGCAGAGACGGAAACACCTACAAAGGGTAAAAAGTCTTCAAATAGTAGTTCAAAGGCTGCTTTAGCCCGCATTACCCTATTGGATGGTTCTATTTTAGATGTAACCATAGATGTAAGTACACATTTACCATTCACATAGGCTTATACGAAATCAATTTTAATTTAAAAATTTCTTTCCATTTTCCAATTTTGTAGCGTAAAGCCAAGGGCCGTGATTTATTAAATTCCATTTGTGCTGGCCTTAACATTTTAGAAAAAGACTATTTTGGTCTGACCTATGAGACACCGACAGATCCAAGAAATTGGTTGGATTTGGAGAAGCCAGTATCAAAGTTTTTCCGTAGTGATCCTTGGGTATTGAATTTTGCCGTCAAATTCTATCCACCCGAACCCTCACAGCTGCAAGAGGACATTACGCGTTATCATTTGTGTCTCCAAGTGCGCAATGATATTTTAGAGGGTCGTCTACCCTGTACCTTTGTTACCCATGCCTTGTTGGGCTCGTACTTGGTGCAATCCGAAATGGGTGATTATGATCCCAAGGAAATGCCCGATCGTGGTTATTTGAAAGATTTCAAAATTGCTCCAAATCAATCGACCGAATTGGAAGACAAAGTAATGGATTTGCATAAAACACACAAGTGAGTACAGGAGATTATATTTTCTAAATATTGTTTTACAAGGATTTCAAACAAAATGTTTTTTTTTTATTTTTATTTTATTTATTTTCCCATTACAGGGGACAATCACCCGCGGAAGCTGAACTACATTATTTGGAAAATGCCAAAAAATTGGCCATGTATGGTGTGGATTTACATCCAGCCAAGGATTCCGAGGGTGTAGACATTATGTTGGGTGTTTGTGCGTCTGGATTACTGGTATACAGAGACAAGTGAGTTTTAAATTTGGAAAAACGTAGACATTTTTTTACAATAATACATACAACAACATAATTGGGCACTACAACCTTTCCGTCAGGATTATCACCTAGCTTTTCACAGCACTTACATATGTATGTTGTTTGTGTGTTAATTTTTTATACATGAGTGGTGGGAGCTACAGTTTAAACACGATTCCGAACGACAGAGTTTTTGAGAAGCTTTTTCATGGTAATTTTATTTTACTCTCAGAGTTTTAGCCAGAAATCTGCTGAGAGGCAGGCAGTCGCCGAAGAAATATTTTTTTCATATTTCGTTTTGTTGGAGAAGTCTGACTTGGGGTTTGAATCGTGGCCTTTTCTATTTCCATGAAGTCTGTTTATATTGTTGTTGGCATATGCATATGGGATCCCTATCCGTATTATTCGGGGGTGTCATAGAATCCAATGTTGTCGGTATTGGTTTTAAAAACGACAAAAATTTTGCTTTGGTGTCATGTCATATGCATAAGGGATCCCTATCCGTATTATTATTGCCATAAAATTTGTGTTACCCTATCGGAGATCCTATTCGCTATTATATTGGCTGTAACCTTATTAATTAATTACGCATGGCAGCTAAATATCACACCTGCTATTAGGGTGTGTGAAATTGCAGTTTTTTTGTATCGTGTGGGACCATCTATCGGATTCCATCTATTGATTCGTTGATTATTTCGAAGCTAACAATACTTATGACATTTTTTTCTGTTACATAATTCAGTATATTATCTCTATTGAACGTAATGAATCGATTTACGCTTGAGCAACTTTGGTGTTTACTGGGCCAACGAGAAACTGCACGATGATGTCGATTTTGCCAAAAAAAAAAAAAAATCATCTTCTTTTCGAATGCTGAAGCTCATTCTCATCTTGGTGGGTACGTTAATAAGCAAAATTGCCGTATTTTGGGCTCAGAAAACCCACACGTCGTCTTACAGAAGCCAATAAACCCATTACGAGTGACTGTTTGGTGCGGCTTATAGAGCGGAGGCATCATTGGCCCATATTTCTTTGAAAATAAGGACGTTGTAACTATTACGGACAATGGAGACCATAACAACCAATTTTTTTGCACCCACTCTTCATGGTATTGATGTGAACAATATTTGGTTTCAACACGATGGTGCAACTTGCCATACATTTCATGCCACAATCGATTTATTGCATCAAACGTTTGATGGCCGCTTAATTAGACGAAATGGTGATTGGCCGCCAAGAGCTGCAATATGACACCGTTAGACTATTTTCTGTGGGGCGCCATTAAAGCAAAGTCAGTATAACCACAAACCAGAGACAATTAAGCATTTTAAGGCCAAAATTCGTGACGCCATTGGCCGCCAAGAGCAGCGATTTGACACCGTTGGACTATTTTCTGTGGGGCGCCATTAAAGCAAAGTCAGTATAACCACAAACCAGAGACAATTAAGCATTTTAAGGCCAAAATTCGTGACGCCATTGGCCGCCAAGAGCAGCGATTTGACACCGTTGGACTATTTTCTGTGGGGCGCCATTAAAGCAAAGTCAGTATAATGACAAACCAGAGACAATTAAGCATTTGAAGGCCAAAATTCGTGACGCCATTGCCGAGATATGAAGATTAAGAAGTCGCCGTAGTCTAGTAGGTAGTGTTATTAGACGTAAAGCCAGGGTTCGAGCCCCAGGCCAGACATCAAAACAAAATACAAAAAGTATTTCTTCGGCGATTTCCTCTCAGCAGATTTCTGGCAAAAACTCTGAGAGTAAATAAAATTGCCATGAAAAGTTTCTCAAAAAATCTGTCGTTCGGAGTCGACTTTAAACTGTAGGTCCCACCACTTATGTATAAAATTAACACACACAACATAAGTGGTGTGAGAAACTAGGTCAATAATCCTGACTGAAGGGTTGTAATGACCAATTATGTATGTATTGCCGAGATGTGACCCCACATACACTCGAAAAAGTGTACGAAAATTGGTTCGATCGATTGAGTTAGTGTGAGGCCAGCCACGGCAGCGATATGAATGAAATAATATTCCATTTCCAAACCGAAACAATTGTACTTCACAACAAATAAGTTTGGCAAAATTTCTAACCGTTTTCGTTGCTTATTGCATTTTATAATTTAAATTTTTAAATGGCTCACTCTATATATTTACAACCAGTCCCTCACTTCCGATGTGGTCCATTTTTCCTGCAAAAATATTTCTTTCTCGTCCAAGCGCGAACAGAAACATTTTTTTCTAAAATTTTATTAAATAGTATTCTCACTTTCCCCTTTTCACAACCCTATTTACTAGTAGTCGCCGTAGTCTAGTAAGTAGTATGTTGGCTTATTAGACGTAAAGCTCGGGTTCGTATCCCAGGTCAGGCATCAAAACGAAATATGAAAAAAAATATTTCTTCGGCGACTGCCTCTCAGCAGATTTCTGGCAAAAACTCTAAGAGTAAATAAAATTGCCATGAAGAACTTCTCAAAAAAACTGTCGCTCGGAGTCGACTTTAAACAGTAGGTCGCACCACTCATGTATAAAATTAACGCACACAACATAAATGGTGTGAGAAGCTAGGTCGAAATCTTGACTGAAGGGTTGTAATGACCAATTAAAAGGAATTTACTAGTTCTAACAAAATTTTCTAGATTCTGAAAATACAGTTTTCGTCGACCGATGTGAACAAGTGAAAGACTTTAGCATTTCACTGTCACTTTAGCTTTTCTGTAAATGAGGTTGTAGTAACGCACACTTATTTCATTTTATAAAGTGATGTATGTATTATGTATAACGCAAGTCTAGAGATTACGAGTATTATTTATGTTTTAAGTAAATGACAATAGTTTGTTTTTGTTTAAAAAAATATTTCTTTTTTGTTTTGACATATTTTAATAGATTGCGCATTAATCGTTTTGCTTGGCCCAAAATTTTGAAAATCTCTTATAAACGCCATCATTTCTATATCAAAATACGTCCCGGTGAGTTTGAACAACATGAGGTAACCATTGGCTTTAAACTGGCCAATCATCGAGCGGCCAAAAAACTATGGAAATCATGTGTAGAACATCATACGTTCTTCCGTTTAATGACACCGGAACCACCAAATAAATCTGCACTATTTCCACGTTTCGGTTCGAAATATCGTTATTCGGGACGTACTATGTACGAGAGTCGCAAGAATCCCGTAGATCGTGAGGCACCCAAATTCGATAGAAGTTTGTCGGGCAGGCGCTTAACATCGCGTTCCATGGATGGTAAGTGTTAGGAATTTGAAATTGTTTTGTGTTTTTAAAAATAATTTGAATTTTTTTTGTTTAAAGCCTTGGCTTTAGCTGAAAAGGAAAAAGATTCCCAAAAACGCCATACTATGGGTCATCCACCAGAGCATATACCCGATTTGGATTCACCACGCAGCCGCAGTCCTTTGAAAAAAGATAAAAAGGATAAGGTAAGCTTAGATTTTTAAGATTAGGTTTTGTTTTTCTTATAAGAATTAACAAAATTATTAGAAATTTTTTTTCTTTTTTTGTTTTGTTTTGGTTTTCATTGAGAAAATTGTTAAAAAACCTTTCTAAATTGTTTCTTTTTTACGTTTTAACCTTTTATTACTATTTCCTGATTTTGTTTTTTCTATTGTAATTGGAAACAAAATCAATTTTACCTTTAAATCCTTTATCCTGGTTTGATTGTTTGGATATTTTAACAAAAAAACTATTGAAAACACTAATTCCCCCCCTCATATAATAATTATTTGCAACTCCCTTTACACACACACACACAAAACCCACTTACATATACTTACACCTTTCCAAAAACACACACAACAATTTAACACTTTTTTTTACACTGATTTATTATAAATAAATTATTTTTTAAAAATTATTAATAATTACATTAAATCATTATACAACAACAACCACAACAACAACAACAACACGCTTTAAAACGCGTTTATTTTTCTCTTTTCCTTTTCCTACATACATACAACACTTACCCATCCATATACGTACACTTTGAATTATTGAATCATAATTGAAATGCTCTTCCATCTACAAATATTAACGATATAAAAAAAAAAAAAACGTTAAATGATTATGTTGCCCTGGTATTTACCTGTGTATATGTGTATGTTTCTCCAAAAAAATACATTTCAAATACAATCTCCTCATGGTCATAACTTAGTTGATACGTGAATCAAGCACTGGTACTGCTTCGGCTTCTTCGCAGAGCTCTCTTGAAGGTGATTACGAGACAAATACCGGTGCTGCGGCCGATGCTGCCTCAGCAGCTGCCGCCTTTATGGGCCCTGATCAGGTTAACAATATCTTCTAACATTTCTGCTATAATTTTTCTTTCCTTTTCTTTTATTTTTATTCTGTAATTACTTGGCATTTAGTTTTTTTTTAGTTATCTTTGGTTCTCCTTGAAATTTAGTTGAGTGTTTTAGTTTGCATTTCTTTTGGTTCTTTTTAGACTCACTTATATTTTATCCTGCTGTATAGGAGTTTTAATAATTCTGAGATTTTTTTCTCTCACTTTTTAAAAAAAAGTTTTATCGAAAATAACGAAAATATCGATGATCTGCTGTAAGATCGAAATTGATTTCACTTAAAAAATCATTACAATCTATGGTTTTTTAAGCATTTGATTACTTTTTTGTTTGGTTTCATTTTGTGATTTCATAAATATTTATTTCAAAATTCCTTAAATACTTAAAAAAATTTATGTTCTGTAAATATTTTGAAAATATTTAAATAATTATTTCTTTCATTTACATTTTGTCGTCTTATCAATCAGAAATATCAATCAATTCAAATCTATTCTTTGTGTTTATGTTTATCTTTAACTGCTTTGTATGTAATAATTAATAATAATAATAATAACAACAATAATTAACTCATTTTAAACTTCATTATTATGTACATACATATATAATATAATTAATGTTTTGTCTTATTCTTATTCCCTTATTAATGTAAATGATTTTATATGTATTTTAGTTTACTGCTCTCTATTAGCGATTTGGAATTCTTTTTTTACTCCATTCGAAATTTTTAGTCCAAATATTTCTCGGTAAACAAAATTAAATTCCTTTTATTTTAAATTTTCAAAATATCTTTGGGTCTTTTACTGTATATTGGCCATTACAACACTGTAGTCAGAATTACAGCCTAGTTTCTGTCGACTAGTTGATTGTAAACTTCGAATTATATATTTGAAAACTTTGTTCACGACAATTAGCTGCACTCATCGCATTTGTTTGCAAATTACTGAGTGCAGTTCGACGAAAGCAATATTTTTTCATATGACCTTTTTTCAAGTTGTTAGAGCAGAGGTTTTGAACTCTAAGCACTCTACCACCTTCTAGACTGTGGCGACTTTTACAATTTTCGTCTTATCGCATAAAATAATTATGATTTAAAAAAGTGACGCTAACTTGTGTTTTAACTTTGAAAATCTGAATTAATGGAGAAGTTATTATCTATTATATTATCTATTATCTATTTACTGACAATAGCTGGTTCACAGCTGTAATTATAATCAGGCAAATTGAATTGTTACTTTATTTATTACAAATTACATCTAATTATTACAAACTGAGTAACGTAGACCTTATGCAAGATGTAGTGTAACAGACCAGAGACTCTTATGGCAATCGAACCCATGACCCTCACGCTAGTTGTCTAGCACATTACATTAGACTACCACGGCATCCACTAACAGTCAGTTGTTATTATTTCTTTTCGACAAAATGTTTTTTAGGTCTTCAGTGAACCCATAGGCCGCAACTCTTTTCTTTAATCAAGAACGATTCATAATAAAAACTCAGACTTATACCTGAAGCTTTCCTTGTTTTCGTTGGCTCAAGCTTCCAGTGAGTACAAGAAGCTTGCGACCATTGCTGTAAGCTTTTAGAAAGGCGGCTTATATTATTATATACTTGTACATAATTGGTCATTACCATACCTTCAGTCAAGATTACGTGCCAGCTTCTCACACCACTTATGCTGTGTGTGTTAATTTTATACATGTCGACCGACAAATTTTTTGAGAAACTTTTTGTGGCAATTTTTTATTTACTCTCAGAGTTTTTTTTTTTCGGATATCTCCTGAGAGAGTCACTGAAGAAATATTTTTTCGTATTTCCTTTCTTTGGAGATGTATGACCTGGAGTTTGAACCGTGGCCTGACGTCTATTAAGCAAACACACTACCTACTAGACTACGGCAACTTTATATAGATTATTTCCTTAGTCAAATTTTCATGTGGGTGAGTCCATATTCAAAGTGTGTCGCTTAAAGCCTGAGAATAGAAATAAAAAGCCTGAAATAGAATATTAACCCTCGCTTTCCTATTTGCGTTCATGATCTATGAATTTTAAACAGGTCCATAACGTGTTTAGATTCTTTCAGGTTATAATGGTATGTTAGTAAGTTAATTAAGAACTACTGCTTATGGCTGAGCTTAATCTAAGGAAGCTAGATTGGTTGGTCAATCAAGAATTCTTTTACAGGAAATCCTCTCTCTAGATCTAAATAATACAGATCAATGACAGGGAAAGTCAATAAGCGTCTACAATGTTGGAAAGATCATTCCCCGAAAGTCCAATCTATTTACATGAGGCAATATTATTAGGCAATGATTAAGCATAAAATCTTTTATGATTACAAAGCGATTAAAGCTGCCCCTTCATATCAGTAGACCATTTCGATGTTCAATTTTCTTTAAAAGCGAGGCAAGTGGTTACCGATAGTATCGGCAGTATGCGAAACCATCAACTTAATGTCGTCATATTCATGTTGCCAGCTAAGAGGAATGTTTCCCTAACTTATGTATATAGAAATTATAAGCATTTTTTGAAAAGAAATGAAGTCATATAAAAAAATTTTGAAGACGTTCAAACTCGATCGGATACACGAATCTTTTCAACTTTTGTTTTCGATCCCGCCATACACAGTCAAAGAAAAAGTCTACATACACCACTGTATGTAGACTTTTTCCCTGTCATTTTTATCAAATGAAAAAAGGTGTTATAGCGTTGTTTAAGACAGTTACAATTAAGAATGTTTGAAGACAAAAACGAATATAATAAAATATTACCTCAAAATTATAAGAAAACTACAAAGAAATTACCAAAAGAAAGTCTTTATCCTGCGATGTATGTATGTAGGCTTTTTTCTGTGGCTGTATGTCTTTATTTGATCCTTCTCAATATGACCTATGTCTAGAAATGAGGGATCATTATGAATCTGGTCTAAGAATCTGCTGCCAAAGGATACTGCATTGCTCGGGCTCAGATCAATAGCCTGATTACAAACATCAGAAGTGATTACTTGGAAACCCGTATAAGCACACACTTTAGAAGTGAACAGATGATTGCTTAAAAATTATTGGGTTTGCTTTTAGCGAAAATTTATATTCATTGTAATTTAGTTACACAAATTGAAGTTTCGAATATATTCGAATTTAAAATTAAAATTGTTTTCAAGTTCTTTAATTTTGTTTTTTTCTTTTCTTTTATTATAAAATCTTAAAGCATTTTAAAATACATATAAAATCATTTGTATATAAAATCGCAAATATATTGTTAATAATCATATAATATAATCATATATAATACATATTTTAATTATAATAGGATTTGTGTGATTCCATTAATTTACCATTAATTGGCGTCCTAAGCAATGATTTAAATATTTCCAAATTGTCTCCAATAAACACTAATTAAAAACAAATTAAACTGTTTACATGTCTCTTTATAAGTTAGTTACACAATATAATACAACTCACTAATACAACACCAAACCATCATTATTCATTCATTCATTGTACCTATCTATACACACACACACACAAATCCAAGTTGCATATAAAAATGAATTTTCGAACTTAATTTTTCTCTCTCAATTCAAGCTTTTTATTTATTTTATTTTTATTTTTGTTAAGCTTAATAGTGAGTGTCACTCTCTCTCGCTCTCTCTCTCTCTCTCTCTCTCTTTCTCTACAATTGTAAATGTTAGAAAATTTAAGTGGTATGAATATTTTTTCGAAGATCTTTTTTCGAAGTACCCGTACTCTTAAATTTTTTTTAACATTTTTAGAATTGCCACCAGCAATGCTAAAATATCTCGCTTTTAGGCTTCTTGTTTTAAATGTTTTTCCTATCATTTATTTTAATTTATTTTTTTTAATCTTATTTTGTTTTCTCTATATTTTGTATGTTTAAGCATGTTTATAAATAAAGCTTTATGTTTTAATTGTCTTCCACATAAATACATATGTACCTACTTTCGTAACTTAACTTCCACATGGATTTTTAATTTTTATTTTTGTTTCCATTTTTTAAAATTTTTTTTTCGAAATAAAGGCTGCTGAAGAAGCTAAACTAAAGGAAAAAAAACAAAAGGAGAAGGAGGAGAAAGAGCGCAAAGAAAAGGAAAAGAAAGAAAAGGAGAAAAAAGAAAAAGAAGCCAAGGAAAAGGCGGCTAAGGATAAGGCCGCCGGCATGAATGGTAACTACATTACATTTTTTTTAACATTCAATTCTATTCTAAACTCTAATCTTGCTATGTTTCCCTCTATTCAAGGCAATGAAGATTTGAATGATTCTCAGAAATCGGAGAAACCACGACGTGTAAGTATATTTAATTTCTATACAAATATTTTAAAAATAAATTTTTATTTACAATACTTATTTGCATTATGGTAATATGTTTTGTAAGTCTTTTAAAAATCAAAGTAAAAGTAAGTCGTGATGTTTTAAAGAAAAAATAGTACGATATTCACAGTATAGGTTTGTTTTAATAAATTATTGTTATTAAAAAAACAATATTTTCATTTAAAAAATATATTTTTATTTAAATAAATATATTTTTATTTAAATTAATATATTTATATTTAAAAAAAATATATTTTTATTTAAAAAAAATATGTATATTTATTTTTTATTTAAACAAAAATTATTTTTTTTTAAATAAAAATTATTTTTATTTAATAAAATTTTGTTTTATTTAAACAAAAATATTTTTTTTTTTTAAAAAATTATTTTTATTTTAAAATTTTTTTTTTTTATTTAAAAAAATATTTTTATTTAAAAAAGATTATTTTTATTTAAAAAGATATTATTTTTGTTTAAAAAATATTATTTTTATTTAAAAAATATTATTTTTATTTAAAAAATATTATTTTTATTTAAAAAATATTATTTTTATTTAAAAAATATTATTTTTATTTAAAAAAATATTATTTTTATTTAAAAAATATTATTTTTATTTAAAAAATATTATTTTTATTTAAAAAATATTATTTTTATTTAAAAAATATTATTTTTATTTAAAAAATATTATTTTTATTTAAAAAATATTATTTTTATTTAAAAAATATTATTTTTATTTAAAAAAATATTATTTTTATTTAAAAAATATTATTTTTATTAAAAAAAAATATTATTTTTCTTTAAAAAATATTATTTTTATTTAAAAAATATTATTTTTATTTAAAAAAATATTATTTTTCTTTAAAAAATATTATTTTTATTTAAAATAAAATATATAAAAAAAAATATTTTTTTTTATATATATTTTTTTTTAAATAAAAATAATAATTAATAATTTTTTTTAAAGAAAAATAATTTTTTTTAAATAAAAATAATATTTTTTAAATAAAAATAATATTATTTTTCTTTTTAAATAAAAATAATATTTTTTAAAGAAAAATAATATTATTTTTATTTAAAAAAAATTATTTTTCTTTAAAAAAAATTATTAATTATTATTTTTATTTAAAAAAAATATATATATAAAAAGAAATATTTTTTTTTTTTAAATATATTTTTTCATATTTTAAGTTTTAAGTGTGTTTATTTTTAATACTAAAAAATGTACAGTTTGGAAATAAGGTCTCCATACATTTTAGAAAATTATATTATAATTTTGATAACTTGGCATGAAATTTTCTATCAATACTTAGGTTAGCTTAGATTAGCGGAAAGTCGCCGTAGTCTAGTAGGTAGTGTGTTGGCTTATTAAACGTAAAGCCCGGGCTCGTATCCCAGGTCAGGCATCAAAACGAAATATGTATGAAAAAATATATTCCTTCGACGATTTCCTCTCAGCAGATTTCTGGCAAAAACTCTGTGAGTAAATAAACCTGCCATGAAAAAGTTTCTCAAAAATCTGTCGTTCGGAGTCGACGTTAAACTGTAGGTCTCGCCACTCACGTATAAAATTAACGCACACAACATGAGTGTTGTGAGGCCGTAATCCCGACTGAAGGGTTGTAATGGCCAATTATGTATGTAGATTAGCAGGTAACTTGCCGTTCACAGGCAAATTCACTCGGTCGCCATATGGCACATTGTGTTATCCAGTGTGAGGTAAGCCCCCTTGTCATGATCCGTTAGTGGTGGTTTTAAATAACCTTGAGCTTCGGATGAAACCGGACAGTTTCCTTGGATGTTCAAACTTTCTGTCACCCAAAAACCGTATCAATACTTAAACTATTCAAGTTTATTTAATAAAATCGAAATAAAATGTAAAAAATAAAAATAAATTTTAAAAATTTATATTGCGGGCCGTGCACGTTGCTTTTTGTTATATAGGGCGGGTGATTTAAAAGTTTAAATTTAAAAATGCAATAAAACAACAAAAACGGTTTAAAATTTTGACAAATTTATTCTTTTGTTGTGAAGTACAATTGTTCCAGTTAAAAATGGAATATTATTTCATTCATATGGCTGCAACGGCTGGCCTCACAGTACCCCATTCGATCGACCCAATTTTCGTGCACTTTGGCATTCAATGGCATCACGAATGTTGGTTGGCCTTCAAATGCTTAATTGTCTCTGATTTGTCATTATACTGAATTTTCTTTAACAGCGCCCCCACAGAAAATGGTCCAACGGTGTCAAATCGCAAGCTTCTTGGCGGCCAATTGATATCACCATTTCAGCTAATTAAACGGCTACCAAACGTTTGACGCAATTAATCGATTGTGGCATGAGGTATGTGGCAAATTGCACCATTCTGTTGAAAGCAAACATTGTTCACATCAATAAAATGAAGGGCGGGTACAAAAAACTGTGTTGTCATGATGGGATAGGTGTCCCCATTGAGCCCTTCTTATTTTCAAAGAAATATGGGCCACCTATGCCTTCGCTTCATAAGTCGCACCAAACAGTCACTAGTAGTGGGAGCATTGGCTTCTGTAAGACCACGTGTGGGTTTTCTAAGCCCCAAATATGGCAATTTTGGTTACTAACGTACCCATCACGATGAAAAGATGTTTTTTTTCCGAAAAGGTTTTTTTTTTTCGGCAATATCGACATAATCGTTGGCCCAATAAATCCCAACGTTGCTTAAGCGTAAATCGATTCATTACGTACAGTGGAGATAAGATACTGAATTTTGTAACAGAATAGAATGCCATAAGTATTGCCAGCTTCGAAATAACCGATGTTTCAAATTTAAACCTATAGATGGAACACCCGATACATTGTCACCTTGACCATAAGCGATGGGATTTATGGTAGTCATGGTTTAATTACAATTTTTCACATATGCTTACATTTATTATCAATCATGGTGCAGTTCCTCGTTTTCCCAATAAATCCCAACGTTGCTTAAGCGTAAACCGATTCTTTACGTTCAGTGGAGTATACTGAATTTTGCCAGATTCGAAATAGCCGATGGTCCAAATTTAAACCGATAGATGGCCCACATAATACAACACAGTTGAATAAATAAGTTAAAATAAAAAATCATCCTCTCACGTATCAACTTAGTTGTTTAATTTGATCGTCGATTGAACGATGCAATCAACAAATTGACTTTTGTATGTAGACTTTAGTTGCTAACTGTACTATTTTTTTTTATAAATTTATATTTGTATTATTTTTTATGTATGTTTTTTTTTATATTTTTCCCTAAATTCTTATTCTTATTTTTTTTATTTTATTTTTTTCCATTTTCTTTTGTTTCTTTTCTTTTCAAATTTTTATTTTGATTTCCAACTTCATCACCATCTGCATAAAAAAAAACCTAAATAGGGCGTAGGTTTATTCTCTTCGGGTCGCAAGAGCAAGAGTGGTTCACCATCTAAGGATGGCGGCAAGGATAAAAACAAATCGTCTAGACCTGGTGAATTGGAATTGGTAGCAGCCAGTGGTGCTGGCGATGCTGCTAATGCAGATAAAAATCGTGGTTCAACTTCTCCTGGCTATACGAAACCTTACGAGTACACCGAAGGTGATGGTGATACCAGTCCCACACGTAAATCTTACATTCCCGGTGGCTTCCGTTACGATCAGGATCCTGACGGTAATCGACGTGGCCAAGATGGCCAAGAGCAATTGTCACCCGGTTCACAGCAGAAGAAAATTGGTTTGGCCTTTAACTATGCTCCCGGTAATGAAGAAGACCTGAAGAAACAAGCCGAAAAACTTAAATCCGTACAATTATCACCACGCACTCGCGATAAATTAAATAAAGGCCAACTATCGCCCCGAACAAAGGCGAAATTATTGAAAGAAGCCAATCTTTCGCCTGCCACAAAAGCCAAACTGCAAGGCAGTGCAGTTGATGCGGCCGCTATACCTTTAAGTGATGCCCAAAAACGTTCATATTCACCCTCTAAAAGTCCTACACAAGGTTATGCTTCGGGAGCACCTGGTAGCTACAAACCTTTGGTGGATCCCACAACTGCCTTCTTGGATTCTGAGCGATACAATAAACAACCCGCCTATGTCGGTCTTGTAAAGCCTAAAAATCAAGTGAAAGTAATGGTCATCACTTCGAAGTTTGATCCGAAAACCAAGAAAATCGATGCTGAAAATGGTTTTGTAGAACATTCTGCCGGTACCTTGGATTCGGCTACTGGCCATATTGAGACCAAGTATGGTGTAATTGATCCCAAGAAGGGTACACTTGTAACTACGAATCCTGCAACCGGTAAAAAAGAAACTTATAAGGGCGATATTGATCCTCAGACTGGCAATATTCATTTGTTGCATGGTGTTATCGATCCCAGGACAGGACAACCAGATAGTTCTTTGGGACAAATTATAGCCTTTGCCCCGCAAGTGGTGAAGATTACCTCTGTAACTTCTAAATTCGATCCTCAAACGAAGAGAATTGATAGTGAAAATGGCTTAGTAGATCACTCAACTGGCACTTTAGATCCTGCCACTGGTTTAATTGATTCCAAATACGGTTTAATTGATCCCAAAAAGGGTAATTTGGTTGTTGTAAATCCTAGTACCGGCAAAAAGGAAACCCATCAAGGTGAAGTTGACGGCCAAACAGGTAATATACATTTCTTAAGTGGCGTTGTGGACCCCAAAACAGGCCATGTGGACAACTCATTGGGACAAATATTGGCAATTACTCCCTTGGAAGACTCCCCCAAAAAGGTTAATGTTAAGATAACCGTTAACACAGCTAAATTTGATCCGAAATCGAAGAAAATCGATAAGACACACGGCAGAGTGGATCATTCTACGGGTAGTTTAGATCCTGCTTCCGGTCTTATTGACTCTAAATATGGTTTGATTGATCCCAAGAAGGCTACTTTGGTGGCTCTTAATCCTAAGAATGGCAAAAAGGAAACCTATCAAGGAGAAATTGATCCTCAGACTGGTGATATTCATATGGTAAACGGTGTAGCTGATCCAAAGACCGGACGTTTGGACAACTCCTTGGGTCAAATTATATCGATTGCTCCCCATGGAGAACCAGTTAAAGTAAAGGTGATTACATCACGTATTGATCCCAGAACAAACACAATAGACCCTGCCCATGGCTCTTCGGATCAATCTATTGGCACGTATGATCCATCCACAGGCCTGGTTGATTCTAAATACGGTTTACTTGACTTTAAGAATGGCACTGTTTCTACGATAAATCCAACAACCGGTAGACAGGAAACCTATCAAGGTGAATATGATCCCAGAACTGGTAACATCAATTTGCTAAACGGTGTCTCAGATCCTAAGACCGGACGTATAGATAATTCCTTGGGTCAAATCTATAGTTTTGTGCCTTTAGATGATCCCAAAAAGAAACGTGTAAAGATTTCTGTCATAACATCAAGATTTGATCCCTTAAGCAGAAAAATTGATGCCGAAAATGGTTCAATGGATGTGACCACCGGTGTTTATGATCCCGAAACGGGTCTTGTGGACTGTAAATATGGTTTGATTGATCCTTCTAAAGGCACTTTAATTGCCGTAAATCCTAAAACCGGCAATAAGGAATTGTATCAGGGTGATATTGATCCGATAAATGGCAATATCCATTTGGTAAATGGCGTAACCGATCCCAAAACCGGTCGTTTCGATAATACATTGGGTCAAATTATTGCTGTTGCACCTTTGGATGATTCGGGTGTTGATTTTGTTGGACCCAAAAAGAAGAATGTTAAGATTACTATCATAACCTCAAAAATTGATCCCAAAACTAAGAAAGTTGATATTGGAAATGGTTCTGTAGATCAAATTCCTGGCACTTTAGATCCTGCGACTGGTTTGGTTGACACCAAATACGGTATAATTGATCCCAAGAAGGGAACTCTGGCCACTGTGAATCCCAAAACGGGTAAGAAAGAAATTCATCAAGGCCATGTAGATCCGAAAACCGGACACATTGTATTACAGGGTGTAGCAGATCCAAAATCTGGTCGCATTGACAACTCACTGGGCCAACTAATAGCTGTTTCGCCTCAAGAAGAGCCGGTTAAACTGACCGTTGTAACTGGCAAATTTGATCCCAGGACCAGGAGAATTGATACAAATAGCGGCACTGTTGATCATTCCACGGGTACCTTTGATCCCAACACAGGTCTTGTTGATACGAAATATGGTTTGATTGACCCTAAGAACGGCACTCTGGTCGCTATCAATCCTCAGACAGGCAAAAAGGAAGTCCATTACGGCGAAGTTGATCCTAAAACCGGAAATATTAATTTCTTACAAGGCGCCAGAGATCCCAAGACAGGTCAGTTTGACAATAGCCAAGGTCAAGTCATGGCTATTACTTCGCAAGACGATCCCCAGAAGAAACGTGTTAAAATCACAATTATCACCACAAAACTAGATCCAAAATCCAAGAAACCTGATATCGATAATGGCACTTTAGATATCACCACGGGCATCCTAGATCCAGCAACTGGTCTTGTTGATACTAAATATGGTCTGATTGATCCTAAGAAGGGTACTTTGGTTGCCTTCAATCCCAGTACGGGTAAAAATGAAAGTGTTAACGGTAACATAGACCCGAAGACGGGTCACATACACATTGTTGGCGGTATAGTAGATCCAAACACTGGACGTCCAGATAGTTCTTTGGGACAAATTATCACTGTAGCACCACACGATGATGAGGTTTTGGAATTGGCTACAAGCAAAGGAATTTCATCTACTGACTCTACACCCACTAAAGAGGGAGGACGTTCAGCTACAGCTTCACCTCAGTCTGTAGGCAAACCTACTGTTGTACCTTCAAGTCCTACAAAAACCACTGCCGCTGCCGCTGCTGCTGGTGTAACCGTGCCAAGTGGTAAACCAAAGAAAAAACGTGTCAAGATTATGATAATCACGTCCAAATTTGATCCTGCCACCAAGAGAATTGATACCGAAAATGGCCATGTTGAACATTCGACCGGTATTTTGGATCCTGCTACTGGTCTTATTGACACGAAATACGGTTTAATTGATCCCAAAAAAGGAACCTTAATGGCCCTGAATACCAAGACAGGCAAAAACGAAACTTATCAGGGCGAAGTTGATCCCAAAACTGGCCACTTGCAATTGATTACTGGAGTTACAGATCCCACTACCGGTCGTGTAGATGAGACATTGGGCCTGGTTATGGCCATTACACCACAAGATGATCCCGTAGTTGAATTGACCGTCATCACAAGCCGCATAGATCCGGCCACTGGCAAAATCGATACCGTCAATGGCGAAGTTGAACGTTCTTTGGGTGTTCTGAACATGGATTCTGGTTTACTGGATACTAAATATGGTGAAATCAATACCAGAACTGGTGAGCTAAAAGCAATTGACCCCAAGACAGGTAAAATTGTGGTATCCAAGAACGTTAAAGTTGATCCATCCACTGGTCAACTGACAATTATGGGTGTTGTAGATCCCAAGACAGGCAAATTAGACAATACGCAGGGAAGACTTATTGAAGTGGGTCAGCAAATTGATCCCATTGTTGAAGTCACCTCTTTGGCTGGCAAATATGATGCCAAAAAGAATATCATTGATCCCAAGACTGCTTATGTGGAGACCTCTGGCGGACAATTCGATCCTAAGGCTGGCAAAATCGATACCAAATATGGCCAAATCGATTTAGTCAAGCATACGATTACCTGTACTGATCCAAAATCTGGCAAATCTGTTACGCGTGACATCAAAATTGATCCTGCCACTGGACAAATTGTTTTGAAGAATCAAATTAATCCCAAGAATAATAAACCCGATAAGGATTATGCCCGCATTATATCATTGCGCATTGTACAGCAACGTGTAGATCCCAAGACCAAGGCGCCTATTAGTCAAGTTAGCTCAGCCAAGGACAAGGATATTGTTATCGATCCGAAATCTAATCAAATTTGGATGCCTACTGGTGCTGTTGATCCTGCTACCAAGGAACAACAATATATTTCAAGTGCTGTTGATCCCAAGACTGGTTATGTTATCACCATCTACGGTTACCTTAATCCCAAGACGAATGAAATCAAGAAACAAACCAAACTTGATCCAAATACCACTAAAATTGAAGCTTCCTCCGGTAAAATTTATACTGCTACGGGCGATTTGGATTCAGCCACCGGTGAACCACTCTATGCTACGACACAGGTTGATCCAGAATCTGGTGAAGTTTATACGAAATTGGCACGCGTTGATCCTAAGACAGGCAAACTGATCATTGTCAGAATCTTGCTTATCTCTAAGGTCGACGAAAGAGGCCGTCCCGAAGAAGTCGATCCACAGACATGCGAAATTGATCCGGTTTCGGGTCGTGTATTGAAATTCTTTAATAAAACCGTTTATGTTTACAATATGATTGATCCTGTTACCGGTGAAATTGTACAGGTGGACCCCAATGATCCTCGTTTTGCTGGTGCCCGCACTACCGTTACCCATACCATGACTTTGACAGGCGAAATTGATCCCGTAACTGGACGTATTAAGAGCGAATATGGTGATATTGATCCAAATACCGGAGATATTGATCCTGCCACCGCAATTAAAGATCCGGTCACCGGTAAGCTTATCTTGAATTATGCCCAAATCGATCCTTCACACTTTGGCAAGCAGGCTCAAGTTAGCACTACCACTGAAACTGTACCGATAACACGGCAACAATTCTTTGATGGCGTTAAGCATATGGGTAAGAATGCTTTGAGACGTGACTCTGAGGCCAGCAGCGATGATGATATGACACATGAATACGAAACGGAAAATGTTAAGGAAATGGTTATGGGCAGTCCGAAAAAGAGCGGTACACACAATCTGGGCAAATATGTGAGCACACCAACGGTAGTGAAGACAACAACCAAACAGGTGTTGACCAAGAACGATGACGGCGTGACACACAATGTTGAGGAAGAAGTACGCAATTTGGGTACCGGTGAGGTGACCTATTCAACACAGGAACACAAGGTTTGAATATGAAAAATAGCAAATAACATGAAATTTCTTTTGATTGCTTTTTAGTGTGTGTAGTTAATTTGCTTAAAATACGATGATTCGATTCTCATAGAGAGTTTAGCGCCAATCTGTTGTAGTGGCTTAGCTTAGCAAAGTTTTTGAAATTTTTATTTTTATTTACGCTTAAGTTCTTAAGCCCTTTTTGAAATTTTTGTTTTTAGCGTTTGATTTTTTTTTTATTTACTTTTGTTAAGTTTTTGGATACAGTTTTTGAATTGTATTTACAAAAATTCTACTCAATTTTGCTGTGAGAGTAAGTATTAATTAAAATACAATTAAAAGAGCATGATTTTAATTTCTTTAATGAATTTTTTCTGATGCCAAAATTAAAATCTTCCCCTTTTAGGCGTCTACCTGTTAAATATTTGAGTGATAGTTTAAGCAGATTGTAAATTATTTGTAAATATTTGTTTATAAGTGTACCCGTAGTATTTGGAAAAACACCCCAGTGTCATTGTCCCTAATAAATGTAAATTTGGGTTTGTGTCCATACTATATTTTTTAACCAAACTTTTTTGAAACTATTTCGAAGTCTTTATATTTTTAATTAATTGATCGTTTACTTGATTCGAAATATCTGTAATATATTAGAACTAAAGCTATAGAGCTAAGATTTTCATAAAGTCTGAGTAGAAATGAGTTTGTTTTACGCTTATTCCTGCCTCTTATTTCAATATTGCTTATAAAATGTCTCACACATATTGTATAAGTTTCATTGAAGATGCCTCTTGTATACATATTTACCATATAAATCCTTTCACATCATCTACAGTCTTCGTATCCATTAAATGCAGGTTTTAAGCTTTTCAGGCTCATGTTTGAGGTTAGATTGAGGTTAGGTTAAATGGTTAGTCAAATACTAGTCACATCGTAGAAAAATGTTTCTTTTAAATGTATTAAATTTGAAGCATTGCTTGGAAACACCCCATATTGCCAAAATCACATCAATTAATTAAATTTTTTGAGCTTTTCAGGCTCATAGAGCTTAATTTTTTTTTATTAAAAGTTGAGGTTAGGTTGAATGGTTAACCAACTACTATATTAGACTCATTGTGATAGCCTAAGAAAGAAAGAAAGTTTATAAGCAGCATCTTTTTAAATGTTTGAGGAATTGCTTGGAAACACTCACTATTGATGAGACTTATCCCAATACAATCGATATCCCAAAGAACAATTTCTAAAGTACGCTCATCTCTATTCAGTGCTAGACCGTCATGCAGATTATACTGCATCGATCTTCTTCCTACAATCTCACGATATCTTTCGTGTGAATACAAACACCATTTTGTATAGGGTGGACCCTTTAAAACTTTTAATTTAAAAATGCAATGAAACTAAAACGCTTTGAAATTTTGCTAAATTTAGTTTTTTGTTGTGAAGTACAATTGTTCCGGTTGGAAATGGAATATTATTTCATTCATATGGCTGCCGCTGCTGGCCTCTCAGTACCTAATTCGATCGGACCAACTTTCGTGCACTTTTTCGAGGGTATGGCAGCTCGAATGTTGGCCTTCAAATACTCAATTGTCTCTGGTTTGTCGGTTTAACAGTTTTCTTTAACGGAGCTCCCAGAAAATAGTCCAACCGGGTCAAATCGTAGCTTCTAGGCAGCCATTGGCATCACTACTTCAGTTAATTAAACGGCCACCAAACGTTTGACGCAATAAATCGATTGTGGCATGAGATGTGTGGCAAGTTGCACCATTCTGTTGAAAGCAAACATCGTTCACATCAATACCATGAAGAGCGGTTGCAAAAAAATCAGTTGTCATGGTGCGATAGATGTCTCCATTGACTGTAATGGTTGCGCCGTCCTTATTTTCAAAGAAATATGGGCCAATGATGCCTCCGCTCCACTTGCTGTACTAAATAGTCACTCGTAATGGGTGCATTGGCTTCTGTAAGACCACGTGTAGGTTTACTGAGCCCCAAACAGGGAAATTTTGCTTATTAACGTACCCACCAAGATGAAAATGAGCTTCCTGCAGTTTCTCGTTGGTCCAATAAATCCTAACGTTGCTCAAGCGTAAATTGATTCATTACCTTCAGTGGAGATCAGATACTGAATTTTTTTGAAAGAATAGAATAGAATGACATAAGTATTGCCAGATTCGAAATAACCGGTGCTTCAAATTTAAACCGATAGATGGCCCACCTTGTATTTTCAAAACCTGTCCACTTTTTATTTATTCACATATCCTTGATCCACCCAGAGTACATGAAATAATTGCGATAAGTTAACTTGTAAAAGATTCAAGTAAGTGAGGTTATGCTATTTTTAGCCGTTTTCTTTTGACTTTTAAGCCTAAGCAATTAATTGCAAACTTTATTTGATTTAATTATTCTTTTTTAATTTTATTATTAACAATAATAATACCGTTTTATTTTATTTTTTTATTAAATGCTTGCTTGTTATCCCTTCCCCTCTTTCTCTGAAAATAATACATTTAAAAAAAAAAACAAAAAATATCCCTCAACTAACTCCTGCGTTTGACGATTTGATTGTCAAATTCCAAAATATAAAGGCCGATGCTCCAGCCGTAGATTTGAGCAGTGGTGCTTATGTTACTGCCACAGCGGTAACCACACGTACAGCTACCACGCATGAAGATTTGGGTAAAAAAGCTAAAACCGAACAATTAGAAGAGAAAACTGTGGCCACAACACGCACCCATGATCCCAACAAACAGGAGCAACGTGTTGTGACCCAAGAAGTTAAGACCACAGCTACGGTAACCAGTGGAGATCAGGTAAGCTAATAATGGTGGCGGCTCTATGCCGTCAGCAAAGGCATGTTAATTAAGCATGTGGAGTTTGTTAATCATTGATTTTTTATTTTTGTTTTTTTTTTCTTTTTGAATTTTTTTTGATTGCCTGGCCTGAATTTTTTTTTGTTTTGTTTGATTTTTTGTTTTGTCAAAATTATTATTTTTTTTTGGTTTGAAAATGGAATGCAAAATTCAAAAATGTTGTTGTAACACTAGTTCCAAAGACGTGACAGTATTTCCTCCACAAGTTCTGGAGATTCTGGTACACCCATCGATGGTCCTTATGATGGATCCACTGCTATTTATAATACCACCACCTCATATAAGGTTTGTCTAACAACACTCTCTCTCTCTCTCTCTCTTTATCTCTCTTTCTATTAACAGTAGCTGTTTTAGCGTAAATTAGTTTCACCATTACAATTCTTGCTTCTTCAAATGAAATGAAATTTTATAATGGAGACGACAATTAATCCAATTTTCTTTTGTTTCTACATAGGAATCTCCTCTGTATCAAACATCTGCCTCTACATCAGCAACCACCACCGGTCCTCATGTTGAACAAACCCGCGTTATTTTAGGTGAAAATTCCCCTGGCTATACGGCCGAAGGTGAAATTGTATCATCCCAAACTGTAAGCAGCAAAACACGTACCGTCGAAACTATTACCGTAAGTATCGTGTGTGTTCATTTTTAACCTCAGAATTAAATGTTCATCGATTTCGAAAAAAAAAATTATTTCGAACCCTAAGAATTGAAAGTAAGTTTTGTTAGCCTTTAAAAAATGAAAAAAAATTATGTACATACTTACATACATGCATATTTATTTTACTGTGCTGTGAAGCGACGTTGTGTCTTAAATGTGTCTTAAACTGTCTTAAATTGCATTTTAATAAATGTCGTGTGTCCTTTCTTAGTTATAATTTAGAGAACCTTACTAAACAATATACGAATCTTAATCTGTATACATATTCATATTTGTAAATTTTTATTTTTAACTTTAATTGTAACACGTGTAAAGAAACGTGATTTACATAATCAATCGTTTAAATTTTATGAAAATGTTTGAAAAAAAAAACTAACTCACGAGCAGACGTCGGTACAAAGAGAACATGATAAAAATGTGAGTGTTTTGTGAGAGGCATGTGTTAACCCAGAGAAAAATTGTTAGTAATATTTTCAAATGTAACCTAATATTTTCAAGTGTAACTAATAATATGTATGTAGTGGAAAATATAAAAAAAATGTACAGCGCCAAATCCATAAAGACTGCGTATTTAACTTGACAAATATTCTTCTAAAAATGGAGATAATTTCTCATTATAATTAGTGAATCTCATTGAATATTAGTGAATCCTACTGTAATATTTTTTTGGGTGTATACTTGAAACCTGAAAAAAAGTGACATGAACCTTCTTCTTTAAAGGTTGACCAGCAACTGAATGCAATTTTACGCTCTTTTTAACGAACATTGTTGATGTTCGTGTCCTATGTGTGTAAAAAGCCGAAGATGTTCTTCCCCTGAGGGACATTGGTGCCGACGTCTGCTCACGAGTCATTAGTTAATGGCTGTTACAATATGGATCAAGCGCCTGTACAATGGCGTCTGGTGCTATGTTGTAAGAGAAAATAATTCGTAATTTATCTTTATTGTTGACCTTAGCAGGAATATGTCTTTAATTCTACCATCAGTAGTCATGAATTGAATTCGTTACGTAATACACTCCCGCTCGAAAGCCCTTAGAGTCGATAAGTTTGTTGATTATAATTTGCATTTTCTAGATGATTTCTAGCCCTTACATAACGCAGATACTAGAGGCCTGCATTACTGCATTCATTTCTTTTGCTCGCAGTAAATTCAACACATACTGTGATGACGTGTGCTTCACAACACACATTAGGTACACGCATAGAGAGAAACTTATTCAACAATGTTTTATTCTCCTAAGTTGCCCGGCCACACATCAAATGATGGATCAAACTTGCCATTTTTGTTATTGCCTTGGTAGAAAATATACTCACACACGTATAGGCCGAGGTGAGTTTAAAGAATATCAAAATACTTTTTTTCTTTTCTTCTTCACAACGACAATATAATGAAGTTTGAAGGTTCAATATTGATTTGTTGCTGTGCGAAGCAAAACAAATTTTCTACACATTTTCAATACATAAGAAGTCTTGGGATCAATGATATTCGTTTTGGCATCATATTTGCCAGTCAAAGAGGTGACTTCAACAATGGGATCAATTTGCTGACCCACTTCAATAAGTCTTCCCTGCGTATTGTTTAATTTGCCTGTCTTGGGAGCTACAACACCCATAATTGTCAGTTGACCAGTGGATGGATCAACTTTAACTTTCTTGGATACCACAATTTTGCCTGTCTTAGGGTCAATTGCTTTTAGCTCACCAGTTCTGGTATTGATTTCACTATATTTAGTATCCAATAAACCAGAATCCATGTTCAGAACACCCAAAGAACGTTCAACTTCGCCATTGAAGGTATCGATTTTGCCAGTGGCCGGCTCTATGCGGTTCTAATACAATGCACTGCATGAGTTGGAGCTATCCCCTAAGTGTTGATCGTACAAAAAAGAAATCTACAAAGTAATTCTAAATGCTTAGATTATTATTTATTATTATTTATTTAAATTCTAATATTGCTTTGCTTTGCCTTTAGCTAGAGATAATTTCTTGAATAAAAAATTTTTTGATTTAAGAGATATTATACGATCATTAGATATTTTATTTGGTAGGAGCCTGACTAAACCGTGTTATTTGATGAATTAATGTCCGCCTTATATAATTTCCTATGGTATTCTAAGTACTTGTATTAGGTTCGGATGTAATTTAAGTTTTGTCCACCTTTTTATCTTCGTCTCTTATATCCCCCTTTTCCAATTTCCCTATATCCTTCACTATCCCTTCCTTCTCTCCCTTTCTCTCTGTTCTCTAGGACGTATTTACAATGGATCATTTTGATCTCTGGGTATTGTAGTTGTCTCAATGACAAGTACACGTTCTCAAATCTAACCTAACCACCTGAAATAATTAAGTTTTAGGGTTTCCGTTGCCTAGGAACTTATTCGTTTTTGGTCTTATATTTTGTCTCTATTGTTCTATTATTTATTGGATCTAACCCCTAAGCACAGTGTGAAACTGAAAATTGAGTGATGGGGTTCCCATTAAGAAAAAAAATTAAGGTTCTGACGTACAACAATTGTGTTTTATTGCTAAGTCTAGTTTAAAACCTTTTGAATCTAAATTTATAAACTCATTTAGAAATTATTATTTGTTGTAATGTAGTGTGTAATCATTTGCCTTCTTATAAACAATTTATAGTACAAAACCGAACGAGATGGCATTGTTGAGACCCGTGTAGAACAAAAGATAACCATACAATCTGATGGAGATCCAATTGATCATGATCGTGCCTTAGCCGAGGCAATACAGGTACGTACATACAATATACTTTAAATATTTTTTGTTATCCACTTATACATACTATAATGAATCTTTTGTTTTTTTATTTCAAAATTAAACAGGAGGCTACAGCTATGAATCCTGACATGACAGTGGAAAAAATTGAAATCCAACAGCAAACCCAGTAAAATCCGCTACTAAACGAAACATAAAATAGAAATGCTAACATTTCTCTCTAAGAAACCGAATATTCTAAACGAGCACAGAATGCACAGTTAAAATAATGATTAAAATTATTAAATAAATTTAAATTATATTATTATAAATATTATACATATTTAAACATATATAAAATAGATTTAAATATAAAACACGCCCCACGCCTAACGCCCCCCTCTAATTTCCTGCTCCATAACACACTGTTAACACTAAGTAATCAAAAGTCATTCTATATGCTTTACGTCTGAAGGCGTATTAATAGATATGATGATCGGTCCCACATTAAATTATATATTATATATGTACATACAAATACTACATATATATATATATATATACATATATGACAATTAATGTGTTTTTATTTAATTAATTATACAATATTTTTTTTATTAATTCTTTTTTATATATTATTACAACACTATATACATACTTATATATAATTATTATAATTATTATTAAACTTAAGCTTATAAATGTTTAAAAATAAACAAAACAAACAAAAAAAAATATGCAGCATTAAACAGAGAAGAATAAAAATGAAATTTAAAATTAAAATCAAAATCAATACAGTTTTATAAAATTAATTGTGAATTTTTTTTTTAATATTTTTTTTTATTAAAAATCCATGTTTATATTTAAATTTTTATTTAAAATTGTATTCTATGTGAAAAAAAAAATAATTACAAAAGGTATATAAAAAAAAATAAAAACCAACCGAATATATTTGCAAATAAATTTTACAAATTAAATATTTAATAAATAAAATAAATAAATTTATTTATCTTAACAAATAACAATATTGTATTACAACAATAACAGAGAAAAATAAGTAACAATTTGTTGTATTTTTGTTCAATCAATCCCCAATCATTTAATGCAAGGCACATCTAATAGGTAACCGCAAGTGTACAACAAGTACAACAATGCAAAAACAACAGGCATTTTGTTTTTGTTAAAGAGTACGCGGAATGTCAAAAAAATTATCCCTCAAACCTCCATAGGAAATTAATAAAAGCAATTAAAAAAACTAAATAAATTTTTATGATTTAATTTCTTTTGATTTTTATGTCATGCTTAATTATGCAATAGTGGGGCACCTATAAATTAAAAAAAAAATATGCCATGCAGTCGATAACATTTCCACTTTATGTAAAGAACATGTTTTTATATAGCCATCGAGAAAAATGGCAGCTGCAAACGTTATTTGTTATTGGTCATAGTTTATGCACCTAGTTGGAGATACCGAAATCTTGTTTGGGTAATTCATCACTCTCGTCTAAATAAATATAGTAAATCTAGGTTGTAGTTTAAAAGATATGTGTATTTAGTGTTAAAGACTTAAATATTATCTCATCATCATCATCTTGCAAAAATTTTAATAAAATTGGCTTTGAAATAGTAATCCTGAAGAATTTCTAGAGTGCGTATCGTTAAGGATACATCCGGTACATATGAGGGTTTATAAATACGAAAATGATTATCGAAACAAAACACAAAAAAAAAACAACAAAATTTTGACATTCAAATACTCGTCAGCTGTTGAGATAAGACTACCTATTGGATATGCCTTGATTTAATGAAATTCTAATTGTAACTTTTAATTGTCATGTGTTTTCTTTTTTTTTTATGTTTATGTTTATATATTTTATTTTATTTTTTATTTTTTTGTATATTATGATTTAAATTAAACAAAATAAAATTATATTTAAAAAAAACAAAAAACAAACAATAAAAAAAAAACAAACAACAAATATTACTTTTACAACATGTTGAAACAGGCAATTAGATAGAAAATTGAAAATAATTTTTTCAATAATTATGTATATTCCTTTCTCTATTCCCTTTGTATTTGCATTTGCATTTTTTAAATAAAATTTTAATGATAATATACAGGCATGTCACAGATTCCGATCGGAATGGTTTTCATTCCGTATATCAGGTATGTGATGAAAATCGATTCGTTTTCAAATAAAATCGAATTTGGAAAACGAACGTTTTGTTATAAGATGTGATGAAATCCGAACGGTTTTAGTTTCCATTTTTTGTTTTATTCTAAACCGTCTCATGTAAAATAACAAACTTTTTAGTAAAAAAAAAATTATTTTTTAATTTGTAAAGCGTAATAAAGGCATTTGTTTTATCAACCTCAATTTTTATAGTCAACAATTCTAATCGTTTTGAAAATATTGAACGAAAAAGTTTAAGGGATGCATCAAACCCGGATCTAGTCATGATTGGATTCTCAGTTTAGAACGAGACGTTTATAGTAGGAATTTTTAAAATGGAGGTCGTGGTTCATGGCTCTTAGCTGATTCCGAAACCCAAGTGCGGGATCAGCTCAACATATATTTAATAAAACCCATGCATCAGCTAGAAATCTTATTGAAAGAACAATCGGTGTTCTCTAAAGCAGATTCCCTTGCTTGTCTGGCGCTTTATGGTATAAACCGCAGAAAATTGTTAAAATAATAAATATATGCTGCGCACTACTTCACAATATGTGTAACTTTTACAAATTAGACCACAATTTTGATACCATGACTACTCCACTTGAAGAGCCTGATCCTAGTGAAATCGAACTTGACTAATGTAATCCAACAAATACTGAGGCAAGCAGAAACCGGGATGCAATTGCAGAAAGCCTATTTTTAAATAATTTTATATAGTAAATAAATGAGAAATATATGTAAATAAATAATTACATTTTCGCTTCAATATTTTAATCAAACAATTTTTTTTTATTATTAAAACAAAAAAATTTTTGCAAATCGTATACAAATGGTTGCTCGATTTAAAAACGAAAATCAAACTAAATATTCGTTTTCTATCACATTCTTATTTTTTGAAATTTTTATAGAACAAAATGAAAAATGAAATCGAATTCGGTTTAAGAACAAAACCAAAACGAAACAGTAATAAGCGGTGCCATCACAACTATTTCCGATTTTATAGCGGTTTTTGATCGAATTCGTTTTTCATCACATACCTGTATGTATGCAATTCCGATCGATTTTGTTTTAGGTTCTTCAGATTCCGAACGATTTTGTTCATACCAAAAAATTATAAAATTACTGTTTTTCAAATAAAGTATGGCAGTTTAGTGCATGACAAAAGAAGGAAAAAAAACATAATTGAAGTGAATAAAAAGCAGAACCAAAAATAATTCAATTCAAATCAAAAAACAATTAAAAATTTTATATGAAAAATTCAATTCAATGCAATCGAAATGCATTGAGGGATGCAATACTTCGATGAAAAAATACATTACTTTGTTTTGTTTTTCTCAGCAAGTTTACAAAATTAAATTTCTTAAGCATAAATATTAACTAAATACTTAGAAAACCTATGTAATGATAAAATATACCATTTTGTCTTTCAGTTTGACTAAGTTTTATTAATATTTTTCATTAATAAATTATCAAAAGATATGAAAACCACTTTAAAGTGGTTTCATTCCGAAGAAATTTTTCGTTTTCTAAAGACTCGACTTTCGGAATTGAAAACACTTTCGATCGGAATTGCGTTCTTTTACATGGCTGATAATTATTTATTATTCAAGGGTAAGGGAAAATTTTGTTCATATCCCAAATCTAATAAATAAAATTACAATGGAAAGTTTCTCAGAAATCAGTTGTTCAGAATCAACTTTAAACTGAAGGTCCTGCAACTCATGTATAAAATTAACACACACACACACACACAAGGGATGTGAGAAGCTAGGCTGTAATCCTTACTAAAAGCTTGTAATGACGAATTAAGCAAGTAAGTAAATTAAATAAACGTTTAATCACGTTCAGTCCCATATCAGTTCGATATGTATTGTGTGTATTGTATTCCAATTTTTTTTTCAATTCATTAATACTTTTGCTCCGAATGCAAACTACACTGATAGGTTATAGACTGACTGGTGAAGTATGCATTTTCTTTTAGCAGTTAAAAAGCATAATAAAACTTATTTATGGAGTCATTCACCCTTATTCTGGTTGTCGTCGTCGTCGTCGCCGTCGTTACCAAAAATGATGTCGATAAAATCAGAGTCGACACAACACAATATCGACGGCGTATTGACTCACAGAATACCAAATGTGTGTCGATAGTCATCTATAACTGTCAATTTTAAACTGTCGACGGAAGACGACGTCGACGACGACAACCTGAATAAGGGTGATTATTTTCGCAGAATACGAACACGTCTCTTAGACCAATCTCTTTGACTATCTCTTTTATGTTTTTAAATGAGAAATAATGAGTTACCAACTTTGTTCAGAACATTTATTTATCTAACCTTAAACTGTTTTGTACAAACTCAATAAAAAGTTTTCTATTTACAACTGTTCTAAGAAAATTAGTTTTTCTTTCAATCAAACTAAACTGATTGATAGTCGCCCTTATTGCAGTTGATAATGCAAAGTTTCTTCCTTAATCCATTTTAAAAATGTCGAAGATCTTGCTGGCAAGATATGTAGGTTTTTAAAACAGTTGTCGAAATGTAAACAAGTTTCGGCATTTTGACAATAAAAAGACTCTTCTTTAATGCATTATTAAAATATCGAAATTCGTCTATAGTTTGACAAGCTTAAAATAATATTGTTACGTTTTTACCTTTTAAAAACGTTAAAAATATGAGTTCGTAGATTGCAAATAAAATAAAAATAAATCTGTGTTTATTTTTGAATCAATTCTTCATTATCTGCACAACTTTTGTGCCACTGTTCGAATTTATTTCACATATACAATGGTAACTTTCACAATATGTGCTTGTTCGTGATATTTCTCTGCTTACAACCTTTTTGTAAGCAACAACACTTGTTAGTTATTCTTCTTTGCTCACAACCTTTTTGTAAGCACAACACTAACAACTGTTTTCTTCACGCAACTTGTCTGCACACAAGTCTGACTGGATTATAACTCGATCTCGTATCTTCACACACCACTGGTTGAATTCTCACTCAATTCAACGCGACGTCATCACACGACTAACTTAACTCGAACTCCGAGAATCACGTGTCTTCATACCCGACTGACTGAATTCTAACTGAATTCCCGTTGCTCGCTTTATCTTGCCTTTTATATCACTGGATCAACAGTGTGATGAATGCCCTTGAAGGATGATGACGGCCTTCGGGAACAATCCAAAAATGTAAACATCTCGTCATTATTGTTGTTCGTGTATCTTGTTTACTTTCGTCCAGGCAGAATTGTTGTTGTTTTGTTTATTTGTCTTTCCGCTATATTTTTTTATACACGGACGTTGTTGCTATATTTTTGTTTATTCATCGATCTTGTAAACAAGCCCGTTGTTTTTGTTGCTATATGTTTACTTATTCGTTGATCATGTGATCAAGTCCATTGTTTTGTTTTTGGAGCTTTTGTTTATTATTTTAATAACACCATTTCCATTTTCGTAACAATATAATAATAATCCTTTAACAAATTTCTTTTAAATTCCGAAAGCTCTAAAGATTTTGCGGACAATAGAAATGAATTATTTCTGAACTGTAATATGTAATCTTTTCTTTGATTTATTTGTACATCAATCATTGTTGCTGTTGTTATGACAGCTTTACTTATACATAGTGACATTTAGAACACTGTTAGAAGCGGTTCTATTTTAGATTATTTTAATGAAAACAGCGACAAATTTGTCTTTAACTGGTACTCAGCCATTCTAGGGACTTACAAACAACCCCAGAAACGAAATACATACTTAGAAACTAGTTCGTCCAGCGAATAATAATATTGTTTAGCATTAATTCGCATAATTTCTGTTTTGATTTTCAAGATTATCTTAACCCGTGTTAAATGACGTTGAACAAAAAATAAGTTTTTTTTTTATTGTGAGTAATTATTCATTAAAATTCTTCAATAATTCAAAATTTTTTCTATGCGCTGGTAAGTTTTGCCTTTTTCAATTTGATTAATGTAATCGTATCTTTAAAGATTTTCTATATAAAAATTATATCAAGATAGGATAGTAAATAATACCGATAATACTGCCTGCAAAGCGGTAATAAAATGAAGAAATCAAAAAAAGATTCAAGGGAAAGGGAAAATATTTTAAAAGGAATGAAAAAAACACTCGTAATAGTGGAGAATATACAGTGGACAGCATAAGCCTAGCTACGCCAAAATGTTTAAACAATTTTAGGAATTTGTAGAAAAATTTTGTTTAAAAAAAACAACTTAAATTTAATTTCATTTTATAATGAAAAACAAAAATTATTAATGTATTCAATAAAACAAAAGAAAAATAAGGAAAACTCTTTGATGAGTATATATTTCGGGGTACCTAAACTTATGCTGTTTACTCTATGAATTGTTTACTATTTAATTGCCAATTTTTTTACTTTCTATTTAACAAATGCATACACGGTATCAAAAACAAAATTTTTGTGTAAAGGGAGGACTCAGGTAAAATAATTAAAAAAAATTCAACTATTTTAAGTAGTTAAATAGTTACAAATTTAAAATTATATATACATACATACAGACATACATACATACATACGTACGATAAAATTGTAATATAACAAGAGAGAGAAATTTAAACAAATTTATTGAAAGTATAAAACTAAATATATATTGTATGTACATGATCCTCCCACCAAAAAAACAAAAACAAAAAAGAAAACTACAAAATCCTTGTAATGAAAAAAAAAATAATTAAATAAAAAAAATAATATAAAAATTATAAAAAAACAAGACCAAAAGTATACAAAAATTCTACAATTAAAAAAAAAAAAAAAAAAACAAAAATTAAAAATTTAAAACTAACAACTGAATTAACAAAAAATATAAAAATAATACAACATTTTTTTTAGCTTTTTTGCTAAATAAACACAATACAAAAAAATATAATCATAATAAATATAAATTTAAAAAAAAAAAAAAAATACAAATAAAAATAAAAGAAAAAATAATATTCCATTCCAGCCTTATATTTGATGTTGAATTTTTAATAAAAATCCTTTTCCGAATAAATAAATACAAGAAAGAAAAAAAATAAAATAAATAAAAAATAGTTGAAATATTAAAGAAAAAAAAACTGCAAATCAATTAAATTTAAAAAAAAAATATTTAAAAATTATTTATTAAAACATAAATATTTATATACATACATACATACTATATACTCACAATTAAAAAATTATATTGAGAAAAAAACAAACAAACTAAAAAAAAAGGACGAAAAACCTAATAATTAACCATTAAATAGCTTATCCTTAAACAAATAAAAAAAAAAAAAATTTTATAAAAATAATCCATTCCCTCCCCCCTTTATACTGTGTAAGTCAGATTTGAATGAATTTGTAATCGATAACAAATTTATGATGAGCAGCCATTTTAAATAACCTCATGTTACAGGACATCAATGAAACTTAATGCGACTCCTACACGTTGCGACTGGCTATACAGCATTATTATTTTGTTTTGTACAAACAATTGTTATGTTGAATGGTTGGTTGGTCGCCGGTTGGTTGAAGAACAACAACTTTTGATTTTCATTCAACCGACGACCAATACAATGTTACAATAACAATTTATAAGTAAATTTGGTTGTAAAAAAGAACTAGTCTAGAACAGTAAAAGTAGACTTCCACCGAATATCCAGAGCAGATCTAATTAGACCATCTCTTATCCATACATCAGGTTTTAGAGGGAAATTTCCTATCAATAATAGAGTCACTAGACGTATGTATAATCAATAACATGGTAAGTTATTTCAACATTTTTCCATTAAGCTCTGCTTAATGAATGACCTTTGAAAACCTCTGCTTATCACGATGCAAGTCTCGATAGAAAGTCAAGCTAAATCAGCTTCTTTGGTATCTCATGTGTTTGAATAAATTGCTACACCTTAGCATTTGTTTTCATTTTCGATTTTTCTTTTCCTTTTAATTCTTCTTGGCTGGGAAAGAAATACAAATACAAAACAAGTCACTAAATTGCCTAGAAAAGGGGGCGTAAATTAATTCCTCATATCATTCTTTAGGATTCATTTCGTAGTTTAGATGATGTTACTTGCCACTTCTCCAATTGTTTTCGTTTTCACTTTGTCTTTAAATTTTTCTTTTTCCTGGCTTTGAAGAAACAAATGAATTTTTTAAAGGCTTAGCAATAGCCTTGGGTATGTTCAATTAGAAGTCACCGTAGTGTAGTAGCTAGTGTGTTGTCTTATTAGGCGTGAGGCCATGGTTCAAACCCCAGGTCAGACATCAGCAACAAAACGAAATATGAAAGAAATATTTTTCCGGCGACTACCTCTCAGCAGATTTCTGGCAAATAACCTAAAATTGCCATGAAAAAGTTTCTAAAAAAATCTGTCGTTCGGAGTCGCCTTTTAACTGTAGGTCCCGCTAGTTATGGATAAAATTAACACACACAACATAAGTGGTGTGTGAAACTAGGTTCTTATATTCTTAGGAGTTTAAATCGAAGATAGTATGCAAGTGGTCTGAAAAAGCTAATTCAGCAAAGAAGGCAAAATAAGGTACGCTCTTCTTGGTCCTAAGTCGTAAGGAAATTCCCGATAATCAGCATGCAAATGAGCTGACAAGGAGGGGAGCTTCGAAGGCATTGGTGTGGCTAACTCCTTCTGTGGAGAGGGAGCAAATGTTTGGAAAGTTATTGTCAATAAAAGGGAAGATAAATAGAGCCACAGACTTAATCAAAAATTACTTACAATAGGAGGAGATCTATGTAAATCATGCATTAGACTGTCAAGCAATAGCCAGTTATGTACATATGTATGTGCAGTTCCATATTCTTTCTTCCTTTTGAGGAATCACTCCATCCACTTCACACCACTTATTCTGGGACTACTTTACCAAATAAAAGGGAAGATAAATAGAGGCACTTCACACCACTTATTCTGGGACTACTCCACCATATTTTTTGTCATTTCTTATGCTCAGCAGTGTTTTATCATACCCTCCAGCATGCTTGTAGTTCCCTGTTTATGACTCCGGCAATTTCATTCACTTACACTGGGCTATTTAAGGGGGGAAATTTAAAAAAAAAAAAAAAAATGAAAAAAAATTACGTTTTTAAACTCAAATTGTGTTCATTTGTTGGACTTAAAAAAAAAGTAAATAATTTTAATTGAAAATAATTATTTTTTATTAAACAAATTAATGAATGGAAAGAAAGTATAAAATAATAAAAGCTTTCCATTTACAAAATTTTGACTATCATTCGGTATTAAATTAAAAAAACAAAACAGAAAAGAAAATTATTTAAATTATTTTATAAATTAAAAAAAAATGGAAATATAATTAATAAAAAAAAGATTTAAATATGTATGTATAACTAAATATTTACCTTAAACAGAAAGCAAAAAGAAAAAGGAAAAAATTCTTTAAAAAAATTGTAATGTAAACCCAATTGTCCTCTTTTCCTTTATTAAGCCCTTATTTAACCCTTATTAAAGCATTATTTAACATCCAAAAAAAGGTATTCAAAACTACGTATCCTTTCAATTCTTTTTATTGGAAATGAAGAACATTTTTAAGGATACCAGATACGATTAAGAGACAAATCAAAACGAACAAACTAACGATCCTTAGCTATCATTCTAATATTTAATGCCCTTATTAGACTTAAAGATAGTTATGGAGACCAAAAAAAAAAAAGAATAAAAAATTGATTGAAATTTAAAAGAATTTCGTTCATAATTAAATTGAAAATCTAAAATTTTGAATGCCTTTTCCTTCAATTATGCATGCTTGCAATGAACAATTGTATGTACTTGAACGTGATCCCCTCCCCCAAAATGATTAAGACATCAATTTTTATGTTAAAACTAAAAAGCGAATAAAACAAAATTCTTTAATAAATATTTATTAACAAAAACTAATAATTATACAAATACGAAATTTGTCTATTTCTTAATGTTGTATGATAGCTAAGGCTAGCTATGAGTGTAAGTATGTATGCCAGTTTTATGCCATTTTACTTCAAGTTTCTTGGAAAATTTGAGGTTAAGTTTTATGTCCCTCTCTTGTGAGCATAAGGCTTTCACAAAGTATTTTCCATCTTATCCGGTTGGCAGCTTTTATTGCCATAAGTATCAGCTGCCTTGTTTCCATTTCGTTAATCTATTGTTATTCAAGCTAAGCAGGTGGATTGATCGCTGTAGCAGGTCCTACGATAATGTAGCTGTCATCTATCCGTGCCTAGTATCGTTGCCCTCCGAGTATGTGTTGTCTTGGTGGGGAACCTTACATACATACATAATTGGTCATTACAACCCTTCAGTCAGGATTACGACCTAGCTTCTCACACCACCTATGTTGTGTGCGTTAATTTTATACAAAGTCGACTTCGAATGACAGATTTTTGAGAAGCTTTTCATGGCAATTTTATTTACTCTCAGAGTTTTTGCCACAAATCTGCTGAGAGGCAGTCGCCGACGAAATATTTTTTTTCATATTTTCGTTTTTCATGTCTGACCTGGGGTTTGAACTCGATCGGGTCTTTCGTCTAATAAGCCAACACACTACCTACTAGACTACGACGGTGGGAAACCTTGCTAACCGTTGATTTCTACTTTTTCCCCCTCCGACTGTCGGATTACTGTAACGTGTTTTTGAGGCAGAGGTAATGCCCATCTATCGGGCTGCTCAATGTGTCCTCGTCTACGGTGTTCCTTTCGCCCTCATCTCGATCTTTTCAGATAGTCAGGTTGCCATAAGATCCCTATCGAACGTTGTGAATAACTCCAGGATCGATGAGCTTGCCAGGGCTGGTGCACTACTTCCGGAATTCTCTTCAGTCGACTTGGGGATGTGGGGGCCATGGCGTGGAAATCCTTAAGAGACGCCAACCTATCCTGGCTCAATGAGGAGTCCTGCTCCAACGCTAGGCTCACTTGGCCCTCGATGATTGGATGGAAGGCGCACCAACCATTTACTTAAGGACAAAGCAGAAGATGTTTTAAAGCTTTAGATCTAAATTGGCATTGGTGAACCTCAGGGCATCTTTATCAAGGAGTCCACCATAATTTTGTACTGGATATGCTGTCATTAGTTAGAGCTTTGGAAATCACTTCTTTTTACTGAAACACGCTTTGGGCCACTATATATACCGATTTTCCTCCTGTTTCTGTTTTAAAACTATCGATAATTTATACGAAACAGCTCAAGTATATTTGAGAATACATATATGTACAGTATTGGCCAAAACTAAAGCACCCCCTCAGTACATTTTTTTTAAATGATAATTTTTTAAAGGAGACAAAGCTATTAAAATTTTATTTTTATTTTTTTTATTTATTTATATTCTTATTATTGAAAAAACACAAACTTAAAGAATTCAGAATTTAAAAAAAAAAATTAGAATTCAAAAAACATTTTAAGTCGCAAATATAAGCGGACAAAACAAAAGCACCCCACAATTAAGGTGCACAAAAAATTATTGAAATCAATATTTCGTTGCGAATCCTTTATTCTGAATGACACACGCACATCTTTTAGGCATAGGGGACATTAAATTACTAATTATTTCAGGAGATATTGCTTCCCAGGCTATTTTTACGGCTTCTTCTTTGGTTTTGCAATTTTGTGGGTTGATTTTTAAGTTAATTATTGGATTGGAGAGCTGGCTTATCAAGGCATCAATTGAGTGCAAAATATTCAATCAACAGATCAATTATTTCTAGGCTAATTTAAAAGTTTTTACAGACTGGTCGCACATCTCCTACTCATTCTGGAGGAAGGTCGCGTGAAACCTTGCGACATGAAGACTCCTTAATTAAAAGGACAATCCAAAATGATCCTACAGCATCTTCTAGTCACGTACGAAACCGCTTAGATTTAAAAATAACCGAAAGAACGATTCCCAGAAGGGCGGTAGAGGCCGGATTATTCAATCGACGACCAGCAAAAAACCTTTGATATCGCCAAACTTGAATTCGCCAAGACCCATCTCAACTGGAGTGTCCAAAATGGATGAATGTGCTGTTTTCTGACGAATCTAACTTTAAATTAAAGGATTCAGATGGCATAAGGCATTCAGAGGCAGGCCAAACGGACAACGGTTAAATCCTAGATGTACTGAGGGGGTGCTTTAGTTTTGGCTAATACTGTATATGTATATTTAGACATACATACATACATATGTGTAAATAAATATGTAAAAGTAAAACAGATTGTTTGCCTTATAATGTCAATTTTAAAAAATATCCTTCTGCGTTTATTTTTAAACTTTATTTATTTTATTATCTTCATTTAAAAAAAAAACATTTATTTGTGTTGTGTTTTTTGTTAAAACTTTTTTTTTTATTTCTGGGAAAAAAGCATTTATTATTTATAAAAAATAAAATAATAAAATACACAATATTTTATTCAGGTTTTTAATGCCGACGAAACTGGTCTTTTTTGGAAAAAAAAATGCCGAGAAGAACATATGTATGGGTCCAAATCGCAAAAAAGTGCTGGTGGTTTTAAAGTTGAAAAAGATCGAGTCACATTTTTATTTTGCAGTAACGCTTCTGGAGATCGGATGTTAAAGCCCCTGCTTATCAATCGTGCTCTTAAACCTCGAGCAATGAAAGGTGTCGATTTTGATTTTGATACATTGCCAGTTAATTGGATGGCCAATAAAAAAGCATGGGTGGGTGACAACTACAGTTTTCACAGAATGGTTCATTAAATATTTTGTGCCAGAAACTAGAAAATATATGAATGAAAAAGGCTTAGAATTTAAAGTTCTTCTGTTGGTAGACAATGCACTTGGGCATCCTCAGATGGAATACGAAAATGTACAAAATTTGTTCCTGCCACCGAATACCACATCTCTTATCCAACCACTGGACCAAGGAATTATCGCAACATTTAAAACTTACTACATCAAACGAACATTCCAGTACATTTTGGACACTTTGGATAAGGATAAAACTCTTACAGTAATTGATGCCTGGAAAAAGTTTTCTATTAAAGATTGCGTTACACATGCTGGTTTAGCATTATCAGATTTACGACCATCAACCTTAAACGGATGTTGGAGAGCAATTTGGCCAGAATGTGTAAAAAGTAAATATCCTGTGGATCCAAATACAAACGAATATCCCAATATAATTGCTTTGGCACACGTAGTTGGTGGGGAGGGTTCTGATGACTTGGTATTCGTAGACATTGATGTACTGATGATTGATAAAGTTCTTAGCGAAGACTATATTCTATTCTATAGAAAGCAGTGATAGTGAGGAACCTGTAAAATTAACTGCAAATTTAATTCAAGAAGGACTTCAACTTGCAAATAAATTAGGACACCATTTCGTCATAAATGATGCCAATGTCGAAAGAGCTGCACAATTCCAACGTGAGCTGAATTCTTGTATGGCTCGTTACAAAGAATTATACAAAGAGGTAGCTAGAATTGGCGAACAACGTCTCATAACAGAGTTCATTGTTAAAAATGTAGATGCTGAACGAGCAAGAGAAAGTCCAGTTCAAAATTATTCCAGCGATGATAGTGATTGTATACGCGTTCGAAGCAAGCGAATGCGAATAACTGATGATGACAGCAATTAAATTTATGTTCCTGTATTTATGATTATCACTTATTTTTTTATTATTTTACCTTAAAAATTGAATTACCTATTCTTTTCGTTAACAACATAGCTGTTTAACTAAATAGTTTTTAGTTCCTTAACTTGCCTGAACATTTATGGTGTTTTCTTTTCTACCAAAAAATGTGCATTTTATTAACGCAAAATGCAATTTTGCGTTTGTTTCTCAAAAATGTTTCGCCCTCTAAAAGGGTGGTATGTTTTATTCTAAATAATTCGCACTTGCCAATGGTGGAGGGCATTGCATTTTATGCCCTGTTTAAATCGAGAGTGCTGATAATGCCCTGTAAAGCAGATGACTTTTGTTTATTTATAGGGCTACCAGATGAAATTTAAAAAAGTCGCCTGGTATTGTTATCCAATTTGAGTTTAATTTTTTCATTGTTTTGTGGAGTAATCTTAAGGAAATATTACATTATTAAAGCTACATGGTCAGCAATATAAAAAATTGCATTCAATGTTAGAACAGTGTTAAAATATTTTTTTTTGTTATAAAAAAGTGTGCAAAAAATGAAGTCGAAAAATTAGCGATCTGGCAACACCTTTGAACAAATTGGCATTTCCTCATACATTTTCTTAATAAGTGGTAAACACAGGGCATACCCTTTTTTAATATTTGTGTTATGTTCTTCTCAAATAAAAAATGACATTACAACAGGGTTGGTCAAAAATTTTTTAATACACCTTGTAAGAGGGTGACATTTTCTTTGTAGAAAAGAAAACACCATTAATTTGTATTATTTTTAAGCTTAGAATGCATTTTTTTTTATCTTTAACAACTATGCTTGTAAAAATAAACATTATATATGTGATTTAATGAAATAAACATGATTACTTCTTCTTAAAAAATCCTTTTTTTTCACTAATTTTAATAGGTTTTAGAGATTAGGAACCAATCATCTATTTTTGCATACGATCAGTGTCTTTTTACACGGTTTTTTTTACACGTTTTTTTCTGAAACCAATTTACCGTGTAAAAACAGAATTAGGTGTATGTACATAAGAAAACCCCAATAAAACTTTAGAATTAATATGGTGTTATATGTAAATGAGAATTATACATTTTTAAAAACATAGTTAATAATGTTTAACCAATAAATACATATGTATATGTATTGTATATGTACATATACATATATGTATGTATTATCGTTTTATCTGTTAATCTTTGTATGTTTTTGAACATCTATAATAGAATCGTATAAAAAAAGTTGGATACGTCGGCTATATCTTCGATTTCAAGGGTTACCCGACTGTAACGAAAACTGATTTGGAATCCTTGGTCCAATACCTATCCAGCCCATTAAGGCAGAAAACCGCATCATTTTAAATTTTATCGCATTTTATACGATTTATACAGAGCATTTTGTTTGCTCGTACAAAAAAGTTAGCTTCGTCGGCTATATCTTCGATCTCAAGGTTCGTCCGACCATACCGAAAACTGTTTTGGAATCCTTCATCCAATAGCTATCTAGCCCAATAGGTTAGAAAACTGCATCTTTTTAAATTTTATCGAATTTTTCACGATCTATATTGAGCATTTTGTTTGCTCGTATAAAAAAGTTGGCTACGTCGGCTATATCTCCGATCCCAATTATGATCCGTCCTTACCGAAAACTGTTTTGGAAACCTTAATCCAATAGCTATCCAACCCAATGGGTCAGAAATTTGCACCTTTTTAAATTTGATCGATTTTTGCTCAATTTATGGAGGGTATATTTGGTAAAAATACTTAAATTTTCAACTTTATTATTTCCAATAAGTAAATTGTTTTGTTTCTTATTTTTTTTTTTTTTGCTTTACTGTGCTCACATTGAATGGATGGTGTGCAAGCATACATACATACATAATTGGTCAGCCAGGATTATGACGTAGTTTCTCACACCACTTATGTTGTATGCGTTAATTTCGTACGTGAGTGGGGGGAACCTACAGTTTAAAGTCGATTTCGAACGACAGATTTCTTAGAGCAACTTTTCATGGCAATTTTTTATTTTACTCTCAGAGTTTTTGCATGAAATCTAGAGACCTACAGTTTAAAGTTGAGAGCAACATTTTTTCATACATAACATTACAGACAGGAAGAGAAAAATTATCACTCATAACATGAGTAGTGTGAGAAACAAGGTTGTAATCCGGACTAAGAATTATAAGTAAGTGTTTCAGGATAAAATCAGGCCATAAATGTCAACTGTAGCTCGCCAGGACCGATGGGAATTTGATTGGTGGTTCGGAAAAAATTGTAGAAACTAATCTGATTAATGCATGACAATTTCTTCCATTTTGAGGACGAATAACGGGTTTCGTTTTTGCTGTATATCATGCTACAAATATAAAGTAAACTTTGAGAAAGTATTGAATTACGTAGCTTGTGAGAAACACATATGTATGAGGCTACCTTAAAACAATGAATCACTTAGAACTTGAAAAGCGGATCTAGTGTTCAAGAGGGCTGATTTGATTGATATGTAATCAAATTGGAATATAAAATGCTTAGCATTTTTCTTAAAACGTTTACGATAATACAAATTTCTTATGCTTGCAGTGCAGTTTGCCTATTTCTAAAAGACTGCAGTTTTGTTATGCCAAAAGAAATTTAAGTGTTAGCCGAACAGTACAAGTACAACATTTACAACATTTTTGTGTGTAAATAGCTAAAAACCGTTATTATCATAATGACCATTTACCAACACTTTTGACGCCATCGTCAAAATGGGGATTTCTTTCTTATGCTGGCATTTAATGTCCAACACGCTTATTATGGGGTGCACATGTGTCTATTAACCGCAATATTCATGTACACCTATCCCCCGATTTACACGGTACTTGTTTTACACGTTTTCGTGTAAAAGTAAAAGGTTTTCCAAATAAGTTTTTTTTTTTTGGTTTTTATCGCACTTTTTTTTTTTGTTCTTCTGTTTAATGTATTGTAATTAAATAAAAAAAACAGTGTTTCCGTAATATATTACATATTTTAACCTGTCAATGCATTTTATTTTTATTTCTGTGTACACGTAAAAATATTGAAAAAAATCACAACTGTTAAATAGCAAAATTATGCATTTTCTGCAAGGTTTTCGATTTACACGGTTTTGACTTGAAAATTTTTAATTTTCTATTTACACGTTTTTCTCGGGAACGTATCTACCGTGTAAATCGGGGGATAGGTGTACTAATTTGTTCCAATACAATGTGACTAAATTTTTTTCATACAAAATATTTTATTTTCTTTTGAACTACTCGGACATGAGGTGGGGGTATAAAGCAGTCTCCAAACGCGTTCTGATTGGAATGCATTGTATACATTTCAATTTAAAGCAAGTAGTGAAAATCATAGCAATTGAAGTTGTGACATCTGACGTCATTGCTCTTTTTTTTTTTTTTTCTTTCTTAAGTAACAAGTGTAAGCCACAGTGTAACCAAAGCGATTATACGTATGCTAGTGACATTGTCTACTGTTGCCGCCCAATTATAATACTTTTAACCAAGTTAATAAATTAACTTTGTTAAAATTTTTTAACATTTTTAATGCAATTGAAAGGGGGACGTGTATATAATTTTCTATCAGAGTGCAACTCTATGTAAGTTTTGCAATAATAATCGCTAATGTCTGCTATTAAACCATATTTACATGGGTTTCTTACATTGTTTATCTTACATTGTCTTATGAAAAAGGCGGAAAAAAGATAAACAGATTAATAGTTTTAAATTGTATTCAGAACAATTTTTTTGGTATCTAGTGTCTAGACCAAAAAAAAAAATGTAAAATAAGGCAGCCAAAGTGTAAATAAAAATATTTTGTGAGTGAACTAGATTCCCTTTATACATACTTGCATACATACATACATAATTGGTCATTACAAACCTGCAGTCTGGATTATGACCTAGTTTCTAACATGACTTCTGTTGTGTGTGTTAATTTTATACGCGAGTGGCGGGACCTACAGTTCAAAGTCTAGTCCGAAAGACAGATTTTTTGAGAAACTTTTCATGGCAATTTTATTTTACTCTCAGAGTTTTTGCCAGAAATCTGCTGAGAGGAAGTTGCCGAAGAAATGTTTCTTCTCATATTTCGTTTTGTTGCAGAACGAAGTGGAGGTTTTAACCGTGGCCTTACGTCTAATAAGCTAACACACTACCTACTAGACTATGGCGACTCCATATATGTACGTTTGCCATGAAAAGTTTCTCAAACATCTGTCGTTCGGAGTCGACTTTAAACTGTAGGTCCCGCCGCCACTTATGTATAAAATTAACGCACACAACATAAGGGAAGCTAGGTCGTAATCCTGACTAAAGGGTTGTAATGACCAGTTATGTATGTATGTAAGTCCAAAGGAATGACGCCAAAAGAGTAACAGCATTGCCTACTGAATAAAATCCAAAGGAATGTTACAATTTAATATTTTATTATTCGTTTATTTTCTCTCTTTTTTTTTGCATATTTTCATACTAAATACCTATATATGACGCCTCTCTGACGTTACGTCGGAAATTGCATTTCAAAATACAATTTAATAACAGGCCTCTCTGACAGCCTTTATCCGCGTAACATTTGATTCGCTTTTAGAAAACAAAAGCAAAAAAAAAAAATTTTAAAATGACTTTAGCATACCGTTATTTCAATGAAATGTCAATTTGCAAAATAAAAAAAATGGTCTGAAAATGAAATGAATTGAAGCTTTTAGCGAAATGCAAAAAAAAAAAGAAACCCCTCTGGAGTTTCACTGGAAACGCTAGAAGAAAAACCGAAAAAAAGCTTGGTAATCGTGCAATTATGCCCGACATTTGAAAATGGAAAATACAAGCAAAATGCCAGACTTGCTCTTTTTTTTGTTTTTTGCCACAAATATGTGACTATTAGGCAGACCACAAAGTGAACAGTGACTATCGAAACCGCAAATCTAATCGCAATTACGCTTCAACTCAACAATGAAGCGGCGACGTATCAAAATGCACTTCATTTATATGGACATGCAAAACTCTAGAGAAAACCACGAGATAGAGGGCGAGAAAGGGCGAGAGAGATGGTTTTTTTGCACTTTATTTTTGATTTACAAGGGAAAACTAAGTGAAATATGTTGAGTACTCACAGATGGCTGTAAAAACAATTGCATGAATAGATTATGTTCCAAACTTAGTCATCAGAAGGTTGTTAAAATTAGAAGCAAAAGAAAGTGTTTACGTAGTTGACGTGTCATTAAAAAATACTATCTAGATCGAGCAATCATAGATCATACGATTTGACCCTATTAGGGGATACATGAAGTCTCTCCAGTTTATAATTTCTTGTGACAAATGACGTCACGCAACATGTTTCTATAGAGTGATAGTTTCCAGCAGTCTTGCTTATTGCGTAAACATGACAAACAAAAGAAACAACACATCATTAGAAGGGAAATCATGAAAATGAGCCTTTAGTTCCATCATTCTTTGTACATTTCCGAAAAATTCTTTGTAATATTCTGAAGTACAGTCTTCAACGACTATAAGTATTCTTGCTAGTAATATCAAGGAGATAAATAGGCCCGTATGGGCGGGGTTCTCAGCTAGCATTGTAGTATTAATATGAGTTTCGTTTGCTGCCATTCATCGGACGGCAAGCACAGCTTTATTGATCCACTTTTTGTTGTGGATGCAGTTCTACTCTGAGTTTCCGAGACTACCAGAGGATATATTTTCTGATAATTTTTATATTAATTATATTTCTAATGCAGGTAAAAATTACTTCTGAATACTTACTTATTTGGTCATTATAACCCTACAGTCAGGATTACAACCTAGCTTCTCACACCACTTCTGTTGTGTGTTAATTTTATACATGAGTGGCGTGATCTACAGTTTAAAGTCGACTCCGAACAACGCATTTTTTGAGAAACTTTTCATGGCAATTTTTTTATTTACTCTCAGAGTTTTTGCTAGAAATCTGCTGAGAGGAAATCGCCGAAAAAATATTTTTTCGTATTTCGATATGTTGGAGATGTCTGGTCTGGGGTTTGAACCACAGGCTCTCGCTAATAAGCCAACATACTACCTATTGGAGTACAATGACTTCATATCTGAATATGCTTCAGAATTTTAGGCATTATGAATTCATAGCCACCGCAGTCTAGTAGGTAGTGTGTTGGCTTATTAGTCGTGAGGCCATGCGTCAAACGCCAGGTCTGACATCGCTAACAAAACGAAATATGAAGAAAATATTTCTTTGGCAACTGACTCTCAGCAGATTACTGGCAAAAACTCTGAGAGTTAAATGGAAATTGCTATGAAAAGTTTCTCAAAAATCTGTCGTTCGGACTTGACTTTAAATTGTAGGTGCTACCACTCACTCAAGTGGTGTGAGAAGCTAGGTCGTAATCCTGACGGAAGTGTTGTAGTAACCAATTCTGTATGTATGTATATTGTTACGAAAATGGAAATGGTGTTGTTAAAATAATAAGCAAAAGCTCCAAAAACAACACAATGGACTTGATCACGCATAAAAACAAAAGCTCCAAAAACAAAACAATGCAGTTGTTCACGTGATCAACGAATAAGTAAACATATAGCAACAAAAACAACAGGGCTTGTTTACAAGATCGATGAATAAACAAAAATATAGCAACAACGTCCGTGTATAAAAAAATATAGCGGAAAGACAAATAAACAAAACAACAACAATTCTGCCTGGACGAAAGTAAACAAGATACACGAACAACAATGATGACGAGATGTTTACATTTTTGGATTGTGCCCGAAGGTCGTCATCATCCTTCAAGGGCATTCATCACACTGTTGATCCAGTGATATAAAAGGCAAGATAAAGCGAGCATGAAGATACGAGATCGAGTTATAATCCAGTCAGACTTGTGTGCAGACAAGTTGCGTGAAGAAAACAGTTGTTAGTGTTGTGCTTACAAAAAGGTTGTGAGCAAAGAAGAATAACTAACAAGTGTTGTTGCTTACAAAAAGGTTGTAAGCAAAGCAGAGAAATATCATGAACAAGCACATATTGTGAAAGTTACCATTGTATACGTGGAATAAGTTCGAACAGTGGCACAAAAGTTGTGCAGAAAATAAAGAATTAATTAAGAAATAAACACAGATTTATTTTTATTTTATTTGCAATCTACGAACTCATATTTTTAACGTTTTTAAAAGGTAAAAACGTAACAATATGTTCAAGTCCATGAGTCATACGTTTTTCATCACAATGCTGGTGTATTCTTTCCTAACCAGTCTGTAAGCAGCCTTAATGAAGAATAATTCAAGCATGAGTCAAAGGTGCAATCGGGGTTTATTATGCATTTTTGCAAAAGAAACTATTGTTTTGGTTTCCTTTTTTTCTGTTTTTGTTTTTAAGCAATTTTCTTGTATCGTATTGTTCTAAATAATAATGTTGGCAACTAAATTGCATTGCTGTTGACATGCTTTGCGTTTCCCGTATAAAGGTTTTCCTGTGTGGTATTTTATTCACTTGTACAATATTTGGGTTGGAATTGCAAAAAAAAAAAAAAAAATGAAGTGAACATGAATGTAACAAAAAAAATTACACAGAAAATATTAATTTATTAGACTCTATACAGCGACGCCATAAAATAATTGTTAAAAATGAATTTTTTTTAAAACAGAAACGAAATTAACAAAAAAAAACCTTTGAAAAAAATTTTTTTTTTTTAATTTGTCCTCAAAGTATTGTAAGGCAATCATATGAGGGGGGGTTTAACCTTGATAAACAATTTGATTTTTATTATCCATAATCACTGTGGCAAAAAGACACTCTGGCATATGGCTTTGCCATGGATTTTATTGCCCTTAATGGTCCGTCCGTCTTTATGACAGTGTGTCTATTATTTATACGATAGCCTCTATTGCCTTTATTCTCAACTAGATTTTCACTTTGTTTCTCTCTCTATAAAATTGCCAATTTTGCAGATTTTTTTTTTTTTTCAAATTATTTATATTTCTTACTCGTATGTTTCGACGGTTCTTTCTTTTTACAGCCAGTCGGGACAGTGATTTTTATAATTTTTCAATTAACAACAATTTGCCACAAACATGCAAAGATTTTCTCTCCCCCTTTCTGTTTCTGTGGAACTTAATGATCCAATTATAGACAAATTTACATGTTTGTAGAGTCATAATTTGAAATTCCGTACGAATGTATAACGTATGTCGTATTTAATTTATGACAACAGGATAATAAAAATTATTTGATAACAACAACCAACCGTGCATAGACTGCTATTTCCCAATGTTTTTATTTTTTTGTAATTTTTTTAAGGTCATTGTGTTGCTTAAAACCCCTAAATTAATCGATTAAAAATAAGTCCGAAGAATAGGTCCGGAGATGTCAACTTTGTAGAATGTGGGTGAAGATAAATTGGAATTTAAAAATCCAAGACACAATTCATAAATTTTAGCAGTGCCACATTTGGCGTTAACAGAACAAAATTTGCCCTTAACAGAGCACTGTTAGCTGTTTAACAGTATTCATCTGAACAAGCCCACTTGTTTAGGAGCTAATTGTGGGAAATACTCTAGGTCAATGGGTACCATACTATATTCAAAGGAAGGTTCCAAGGCCTCTTAATATAATCAGCAACATAGTCACATACTATAAAGTGATATGGTATTGAGAAAATTGGCTTTGTAAATATCAATTTTTTACTTGAATATTCTCTAGAAGATCAGTGGCCATTTGGGAACATATAAGAAATAGTACACAATACAGACTAAATGCGAATATTAGTCCAGAGTGTCCTCTTTCGAACCTTGGTAGTGGGATAGCTGGAATAATTTTGGGATTTCAGAAAATTATTTCAGAAAAATTAATAATGATCATAAATAGTCTGCAATAATTGCAAAGTAGATGAATAATCTACTATTGCCACTGTTAAACAGTTAACAGTGCTCTGTTAATAGCAAAGTCGACCCTGTTAGAGGCTCGAAGTGGCGCTGCTAAAAGTGTTGGTTTGCGTCTTTGGTTTTTAAATTCGAATTTGTCTTCATACACATCTTTGTAGATTTTCCTGCTGTTATTGACTGTGGGCTATTTGAAGTGAGTAAAACCACATTAAACATTAACATCACTCATATCAATATTCAGTTCGACTATGGCAACTTCTCACATTGGAATTTTGACTGCTGTCGTTGAATCGTCAAGCGGCTTAAATTTTTCTCCTTTTCATCTATTCAAGAGGTTAAATAACCTCTGACTTTCACAGGCAATACAAGCTAAACCTCCTCATAAGAATATATACATACCTGCATTCATAATTGGTTATTACAACCCTTTAGTTATGATTGCAACTTAGTTTCTCACACCACTTATGTTGTGTGTGTTAATTTTATACATGAGTGTGGCGGGACCTACAGTTTAAAATCGACTCCGAACGACAGAGTTTTGAGAAACTTTTAATGGCAATTTTTATTTACTCTTATGGTGTTTTCTTTTCTACCAAAAAATGTGCATTTTATTAACGCAAAATGCAATTTTGCGTTTGTTTCTTAAAAATGTTTCGCCCTCTAAAAGGGTGGTATGTTCTATTCTAAATAATTCGCACTTGTCAATGGTGGAGGGCATTGCATTTTATGCCCTGTGTAAATCGAGAGTGCTGATAATGCCCTGTAAAGCAGATGACTTTTGTTTATTTATAGGGCTACCAGATGAAATTTAAAAGAAGTCGCCTGGTATTGTTATCCAATTATTTGAAGTTAATTTTTTCATTGTTTTGTGGAGTAATCTTAAGGAAATATTACATTATTAAAGCTACATGGTCAGCAATATAAAAAATTGCATTCAGTGTTAGAACAGTGTTAAAATATTTTTTTTTTTGTTATAAAAAAGCGTGCAAAAAATGAAGTCGAAAAATTAGCGATCTAGCAACACCTTTGAACAAATTGGCATTTCCTCATTCATTTTCTTAATAAGTGGTAAACACAGGGCATACCCTTTTTTAATATTTGTGTTATGTTCTTCTCAAATAAAAAATGACATTACAACAGGGTTGGTAAAAATTTTTTTTAATGCACCTTGTAAGAGGGTTACATTTTCTTTGTAGAAAAGAAAACACCATTAGAGATTTTGACAGAAATCTGCTGAGAGGAAGTTGCCGAAAGAAATATTTTTTCATATTTCGTTTTGCTGGAGTTGTCTGACCCGGGGTTTGTACCGAGGTCTCACGCCTTATAAGCCAGCATACTACTACTAGACTATGGTGACTTCAATTAATTAGTTGGCACTTTTCTAAAAATTCTGAAGTAATTTTAATTTTCTTTAAAGTCGTTAAACGATATTCGTTAATACATCACACGGGTAAATTGTTTCGCTAAAAATAAGTGTCATTAAATTTTATTTTCCGAGAATTTAAAATTTTTGCAATGCAACGATTTCCAATTAGTTAATAAATTTAAAGCAAAAAAATTTCAAAATTTTTTGTTTTTAGTTCCTACGACACAATTATAGAATGGCGCCCTTTTTTTTACAAGGTTGCAAAGTCACCCTCAATTGCAAGACAAAAAAAATGAAAATCTAACAAAAGCTTCCAACATGGTTATCTTTTCATCACATCAACAAGTGTTGGTCTTCGGAAAATTAAAAAAAAACAGAAAAAAACCGATTACAGATGGAAAACACAGAAAAACGCGGAATATGGAAAATCTACGCAAAGTTTTGTTTGTAAACAAACTGGTGCCAAAACCCCAATTAATTACGACGTAATAATTCATTCGTGCATAGTTTTTTTTTTCATTTCAAGGAAAATCTCTTTCCTGTTTTTGTTTTTGTTCATGAGTTTTCCCATATGTAAAGCGCATGTCCTTCAGGTCATATGGTTGGGATATTCACTTAACTTAAGAGAAAACTCAACAAAACTGTTATAAATTTTGAGAAAAAATAGGAGAAATTCAAGTGCTTCTCTTCCATTGTCATTTGTGTTGGTAATTTGTCAAGTGTAAGCATTCATTCACTCACTGATTCATTAAATGTGTACTTCCGCTTAAAGGAAGTTGTTGATTTCCGGTGTGAATATATTTGAGAGAAACAAAATCAAATTGTTGTTGTTGATATGATAACGGAAATAAATGTTGATTTGCTGTACACACTTAAATAAGCGAGTTTGTAACGTTTTTACCTTTTAAAAACGTTTAAAATATGAGCTTGTAGATTGCAAATAAAAAATAAAAATAAATTTGTCTTTAGTTTTAATTAAATTCTTTATTGTTTGGACAATTCTGTGTGTCACTGTTCACAACTTGATGTAAACAACAACAATTGCTTTGGTTGTTATTCTTCTTTGCACTCTTTTGCGTAAACAATAACAATTGTTCGACAGATCTTCGTAACGGACATCTTCAAACCACGATTATTCTCTTCAAACACCCAGGTCTTCATACAAGACCGACTGAACTTTGTCATTTAGTGCATGTGACTCGTTTATCTTTGATTATTATGTTACATGTGAACGTAATTTATTACGTCTATAAATTTACTACGATCATCATGCGAACGAGAAATTCAAGTTAACTTTTCTGACCGATTACCAGGCAATCAGAAAGCAACAGTAGGTGTATTTTGATAAACTATTTTTTTTTTCTTTTCACTATATCTCGAAAACCATTGGAGATATCGAAATGAAACTTTTTCCACGTGATAGATTAAAACTCTGGCTATCTAATTAATATATTATATGTACCTTATTGTACATATTTTTACAAGATTATACCTGAAAAACCTTGATTAAGATGATGTTAAGCAATGTTAGTCAGTATTTGTTTCACAGTTTGGTTTAGGGAATATTGTAAAAAGCATTGCTGTGTTGGAATTTGGGCCAGGAGCTCTGGAAGGGGTTGAAAAGTGTGATGGTTCACATATAGAAATAGCGTGGTAACAATACGCCACAGCTAAAAAATGTTATTTTGTTGGGTGCACAAGAAGCGAACGAGAATTCAAGTCAATTTTTCCAAACTGTTACTAGGCAAACAGAATGCAACTGTAGGTGTATTTTGGCAAACTATTTTTTTTTCTTTTCATTATATCTCGAAAACCGTTAGAGATATCGAAATGAAATTTTTTCCTCAGGATTGATTAGAACTCTGACTGTAATACATGTATAATATGTGCCATTAGTGTGATGATCACATACTCATCAATCATCACTATCGTTTTCAAAGAAATATGGGTTAATGATACCTGCCCATAAAACAGTGACCTTTTCGGGATGCATTTTACGCTCTCTCTCTCGTGCCACTGAAATGAGATTCATCGTTAAAGACGAATTTTCCATTAGGATCAGCTACACACTGCTCCTGAGACCATTCAGCGAACAAACGTCATTGTCCATGGTCCTCAATATTTAGTAGCTGGATTGAATTTTAAACGCTTTAGGCCTGTTAGGGGTTTGCAAAGGCCTGAGTTCTTGTAAGCGACAGGAAATTGAATGTCTTAGTATCTCTTGAACATTTTTACGAACAGCGGCAATGTTTTTGACAGATCTTGCTATTCGTCGACGGACAGGTGTTGGTCGATCGGTTACTGAATCAGTGGACTCGTATTTATTGAACATTTCGAATATAGTCCACACGTTTGGAAGCTAATGGCGATGATGCGTGCGGTGATTTGCCCAAACAGATATGGATAGTCATTATCACTCTTCAGTCAGCATTAAAACCTAGCTTCTCACAGCACTTATGTTGTGTGTATGTTACTTTTCTATAAAAGTAGCGGAACCTATAGTTTAAAATCGATTACGAACGACAGATTTTTTTGAGAAACTTTTTCTGTTGAGAGGATGTCACCGAAGAAATATTTCTTCATATTTCGTTTCGTTGGAGATGTCTGACCTGGGATTTGAACTATTGCCCCACACTATCTACTATCTAGACTAAGGTGACTCTTGCAAATTATAAAAATCAAGTCATTTTGTAAACACCCTCGTACATAAAGAAGCACATTTGAATAAATGAACACGATTTAAGTCGATAAATGAGATGATGATGATCTCTGTAATACTATCAACAGTTATTTATTTGCTAAATACATATGTACGTATGTACGTAACATACATTCATTCATATCATTTTTTATTTTTAAATTGCCATTTATAAGCATATTTTTATTACTTAAGACCACTATTACGAAACTATCACAAGCATAATCGAATAATTGGCAGAAAAACAATCCAATACGGTCTTCTGTTAAACTTTCCTTAACAATTTCAACATTTACGAGAATTATTTCGATTGGATTCGAATCGATTTGATTTTATGATGATTAGAATTTATTGAAATTGAAAGGAGAACAAACAGAGAGTCAAAGCCAAAGCCACAGATAAGCGTTAAATGATAATAAAGCCGTTTAACGTTTGGTGGTTATCAATTCATTCATTCATACTCTCTCTCCCTCTCTCTCTCTCTCTCGTAATTTGCCATTTACCGTTCGATTACCATTGAAAATAATGGTCCATGGAAAATTGCCTACAATTTTCAAATTTCAAATTCAAATTTTATTGCCACAAAAAACAACAACAAATAAGAAGAGAAAAAGGGTTCAACTAATTTCGGTTGACCACTTCATTCTTATTTGATTTCGATTTGAATTTCCATGCCCATAAACGTACACGTGATATTGGGTGGTGGCAGATGAAAAATTTTTTGTAGTTCATCTGCGTGCAAACTTACGAGAAAAGTTGTGAAAATGTTTTTCAGTTTTTCATTTGTTTTTATGGTCATTCTTTTTATGTGATTTTGAGGCCATTCAGGCCGTTTAGTGCAAAATAACTTTTCAATCATATTTTGTATGTTTTTTTCTTTGCTTTTCTTTTCTTATAATTTTTTTTTTTTTTTTGATTTTATCCCAGTGCACCTTACACACGGTAGAGTGCCAAATGAATAATATGAACGCCATTTGATATTGGCGAGCGGAACAATAAAAAAAAAAAAAAATATGTATGATATGATGATTGATACGGTGATTGAAAGTCTAGGATATTGAGGAGGCCTATGACATCAATCATGAGTCAGTGGCATCAATTTGGAATGGTCACTTGGGTTTGAAGAAGCTTTTCAATCAAAAAAATAAATATATGATATGATGATTGATAATACTGATTGAAAGTCTGGGAGACATCAAGCATTAGTCAGTGGCATCAATTTGGAATGATCACTTGGGAATGAAAAAGCTTTCCAATAAACAAAAAATATTTAATATGATGATTGATACGATGATTGCAAGTCTGTGAGATTGAAAAGGCCAATGACATCAAGCATATCTTAGTGGCATCAATTTAGTATGAAAAATCTTTCCATAGGACAGGTGCACCACAATCAATCACAAACGCATCCCTGTGATAACGACCAGTTTTTGCGTCACTTTGTAACCATAGCTAACCGCGGATTCATCAGAGCAACAGACATCAAATAGCTGTCGAAACAGAAAATTGCTCAGGCAATTATTTTTTGGAATGCAGTATTGATTACGTTTAAAGGATTAACACAGTCAATGGCGAGTCTTATGCCAACTTGAACAATCGCTGATTGACAGTGTTAGAGATTGAAGAGGCCAATGTCATCAAGCATAACTCAGTGTCATCAATTTGGAATCGTAACTTGAGTATGAAAAAGCTTTCCGCATTCGATCACAAACGCATTCCTATGATAACGATCAGTTTTTGCGTCACTATGAAACCGTAGCTAACCGCGGATTCATCAGAGCAACAGACATCAAATAGCTGTGGAAACAGAAAGTTCCTCAAGCATTTGATTACCTTTAAAAGATTAACACAATCAATGGCGAGTGTTATGCCAACTTGATCAATCGCTGATTGACAGTGTGGGAGATTGTGGAGGCCAATGACATCAAACATGGCCCGTTGCCGTCAATTTTGAATGAAAAAGCTTTCCGCAAGACGGTTGCCGTATTTGCAATCAGATCACAAACGCATTCGTATGATAACAACGAGTTTTTGCGCCCTAACAGAAACCGAAAGTTCCTCCTTTAGTGGTACTGGACGGGAGTCTATTAAGATGAGTCTGGCAGTAAATAAGGGTAAAACGAAGAATATGTTGTCGACAAATAGTGACATCGGCGTATTGGATCCCAGATTATGGCTGATAACTAACGTTCGATATTGTCAAGGACGTTGTACAATGGGTTAATTCGACCTCCGGGTACTGTACTTGTCTTAACTGACAAGTACACGTCCTCTAACCTAACCTAACCTTGTCAAGGAATTTATTTATCTTGGCTCCACCGTTACCAACAATCTGGAGATCAAGTATAGGATCATTATTGCCAACAGGTGCTACTATGGTCTCACTAGGCAATTGAGTAGTAGAGACCTCTCGTGCGACAAAACTAATACTCTACGAGGCGTTCATCCTCTCCGGGTTTTTTATAGCGTAGAAGCATGGACATTATTAAGCACTAATGCAGTAGCCTGGAAAGTATTCGGGAGAAAAGCCGTATGTAAGATCTTCGCTCTAGTTGGTGAGTTGGCGTTGATTTTCGTATTCGATCCAACGATGAGCTGTATGAGTTCCTCAACAATGTGGACGTTGTGCGGCGTATTAACATCTAGCGGCGCGCTGGCTCGGCCATGTCGTTCGTATGCTTCGATGAGACGGGTATTTGATGTGCGGATTTGCGGAAGTCGGCGAAGAGGACGACCTTGTTTGAGTTGGAAGGACCAAGTCGAGGAAGTCCTATCATCGATTGGTGTGACCAACTGGCGAAGGCTCGGAAGAAACAGAGGCGCCATGAGGGCCGGGACCTAAAGTTTAAAGTCCACTCCGAACGACAGATTTTTTTTTATTTGAGAAACTTTTTATGGCAATTTTATTTTTTCTCAGAATTTTTTCCGGAAATCTGCTGAGAGGAAGTCGCCGAAGAAATATTTTTCCTCATATTTCGTTTTGTTGAAATTGTCTAACCTGGGGTTTGACCATGGCCTCACGTCTAATAAGCCAGCAAACTGCGTACTACTGATTGAATAACTAACAACTAATTTGAGAAACAAAATGGCCGCTGTTAACTGTCAAAGCTAGGAAGTCCCTGTACAATAGAACTCAGGAATAGGGCAGCGACGGTTCATCACTACCTATCATCAGTTTACGCATACAATTCAGTTTTCATATCCATTTTTTTTGTTCATATTCAAATACAAAGTGTTTCACTCCATGTGAACAAATATTTTGATGGGGGTGGTGGTGGTGAATGTGGATATGGTAGTGTTTTGTTGAGAGGCATGAAATGGAAATTTGTTTTTCAAATTGGTCAGTTAAAGTTCATAAAAAGTGAATATTTTTATGGCCTAAAAAGAGAGTGTGTGTGGCAACTGAATTTTAATAAAATTGCACACAATAACAATAGAATTGTAAGGTATCGAAATTACTGGAATGTGTGTGGAATAATTAAGTGGAAGAGAGATTTTCTTGAGGTTTATATGACTAGTATAGTAATGTGTTTGAAGATAAATTCGAATTTTATAACCAAAGACGCAAACCCACACTTTTAGCAGCGCCACTTCTTGCCTCTAACTAGGTAAAATTTGCTATTAACAGAGCACTGTGAACTGTTTAACAGTGACAATAAGTAGATTACTCTTCTACTTTGCAATTATGGCAGGCTATTGACATAAAATTTAATTCTCATTATGATCATTATTATTTGTGAACAAAAGTGTTGAAATGTAAAGGATGGTTGGTGGGGACGAAGGACGGAATTATTCCAGCTATCCCCACGGTTGGAAAGAGCACCCTCTGGACTAACATTTGCATATAGTCTGTATAGTGTACTATTTCTTATATGTTCCCAAATGGCCACTGATCTTCTAGAGAATTTTCAAGCAAAAATTTTCAAAGCCAATTTTCTCAATACCATATCACTTTATATGTGCCTATGTTGCTGTTATATTAAGAGACCTTGGAGCCTTCCTTTGCATAAATTATTGTACTCATAGACCTAGAGTATTTCCCAAAATTAGCTCCTAAACAAGTGGGCTTGTTCAGAGGGATACTGTTAAACAGATAACAGTGCACTGTTAAGGGTAAATTTTGTTCTGTTAAGAGGAAATTTTGCTCTGTTAACACCAAATGTGGCGCGGCTAAAATTTATGGATTGCGTCTTGGATTTTCAAATTCGAATTTATCTTCACACACATACATATGTAGTAAAGTAAATGAGGCCCAGAACTCTTTACTATTAAACAGTGCGTTATACATACGTAGGTATTTTGCGTCGTTGCTTATTAACATAATTAATCGTTAGAATTACATTTAATTACTTCTGTCAATATTTGTACAAAACAATTAACAGAAAATGACAGGAGTGGAGTAAAGTCAATAAACAATAAAAATCGTTAAAAATCAAGTTCAGCTCAGAATAGTTTCGATTTGAATTTGTATTCAATTTTACATGCACTTGTCATTCCTTCATTCCTTTTTTCATTTGATTGTAGTTGTCACTGTATTTATGGTTAATTAATGTTTATTTTTATTTATTTTTACTTCCTTTTTTTGTTTCTTACTTTGTATTCTTCCTAATGGTTTTTAGATGATCTTTTTAAGGCTATTTTGCTTTTTATTTTTTTCTTTTCTTTTTGTCAAAATACTTCTGTCCAACCATTGATAACAAATTCCAAATATGCTCAACTGTCAATCATTTTTCATGAAATTGCTTTCCAATCCTCCACATTAGGCCTCATAAAGCAAAAAATTTTTGGACACGTGGTTCTAATGACACATTTTCTAAAATTTTTCCATATGTTTAGTTATCGAATGTAGTCGATTTTGTTTTTGTTTCAGCACTTAATTGTGGTCAATAATTAAAATATAATGCTTCGGCTGGACTTGGTTAGCAGTGGTGGTTGTTGTAAATGATTGTAATGCAAATTTGTAATTGTTTTTTTTTTTTCTATCCTACAATAGCAGCGATATCAATATAATTGAAGAATTTTAAGAAGTATGAAGTCGTTTGGAAAAACGACGTAATTTAGGATTGTCTAAATCGAAACAACATCTAAATTCTATAGCCTTTTAGGCTATAGTGTGTTTACTTATCAGGCATCTCAAGCAAAACGAAATATGAAAAAAAATATTTTTTCGGCAGCGTCCTCTCAGCAGAGTTCTGGCAAAAACTTACTTGCTTACTTAATTGGCCATTAACAACCCGATTAACGGATTTCGGCCTGCCTTAACACATCCTTCCAGTTGGTCACACCAATCGATGACAGGGCTTCCTCGATTTGGTCCTTCCAACGCAAACAAGATTGTTCTCTTCGCCAACTTCTGCAGATCCCAGCATCAAATACCCGTCACGCCGGAGCATCCTCCTCCATTCGAACGACATGGCCGAGCTAGCGCAACCGCTTGATGGTAATACGCTGCACAACGCTTATGTCGTTGAGGAGCTCAAGCAGCTCTTTGTTGGATCAGATGCGGAAATCATCGCCAATTCGCACTGGACCAAAGATCTTACGTAGAACTTTTCTGTCGAATACTCCCAAGGCTGCTGCATCAGTGCTTAATAGTGTCCATGCCTCTGCGCCATAAATAAGCACGGGGAGGATGAGCGCCTGCTTGAGTATTAGTTTTCTGGCAAAAATTCTGAGTGTAAATAAAATTGTCATGAAAGAGTTTCTCAAAAATCTGTCATTCAGAATCGATTTCAAACTGTACGTCCCATCACTCATGGACAAAAATTAACACACACAACATAAGTGGTGCGAGAAGCTAGGTTGTTATCCTGACTGAAGGACTATAATGACTAATTATGTATGTATGTAATTATGTATGCATAAAAAATATTTCTTTTGGCAAAATCTGAGTTTAAAAAAATTGCCATTTCAAATCCGTCGCTCAGAGTTTACGTTAAAGTCCCGCCGTTTATGCATGAAATAAACACAAACAACTTGGGTGATGAGAGAAGCTATGTTATACCAAAAGGCCACTTAAGTAAGTATAGGTTAAATTGTCAACCACCTCCAAGAGCATAGCTTACTTGGGTCACGTTGCAACACCGACGGTACCTATTTCACCATTTAATTATAACTCCTTTACCTAGACATGCTGTGTCAATCAATTTCCGTAATTTCCTCTTCTTCCATGTCATTAAAGCGTCTGCAGAATTTGCAGTTCCGTAGTGCAAGAGGCAGTTCTGTAAAAATTTCACATCCAATTTTGTTGCGTGATGTAGATTCGACAGAGAATACTGGGATAACGCTCCCGGGAAGATGTAAATCATTATCATAATGGTATATATCGAGTATTTGCGTTGCAAAACTAGAATGGAGAGCGTTCGTGTATCCAAAAAGTGTATTCAGACCTATTATACACAAGATTTTGCCTTGACAAAATGTAACATGTAACCAACACACATTCTCTGGGTTAATACCCCAATTTTAAGTTAAAGTTGCTATGTAATATGACTTAAAGAGACATAACGTTAATGGATAGTGTGAAAGCTATCAACAGAGTAGCTAAGAGCAGCAAATTTAGGGTCTTTGTATCTCCTTGTAAATTCTACTAACAACGTTTTGGTTAGCTTAATGCCCACTCCATATTCGTTTCATCATTTCGATTATAATCTTCCCAACACCTTTAATGCGAGTGCCCTGCACATCATGATAGACGTCGTCGTCGGTTTTTGGGTGACAGAACGTTTAAAGATCTGAGCATGGTGGCGAACGTGCCACTAGGGGAACTGATCGGTTTCACCCGGAGCTCGAGGTGATTCAAATCCACCACTAATGGATCATGACAAGGGGTTTACCTCACCCTGGGTAACACAATGGGTCATATGGGCCGCCGAGTGAACTTGTCTGTGAAATGCAAGTTAACCGCTAAGCTCCACTGCAAGGCTAGAGAATATTACCTTCCGGTGTACCTGTAACCATTACTTTGGACTTGAGAAGTATAAAGTATCTGCTGTATCTTTTTCAACAAAAGCGATGTCCGCTGGTTTAATTTCCAATTGACGTTAATAACCACCAGAGCTTCGGTTAAACGGAGTGATGAACAGACAAGTTTCCGATCAAATCAAGTCTAGTAAATCAGGTCCACACATTATAATATAACACTCTATGGAATAACTTAACGCATTTCTGTCGGAAATGTTGCTGAAAGAAATAATAGGAAGACACTGGTGGAAATCGAACACTCATTATTCTATATTACAGATTAGCATATTATCCACTAAATTACATTGGCTTGGTATGGAAAGCCGTAAAAATTGTGAATTTTCTCTTTACATACATACATAACACTATGCGACAAAATAAAAAAAATTTAATACACCCGGATAATGACATAGTGTAGGCTGTGAGCTTTGTTGAGTAGATCTCAAAAATATTTTTTTTTATATTTCTCGAACCCTCCAATCTTTTTTTATTTAACAAAAACTGTTTTTTTTACTTTACGCACAAATTTCTGGATTACTTAAACATTTCTCGCCCGATTTCCAAAACATAAATCTTGTTGGAGAGGGGAGAGATGGACCTTTTAAACGGTATAACTATATCTATTATTCAACTTAATATGCTATGCGATTTGATGGGGTAAACTTGGAAAATTCGAATTTTTTTCATAGTTTTTCAAGTTTGTCCATTCATAGTAGCAAACTTTAATATAAAAATATAGGATAAGTGATAATATTCTTAAAGTCTGTTCTCTTGTGAAGAGACTGAGTTATCATTTGATCAAATCGGACAAAAATTACCGAATTTATTATTTAAATAGTATAACAGTCGTGCTATATTTTTTAATTATGTCATCTTATCAAATGAACTTGCAGTTCAAAAATTTTCAGAATTTTTGATGGATCTTGATTGTTTATCACAAAATGTGTCAATTTCACGTTTGCACGACTTCCAGAAGTCGGCTAATATTTGTGTTTTTTGCAAAGATTATTATTTCTCTTTGTGCAAACATTGGCCAACTTCTGGTGGTCTCTCAAACGTGAAATTGACACATTTTCCGATAAACAACCAAGATCCATTAAAAATTTCTAAACTAAGAGTTCATTTGAAAAAATATATATATGAAAAATATAACTCGACTGTTAGACTCTTTAAATAATAACTACGGTAATTTTTGTCCGATTTAATCAAACGAAGTGCCAATCTCTTCACAAGATAATGCACTTTTAGAATGTTATCACTTATTTCATATTTTTTAAGTAAGGTTTGCTACTATGAATGGACAAACTTAAAAAAATATGAAAAAAATTCGAATTTTCCAAATTTACCTCATCAAATCTCATAGCATATGAAGTCGGATAATAGATATATGTATACAACTTTAAAGGTCCATCTCTTCCCTTTCCAACAAGATTTAAATTTTGGAAATCGGGTCAGAAATGTTTGAGTAATCCAGAAATTTGTGCGTAAAGTCAAAAAAAAATAGTTTTTGTCAAATAAAACAAGTTTGGAGGGTTCGAGAAATATAAAAAAGGTATTTTTGAGTTCTACTCAACTAACTGAATAACGTGGACTATGTAGTTACTCGGGTGTATTTTCACTGTCGCACCGTGTAATTGGTCATTACAACTCTTCAATCAGGATTACGACCTAGCTTCTCACACCACTTATGTGTTGTATGTGTTAATTTTATACACGGGTGGCGGGACCTACAGTTTAAAGTCTACTTTTGACAGATTTTTAAAAAAGTTTTCATGGCAATTTTATTTTACTCTCAGAGTTTTTGCCAAAAATCTGCTGAGAGGAAGTCGCCGCAAAAATATTTTTTCATATTTCGTTCTGTTGGAGACGTCTGACCGGGGATTTGAATCAAGGCCTCGCGTCTAATAAGCCTACCTAACCTACTAGAATACGGTGACTATATCTACATATCAAACTCAAAATAAGCCACTTGCTAAAGAGAAGTTCGAATCTGAAATATCCTGTATTACGTTCAATATTTTTTTATTCCATCAGATAAAATTTATTGAGTGCAGGAATCATTATTTGGCAAAATTTTCATTTTTCTAAAGCATTTGTTGGCTTTTTTGTTTAATTCTCGAACACATATTGTTTATGGCGTAGAACTGTGATGGGCGAATATTGATCACCTACTTTAATGGGCCACCTGAATATGGCGTAGCCATATGAATGTAACACAATAATAGCAACAACAACAATTTATTATAACATGAATGGCGTTATCTCCGGTATCTGCTTTTAACTCTGCAATATACTCGTATGTGCGTGTCATACATTTGCTACAATTTCCACAATTTCCACAATTTCAATTTCGATTTGTATGTGTGTATTGTAGCAGTAACAGCAGCAAAAAAAAAAAAACAACAAAAAAACTATTTAAATACTATTGTCAAATAGCTATTGTTATTATTATTAATATTATTGTTGTTGTTGTTATTGCTTTAATAGCAGTTTTTAGTACAAATTTAATATGGGTTTGAGCTCTCAGTACAACCACCACACTACACTGCTCTTACCAACCAACCCAACACATGAAGGGTAAAATCGAAATGTCCCTGAAGGACAACAAAACCAAAAAAAAAATTTTTTGTTTTTTTTTTTGGTGGGAGTTGCCGAAATACACGAAATACAAGGTAACAAAAATAATGACAAAAAAAAAAGTGGTTATTGGTGGCACGCAGAATATTTAATGCAGCCGTAAACATCTTGACCGAATATTGAATTCCATATGCCGCCGAATGGCCCACTAACCTAACCACTTCTATAAATTTAATATTTGTTATGCATTATTTAATGGGTTTTTCGACAGTAATAATCATAGCAAAAGTACCTTCAAAAACCCATTCTCTATTACCAAGTAGTTGATAACATTATGACCAGTGTTACCGTCTTATTTGATTTTAATCAAAGGAAAATTGTTTTGTCTTTCTTACAATTGAAAAGTAAAATAATACATAACTTTTAAATTCGGAGGACTCAAGTAACCTTTGAGTCTACAGCGCTCTGTCAAATGGTCGGCTATTAACCTCATGGTATTCTTGGACAGTCTGTCCTTCTATTGTAATCACCCATCAATAGTTTAGATTGCCTCGAATTCCCAATATGATATGGGATTCATGAGTGGATAACCCAATTTCTCCTATCCAGCTGATTCAACATCGAGCAAATTTCATAGGAGCTAAGCTCGAATGGCGGCCTGACTGTCATATTTCATTGCTATGTGCCGTACTTTGTACTTTCTACATACATAATTGGTCATTACAACCCTTCAGTTAGGATTACGACCTAGCGTCTCACACCACTTATGTTGGGTGCGTTAATTTTTGTACATGAGTGGCGGGACCTACAGTTTAAAGTCGACTCCGAACGACAGATTTTTAAGAAGCTTTTCATGGCAATTTTTTTTACTCTCAGAGTTTTTGCCAGAAATCTGCTGAGAGGAAGTCGCCGAGGAAATATTTTTATATTTTCGTTTGATGCCTGAAATGGAATACGAAGCCGGGCCTTCAGTCTAATAAGCCAACACACTACCTACTAGACTACGGCGACTTCGTACTTTCTATCGTAGTTAAATTAAGCACTCCTTTTGATGGCGAGGTTGGTTTTCCCATGGTTCCGAAATATTTTACGCTGAGACAATAAAATTTCGCTTCTGTGCTAATATCTGTTCGAGATACATCCAAATACCACAGGTTAGGTTGGAAAGGTGACGCTTCACTGTAGTACAGGTATTCCCCGACTTACGACCGAGATAGGTTCCTGGTCATCGGTCGTAAGTCGATTAATTCGTAAGTCGAATTTCATATAAAAAAAAAAAATTTAAGAAAAAAATTACATACTGTACTACTAACATTGAGGGTCAGGAGAAATGAAACTACCCAAAATTTATATTTACTTATATATATAAAATTTATATTTTAGGAATTCCCCGCTACTACATATTTGTCTTCTTTAAGTATTTTCTATGAAAAAAATTAGAAAAAAAAATGGTCGTAAGTGCGAATAGTCGTAAGTCGAACGGTCGTAAGTCGGTTACTACCTGTAATAGTTCCACTAGGTTCAATTAGGAAAAAAAGGAAAGAATAATGGAGAGAAGAGAAAGAAGACGAAGTAATAAAATTAGAAAAGCAAAAGAAAGATAAAAAAACGTCAATTAGCCATCATGAAACTCATAAGTAAATTTTTACCTCTGAAGATATCCCCCTAGCCAGTCAATCTCGTTTATGAACCCTATTAGATACTTAAGTCTGTAGTTTATCAGATCTACTAGATCATTAACAGATCGACTAACTAGTTATCACTGTATACGCATCTGTATATAACTATAGTGGCATAGAAAATATTCCACTGTTCCCTCTCTTCCTTAACACGTTCATCGCCACAATAGTATAAAAAAAAATTTCACATGGGCCACGGTAACTTTATTAGATAATTTAGCTGAAAATGTATCAAGGAAACTTAATGTTTCACAGAATTTTTTTTTGCCAAAATTCCCGGAAAATCACTATTTTTTATGTCACACATATTTGTCTGACATGGCCCTATTTTAGAACTTTTTTTTCTCGACAAGCCGTATCAGTCTTATATGTCTGACGCATCCAAACAAAATACAACAAGATACAACAAGTATTAACCTGTTGTTTTGAACACAGCGTCGTTTGCGTCGGACATCTGTGATCGACGGGGCTTTCTACCAAATCGCCATGTCAGACATATATGACTGACATGGCTCATGCAGAACTTCTTAGCGTCCGACTCATATGACTGACATGGCGATGAACGTGTTAAACACTCCCTTTGATGGCATAATCATATGCTTTGCAGATAAGTGCGAGTTTTCCCATGGGTCTGAATCATTTTAAGCTGGGACAAAAACCTTCGGCTTCGGTCCTAATATCTGTCCTCGATGGTTACTATAGGTTAGTTTAGAGTGGGTAAGGCTCTACCTTCAACCAGAGTGCCAATGATCCATTGTGAACCTACAGTTAGAAAAAAAATTTGAGATATTCCATCTCCTGTCTGCTCCAAATACCACTCAATGCTCCGATTTTAAAGAGTATCTAGCTTTCAGGTTACTTCATGCACTCCATCGTTGGCTTTTACTTCTATTTGCATTTGATTCAGGCACCAAACGTTGAAGATTGAATGAAAAGGCTTAATATGATTGGCTTTCTCTGACTTGGAGATAATCTCTAATGCGATGTTTTCTGGAACCAACATATTTTGGTTTAGTTTTATTTTACAGTGCGTTACACACTTTAATATACACATCTGATCTTTTTACTGTTTATGCCACATATATGTATTTGGCCAAGAATTTAATGAAAGTCGCATGTCATTGTGGGAGATTCAAACAAAAAGGACTGTGTTCTAATGAAAGAAGATGACCCTGGACCTAAATATTTTTACTCCGAACATGTCCCATTATTTTATTGACGATTGATACTTGAGGTTCAATCTCGACATATGCTATTCCACTTAAGAGCCAGGTACAACAGTTTTCTATTATTTGTGGTTACGAAAAATTTGTTTTTTGAAAAATTATGTGGCAACACTGGTTATGTCATGTAATAGCCATAGTGGGAGACCTAGAGTGCGTTATTTTCAAGTGAAAGGAAAGTTTTTTTTGCTTTTTTGGAATTTGATTTTCCACCAATTGAAACTTACAATTTAAAGTTTTACGTCGTTTTCTTGTAATTGTTTTTTAACAAAGAAAAGGAAAAACAAAAAGAATAGAAACTATTTATTTATTTATTATAGAAAAAAAAGAAGAAAAGAAACAATCAAGGGGTATCTTCTAACCGGAAGTGGGTGTTCAATACAGTGACATGGGAACTTAACTTACATCGTCCTTCTTTACCTGAAAATCACAAATGTATTGATGGTCAATTGTATCTTATTATCACGCACTAAATAGCATTTCGTGTCTGTTTAAATACGCATTCTATTCATAAAATTTCTTTGTCCACCACTTGTTAATTTCACATGGAATGGAATGTGTCTCAAGTTGATGTCACTTTCAATTCTTTAACGATGTTTTCTTTAATTCTTCTTTAACGGTTTATTTGTTTAAACAAATTTTCATGGAGCTTAGGTACTAAATGAATAGAAATTTCCTTATGGCTTTATTAAAAATTATCCACTTTTCAACACGCAATAAATTAGGCCCATAGAGAGACATTTTTTGTTTAAAGAAAATCTCAGGAAATATTTCTAAAAATTTCAGGAATCTCAAAAGGAATCTTTTAAATTATATTTGAAATGAAAGTGAATTAACCTTTGTCCTTTGATTTTTTTTTTATTTTAGCAGTTACATCTTCAAATTAGCCCTTACATCCACATGTCGTACTTACGAACAGATAAGGCAACTTATGAGTTTCAAATGGTAACGTTCCTAATTCCCTTGTATTACAGCTATTGAGACACACCACACTGTGATATTTTTGTGATTTTTTGACTCAGCATTGTTGGCTTATTAGATACGAGGCCTCGGTTTAAACCCCAAGTCAGACATCTTCAACAAAACGAAATACTCTCAGCAGATTTCTGCCGAAAGTTTTTGAAAAGTTTCTCACAAAAACTGTCGTTCGGATTGAATTTTAAACTGTATGTCTCACCACTCGTGTATAAAATTAACACACAACAACATAAGTGGTGTACGAAGCTAAGTCGTAATCCTGACTGAAGGGTTGTAATGACCAATTATGCATGTAATCTGGTTATTGTTATACACTCGGGTCTCGTTTTATGCGGATTTTTTTTATGCAAATTCGAATTTATGCGATTTTAAATGAAAAATTTTTTTTAAAGATTTTTTATAGATTTTAAAATGTTATGATATTTTTTAAACTTTTGCATCATTTTTAAATTATACCAAATTTTCACCACTGATATAATCAGTATTGTTAATCCTAACTGAAGGGTTGTAATGACCAAAGCTGTTGATTCAGAAAGCGGTAGTGATTTCCCTGCGGTTTGAAAAGTTTTTTTTATATGTGAATCTCTTGTGAATGTACGCTGTAGTTTGAGCCTGACACCTAATACTATCAGATCTCTATGCCGAATAGCTTGTGAAAATCAATCGTTCTAGTTTGTTTCCAATTGGGAAGACTATTGATTAGCATCAGATTGCTCTAATTATGCCAATAAAAGCCTTTAAATGTCAATCCTTACTTATGATTTAACACATACATAATTGGTCATTACAACCCTTCAATCAGGATTACGACCTAGCTTCTCACACCACTTATGTTGTGTGCGTTAATTTTATACATGAGTGGCGGGACCTACAGTTTAAAGTCGACTCCGAACTTATGATTTAAAGAATATTTTATTTAAAGGAGCTGCTCCTTTTTAATAACTGTCACTTTAATACTCTTATTCAGAAGAAACTATTAAACTTTCTAAAAATTCGTTGATCATATGTAGAGGACTAACATATTTATGCACTACCTGATAGGTATGTAATGATAAAAGTGACGTCGAACCAATTCCCAAACGATGCAGAATGATTGATCGTACATTCACAATTATAGACTTCAGTTTATTATTTATTTCATATTTTTTGGATCATTTTGTTTTTTTCTGTAAATAATGAGTTAATATTTTATTTTTGTTTATTTTTTTTTAGAAGTTTTTGTTGTGAAATAATTATAATAATAATTATAATATAAAATAATTATTGTGAAATAAATATAGTATGTACTTTTGTTGACTTTTTTATGCGATTTTGCTTTGATTTTTCAATTAAAATTTCAATTTATGCGGTTTTTCAGGATTTTGGAACGAATCATTAATTTTTATATTAAGCTAGAGTATCGTTTTATGCGATTTTTTTTTTGGAACGCATCTATCGCATAAAACGCAAATGAAAATCTGCTCAAACTGCTAGAGAGTATGTATTAATGTGAAGATAATTATCTCAGCAATGAGATAAGTAAGTGGAGTAAACTATTCTTCAACTATTGGTTACGTACCCAGGCTTCATTAGAAGCTATGGATGATTCCAGGATTAGTGATAATGAGTACCTGTGTTAATGAGAACCTCAACTTTTTTAAGTTCAGAGATACCTTTACCGATTACCTACCAAAGCTTGCGAAAATCGATTGTATCAACTAGGGAAGGAGTTGCACTTTGACCTAAATGAGTTCTTTCTAACATACTAAGGGCCATTATTACAACTTCCCGTTAACTAAAGGGAGGATTTTAACGGGCAGATAAACTGTTTTTCATTATTATGAGTACCCAATAAGATAGAAGTGATCATTAAGCTAAAGGGAAGATCATCCTACCTTTAACATTTAAACTATTTTCGATATGGCAGCTTCAAATTTAAACAAAATAAGCATATTCAACAACAAAACGAAGCCCGCTGTTGCCACTGCGTTAAAAAAAACTTGTTTAATTGAGCAGTTTTATCGACTTTGCTCCGGCATTGCCATATTTTAATTTTATTTTATCTGTATGTTGTAATAACGAAAATCAGTTAAAGGTAACTTTACAGTTCCCTTTAGCTAAAGGTACCTTTAACTAAACCCAAGTTTAACGGCAAGTTGTAATAATGGCCCTAAAACTATTAATTGCATTGGAAAATAGCGAATAATTTGATGATACTGCAGCAACAATGAAGAATACATCTCTTCTGCAAGAAGATTATTTTAACAGATTTACAGATTTATTAATCAGATTTACTGACTTCAAGTAACAGCCATTAGAGAGAGAGATGGATGGTTGATCTAAAGATCATGTTGTTTCTTGGCTATTAGTCACTACAGCATGTACATGGGGATTATATTTCACTGGTATCGTCGTGTGTGTGGCCCAGTCCAAGTTGTAGAATCGAAAATTCTAATGTTGTACACGTGATAGCAATTTCATAAACTTTTGCAAGCCAGAAACACGGTTAAAATGTTGCAGACGTTAGAAGCCAGCATTTCATTAGTATGACTGAAATCAAGTCCCATAATTTAACAAGTTTTACACACAACCCTTTGGATGTTGTAGGTATGATATGATATGATCATGAACCGATTATCGTTCAACTGATATAAACTCTAAAACAAGGATTATAGGAAATGCACACTCAAATTCAAATTACAAGCGAAAAGATTATTGCTATTGGAAGAAAATTAAAATAATTGAAAAACAAATAAATAAAAGTAAACCAAAAAGACAAAGACACACACAATAACATTTAATTGCCATCAATCAATCAATAGTCGATTGATTTTCTGGCCAAAAACATAATGGAACCATGGAACACCACACATGTGAACATTTACTCATAATAACCATTTACTGATTACTCTGTGCTTAGTGTCGTTGTAGGAAATGCTTAAGACACCTTCACTTTCATTTTTCATTTTTCATCAGGCATAGCATTCATAGCATAATTATTAAGTTTTGAAGGATGTCACCTTAAGAAATAATAAATTGAACTTTATGGAGAGTACTAGTACAATCAGATATTCAGATCAGATAAGACAACTCTGTTAACGTATAGTATTTAAAATACTTTGACAACTTATTTGTAAATTTCCAAAACAACCCAATAAACAATTCAAATCATTTTGAATTTGATGGCAAAGTCTTTTTGTATCGGAACAAAAGGAAAAAAATCATCAGTTAATGGAATTCATTCGCTTCATTGAAATCCATTAGCATCGGTCTCATTCGTCGTTGTGAGGGATTTTCAATAAAGAGGATTCCAGATTCCATTGCTTAAGGCGCACTTTTTAATATAACTCTCGATCACTGGAAACATTGCCCGTCGCTCTATTTATACTTTTTTATTTTATGCCTGGCAACATCGCGGTTTTTCTATTAAATATTGTAATTCTATGTACCGTACGTTGGGTATATTTTTGTTTTTAGTCTGTTTGAGTTTTGTACACATGCATACATAACGACCTAGCTCCTCACACCACTTATGTTAATTTTATCCGTAAGCGGCGGGACCTACAATTTAAAATTATCTCTGAACGGACAGATTTTTGAGAAACTTTTTCATGGCAATTTGATTTTACTCTCAGAGTTTTTGCAAGAAAATATTTTCGTTTACTCTCGTATTCGAATGTGTATTGTTTAAGTTTGTAAATTTGACCGCAACGCTATGCCTTAGAAGGCGTAACTAGAGGCTTTGAAAATTGATAGGATTAGCTACTTGCAAGAAGACACATTCCATACAACTTTAGTGCCATCAATTTCAATGATAAAAAAAGTAATTTACGTTCTAAATGCCCAGGTCAGGGGTCTCCGTCGAAACAGTTAAAACAATAAGTTGTTGGCCGATTGAGGATAGAAAGTACGGAAGCTTATGGAAGTCATAGGCATTTCACATGGTACAGTGGCTGAAATTTTGAACGATCTTTTAGATAAGAAAGTTATTCGTCGGATGAGTACTGCGTTTTCTCACAATCGAGCTTCATAGAAGTGTTTGCCTTTGTTCAACGGCAATATAAACGGATGTTTGCCATATGGTAATGACGACATTGAACGCCTTCATTTGACCAAGAAACAAGTTCTTCAGAAAATTCAAAAAATGCATCCTTGTTTAGTTTCCATGACAAAAATCTACTAATTGTTCCCTCTTCCTCTCTAATTTTCCAGATTTTGCTTCTAGTGACAATTTTGGTAATTTCAAAACTGAAAAAATCTCTGAGTAATAAAGATTTGATTCTTACGATCACATCTTATCACAAACTAAAAGTCACGGACTTAGTGTTCCGCCCTTATATGCTTCAATTACTCAAATAATTTGTTATAATTAACTTGACTTATACTTTCAGTAGTCTAGTAGATAGAATGTTGGCTTATTAGACATGAGGCCCTGGTTCAAACCTAAGCCCAGACCACAACCTGGAACAAAACGAAATATGAAAAATTATTTCTTCAGCGTCTTCCTCTCACTCAGTATACTTCTGGCAAAAACTGTGAAAGTAAAATAAAATTGCCATGAAGATTCTCAAAAAAAAGTCTGTCGTTTGGAGTCGAACAATATATAAAATTAACACACACAACTGGAACTAGGTTGTAATCCTGACTGAAGGGTTGTAATGATCAATTATGTATGTTATGTGCATACTTTTGGAACTCACTGTACGTTAGTTTTTTTTAGCAATTTTGATCAAATCATTTACAAAAAAAAAAACTTCTTCTTTATTATTTGTTCATAACTGATGAAATTACTTTAATTGTTAATGAAATGTGGCACATATATTGCCATTGTTAAGGCCAGTGGCATTAACTGTTCATATATAGTGAGCATCAAAAGAAACTGTACACTATGGATACAATTCTAACAATTACCAAATTCAACTTTTACCATTTAAGGAGAGTGCCCGAAAAGAATTTGACAATACATATTTCGAAATTTTTTGAAATTTTTTTTGTATCAATTATAAAAACTGACAATGAAACAATTTTAAAATAAAAATAACGGTAATTTATTAATGTATATTATTATATTTTTTTTAAATGTACAATTACTTTTGACGCTGACTGTATATATACCATATACGAGTACAATAACACCCATTACGCTGCAACGAACTGTTCTATACCCAAAAAAAAAAAAAAGCCAACAAGACAATCAAATATAAACTATTTGCCATGTTTATAACTGTCACGGGCATATGTAAGCATGTGTGAGAGTGTATCCTTTTACATTAATTGTAATTGTTTGTGTACTTAACATGTGTGTGTGTATGCGTATGTGTGTTATTAATTCTATGGTTAATGGTTAATGGGAAATTGGAAAATTTGGCATTTGATTCATCATACCAAATGCGTTTTGGTTTCATTTTTTTTATTTCTTTTTTTTCACCAAAAAATTACTCATTAGTTGTTGTTGTCGATATTTCTGTACAAGAAATTGTCAATAAATTATTCATGCATGACACATACATACATACATACATACATACATACATACATACATGTGTGTTGGTTCTCTAATACGCCAACAGCAGAGACAGTATATTCAACGTTCTATTTAAGGTTTGTAGTTAACTTCTCTTCATCCTTTCTTTACTTAGCTTCCCTTCTCCTTCACTTGCCTCCACTGTTCGTTACTTAAATAACAATTATTACCAATTTTAGTTGGTTGACCAGCGTGTTTTTATTCTTTATTGCACGCAATTTGTTTATTTTGGTACCCAAAAAAAAAACACACAAAAAGTGGGAAATTTAAGTCCCCGAAATTTTCTTGGCCGAAATACGTTGTTTTTTTTTTTGTTTTTGAAATAAATGGCGCAATAATGATTAACAAGTGTACATGCGTGTACGTATGTATGTGTTAAACACATACAATACATATGCAAATACACACATGTATGGTATGTTTTGTATGAATTTGTCTGTTGTGAGTAAATGACTTTCTATATCCTGTCATCCCTGTAACGTGGGGAGGGAATATTTCATGAAAATTGGCCAATTTTGTTAATTGTTTTCATTTCTTTTTTTTTTTTGTTCTTGAAATGGTTAAAATTGGGTCAGTATTGTTCACTAAAAAAATTGATAAAAAAAAATGTAAGCATATGTGGAAAATTGTAATTAACCATGGCAACCATAAATCCCATCGCTTATGGTCAAGGTGGCAATGTATGGGGTGGATCATCTATCGGTTTAAATTTGAAGCATCGATTATTTCGAATCTGGCAATACTTATGACATTCTATTCTATTCGGTCACAAAATTCAGTATATTTTCGCCACTGAACGTAATGAATCGATTGGGATTTATTGGCCCAACCAGAAACTGCACGATGATGTCGATTTTGCCAAAAAAAATCGTCTTTTCGGATGAAGCTCATTTTCATCTTGGTGTACCCGCTCTTCGTGGCAATGATGTGAACGATGTTTGGTTTCAACAGGATGGCGCAAATTGCCACACATCCCATGCCACAATCGTTTTATTGCGTCAAATGTTTGACGACCATTTAATTGGCTGAAGTGGTGATGTCAATTGACCGCCAAGAAGCTTGCGATTTGACACCGTTGGACCATTTTCTGTGGGGCGCCGTTAAAGCAAAGCGTTATGCCGACAAACCGGAAACAATTGAGCATTTGAAGACCAACATTCGTGATGACATTAACGCGATACGACCCCATTGCACTTGAAAAAGTGCATGAAAATTGCTCCGATAGAATGAGGTCCTGTGAAGTCAGTCGCGTTAACCATATGAATAAAATAATCTTCCATTTCTAACCAGAACAATTGTACTTCACAACAAATATAAATAAATTTCACGAAATTTCAAACCGTTTGTGTTGTTTATTGCATTTTTAAAATTAAACTTTTAAATGACTCACCCTATAATTTTGAAAATTAATTTTTACATATTCAGGAGTTATAACACAAGACAAAGTAATATCGGAATAAGAGTTCTTGATGCCACAAATGATATATTCAGAGCCAATGGGGAAACCCGCGGGTATATTCCAAGCAGAAAGGTATGTCAACGAAAGATGTTCTCAATTCTGATACTTTGGCCGCCATTCGAGCACTCGGCCTGTATGAGGTTACGTCGAAAATAGTATGTTGAAGCTGAGTCAGCTAGAGAACCAAAATAAGGCTACCTTCTGCTGAATCCCAAGTTATGTAAGAATTCTCTGCAATGAGCAAGCAGACGAGCTTGCGAGGAAAGAAGCTTACATACCGCTGCTGGGACCAGAACCCTTCTAAGGAGTGGGAGCGAAAGTTAGGAAATTGAATTTAAAGACAGGCAAATACTCTTCTCAAATCGAATGGGTTGTAGGTAATCAAAAACTTTTTTATTGGAAAACCACAAAGGGCGGAGATCTGAGTCATGCATCAGACTATCTAGAAATAATCTGAGGATAGTAACCAGACTTTTGAAAAGGCACGGTTAACTCAGGCTACACTTCACAATGGTGGTTGTCTCAAGTCCAACATGTAGATTTTAATGGATTTTAGTAAATTTAATGGAAGAAATGTTGAAAGTGCTGATGGTCATATGTCGTTAAAGCAGTAATAGATTGGAACCCAGAAGGAAGAAAAAAAAAGAAAAAGACGAACATCGAACTAAGCCAACGTGCCGTTTGGCAGGTAGCAATAGTTTGAACACGAATTTAATTCTTATAAAAGTTTTATAAGGTTTTCATGTTTTCATGTTTCTGTAAGATGAATGGTTTCAGACGAACGTCTGTTTATGTGGAAAAACACTCAATTTCCATTTCAGACGAAAGTCTATTTATATGGAAAACACCATCAAAATTCAGTGTTTTTCCACACAAACAGACGTTCGTCTGAAACAATTCGTCTTACAGAAACAGGCCCTGAAAACTTTATAAAACATTTAAGACGCACGTCTGGTTATATGGAAAACACAAACAAAATTGAGTGCTTTTCCACACAAACAGACATACGTCTGAAACCATTCGTCTTATAGAAACAGGCTATGAAAACTTTATAAAACATTTAAGACGAACGTCTGTTTGTGTGGAAAAACACTAACAAAATTTATTTTCTTTTCTACAAAGAAAATGTCACCCTCTTACAAGGTGCATTATAAAAATTTTTGACCAACCCTGTTGTAATGTCATTTTTTATTTGAGAAGAACATAACACAAATATTAAAAAAGGGTATACCCTGTGTTTACCAATTATTAAGACAATGAATGAGGAAATGCCAATTTGTTCATAGGTGTTGCCAGGTCGCTAATTTTTCGACCTCATTTTTTGCACGTTTTTTTTTTTTATAACAAAATAAATATTTTAACACTGTTCTAACATTGAATGCAATTTTTTATATTGCTGACCATGTAGCTTTAATAATGTAATATTTCCTTAAGATTACTCCACAAAACAATGAAAAAATTAACTTCAAATTGGATAACAATATCAGGCGACTTTTTTTAAATTTTATCTGGTAGCCCTATAAATAAACAAAAGTCTTCTGCTTTACAGGGCATTAGCAGCACTCTCAATTTATACAGGGCATAAAATGCAATGCCCTCCACCATTTGCAAGTGCGAATTATTTAGAATAAAACATACCACCCTTTTAGAGGGCGAAACATTTTTAAGAAACAAACATTTTTAATAAAATGCACATTTTTTGGTAGAAAAGAAAACACCATTAGTGTTTTTCCACGAACAAAATTGAGTGTTTTTTTCCACACAAACAGACGTTCTTCTAAAACCATTCGTCTTACAGAAACAGGCCATGAAAACTTTATAAAACTTTTATAAGAAGTAAATTTGTATACAAACTATTGCCACCTACCAAAAGTTAGGTAAGGCTTATTTTGAGGTCACCCTCGTACATACATTAATTGAGATACAGATGATCTAAGTATGGAGAGCATTCGAATGACGTATTATACGGCCGATATATTCCAAAATATATTGAAAACATATTTGTTTGCACTCATCGCTTAAAAATACCGTGAAAAAATTAAATTTCTTTTTAAATAATAATAAAAACTAAACATTTACTCTGTAATAAATCAATCAATGGCAATATCTTCCGAATAAATGCCAGCTGAAAAAACAATATTAATGGACAGGGGCATGAAGCAAAGCGATTCATCTAGAAAACTAAGTAACTTCATGACACAAGAGAGCCCAGTTGAGAGGCAATTTTTTAAGCCAACTATTAACACACATACATGCATGTATACTAATACTCTCACAGACATTTATTGTAAGCCTAACTGACGTGGTCCAAACAAAGCAAGTGTCAATAAACCCAAAACAATTGAGAAGAGTTTTTCGAAGAGAAACAAAAGCGTGGCTTACAATACTAAGTCTCTCTTGCGCTCTTTGTCTTTCTCTCTCTCTCTTTTAATAACAAAATTTTTGCTGATTTATAGAAAATAAAAGCAAAAAGCGGACAATAAAAACTGGTTGTATTTAAAGCCAAGCTCTGCAAAGAGCAAAAAGAGACTTGAAAACGTTTTTTTTACAATATTAAGAGCCAGTCTGTGTTGGTTAGAATCGTTATCGGTGTATGAGCGAGCTAGTGTTGGTTATTAAGTGCTGACTATGGCGAGTGCTTGCATGTTAACCATAAAAACAGCAACAACAACAATTTCAATTTCTTTAAAAATAGTTTTTTTTTGTTTTTTGTTTGTTTTAACCTCATAATAGCTACGTTAAGTTTTAGTTTTAATATTGCCGGTTAAGCGAAAAGTTGGTAGTGAAGTTAAAAAAGGTGGTTGTTAACGAAATTAATTATTAAAAAGCAGCAAAAGGAATTACAAAAACAAACAAAAAGAGTTTTAAAAAATGTCAAAACTATTGAATTTAATTTTATTGCCTGCTTTCATTAGCTTGGCTTTACATGCCAAAGGTACTAAGGCCAATACCTGTGCGGGATGTTTGGATTTGGATGACATAAATTTCGATAAGACCCTTAAACGTTTCCCCTATGCATTGATTAAGTTCGATATTGCCTTTCCGTATGGCGAAAAACATGAAGCCTTTGCTGAATTCTCTAAAGCGGCCCATGCCACTACCAATGATCTCTTAATAGGCACCGTGGGCATTAAAGATTATGGTGATAATGAAAATAAAAAACTAGGTGAACGTTTTAATGTTGATGATAAAAACTATCCGGGCATTTTTCTATTTCGCCAGGGTGAAGACAAACCCTTGCCTTTACCCTCTCATATGGATGTCACTCTGGATAATCTAAAGGCTTTTGTCAGTGCAAACACTGATTTGTATATTGGACGTGAGGGTTGCCTTAAGGAATTTAATGATTTGGCCAAGAATTTTGCCAATTTGCCTGATGACGAACAGAAGGAACGTTTAGAGCAGTGTAAGCAATTAAAAGAAAAATTATCGAAACCCCAAGAGCAGACAAATGCCAAGATTTATGCCACTTTTATGGAAAAGATCAAGACAAATGGTTATAAATTTGTGGAGGAGGAAACTAAACGTTTGCAACGCTTGAAAGCGGGTAAAGTATCCGAGGCTAAAAAGTCTGAATTGAAAATTAAGTTGAATATTTTAGAATCATTTCGTGTAAATCGTTTAACAAAAGAAGAATTATAAGATCAAATAGAATAGATTAACTCCCCCCCCCCTGTTTCTGTAACACAATCGATTTCAAAGGTACGTCTATAGTTTTTAAAAATTTCTCAAATGTTTTTGAGTTAAATTCATCGCTTGTCTTGCAGCAACAGCCGGGTTTAAATTAAATTGTATATTATATTAGGGAAAAAGTTATTTCGTGTTACGTTTTGTGGATAATAAAGTATCCACATTAATGCTACGTTAACAAAAATGTTTTTAAACATCAAACTTCAAAAAAATATTCTGCCTAGCATTCGTTTACTTGTATTACGTTTAAAAATCTTGAGCATGCGACAACAATTGTGTTATTTTTTTCCGGTAAATATTGCCCTGCTAAGTAATTTATAAAATATTTGAATTAAATGTGCCACGCCCATAAATCCAAGTTGACCATAAACCTAAATTTCAATATTTAAACTTTCACAGTTCGAAGGGGATTTGATATTTACTCTGGGGGGCGGTGCTATGCATACATAATTGGTCTTTACAACCCTTTAGTCTGGATTACAACCTAGCTTCTCACACCACTTATGTTGTGCGTGTTAATTTTATCGATGTGTAGCGGGATCTAATGTTCAAAATGACAGATTTCTTGAGAAATTTTAAAGGCAATTTTATTTACTTTCAAAGTTTTTGCCAGGAATCTGTTGAGAGGAAGTCGCCGAAGAAATATTTTTCTATGTTTCATTTTATTGGAGATCTCTGGCTCACCATCTTTGTTACAGTCAGATTATGTTCAGTCCGCTTGTAAAGTCTTTCGTAGTCGATGCAGTTTAAATTAAAATTCACAAACAGGTTGCAAACTTAGTAAAGCAGAAAACCAATAAAACTATTCACCATAGACAGAGGCGTACTATAAAATGGATAAATAAGAACATCCACATCTCGGCCTCTGAATGCTAAGTATATCCAAATACATATGTATAGCTTATAGAAAATTATAAACTAAGATTGAGAAAGGCAAAGAATGTTAAGGTATGTTTGGCATCCATATCGAGTACACGGTTCGTATTAGGTTATATCGAAAATGGTGTGGAACTATCTGGAGAAGTAAATCGGATAGGTGGGCAAAATGAAGTTACCCTCTGCTGGGTACCAGGTTATGTGAGAATTTTCCGCAATGAGCAAGCAGACGAGATTGCGACGAGGGGAGCTTCCAAGCCTTTTGTTGGGGCCAGAAACCATCAGTACAGTGGGAGCGAATTTTTGAAATGGTGTGCTCAATGGAAGCGAAGATAAAGAGAGGCAAAGACTCTTCTCAAATCAAGCGCGTTTGAGGTAACTTTTGTTAGGAAACTATAATATGAGGAAATCTGAGTCATGCATCAGACTATCCAAGAATAACCAGGAGCTTGATAACCAGTATTTTGACGGGGCAGTGTAGACTCAGGGTACACGTCTTCAGAATAAGTGTTATCTTGAGTTTAATATGTAGTTTCTGTGACGATGTGAATGAATCAGTGGAACACATTCTTAGAACCTGTTGAACATTAATGCATCCCAAGTACAAATAACTGGATACACATCAAGCTCTAGGCAAGAAATTGTTGTTATTGACACCGTTAAACATTCTGAAACTTGTCAGGGCAATAGGCATGAAGTCGCTGTAATCTAGAAGGTAGTATGTTGGCTTATTAGACGTGAGGCAACGGTTCAAACCTCCCAAATCAGACATCTCCAACAAAACGAAATATGAAGAAATATTTCTGCGGTAACTGCCTCTCAGTAGATTTCTGGCAAAAAAAACTCTAAGAGTAAAATAAAATTGCCATGAAAAAGTTTCTCAAAAATAATTTATCATTCGGAGTCGACTTTAAACTGTAGCTCCAGCCACTTATAGATAAAATTAACTCACACAACATAAGTGGAGTGAGAAGCTGGGTTGTAATCCTGACTGAAGGATTGTAATGGCCAATTATGTATGTATAAATGTATGTAATATTTACATTTACCTAAGTAGGCGTGGCAGTTTCTATAATGGCATTATTATTATAAAAATAACTCTACTTTATCAATGAAAAAATTATAGAAAGAGAATTACTAACATTTTATTCGAGAGCTTCAAGATTGTAACAATTTTCCACACGAAATAACTTTTTCCCTTAACCAAAAATAAATTAAAGCATAGCTCTTGTTTATGAATAAATTAGTATTTAAGTATGATAAAATAGTAAAGGCGGGTTTAAAGCAATTTTTAGTTAATTTTTCTTCTACTAATTTTGTATTATAATAAATTAAAAACAAAACAAAAGAAAAGAGAAACAAAAAATTATAAAAATATTATTAATAATGAATATAGTTTTAATAATAGCACATGTAATAAAATAAATTTTATTTTTATTTATATTTCTTTAATGTAGAATTAATAAATTTTAAGATGGAATGTAAACTAAAAAATTATTTTTTAATTTTCTTGATTTTCAAAATGTTTATATACATTTATCCAAAATGTTTATATACATTTCCAAAATGTTTATATACATTTCGAAAATGTTTATATACATTTTGAAAATGTTTATAAATAAAAAAATTTAATTTAATATGCGTTTAATTTTAATTATTTGTCCTGTAATGTTTGTTATTGTTTTTTTTTTTTAATAAAATTTTGTTTTACAACGTTATTGTAACCATAACAACTCAGAATTCCCATTTCTGATATTCATTTCTAAGTGTTTACCTACACGTGTATGTACACGTATGTATACGTATACGTATACGAAGTATATTTTTGTGTTTTATGTGTATAAGAGTTTATTTAAATAGATTAATTGTTTAAATTTTATTATGTTTTTAAAATAGATTTCTACCACACTAAAGTTACATTTTTAATTGCAATGTCAAGCATTTTAATCAGAGAAAATAGACATTTTTTTTAAATATTTTTTAACATTTCAAATGTTAATGTTGCATGACAACGGAAGTTAAAAATTAAAAAATAATTTAAACATTTAAAAACAATTAAAATCATGATTATTTAAAATTTATCTAAAATTGTAAAAAATTAAATAAATATAGCAATTAAATAGAAATTATTTTCTAATAATGAACCTTTCTTTTATCCTTTTGACCTTGTAAATACTATTTTAAATAAAAAGTTAATGAACTCTTCAAAGAAAAATGTTAAGAAACTCTTGTATTTTCTAAGGAAATTCATAAGTAGAGATGAGCGATCCAGTGATTTTTGAAGAACGTTGTTCTCAGTGAACGTGATTTGTTAATCACTGTTCTTTAAAACAGTGATTGTGATCACAGTATTCCAATAATACAATAATGACAATAACGTATTTTATTAAGTCGTAAGAAAGAGACAACTAGATGATCCATACTACGAAAAGACTACTAAACAAAATCAAAGTGGTGTCATCAATGTTATTATTTTTAAAGTAATTTTTTTTTTTATATGAAGCTTGACAATTAAGTTTCACAGAAAGTTCATGTATAAAAGACAAAAGCAAATAATCAGCATCATCTAATAGTAATTCTGCCTCGCTCAAAATAAAATGAAATAAATTTGAGTATGTAACAATTTTGAAAGGACGACATTATTAGTACCTGTTATTTGACAATTTCAATCACTGTAGTTACCAGTGAATTATCAATCACCGTGATTAAATCACAGTTTTGAAAATATCGCTCATCTCTATTCATAAGTAATTCAAAAAAATAAGTGGTAAGTTTAGATTACACATATAATTCTCATTACAACCCTTCAATCGGGCTTACAACCTAGCTTCTCACGCCACTTATGATGTGTGTGTTAATTTTTATAGATGAGTGGTGGAACCTACAAAGTTTAAGGCAGATTTTTGAGACTTTTTATGGTAATTTTTATTTACTCACGTCTAATAAGCCAACACACTACCTACTAAACTACGGCGACTTCTCTTCTACACTGTTCTTTTAGATCTTTATTGCTCTGGGTGATGCACATCCGTAATGAAAAATTTTCCACGACCCATACAAATAAATCAAGCAGAATTTGACCGATAGGTTATGTTGGCTTTGAAGATTCGAATTATCCTGCGACTTAAGATAATGCTACAAGTAGAAGTCTAACGTAGTCAAATCGAACAAACATATCCACACGAGATGATCATGCCCTCAAACCGCTCGTGCGGAATATTAAAAATGTCATTAGCTATGTATTACGTAGCAACGTTTTATTGAAACCGCATGTCGTTTGTGTCTAGATCAGACAATACAGATCAAAAGGCTTTAGTAATCGTCGACCTACAGTGCTTGCTGTTTAAAGTGATGGCATGGCCAACACCCTTCTCAAAGAAATACGGATGACGTCGTCATTCCAAAGTCCCAAAGTCGTTCGTGGTCGACTTTAAACTGTATATCCCACCTCTCTCGTGTATAAAATTAACACATACAACATAAGTGATGTGAGAAGCTAGGTCGTAATCCCGACTGAAGGGTTATAATGACCAATTATGTATGTATGTATGTATGTAAAAAGAGTGAAGAAGAACTTTTGCAGTAAATTATATACGATTTTGTGATTTTTTTTTACCTCAAATCAGATATTCAGTGTCGATGAGACAGACAGACACAGCCACATATTCGTAAAAAACTTATGGAAATTTTTAATGGCGCCACATGTATTCTTTACGATCCAATAAAGGAAAAAATCCTTAAGGGATGATTTTTTTGACTTGTAAAAAAAGGAGTAAATTTTCTAATTAAAATCTTTTAAAAAAGTGGATTTTTAAAATAACTTCGTTCGGTAAACAACAACCAACACACTTTTCGATAACTTTAAATTCCAATTGGATTGATTGCGTTGCATATGTTTACAATTTGCAATGCAAGTTGTTTTGATTAATTTTCAATAGCTCCCTAAGCTATGCAACACATGTTAAAAAATTCACGACACAATTCATTCGTACTTTAAGTGCAGCTAGTGGCAAATAGATGTCACTGAAGTGACTCATTTATAGTCTTTACTATAATTAAAACAAAGGTTCTTATTATTTCAGGAAAGTCCCTTTTTATTAGTTACTGTCTGTGCAACTTCTACAAGAATATTAAGCGTTAAATTTTAAATAAATGTCAAATCCATTGTAATCAGGATTGTATTTTTCCGTAATAATGTAAGTGTTGTATTTTCGCGTACCAAAGGGGTAAAGTTGCCACAGCTACTCTCCCCCCAAATTCGTGGTAGGAGTACTAGGTGCATTCTGAGTGAAAGTAACGGTCTTCTTTCGGCTATACGTCCTTAATGGTATTGTCCTGGTGACATGGATTCTGGATGTAGGGGTAGGTTGTTCAAGCTGTTCAGGATAGTCTAATGAAGTTTGCTGTTCAACTGGCTTCGGTAGTTTAGTTTGGTTGTTCAGTTGGTTTCCTTCCGCTATATGTCCTTAAAGGTGCTGGCGTTGTATCAGGATCTTTTGTAATGAAAGCAGGCTTCAGTCGTTCAATGGATATGTTGTGTGGTTTATTATTAATTTTGATCGAAAACACTCTATCGGAAACTCTTTCCAAAACTTCAAAAGGTCCTGTGTAAGGGGCTTCCAAAGGTTTTTTAACGAGATCAGATCTTACAAATACATGAGAACAGGTCATTAAGTCTTTATGAACAAAAACTTTTGTGTTGCTCGAATGATGATTAACTGGTGAGGGGCGGACTTGTCGCATATACTCTCGATATTTATCCAAAAATAAAATTGGATTTGTTGAATCATCATTATCCGAAAAATATTCTCCTGGAATACGAATTGTAGTACCATACAACATTTCTGCTGACGATGCTCCTAAATCTTCCTTGTAACACGTTCTCAAACCAAGCAATACAGTGGGTAAAACTTCCAACCATGGAGTTGTGTTGTTACACATCAACGCAGCTTTTAAAGACCGATGCCATCTCTCAATCATCCCATTTGATGCCGGATGGTATGGCGTTGTACGTATGCGTCGAGCTCCAATTAAGCGAGAGAGAGATGAGAATAGAGCGGATTCAAATTGGGCTCCCTGGTCGGTGGTTATAGTTTTAGGTGAACCAAATCTAGAAATCCATGAGGCAAAAAAGTGTTTCGCTACAGTATCTGCTGACATTTCCTTAAGTGGCACAATTTCCGGCCAACGTGAGAATCTATCAATCATCGTAAGGCAGTATCTGTAACCCATATAATCTGGGAGAACTATTAAGTCTATATGTACATGGTCAAAACGTTGATCAGTTTCCTTGAAATGATTAGGTATCAAATGTGTGTGCTTATTAACTTTTGCTCGTTGACAGTCTAAGCATTCGCGTACCCAAGTACTTATATCACGATTCATGGATGGCCATATAAACTTTTGACGTATCTGTTTCAATGTCGCTCTTTTCCCAGGATGTGACATTGAGTGGATCAAATGAAAAATTTTCCGCCTTAGGGGAAGTGGAATGTACGGGCAAACTGTTGAATTTGATATCTCGCAATACAGTTCAATATTATTTATTTTAATTTTCTGCAGACGTAATGATGTACTATTTTCCAAAATTTGTTTCATTTGTGTGTCAGATTTCTGATGTTGGAGTATTTCCTGGAGACTTACAGCTTCAGGCATGCTTATCTCATTAACTCGTGATAGAGCATCAGCGACTGTGTTTTGTGAACCAGAAACGTGCTGAATATCGGTCGTAAACTGGCAAATAAAGTTCAAATGACGAACCTGACGAGGTGATGCTTTATCCAATTTCTGCTGCAAAGCATAAGTTAGTGGCTTATGATCGGTTAGCACGACAAAATTACGCCCATCTAATAAATGCTTGAAGTGTTTGATGGCCAAATAGATCGCCAACAACTCTCGATCGTAAGTGCTATAATTTTTTTGAGACGGTTTTAGTTTTTCTGAAAAGAAGGCAATGGGTTGCCAATGATCATTAACGTACTGTTCCAAATGGGCCCCCACTGCTGAATCCGATGCATCTGTAATCAAGGACAGTGGTGCTTCTGGATCCAGAAAGTTTAACATGGTCTGCTTGGCCAAACTTGACTTGCATGCCTCGAAAGAGCGTTCTAAATCATCATTCCATTCAATTTTTCTTTTGTCGTTTTTCTTTGATTCCTTAAATAGCCCATTAAGGGGAGCTTGAATGGTGGCCGCATTAGGAATAAATTTTCTATAGAAATTCAAAATTCCTAAAAATCGGCGTAGCTCTACAATATTTTCCGGCCTTGGGTAATTTTCGATTGCATTAACCCTATCCATAGGTGGTTTCAATCCCGAAATGGATATGTGGTAGCCCAAAAAGTCCAAATTCGGAACTCCAAACTCGCATTTCGAAGCATTAATTGACAAGCTTGCATCTTTCAATTTTCGTAAAACCGTTTCAACGTGGTTGAGATGCTGTTCTTCACTCTCGGAAAAAATAAGAATGTCGTCCAAGTAACAGTACACATAGTCCAAATCTCGGAAAATCGAATCCATATATCTTTGGAATGTTTGAGTAGCATTTCTTAGCCCGAAAGGCATTACTATAAATTCAAACAATCCAACTGGTGTGTTGACAGCAGTCTTTTGAATATCATCCGGATGCATAGGAATATTATAGTAAGCTTTATTAATGTCGATTTTAGAAAATATTGTTTTCCTACATAATTTTTCCGATATATCGTCTACTCGAGGAATTGGATATCGATCTGGCTGTGTATTCGCGTTGATTTTTCGATAATCGCCGCAGGCTCTCCATCCACCAGTTTTCTTCTTTACCAGATGGATGGGACTAGACCATGGACTACTTGACGGACGAACTATTCCAAGTTGCAATAAATTGTTAAACTCTTCTTTGATGGCATTCAATTTCTCTCCAGAGTAGCGCCTTTGTGGTTCTGCTATTGGCTGACAACTTGTTATGATTCGGTGCTGTACGTTTGATGTCGTTGGTAGGCGATAAGAATTTGGGTTTGTAATTTCCACATATTTCACTACAAGATCGTATAGATTGGAGGACGAATTAATTGTCGATACACTTGGTTGATCCGAATATTTCGCATGACAAACAGATCTGAGTGATGTCAGAGAATCAATCAATTGCTGTCGTCTTAAGTCCACAACTAAACCATAGTGAGATAAAAAATCGGCACCGATTATGGGTGATTTAACATCTGCTATTATAAATGTCCAACCAAAAGATCGTCGTAGGCCTATATTTATTTCAAGATATTTTGTACCGTAAGTAGGAATTGGTGTATTGTTCACAGCAAATAATCTCATGTCATCCGATTTTGATTTAGAATTGGTTAAAAATTTTTTTGGTATTACTGACACAACCGAACCAGAGTCCACAAGAAATCTCAAATTATGTTTGTCATCAAAAATGTGTAATCGTTTTTCAAAAGTGCGACTTAAATTATCGTTGCTGTCATGCGTCGCACTTACCGAGGACAGCTGACCTAGTTTTCCTGTGGTGTACCAGAATTGAATTCACATGGTTGCCTGCACTTTTTCGAGCTGGCACCAAATCGAATGTGATAATAGCAAACTTTTGGCTGACGACGGTTTTGAGATCTGCCTCTACCATGGTCACTCTCCCTGCTGCTACTACGACGTTGTGCATATGTATTGTTTGTTGCAAAGTCTATTGAAAGTTGACTGACTTTCTGAATTAATTGGTTTAAAGATGTTTCAATAGCTAACACACGGGATTCTAATGCTGAAGTTTTTGAATGTGACGTAAGCGCATCACAGTGAGATACAATATCCCTTGGTGTTGTTGTTGTAGCCATGACAAAGGGTGGCTGCGGAGAATTGTCAAAAATACGATCAGCTATTTCAGCCAAATTCTCAATATCCTCAGTTTTACACGCTGACAATATGCATCTAACATTACTTGGCATGTGTTGCATCCAAAGTGCAGATAAAGCTTCCGAGGAAATGCTGTTTCCGGCCAACTCTCTCATTTCTCTTAGTAAATGGCTAGGTTGTTTATTTCCAAGGTCCAATCCAGTTAGAAGTTTTAGTAGTTGTTTCTCCTTAGAAATACCAAAACGAGTAATAAGTTCTCTTTTTAATTTATCATACTTGCCTGTAGCTGGAGGATTTTTGGCGACATCAGCTATTTGCATTAAGGTATCCGCGTCTAAGGCAGTAATTACGGTATAGTATTTGGACAGGTCCGCTGTAATTCTGTTCACATGTAGCAATCCATCCACTTGTGTGAACCACAATTCAGGATCAGACGGCAAAAACTTAGGCAAATGGTGTATACCAACAGCTTCTACAGAAATATTTTCATCAAGTTCCAAGAGTTTTCTGCATGCACCTGTATCCGTTCTGTTCGTGTCTTCCACAGTTTAAAATGTGCTTTGTGGTGGGGATCTCTCAACACTCATGTTGAATTGCCGGCTTTGTATAATTTAAAATTCAATTTTACAGGTCACCAATTATGTGTAGCTGATTATTGTTAACTTTAATGAAAAACTACCAATTGTAGGTAACTATTAATTTAATTGACGGGGTCACCAATTATAGTCTTTACTATAATTAAAACAAAGGTTCTTATTATTTCAGGAAAGTCCCTTTTTATTAGTTACTGTCTGTGCAACTTCTACAAGAATATTAAGCGTTAAATTTTAAATAAATGTCAAATCCATTGTAATCAGGATTGTATTTTTCCGTAATAATGTAAGTGTTGTATTTTCGCGTACCAAAGGGGTAAAGTTGCCACACATTTATTGTTTCAATCCTTAAGTAAACCTTATGACAGGCAATAGTTTTTAATAAAAAAAATACTTTCATTTATTGGTACAAATAAGTAGTGTTTTGGAATATATACGAAAACAAGAAGAAAAACGAACTGATACAGTGTCGAAAAAAAATATTCACCTAACAGAGTGTAACACTTAAATTTACATTCTATTTTTGTTTTCTTTGTCTACAAATGTATATGACAGGTTATTACTTTTTTTGGTTTTAAAAGGTAATTTAAATAAAATGTTGGAACTTTCCTTGCCAATACGTTTGACACACCATGCCATTTAAATGCTGCCTCTAGCATGGTTACAGCTAACAATCTTCTTTCGGGCGATATCTCAGCGATGCTTTTCAAATGCTCCTACGTTAAGGGATTATCCGAGTAGACACTATGACGTACATATACACATATGTACATTATTGGTCATTACAATCCTTCAGTCAGGATTACAACCTAGCTTATGTTGTGTGCGTTAATTTTATACATGAGTGGCAGGATCTAGAGTTTAAAGTCGACTCCGAACGACAGATTTTTGAGAAACTTTTCATGACAATTTCCCATGGAAATTAAATAAACTTTAATAGTGGATTTAAAGCTTTTCCTGCGATTTCAGTAGGATGACCCTAAGTGCCACGTAGGTCATGTCACATGGATATTTTGCACAAGCGATTTGAAGACATGGTCATCTCAAGTGGAGGTGATGTGAACTGGCCACCGAGTACGTGCGATTTGACCGGCTTGGAAATATCTTTTGGGGTTTTCTTAATTCGTAGAGGTATGTAAATAAGCCACAAACCACAGCGGTCCTCAATACAAACATCTCGAATGCGTTTTGCCCTTAGAAGCCGTGTCGGACATTTAAACGATGTTATATTCCACAGTCGCCGTAGTCCAGTCGGTAGTATGTTGGCTTATTAGACTTGAGGTCACGGTTCAAACCAGAGATCAGCAATAAATCGTATTTTCGCTACTCATAGGTACTTATGAAATTTTGAGTATGAGTGAGTCAAGAGTATTAAAATTCAACTACTCTGATTCATTCGTACTCACTACAACATTGATTTATAAGTATAGGTTGCAATGAGTATGAGTACAACGTTGACATCAAACTCACAACATTCGAAATGTGTTTGATTCATACGCCTACTCATTCAGTTTCATAAATTTAATTTTATTTTAATTTAATTTAATTTAATAAATTTAGAAAAATACTTATAATACTTACGAATGATTCGAGTCACTCGAATCATTCATCAAAATTTACAGTAGTAGTTATTGTTGCATTTACAAAAGAAGAGAAAAGAAAAGACAAAGACAGCAAGCAAAGCACACACACAACCTTCTAGCGAGTATTGTGGTGTTCGTACTCGAATCATACTTATTTTGTGCTTCGTGTATATGTTGAATCATGGAGAGTCGAAATCAACAACATCGTGCGTATTGTTAAGTATGAGTACGTTGAGTATTTCTAACTTTGAATATGAGTAGTATGAGTATGATATTAAAATAAGTATGAATGCGTATAAGTAGCTGAAATTATAAGTATGACTTGAATCTACTCATCGTTTTGAATACTCGTTGCTGATCTCTGGTTCAAACCCCAACAAAACGAAGTTTGAATATTTCTTCGGCGACATCCACTCAGCAGATTTCTGGCAAAATTCTCAGAGTAAAATAAAATTGCCATGAAAAATTTCTCAAGAGATCTGTCGTTCGGAGTCAACTTTAAACTGTAGGCTTCTACGCCATGCATGTATAAAATTAACACACACAACATAAGTGGTGGGAGAAGCGAGGGCGTCATCCTGACTGAAAGGTTGTAATGATCAATAATGTGTGTATGTATGTACAATGTACATACATATATTCCACATGTAATAGGATCAATAGATTTATCAAATGAAGACAAAATTTCGACAATGTTTCACACTTTCTTTTATTTGAATTTAGAAATGGAAAGCTCTTAAAGGAAGACCCTATATTCCTTGGAATATTTCATAACAATATTTAAGCAGACTTTGCAAAAAAAAAAAAAACCAAAAAACAAAACGCTAATTTAAGTGGCCCTTAGGACGAAGCAGAACGGAAAAACGTCAATCTACGAAGGATGATCATTAAGTGTTAAAATAAACTTAAAGTCAGCTGAACGCTTTTCTTTTCCTTCCAGTAGCAAGAGTATAGGAATTCTTATTCAAAGTCTTTTGGTTTGAGGCACAACAACTTTCCTTTTTTCTAACGAAACTGTACCGGTTTTAATAACCAAAAAAATATTCGCAGTCTTTCACGCAGGAAAACGTGAAAGAAAATTCTCCGAAATTATTAAAAAAAAAAACGGGGGGAAAACTATAAAAAAACGAAATTACTTGCTAAGCATGATAATGCAAAAGGCCAAAAATTAAAAAAAAAACATTTCGTTGAACGACCAAAAAATATGCAGGAAAACAACGAATCAAGCATGCGCTGTGCGCAGTGTGCACGTATAAAATGCTTCTTTATGACGTTTTTATTTGGATGTCATGTCATAAGCAGAACTGAACTGAAACGCAAATACGAGTTGCGTTTAAATACGAGCACAGGTTTAATGTTTTCCTTTTTACAATTTTGAACAGGAACAGTTTTTCTACCTGCGCTGGCGACTACAATAACCTGACCTGACCGTTGCATAAAATTGTGTGAAAAAAAAACCCCGGTGGAAAATGGAAAGTGAAAATGAGGGTTGTTGATTGCAATGTAACAAAAAATAAACAACGATAACGATAATACAATGCCAAGTTGATTGCAACATTTGATATCAAAAAGAGGGGGGGAATGAATGATCTTTTGATTGCGATTGTAAATACAGTGACAGAAAATTTTGTTTTTGTTTTGTATTCGCCTGCTTAAACTGTATGTCCCGCTACACTCATGTATAAAATTAATGCACACGCAACATAAGTGACGTGAGAAGCTAGGTTGTAATGCTCACTAAAGAATTGTAATGACTAATTACACTATGCGACAAAATAAAAAAAATTAAATACACCCGGCTAATGACATAGTGTAGGTTGTGAGTTTTGTTGAGTAGATCTCAAAAATATTTTTTTTATATTTCTCGAACCCTCTAAACTTTTTTTATTTGACAAAAACTGTTTTTTTTAGACTTTACGAACAAATTTCTGGATTACTCAAACATTTCTGACCCGATTCCCAAAGTTTAAATCTTATTGGAAAGGGAAGACATGGACCTTGGAAACGGTATACATATATCTATTATTTGACTTAATATGCTATTAGATTTGATAAGGTAAACTTGGAAAATGCGAATTTTTTTCATATTTTTTCAAGTTTGTCCGTTCATAGTAGCAAACTTTACTTAAAAAATATATAATAAGTGATGACATTCTGAAAGTGCATTATCTTGTGAAGAGATTGACATTTCGTTTGATCAAATCGGACAAAAATTACCATAGTTATTATATAAATAGTATAACAGTCGTGTTATATTTTTTATATATGTCTCATCAAATGAATTTTCAGAATTTTTGATGGATCTTTATTGTTTATCACAAAGTGTGTCAATTTTACGTTTGAGCGACCACTAGAAGTTGCCCAATGTTTGCGCAAAGGCAAATAATAATATTTGTAAAAAACACAAATATTAGCCGACTTCTGGTAGTCGTGCAAATGTGTAATTGACACATTTTGCGATAAACAGTCAAGATCCATTAAAAATTCTGAAAATTTTTGAACTAAAAGTTCATTTGATGAGATGACATATATAAAAAATATAACACGACTGTTATACTATTTATATAATAACTATGGTAATTTTTATATAATTTTATCAAATAATGACTCAGTCTCTTCACAAGAGAACAGACTTTAAGAATATTATCACTTATCGTATATTTTATTATTAAAGTTTGCTACAATGAATGGACAAACTTGAAAAAATATGAAAAAAATTCGAATTTTCCAAGTTTACCTCATCAAATCTAATGGCATATTAAGTCGAATAATAGATATATGTGTACCGTTTTAAAGGTCCATCTCTCCCCTCTCCAACAAGATTTATGTTTTGAAAATCGGGTCAGAAATGTTTGAGTAATCCAGAAATTTGTACGTAAAGTAAAAAAAAAAAACGTTTTTGTCAAATAAAACAAGTTTGGAGGGTTCGAGAAATATAAAAAAGGTATTTTTGAGTTCTACTCAACTAACTGAACAAAGTATTTTCACTGTCGCACCGTGTTATGTATGTATTTATGTATGAAACTAAAAAATGCAAAATTTCTATCCCTTCTGTAGGGTATATCGAGAACTTAAAGACTTCCACTCCATACAATTCAAAAGCTCTCTGACTAGCTAGGAGGATAACAGCAATAACAAAAATCTTAGAAAGCTTGGAAACTACTCATTCCTGATAAACAATTATATTCAATGAAAACACCAATAACTTAGGATATTTTCACAGAGAACATGGTTAATGGAGAAAGGCAACCCTATCGTTCTAGAACCTGCTAAAATACACCAAAACCTGAAACAAGGCAATGAACATTTAAAAAAAATAATTCAACAAAAATAAACGTAACTTAAAAGAGAAACAAAAAGGCGGACGGAACTGGCACGGAAGGTATCGGAGATGCCTAAGGAGGAGACAATAGAGGAGATGTAAAGGCCGCTACAGGAATACTTTTCCAAATTGGAAAAAGCAGCATGGAATTGAACAAACTGTGAAATTTCAGAACTGCTGTGTCCTGCACTGTAAAACGGGAGAACCAGGGAACTACTTAAGTTCGACAAGACAACGGTTGACATTCTAACGAAACACTGCGCTATTGGCAGTTTCACTGACAAGCTCAAGTCTGTCCCACTAGGATTACTGCAAAAGCTGTCATGATGTGAAGGGAACGGAATCATTGCAACGCCTTTTATGTGAGTGACCTGCACTTCAAAACAGATGTCATCGGTTTGTGGGTGACAGAACGTTTGAAGATCTGAGCATGGTACCACGTTCGACACCACTAAGGGGACTGGCCGGTTTCATTCGAAACCCTGGGTGGTTCAAACCAACCACTAACGGAGCATGACAAGGGGGCAACAGGAGAACCAGGAAACTACTTGAGTTCGACAAGAAAACGATTTGCATTCTAATGGGACCTTGCGCTATTGGCAGTTTCACTGACAAGCTCGAGTCTGTCCCACTAGGATTACTGCAAAAGCTGTCATGATGTGGAGGAAACGGAATCGGTACAACACCTTTTACGTGAGCGACATGCACTGCAGAACAGACGTCATCGGTTTTCGGGGTGACAGAACGTTTAAGGATCTGGGCATGGTGGCGAATGTGCCACGAAGGGAACTGGACGATTTCAATCGGAACTCGGGGTGATTCGAATTCACCACTAACGAATCATGACAAGTTTTTTTTTTCGTTCACCCATTGTGCAGCTACTTGATAGGTGCCATTAGAGCATTGTTTACCATTTCATAGCACAATTGTGCGGAGAGAACTCACATGCATTCTTGTGCTTTATGATTTAGTTGTCGATCAGACTGCGACAATAACACATGTGCGGCGGATGCATTAGCATTTTATTTCGGAATAACACTCAAAAAATATTTTATGTTAAAAGATGCCAATGTTCAATGCCTTATATGTATGTTATAAAACATTTAAAGAATGTAGGGATATGTTCTTAAAAGACATTTTGTCTGTTAATATGTAAAAAATGGATTTTTTATTTATCTAAAATTATTAAGCCGAACATAGATAGTTTTATGTATGTTTATGAAATGTAAATCAAAATAGCGTATATTACTAACACTTTTCTATGGCTGTAAATAAATAAATTCTCTCACTTATTTTCTCTCTCTTGCTCACTAATAAATAACCAAAAATTTTTTGGTAACCCCTGCATTAGAGACATTAGTACCTTGCCACTACAATTTTCCTTTGGCAAACTCTTTTAGCCATTTTGTTATAAAAAACAACGCTTTTTTCCCTTTATTCGCTGCTCATCCATTATCATGTTCCTTTATTGCTTAAAGCAATGAATGACTTGCTTGCTTGCCTGCTTGTCTTTCCAAAATTATTGCCTTTTTAACATTCTCACGATGTGCTTAATGTTACGAAAGATTGAAATTCTCTGATAAAACCTGCATTTTTTCTCTCTTAACCCTGCAATTTATGGGACACCTTTTCCATTATTTCCATGGAATAAAAAAAAAAAAAAAACACGACACCATAATAGACAAAAAAAAAAAAGCATCTCGAAGATGCGTTCTATGCATCATCCACTGCACATATGCGATGTTCTTTGTCTATTATTTTCTTGGTTTATAAAAGAAGAGGATAATAAAAAAATAAATAAATTCGATATCAAAAGTCATAAAATTTGTTTTCGAAGGGGACCCTTTAAAAAAATCTTTTTTATTAAAAAAAAAAATCTTTTTTATTAAGTCAAAGTGATCATTATTTCAACTTTTCTTTTGCCAGAAAGAAAAAATTTTGAAATTTCTTATTCTCCTTCATTTTAGTGTCTATTTTCTGGATTCGTTTTATTGTTGCGTAGTGTTGTTGTAGTAACATGCAACAAAAAAGGTTAGAATATAAGGAAATTGACTTTTTGGCTAAAACACCAAGCAACCAACCACCACCACCACTACCGCGATCATTAACACCAACATCAAGACAGCAGCCATTCTGCCATTTCTTGATCAAAACGTTACAATCAAAAATTTCCAAAAAAAATGAAGAAAAAGAGAAGAGAAAAATGCACACACTTGCCTTTTTATCCAACAGGTGAAAATGTTTTCATTTTCCTTTTATACGTAGATTGCAGAGTGCAGAGACAGTATCCAGTCCTTTTAGGTAGAAAATTGAAATTCCTTTCAAGCCATTCGAATAGTGGCTGAATGGATGGTTGGATGGTGGGTACAACGATTGTTGCATCAATCGTTTGATTAGTAGTGGAGTGGGTATCAAACGATGAGAAAATTTTATTCAAAGATCGATCGTGCAAATGTGTTTTTCATTTTCCATTCGATGGCTTGTTGTTGTTGCTGTTGTTTGTTTTGTTTGATTGCGCAGCATGATTACGCGTTTTTTTGTTTTTCATTTTCTATTCCCTGTGTGTCTTGTGATTTCTTTTTGAGAATTTTGATTGCATTTCACGTTTTTAATTGGAATTTATTGCGTTCATCTATGTATGTATGTATGCAGGCATCTGTGCCTTCTTTACATTGCTTTTTTGATCGTTCTTAACGTCAAGATTGAGGGTTGACTGCAGGAAATATCCTTTAAAATATGCCTGAAGGTGTTTTAACCTGCCTGCCTGCCTGACTGCCAAACTACTTGCCTGTGTCTTGTTTTATTTCTGTTTTTTGATTTTTTTTTTATTTTTTGAAAATTAAATTGAAGTTTTTTTAATTGATGGTTTGTTTGTCTCTATTAGAAAATGACTTGTGAGTTTCATCTTCTTCAATTCTTTCTCTCTTTGCTTTTGTTTTTGATTTTGATTTTTGCTTTGATAAATGTCTGATTGACACAGTGGGGGAATCACTACAAATCAGTTTGTTGCAATCTTTTCACAAGAACGTCATCGTTTTCACTGGTTATATTGGAAAATAAACACATAAGCATAGTATCTGCAGTATTACTTCCAAGTGATTTCATTGTAGGATCCATATATATTGCGTTTGAAATGATTCGTATTTACTTATGTTATGGTGTTTTCTTTTCTACCAAAAAATGTGCATTTTATTAACGCAAAATGCAATTTTGCGTTTGTTTCTTAAAAATGTTTCGCCCTCTAAAAGGGTGGTATGTTTTATTCTAAATAATTCGCACTTGCCAATGGTGGAGGGCATTGCATTTTATGCCCTGTATAAATCGAGAGTGCTGATAATGCCCTGTAAAGCAGATGACTTTTGTTTATTTATAGGGCTACCAGATGAAATTTAAAAAAAGTTGCCTGGTATTGTTATCCAATTTGAAGTTAATTTTTTTCATTGTTTTATGGAGTAATCTTAAGGAAATATTACATTATTAAAGCTACATGGTCAGCAATATAAAAAATTGCATTCAATGTTAGAACAGCGTTAAAATATTTTTTTTTTTTTGTTATAAAAAAAAAGCGTGCAAAAAATGAAGTCGAAAAATTAGCGATCTGGCAACACCTTTGAACAAATTGGCATTTCCTCATTCATTTTCTTAATAAGTGGTAAACACAGGGCATACCCTTTTTTAATATTTGTGTTATGTTCTCAAATAAAAAATGACATTACAACAGGGTTGGTCAAAAAATTTTTTAATGCACCTTCTAAGAGGGTGACATTTTCTTTGTAGAAAAGAAAACACCATTAGATTAGATTAGCTTAGTGGGTAGCTTGCCGTTCACAGCCAACTTCACTCGGTGTAGGGTTGCCAGCCTGGCTGGACTTGGCTGTATTGTCCAGCTTTTTTATGCTTGTCCAGTTAAAATTTAATTTGCCCAGCTAAATAGAAATTTTTTTAGTACACTGCAATAACTTGGGCAATAATTTTCATGTTAACTTTGTCAAATCATGTTAGCCAACACTGATTGTACATTTGTTATACTTTAATAAAAATTATATTTTAATAAAAATTATTTACACAAAACCAAAATTAACATTTTCTCAGTATTTTTATATGTCCAGCTTTTTAAAACCCAATGTCTAGCTTTTTGCGAATCGGAATCTGGCAACCCTAACTCGGTGGCCATATGGCCCATTGTGTTATCCAGTGTGAGGTAAGTATCTTAGGACAAGCTATGTATCCACAAAAAGAAATAATTTCAGTACACAAATGAAAATAAAACTGCATTAGACTTTATGTTAAAATGTTTGCCGATCAGAGTATAACGAATGCAAATGGAATTCAGGGGAACTTCGATTTTTTAACGTATGAAAATGCTAATGTTCCTTGAGTATTACTCAAGAACAAAGTATGACTAAGCGATGCAGCTCCTCACTACAGCAGCCGTAATTTAAATTGTCGAGAGTTCTGCCTGCAAAACGCTACAGTGATCCGATATGGAATTAGCTTTGCCCTCCAATTGCCAAAAACTCCATATGAGTCAAAATCTAGGAACTGAGCCTTACTTTTTATTACATAATGACCGTGACGTCTATCAGGCAGAAATTTTTGGGATCTTCACAACCACTTCAGATCCAAAATTTAATGTAATTTTCATAGGCAGTCAGGCTGCCTTAAGGGCTGTTGGTTGGTCTCATGTAAAACACGAATGGTTCGTGATTATAAGCAGACGTCGGCACAAAGAGAACATGATAAAAATGTGAGTGTATTTGTGAGAAGCATGTGTATAACCCAGAGGAAAATTGTTAGTAATTATTGTTTCAAGCAGTGTTCGAACAAATATTGTGCTTTTTGATGTCATTGGTATTTTTCGCACAAGTTTTTATGGATTTGTAGCAAGAGTCATCATTACATATTGCAGGTACCTGAAATTCAATATATTTAAAGCAAAAAAAATTCTGTTTCCCAGTTTTTCTTCACATTTTAATTAAATTTTTCTTTGGGTGTATTATTGACACACAAAAAAATTTCAAAAAGAAGCGACGAAAACCTGCTTCACTGAAAGCTGACAAGCAACTGAATGCATTTTTACGCTCTTTTTAACGAACATTGTGGATGTTCGTGTCCTGTGTGTAAAAAGCCGAAGATGTTCGGCCCCCGGGGGACATTGGTGCCGACGTCCGATTATAAGCAATCTATAACAACCTTTGGTTATGTCCTGGATTCCGGGACATATGCCCAAGAACGAGACGGTGGATGCTCTCTCTAGGTTAGGTTTACTTTCTGAGAGTGATTTAATAGCCCTAAGTCCTCTAATCAGCCACTTCTACAGACTTGTCGGGAGATGTGTCAGGAAGTAGATGCAGAAGCGTTGGTGGAATGTAACGTGTTGTTATGTGCCCGGGATCTACAGATTTCAAAAGACGGTAATAGAACAGGTTTTCTGCAGGATTGAGATAAAGTCCGTGTGAGACTGGTTTTTTTATGGTGCTCTGCGAGGTTAGATCGCGGGCAACCGGACTACTGTACGATATGTTGCGACGAGCAGAAGTTAGAGACTATCGAACACTTAAATTGCAACTGTTACTATTGAGAAAGCTGGATAAAGTTTTTTTTTATGGCTTAGATTCTTTGTCGAAAGCAGACTCTGGGCTCTCCTAAGATTATATAATGGACCCTCGGTAAAATTTCTTTCACAGTTTCGATTCTCTGTCGAATGCCGATAGTAGGGCTCTCCTAAGATTATATAATGGTCCCTGGGTAGAGTTTCTCTAATGGTTTAGATTCTCTGTCGAAAATCAACTGTATTCTGGCTCTCCTGAGATTATATAATTGTTCTTGGGTAGAGTTTCTCTCATGATTTAGATTCTCTGTCGAAAGCCGACTATAGAGCTCCTCTGAGATTTATAATGGTTGAGTGGTATCAGGATATCTTTCAGCCTTTCTCTATTTCTATTCACTTTTCCCCTTTTTTCTTACTTCTTTCAATCTATGAGGACATGTATTGTACTTGCTTCTGGATATTGTATTTGATTCCTTTCCATCGGAAAGTATCCAGTTGCTTGCGTACGCTAACGGTATTGTTATTATAGGGCGTACCAAGCGAGATGTTACTGCTGCCTTTAGTGCAATTGAACGGGTGTCTATTAACATGGGTCTGGCAGAAAATGAGGGCAAAGTAGGGTCATGCGACGTATTGGATTCCAGCTTACGGACGATAAATATACGTTCAATGTTGTCAATGAATTTATTTATCTTGGCTCCACCGTTACCACCAAAAATGATGTCAGTCTGGAGATCAAGCGTAGGAACACTCTTGCCAACAGGTGCTACTATGGTCTCAAAAGGCAATTGAGTTGCAGAGATCTCTTTCGTACAACAAAACTAATACTCTACAAGATGCTCAGCCTCTCTGTACTCCTTTATGGCGCAGAGGAATGGACACTATTAAGCATTTATGCAGCAGCATTGATTCGAGAGAAACGTCCTACTTAGGAGTGTGTGAGCTGGCGAGCTGAGCTTCCGCATTTGATCTTTTAATAAACTGTATGAGATCCTCAGCGACGTGGGCGTTGTGCAGCGTATTAACATCCAGCGGTTGTGCTCAGTGGTGTTGTGCTAATTTTTTTTACCGGTACGCGTATATATAATTATATAGACAGGGCCGATCCTGGGTAGGCGGCCGCTCTGTGCGGTCTCATGTGCCAAATTTAACGACGGGGGTGATTTTCCATGATAATCCTGGCGGCGGCGTTTTTTTTTTTTTTTCTAAACGTCAGCCAATTCTCGTTATCAGAAATCATCTTTAGTTCCGGAACGCGTTCCTGTCCAAAAAGGAAGTACCGGAACGACGTTTCAGAGCGTTCCGGCTCGACAACACCACTGGTTGTGCTGGCTCGGCCATGTCGTTCGAATGGATAAAGATGCTTCGGCAAGGGATTTCGGATGTTGGCGAAGGGGACGACTTTGTTTGCGTTGGAAGGACCAATTCCAGAAAGCCCTGTCATCGTTTGGTGTGACCAATTGGGGAAGGTGCGCAAGAAGCAGAGGCGCCTGGAAGGATGTCCTAAGGCAGGCCGAAATCCAATAATCTACTATATTCCATACACATATCTTACATTATTTTTAAATTCGTCTGCTTATCCGCAATTTATTTGTCCTTAACTCCATTAAATCCAAAGAAAAAATACATAAAAAACCCATATTGATTATGACTTTCCATCAAGATAAACTTCATTCAAAAAGAGAGAGAGAGAAATTTTAAAATAGAAAATTGCACTTGTGACAGCATAAATGATCATCATATCACCAAGTCACCTGCCTGCTCCGGGTCATAAATTTTCCCAAATTTTTCAATGGATTTTAAACAACTGGATAATGAGCATAAACTCTTGATTAAAAGGAACAGAACAGCAAAGGACAAGAAAATGCATTCCTTTTTAACAAGTGCATCGCATAGACGAGTGCATAATACAGCATTAGCATGTAGGCAGACATTATGTATTTAAAGACTCCTCATAAATTTTGTTTCCTTTCTTCCTTCTTATTCGTTCAGTTTATTGCATATGACTGGGCAGGATGCTAAACCTGCAGAGTTCAGAAAACAAAAGAAGATGAAGAGCAAAATAATTAGCAGCTGCTACTGGCCTACTACTATTTATTGAATAAAAAAAGTCCTTTTTTCAAGTGTACATAGCTTACTTGCTCTGAGAAGGTTTCCTGCAGTTTTACTCAAAACAAGTGCACAATTATTGTTGAACGGGGTGTGTGTGTGTGTGTGTTTGTTGAGAAACGTGACAAAACAATTGGTCAGGACGACCGACCACAAGTGGCAAAAACAATGGAAATTAAAAATAGTAACGAACCTATGAGCAAAATAATGGAAAAAATGAAAAAAGGTGTTAAAATTAGTTCGAAAAATAAACATTGCGGCGACTCCTTTCATAATCCATAATAAATTATGGATTTCAACAACTTTTTTGTAAGTCTTTGATAATGTAGAGACTGAATGGCTGGAGAAAATGTAAAATCTTTCAATGTTAATGTCACTATCTAGTCCCAATTCCAACCAAGGTTCTCCAAGCGGAGTACCGGATGCTTTCACGAAGCATCTCCAACTATCTTTTTGTTACTTCTTTGCTCAGTTGCTGTGTTATTAATCATGTCCACTATAGCAGATGCTAGGAGAATGTGGCAGCCTTTTGTCTGCGGACGGGACAGCCTTTCTCTTTAACTGTAAGGGGTTATGTTCTGCACACAAAATTTCGTGGCTCGTGTAAGCTCCTATCTTTAAATTCGAATAAGATAAAGTGTGTGTGTGTGTGAGAAACACCGAAATTTTTTTTGTTACTTAAAATCGCCCAAAGGTCCGCCATTGGGTTCTCTGGCTGCAGCAATCCTATTAAAGTTGTACGATGGCATGGGTTTTGCGAGTTCTCAGAACGGTTGTGATATGTGGCTTATTCACATGCACCTGAGACGCAAGAAAGACCCACAAGAAAAAGTCTGACGGGATCAAATCGCTTGATCTCTCCACGTGAGATGACCATAAAGTCAAATCGCGCATGCAAACATCCAATGTGGGATAAGCTATATGACACGTAGTGTCGTTCGTGGTTGACATTGACAGTGCTGACCTGACAAACGTCAACATAACTTTATTTGTGTGAAGAGAAATTAGAATAGAAGTCACCGTAGTTTAGTAGATAGTGTGTTGGCTTATTAGACGTAAAGCCCGGGTTCGTATCCCCCCAGCTCAGGCATCAAAACGAAATATGAAAAAAAAAAAAATTTCTTCGGCGATTTCCTCTCAGCAGATTTCTGGCAAAAACTCTGAGAGTAAATAAACCGGCCATGAAAAAGTTTCTCAAAAAATCTGTCGTTCGGAATCGATGTTAAACTGTAGGTCCCGCCAATCACGTATAAAATTAACGCACACAACATGAGTGGTGTGAGAAGCTAGGCCGTAATCCTGACTGAAGGGTTATAATGGCCAATTATGTACATGTATGTATGAAATTAGAATTTAAAAACCAAAGACGCAAACCCAAACATTTAGCAGCGCCACTTTTCGCTTTAACAGGGTAAACTTTACTATTAACAGAGCGCTGTTAATGGTGTAACAGTGGCAATTAGTCTTCTACTTTGTAATTATTGCAGACTATTGACATAAAATTTAATTCTCATTATGATCATTGTTTTTTTTTTATTATTATTGAATCTTTCTTAATGAAATTTATAATAGTTTTCAAATCTTAAATCTTGTTTTGAAGGTTAATAGTTAGCACCAGCGTGTTAACTATATATTGTATTCAAATCTTATAATAATACGATACTACATTAGAAATTATGGTCAGTGCAGCCGTCGAACGAGGCTCAATGTGTCTCTTCGTTTTAGCCTCTGATGGCCGTCGAAATGAAGCAGGTCCCCTGCCAATGCGTTGGGGTGAATCGTCAGTTAATCGACGTATTTTATGGCGAATTTTTTAATTTCTTCCTGAATTGTAGGAATGTTGAGATCTCTATGGATATTGTCGTTACGAATATACCATGGAGCGCAGACAATTTGTCGTAAAAGCTTGGACTGTCTTCTTTGTAATTTCGAAACGTTAGATGCGCAAGCGCTGCCCCAAAGCTGAATGCCGTAGGTCCATATTGGCTTTATAATGCATTTCTATAAGAGAACCTTGTATTCAAGGTCTAATGTTGAATTAGGACCGATAATCCAGTGCATTTGAGCGGATTTCAGCTTAATGGCCGCTAATTTGGCCTCGATGTGACGGGACTATGTTAGACGCCGGTCTAAGTGGACTCCCAGGTATTTGAAGTGGTTTTCAACAGGGACATCAATATTATTTATTTTTATTTTTGGGCAATCCTGTCTTCTGAGTGTGAAGGTTACATGGGCACACTTTGGATGGATTCACCTTTATTCTCCACTTTTCAAACGATTTTTCTAAGTCACATATGTGCGACTGCAGTTGTGTTGATGCTACTTTCGGATCCTTGTTGACGCTTATAAACGCGGTGTCGTCTGCATAAGTTGATGTGTATGTGTTAGGATTTGTGGGCATGTCCGAAGTATAAATTAAATATAGAATAGGGCCTAGTATGCTACTCTGGGGGACACCTGCGGAGATCTTTTTTGTTGTAGACATTTCGTCCTTCAATTTGACCTTAAAAGTTCTGTCAGTTAAATAGCTTTTAAGAAGTTTGTGTGTGTTCTCGGGGAGCAGTTGTGTTACTTTACTGAGTAGACCATCATGCCAAACCTTATCGAATGCTTGTGAGATGTCGATAAAAAGAGCTAAACAATATTGTTTCCTTTCAAATGCCGATCTAATTATAGTGACGATTCTATGGACCTGCTCATTGGTACCGTGATTAGCTCGAAATCCAAACTGATGTTCAGGGATAATTTGTCGCTCGTCGAGGAACGTGGCTAAGCTTTGGAGAAGAATTTTTTCGAACACTTTTGATAATAGGTCTATATGATGTTATCTGACTAGCATCTTTTCCCGGCTTGAGAATCATAACGATTGTAGATATTCTCCAAGATGATGGGAAGTAGCCAATTCTTAACATTGCGTTAAATATGAATAGGACAAGTGGGTAAGTTGATTAACATTGAGCCTGTAATGCCATTATTATTATTATTATTTGTGAAAAAAAAGTTTTGAAATGTAAAGTATGGTTGGTGAGGGGTGCAGAATGGAAATTTGCTCAACTCTCAAAATTATTCCAGCTATCCCACTACCACGGTTCGAAAGAGGAGCCTCTGGACTATTATTTGCATATAGTCGGGTAGGTGTACTATTTCTTATATGTTCCAAAATGGCCACTGACCTTCCAGAGAATTTTCAAGCAAATTTTCTCAATACCATATCACTTTATATGTGACTATGTTGCTGATTATATTAAGAGGCCTTGGAACGTTCCTTTGCATATAGTATGGTACCCATAGACCTAGAGTATTTCCCAAAAATTAGCTCCTAAACAAGTGGGCTTCTTCAGAGGGATACTGTTAAACAGCTAACAGTGCTCTGTTACGTTCTGTTTTGTACTTTTAAGAGAAAATTTTGCTCTGTTAACGCCAAATGTGGCGCTATTTAAACTTATGGATTGTGTCTTGGATTTTCAAATTCGAATTTATCTTCAAACGTCAACATAACTTTACAAAAACATTCCACTTTTAACTGCTTTAGACTCTTTCTCTCTGCACAAACTAGATGCACTATTTTCTTAACGTGTATTAATTAAACTGATTCTAATGCCATGCGGCTGGCTATACATGTGTAGGTTTTTTGGTACATAGTTTAATCGACGACAGTCAACCATTTCCATTAGTTATGGGTACTCAGGTAGTCATACAAAATATGCAGCAGCATCTTTAACAACGTCAACATCATCATCATCCGCATCGTCATCAACTGAATGTGGTGGCTCTGTTTGTATATTTAAGCCATCAAAGTTTTATTGACCTTTTAAGAATAGAGAGACAGACAGACATACAGACATACAGACATTTTCTCCTTATTTTAAAAATTTTTTTTTTTAATTTTGTTTTTCGTTTTCTATTTCTTTTTTTTTTTTTTTTTTTGGTGAAATGGGGTTTTAGACATGTTTTACAAACAGATTTTTGATACGCTTGCCTAAATCCAAGAGATTGCGTGTTGAAATACTTTTTTTTTCTCTCTCGTTTTTTTTGGACACATTTCTACAGAAAATACTCTCGAAATAGTTATGAAGATAAATTAACAACAAAAACAACAACAACAATAATGTGGCTATAAAATTCCATCGTTGTAAAAAAATTTTGAAAAGGAATTTGTTGAGGAAAGCATTTCATATGCTGTGTGTCGCTTCAATTCTGCGCAATTTTAAAGGAAATTTTTTTTAATTTTCCCACGTTCTACTTGCTTACTCATGTACGCTGCTATTTTGACTTGCTAATACACCCTCTCTCTTGCCTTATATTTTCGTAAACAATTAATGGAATTCACCTTCTTATTGTTGTTGTTGTTGTTGCTTTGGAAAAATAATCCTTTGCTTTACCATCAACAGACGAAAATTTTCATTTCAGCCTATTCCATGCGCATATTCAAGCGCTTATTTATTAACGAACAACAACAAATATTTGCTTGGATAAGAATTCTGAATAATAATTACAAGGATATTTTGAATTAAAAAGAAAAACAAAAACAAACAATTATGCAAACAGATGATTGAATGCAATAAGGATTGAATGAATGAATGAATGATGAGAACAAACAATTGTCAATCAAAGTTAGTCACACAATGAAAGGTTTACATCAGAATAACAATGCACGAGATGAGGAATAATTACTAGGCATAGAGGACTTACACGAGTACTCTACTAATCTACTGTGTTATGTTTACAACATTTCTAGTCAAACATACATAGATTGATATTAAAACTTTCAATACTGCATCAAGCAGAAACGAATCACCCAGGTTTTCGAACGAACATACAAAACTCACACTCCCACACAGGAGAATGTATTCCTGAAGCTATCATCGGTATCAGTGATGGCTCAAAAATAGAATGCGAAACTGGATCTGAGGTCTATTAACTCGTCTGATAAACTAATTAGGCCAGCGTATTTCAGGCGGAGATTTTAAACGAGCTGCATGCATGATTGATCTACCTGCATACATAACATAATTGGTCATTGCAACCCTTTAGTCAGAATTACGAACTAGTTCCTCACACCACTTATGTTGTGTGCGTTAATTTTATACATGAGTGGCGGCGGGACCTACAGTTTAAAGTCGATTCCGAACGAAACATATTTTTTGTGAAACTTTGCAAGGTAATTTTATTTCACTCTCACGGATTTTGGCAGAAATCTGCTGAGGGGAAATCGCCTAAGAAATATTTTTTTTTTTTTGTATTTCATTTTGTTGGACCTGGAGTTTGAACCGAGGCTTCACGTCTAATAAGCCAACATACTATCTACTAGACTACGGCGACTTCCAAACATACAGACAACAAACATAGATATTCTAATTGTTAACCCTTTCAATACTGCATGAAGCAGAACCGAATCACCCAAGCTTTAGATGGTACTACATGGTACCGGAGACTGAACATACAAGACTCAAACTCCCACACGAGAGAATGAGTTACTGAAGCTATCATCGGTAAAGGTGATGGCTTAAAAATTGAATGCGAAACTGGCTCTGAGGTCTATTAACTCGTCTGATAAACCACCACCTTAGGTTAGATTAGGTAATGAATTTTCCTGCAAGAAAAACATCCCGTTTAGGCTAGACATGCCATAAGCCATTTTCCAACCAGGGAATCAAACACTCTTTTCAGGAAACCATCCCCCTAGCCTCGAGATAAATCTTACTATTGTACCGATCATTAATTTTTGGGTAGGAGTTCAAGATGGCATAGAAAATAGAAAGATGGCATAGGAATAGAAAGAGCTTGTACGTATTCATACTAAAAGGCAGGGACTGACAAATAAGATGAAAAATAGTCTCTTCGTTGTACGCAGACCCACAATTCCTGCAAGATACATTTGACGATATGCCAAGTGTATCGATATATCTTCCCATACAGCAGTTGCCTATCAGAACCACAATAGTGCGATGGATGCCCATGCGATTTAATATACAATCAGTCCCCTTTATCAGTATCACTCTAGCAGAGCCTATATTGGAATACTGGGATACCAAAGACCTATGTACCTCCTTCGAATTTGATCAGCAGCAATCAAAGCACTAGGATCCAAACTCGTGAAATCAAAGGGCATCAGGAGTTGCATGAACTCTCTACACCGCGTACGTCCATACAACACACGCCTCTACTAGCTTACGGGCCACTGTGGCATAAAGGGAAACGAAAGCTAGTGTGAGGCCGGGGAAGTTCGACAAAAATAAAAAAAATAAAAAAAAAAATAAAAAAAAAAAAAATAGGCGAACGAACTGGCACGGAAAGGATCAGAGATATCTGAAGAGAAGACAATAAAGGGAATATATGCGACCCTACAGGAATACTTTGTCAAATTGGAAAAAGCAGCTGTGAATTCAACAAACCGTGGGTGATCCGCAATACCTGGTTGACGAATTTCAAAACTGCTGTGTCCAGCAGTGGACAACGAGAGAACCAAGGAACTACTTGAGTTCGCATTCTAACTGGAATTCTAAGGATACACTGCGCTATTGGCAGTTTAGCTGTCTACGCCGTGGGTGGTGCGACATACCTGGTTGCCGAATTTCAAAACTGCTGTGTCGAGGAGTGGACAGCAGGAGAACCAATGAACTACTTGAGTTCGACAACAAAACGGTTCACATTCTAACAGAAATTCTAATAGAGCACTACGCTATTGGCAGTTTCACTGACAACCTTGGTCTGACCCATCAAAATTACTACAGAAGCAGCTATTATGTGGAAGAAACAGAATCGGAGGAACACCTTTTATGTGAGTCCCCTACACTTCAGTACAGACGTCATGGGTTTTTGGGTGACAGAACGTTTGAAGAGCTGGGCATCTGCAGCTTGGGATACTTCAAACCCACCGCTAACGGATAATCACAAGGGGAGTCACAGAATGAACTTGCCTGTAAACGGCAAGCTATCCGCTAACCTAAAGCTGAAGTACCGTCATTGTTGAGGTTATCTGATCGTATTCGAATAAGTCATAAGGTATTAGGTGTGTAGGGAGATCTGCATAAACGCCAGCTAGTGATAGAGTTTCTGAGTGCACAGCTGAATTAAAACAAAGTTATGTTTCTAAAATACCTAGAGGAGCAAAGTGATCAGCCATTCAGATACATTTAACATATTCAGCGATGCTATAAAGGAAGGGCAGCGTTCCTTACTTCAGTCGGCGGTAATGGGTGATGGCGATGAACGAACTCAGCCACAACGGGGTACTAAATGACCATCCATACCCAGTATCGGATAGCGAAAGACAGTTACCTAGGGGAACAAGACCCTAGCACAGCTGAGATGCTGGCTTCACTATCACTAAAGGAAGGGCAGCGTTCCTTACTTCAGTCGGTAGTAATGGGTGATGGCCATGAACGAACTCAGCCACAACAGGGCACTAAATGACCATCCACCCCCAGTATCGGATAGCGAAAGACAATTACCTAGGGGAACAAGACCCATACTAGCACAGCTGAGTTCCGTTTGGTCGAACAACCTATATTGGTACAGAATGAGGATTGTTCCTGGTTTTTAGTTAGTTTTTTTAGTTTTTTTACATTGTTTTAGTATCGTTAAACAAAGTTTCTTCCGCTAAGCTAAGGTGAATTTTTTACTGTAACTGGTTCTAGAACGATAGAGTTGCCATATGTTGTAAACGAAATACAATGTCCTCTGTAGAAATACAATGGAGTACGGTTGTAGTATTAGGTTTAGTGGTGAAAAACTTTACTTTTTTGAATCCTACTCAAGATTCTCAAGAGGTGGCTCTATCTGAGCATCGATTGGTGTTGCTCATGGAATGCTATCTTCTAAGATGATTTATATTGAAAAGATCGAAACCTATCAAAGAGTTTAATGATACAAATCATTAATAATATATTAATAAAATATCAGAGAATGAAAATTTTAGACTGTAAGAAACAAAATCAATATCTTATAATCGATATTACATAACGATTGATAAACTTAACATATCCATATTTTGTACATCTCTTTTATTTTTTTTTTATGAACAAAACTGCACTAAATTGCAGGGGTGGAAATTTTCAAGCGAACAAGTATTTTTCGCAGGATGTACATCCATGCAAGGGTCTAAAGGGTTAAAAGAAATTCACAATCAACAAACAATGCTGCAGCCAGCAGGGAATGAAAACCATGAATTAAGTAACCGCAAATAAATTTTGATTCACAGGATATTCAACAACAAGGTAGAGAAACGACTGGAAAAACAATAGCAACGGAATTGCATGTGTGATTTTCATTATCATTTAAGAATTCACGATCAGCTAAATCGAATGCCTTTTGAATAAAATTGAAATGATTTATGCGTGTTTATCAAAGGATGGGTTTGATTTTCTTTTATTTTATCACTCATGCGTTAAGATGCAGTTTAGATTTTCATTTTTCATTGGCAAATACATGAATTCATTAAAGAATTAGAAAGGATATCAAATATATGCTCCGTAAAGATCAAAGATCAGAGTTGCTGATTTAAATAGTTTTCCTTTTTTTTTGTCTGGGGAGAGTAGATAAGGAAAGAATCAATTACTTTATGCACGGTACATACATAAGTGGCCATTATAAATCTTCAGTCAGGATTATGACGTAGTTTCTCCGACCACTTATGTATGTTGTGTGTGTTAATTTTATACATGAGTGGCGGGACCTACAGTTTAAAGACGACTCCGAACGACAGATTTTTGAGAAACTTTTCAAGGCCATTTTTATTTACTACCAGAGTTTTTGCCAGAAATCTGCAGAGAGAGACAGCCGCCGGAGAAATATTTCTGTCTGACATGGGGTTTGAACCGTGGCCTTACGTCTAATAAGCCAACACCCTACCTACTAGACTACGGCGACTTGTAAGCCACCTGTGCTAATATCGCTATTTTCACGATGGAAACCATAGAGCTGTATGCTCTATGTAGGCAGTAGCCGAAGAAATCTTTTTCATTTTGTTGCAGATGTCTGACTGTGGGTTTGGGTTGTGGCCTTACGTCTAATAAGCCAACACAGGCACGGCAAGTTGTCATATATCGCCACAAGTCGTAATATGTAGTATATTATACGAGTATAGTATGTATATCGAGGTCTCCATAGACTCTGGCCCAGTTTTATTGCTTTACTTCGTATAGTTGCTTACTGGCTATAAACCTGTCATTTACTCGTATATTCGGATTGACTTACATTAAGGCCCCGTATAAGGGTGTATAGTCTAGTAGGTAGTATGTTGGCTTATATGAGGTATGAGGAGGCCACGGTACAAACAAACCCCAGGTCCAACAAAACGAAATATAAAAAAATATTTCTTAGGCGATTTCCTCTCAGCAGATTTCTGGCAAAAACTCTGGGAGTAAATAAAAATTGCCATGATAAAGTTTCTCAAAAATCTGTCGTTCGGAGTCGATTTTAAATTATAGGTCCCGCCACTCATGTATAAAAATGAACGCACACAACATATGTAAGTGGTGTGAGAAACTAGGTTGTAATTCTGACTAAAGGGCTGTAATGACCAATTAAAAAAAATACTTAAATCCGTTCACAGTATTTTGAATCAGCTGTTGGTGGTTAAACTGGAAGCGATAGTTCTCTCCACTATTGAGACGAATGGAAACATTTCGAAAAAGTGTGCTTGCAATGTCAATAATTTCCTGGTCTTCATATAGGCTTTGTGTTTTGCGAATTGATAGCAGAATCTTTAAGCGGATTTCTGAGACAAGGTACTAAACAAACAATCATGGATATTGATCATACGATTAGTAGATCGATTATTTAAGATGTGAACGCACAGAAGTTGTAGAACTTTTCTTTCCATCGGGTGGGTCATCTAGCGGTTTAAATTTGAAGCATCGATTATTTCGAATCTGGCAAAACTTATGTTATTCTATTCTGTCATAAAATTCAAAATATTCTCTCCACTGAACATAATGAATCGATTTACGCTTGAGCAACGTTGGGATTTATTAGAAATTTAGGGCCAACGAGAAACTCCACGATGATATCGATTTTGCAAAAAAATTGTCTTTTCAGATAAGCTTATTTTTATTCTAGTGGGTACATTAATAAACAAAATTGCCGTATTTGAGGCTCAGAAAACCCACAAGTGGTCTTACAGAAGCCAATGCAACCATTACGAGTGACTGTTTGATGCGGCTTGTGGAGTGGAGACATCATTGGCGCATATTTCTTTGAAAATGAGGACGGCGCAGCCATTACAAGCAATGGTGACACATATGGCACCATGATAACCGATTTTTTTGTACCCGCTCTTTATGGTATTGATGTGAACGATGTTTGCTTTCAACAGGATGCCGCATCTTGCCACACATTTCATGTCACAATCGATTTATTGCGTCAAACGTTTGATGGCCATTTAATTGGCTGAAATGGTGTTGTCAATTGGCCGCCAAAAAGCTGGGATTTGACACCGCTGAACTATTTTCTGTAAGGCGCCGTCAAAACAAAGTGTTATGCCAACAAACCAGAGAACAATTGAGCATTTGAACGCCAACATTCGTGATGCCATAACATAACCATTCATACACTCGAAAATCGAATGAGTTACTGTAAGACCAGCTGCGTTAGCCATTTGAATGAAATAATCTTACATTTCTAATCGGAACAATTGTATTTCACAACAAAAATAAATAAATTTTACAAAGTTTTCGAGAAAAAGGTTGAAACCCCTAAAAAAAACGTTTTTGGCCATTTTTGAAGAATTGTAGAGCTAAACACTGACATGCTAGAACCATCGCTATTGTCAGAAATTGACAATTGATCTTTGCTCTTTAAAATGAGCCCAAAGTCAAATTGTTTGCATGCACACTTAAAGTAGGGGGTGGGTTTATGTCAAGGGGTGCAAAAGAAAAAGAAACACATTACGGAGGTCCTTAAAAATAAATCAGATTTATATGAAAATTGTTACTCAGGGGTTTTTGGGGTCGCTGATTACAGATCTTCATTCAGATTTAAAAAATTCAAAATTTCGGATCCAATTCGTATTCGTGTTCAGCGCGCAAAATACCTTCGGAAACACCTGGAGCCATCTTATTTGCATAACCCTTGCAGGGCTTTGTAATTGGTCATTACAACCCTTCAGTCAGGATTATTGACCTAGTTTCTCGTGTTAATTTTATACATAAGTGGCGGGACCTACAGTTTAAAGTCGACTCCGAACGACAGATTTTTTTGAGAAACTTTTCATTGCAATTTTATTTACTCTCAGAGTTTTTGCCAGAAATCTGCTCAGAGGAAATCGCCGAAGAAATACTTTTTGTATTTTGTTTTAATGTCTGGCCTGGGGCTCGAACCCTGGCTTTACGTCTAATAAGCCAACACACTACCTACTAGACTATGTCGACTTCTAGTAGTCTAAAATTTAAATTTAAACTTTTAAATGGTGCACCCTTTAGAATATTTCATAGACCGTTTAATAGCAAAACCATACCACATGCGTTAGAACGCATGTAACATGCAAAGAACACGGTTTTAAGATACAAATGATCATTCAGTTTTCAATATTTTCCTTCCATTTGGAGTTTCAGTCTCTGATGAGACTTTCTTCATTGCGCTTCTTAACAATTCCAGGCTAATTTTTGAATATTTTATTGAAAATGTTGAATCTTTATGCATAAACTTTGTATTAATTTTCATAATTTTATATTAAAACAGAATCTCGTAAGCTATTTAAAGAGTTTATGGCCGATTAAAAAACCTGTTCTACATGAATACATGATAACAGGTAAGAAAACGTTGACCTTTTTCAAACAGTGTTGCATGCATAAACTGCAACAAACTGCACAAAAGATGCCCAAACAAAAGAGAGAAGGTCGGTTTTGAAAAGCAACCTTAAAAACACAAACACAAACAACAACAATAACAACAAGTAATCAAATTTAAACAATAAAAAGAAGATAAAAAAATTATTTTTTTTTAAATGTTCTGTCTGCTCCATTTTCAATGGAGAAGAGGGTCGACCAGGTCTAGGCATTATTAGAGTGTAGATAGATTAGCATCAACAAACATTAGACTTACATACATACATATGCACATGGTCTGTCTTCAAATGAAAACAATGTGTAACAAAATTACATTCGCTGCACAATGGGTTGACATAAAAATTAAAAAAAAAAAACTAGAAATTAACAAAAAAAAAACTAATACACAGGCACAGACACATATGCAACAACAGATTTAAGGTGTACAAAAATAGGATTTCATTGTGTTATAAAGTGTCAACCATAGAGTCGAATAGCTAGTCAGACCAGCCACTAAGTTAGCCTTCGTAATCTCGACTTTATTAGCCAGTTGGCATAGGCTCACACAAATGCATTCAATAGAGACAGTGTGTCAACGTATGTTTTTGTCTTTTTTACGAAATCTTAAGTGATAAGTTTTAACAGTTCCGATTACTTACTTTGGTGTTGTTGTTGTTGTTTTTGTTGTTTTGTTCCTTATTTTTTCCCTTCCAGATTAATGTCTGTCTGCTCAGCAATACTTTCTCGGATTTAGTTTTTTTTTTGTTTTCTTTTGTCTTCTCGTGAACACTTTTTTGTAAAATTCCTTTTAGAGTTTGGAGTCTGCAAAGAGAACAAGAAAGAGAGAGAGAGATAGGTTGAGAGTGCAATTAGTTTTAAGATCTCATTAAACTGATAAAAAAAAAAACAAAAAGAAAAACAAACAAAAAACGTGAAACAAATTTAATGCAGTTCATCGCTTTGTTTAAAGGGGTTTCAAAGGCAATTGTCTTGGCAAAATGTCACCTAAATGGATCCATAACAACATGCTACAGTGTTGAAAGAAATAATAGGAACACATCAACATTACAACAATAAAACAAAATAAAAATTTTAATTCAAAAAACCTAAGGTGACCTGTTGACTTAATGGAAATAAATAAATTGTATATAATTGTATATAAATAAATTGTAAATAACACCCGTAAGAAATAATAGGGACACCTAATAATTAAAAAAAAAAATAGGATTGATCACATTGATATCGCATTTTACTTTCTTGAACTCTCTTTTATTATTTCAATATTTGATTAAAGCTCTCTTCATTTTTATCATCTCTTCTCAAAACAAGTTTATTAAATTAAGTTTCGGAAAAATTTATTACCAAACTTTCTGAATTTTTCCTCATTTCTTGCTCACTTTCTTCCTTTTTTTCTAGAGGTCTTCCCAAAAAGTGCTCGATAGACTGTAAATCCGCTTTTTGAAAAGAATATTTCATTACACATAATTGATTTCCTTTAAATCTTAATTTGGTATTGAATATATGCTGTACTCTATTGTATATTGGCTATTCGACCACACTGTATTATCATAGATAGTAACATACTGCCCTGAAATCATTTGTAGTCTTATAGCGATTGCAGTCTTGTATCTCTCCTTTGGCATATGGGACCTAATGAAAGTAGTATTTTTGGAAAAACATGCTTCCTGTTATTAGTTTTACCACATACTGTCAAATTACAGTTTCTCAACTGCCTTATCAGCATCAGACAAGTTGGTGAAATTTTTTTTTTTTTTTTCGTGGGGCTCTAGTAATGAACACTCTTTCCGCAATTTAAATGTCTCGATGGAAGAAACTATTTGATGCTTACAGCAGGATATTGTCGAACTCTTTCATGTATTTGACTAGATCTTGTCCCTTTTAGCCGCATCGTTTATATTTCACACTTTGCATGTTTGCATACAGGTAAGTATTAGTGGTTTCTTAGGCTAATGCGAATGACAGGATCCTTCAAAGGGTTATTTTCTGTGCCGTACATAACGCTAACTTATTATCTGGATAACGAATGTCGTTGAAACTTGAAAATCTACTGAGAGGAAGTCACCGGAGAAATATTTCTTTCATATTTCGTTTTATTGGAGATAAGCCAGCTGTTCAAATATCGCTATTTTCATGGCGGACACCACAGATCTCTATGTTCTCGACCGAACTTTCATTACTCCATTGTAATTATGACTTCAGTTCTTCGGCACTGTTTTCAGAACTTCTGCTGGTTTTACTTTTAACGCTTTAATAAGTTCTAGAGCCTTCCCTCTCATGTTCATGTCTTAACTATCTGGGATTATTATTATCATGAGAGTAATGCATAGGAGCACTAGTACTGCGACCATAAAATCTATAATACTACCCTTATACTATATAGAATATCCCTAAAATGTCTCCTGCAAACTTCAAGATTATACGTGGTATCAACAATGCCAAGTCCCTGCCCAGCAATTGGTTATGTACCCAAGTGTTTTATTCTAGAATGCATCACAAGTTCCAACGTTGATTCATCTTCTCGTCGTTATGGTATTTACATCTTAGGTTCGAGACAACCCCTATTCTAAAAAAGTGTACTCTGTGAGTACCCTACTATAGTCCTCTGTCGAAAGATCAGTTAAAAACCTCAGATTATTTCTTGACAGTCTAATGCATGATTCAGATCAGAGATCAGCAACGAGTATTCAAAACGATGAGTAGATTCGAGTCATACTTATAATTTCAGCTACTTATACGCATTCATACTTATTTTAATATCATACTCATACTACTCATATTCAAAGTTAGAAATACTCATCGTACTCAGACTTAACAATACGCATGATGTTGTTGATTTCGACTCTCCATGATTCAACATATACACGAAGCACAAAATAAGTATGATTCGAGTACGAACACCACAATACTCGCTAGAAGGTTGTGTGTGTGCTTTGCTTGCTGTCTTTGTCTTTTCTTTTCTCTTCTTTTGTAAATGCAACAATAACTACTACTGTAAATTTTGATGAATGATTCGAGTGACTCGAATCATTCCTAAGTATTATAAGTATTTTTCTAAATTTATGAATCTGAATGAGTAGGCTTATGAATCAAACAATGAATCGAATGTTGTGAGTTTGATGACAACGTTGTACTCATACTCATTGCAACCTATACTTATAAATCAATGTTGTAGCGAGTACGAATGAATCAGAGTAGTTGAATTTTAATACTCTTGACTCACTCATACTCAAAATTTCATAAGTACCTATGAGTAGCGAAAATACGATTCATTGCTGATCTCTGATTCAGATCTCCTTCTATTGTTAGTAGGTTTTGTTTGAGTCTTTGCCTCCACATATTTATATTCCCTTTTCTTGACAATACCTCTACAAACAATCACTCAAACTCTACAGGAAAGTTCTCGCCCCACCAATGGCATCCTAGCTGCCTAGATTCGCTTGCTCGTCTGCATGCTGATTGCTGAGAATTTCCACACGACTTAGGACCAAGCAGAGCGTAACCTTATTTTGCCTACTTTGTTGATTTAGCTTCTTCAAAACACTCGCATACTATCTGCGATTTAAACTCCTAAGAATATAAGAACCTAGCTTCCTACAACACTTATTTTGTGTGTGTTCATTTTATACATCAGTGGCGGTTGTGAAATTTTTCCTGGCAATTTTATTTTACTCTTAGATTTTTTGCCAGAAATCTGCTGGGAGAAAGTCGGCGGAGAAATATTTTTTTTCATATTTCGTTTTTTTTTTTTTTTTTGTTTTGGAGATGTCTGGTCTGGGGTTGAAATCGTAATCTCATGTCTAATAAGTCAACAAACTACTACTACTACTAGATTACAGCGTCTTTTTACAATCCCCACCCTTTTTTCCTAATGAACTTCATATTAGACTTGACTCCCATCAACCCAACCACAGTCTTGAAAACTTCTTCACTGACATGTTCGCTGGACTTGAATCCAACAGACTGCAGGACAGGTTCGCATTACCTCTTTTATACCTACACACGTTAGTTGCTGTATCATGTTTTCATAAAACTGATGAACTGAAAACAAGGGCAGCCACGAATACCGCACTGTTTATAGGCACAATAATCTCACAATGTTTAAGACGACTATCTATTTAGCCTCGCTGAATCCAAGTTTTAAAAATATTCACTTTGTAGGCAAATTCCTAAGAAGATTAAAAAGTCACGCAAATTCAGGTTTGTTAATGTCAATGAGCAATGAGATTTATGGTGTTTTTTTTTCTACAAAGAAAATGTCACCCTCTTACAAGGTACATTAAAAAATTGCTGACCAACCCTGTTGTAATGTAATTTTTTATTTGAGAAGAACAAAACACAAATTTTAAAAGAGGGTATGCCCTGTGTTCACCACTTATTAAGAAAATGAATGAGGAAATGCCAATTTGTACAAAAGATGACGAAGATGAATCTAATAACTGATTTATTTCAATTTTCGCAAATAAAATAGATGCAACAATATCCATATTTAAAAATTTAATTTAAGAATATATTGTATTTTTTGATTTGTTTTCAAAGAAATATGTAAATATGAAAAGGTGTTGCCAGATTGCTAATTTTTCGACTTAATTTTTTGAGCACTTTTTATAACCAAAAAAATATTTTTTTAACACTGTTCTAACACTGAATACAATTTTTGTATATTACTGACCATGTACCTTTAATAATGTAATGTTTCCTTAATGTTACTCCACAAAACAATGAAAAAATTAACTTCAAAATTGGATAACGATACCAGGCGACTTTTTTTAAATTTCATCTGGTAGCCCTATAAATAAACAAAAGTCATCTGCTTTACAGGGCATTATCAGCACTCTCGATTTATACAGGGCATAAAATGCAATGCCCTCCACCATTGGCAAGTGCAAATTATTTAGAATAAAACATATCACCCTTTTAGAGGGCGAAACATTTTTAAGAAACAAACACAAAATTGCATTTCGCGTTAATAAAATGCACATTTTTTGGTAGAAAAGAAAACACCATTAAATTTGTTTTTTCTTTAATTCAAACTATGTTACGTTAGTTATTCGCTAATCCCCGACTATTTTCTTTGCTTTTCACAATTAAATTCACACTATTTTCCTGTTGATCACCACCCCTTATGAAATTTAATCCGTTGCCCTTATAAAAAGATGCTTAAAATAAACAAAAAACGAGAACGAATATGAATATGAAAATGAAAAAAAAAACTTTCCAATTTTCACTAATTAAAACAGAATTATGAGTCAAACGAGACGTCAGCACTCAATTTAAACTGCATTCAAGAAAAATTTACGAATTGTTTCTTCAAAGCATTCTCTGGGAAAATGAGACAACCAGCGCAAGAGAATCAGCGAAAACATTCATCGGAAAATATTGTAAATTGAAAACCGAAATGCGGGTTTACATTTGAACGTACGGCCTGATCGTGTTCATCCCATGCATTAAGGAATGCATGCGAGTGTGAATGGCTGATGCCGAAACATTTTCATTTTGTTGCGTTAATTTAATTGCAAAGAATTGCATGTGCGAGGAAATAGAAAATGAAAACGTAGTTGAGAATTTTAATTGAAATTTATTTCGGTCTTTTCTTTTCTTTTTTTTGTGTTCATTTTGTAAAGAGTTCATTGACATTTCGCATAATTAAGTGCTACAAATTGAATAAATTTAATTGAAACTCACTCTCTCTCACTTTCTCTCTACAATTTGTATTTTTATTGTGGAGTACAGCAGAGTACAGTAGAGAGAGAGAGAGTAAATTTTTACACTGGTCATCTGTATTTGATCGATTGCCGATTGCCTTAATAAATATTGAGTTTGGTAAATCGATTTTATGCTTCAACTTAATGGGATTTTAATTGATTTATTGCTTCAGTTGAAGATCCTTCAAAACTCCAACGAAAACAAATTTAATGGCAAACAAATTTTGTAAATACAGAAGGAAATTTAATGATTATTTAATTACAAAACAGAAAAGTAAAAAACTCATATTCAGATAGAAAAAAAAAGTACTTGGACTTTTTGAAATAAGGCCTACTATACCTTGTTTCCTCAATTTAGTCGTTCCAATGCAGACAAGGTAGTCATCAACGTCGCCGTTCGTTGATCACCACATCAAATAATCGTTTTACCGCAACACTCTCTTCAATTTGAAGAACAGTGTCGAGCTAACGTAGCCGCTCGATGTTGATGCGCTAAACTTCACCCATAAGCTCAATACCAACTTGCACTTGACCGAAAGTCTTACGTAGAACTTTTCTTCCAATCGGGTAGGCCATCTATTGATTTGAATTTAAATCTCTCGGTTATTTTGAATCTGACAATGCTTATGTCATTCCCTTCTGTCACAAAATTCAGTATCTGATCTCCACTGAAGGTAATGAATCGATTTCCGCTTGAGCAACTTTAAGATTTATTGGAAATTTATTTTCAAAACAAAGACAATTAGTCGGAAATGATACGAAAATGTCGAACACATTCGGTCGCAGAGAAGGACCAACAGTGCCCGTTAAACGCAAGTTTATTGCTAAAGTTCATGTAACTGGTTTCATTGTTGATGTGCCAAGACAAGAGCGTGCTCGTACAGTGAACACCCCCGTGCGTAAGAATCCATCAACATCAACTAGTCATCGTTCTCAAGAATTGAACATTTCACACACCAGTTTACCTTGAATTTTTCGAAAAGATCTCAATATGACGCCTTACAAAATTCTATTTTAATTTAATGGTGTTTTCTTTTCTACCAAAAAATGTGCATTTTATTAACGCAAAACGCAATTTTGCGTTTGTTTCTTAAAAATGTTTCGCCCTCTAAAAGGGTGGTATGTTTTATTCTAAATAATTCCCACTTGCCAATGGTGGAGGGCATTGCATTTTATGCCCTGTATAAATCGAGAGTGCTGATAATGCACTGTAAAGCAGATGACTTTTGTTTATTTATAGGGCTACCAGATGAAATATAAAAAAGTCGCCTGGTATTGTTATCAAATTTGAAGTTAATTTTTTCATTGTTTTGTGGAGTAATCTTAAGGAAATATTACATTATTAAAGCTACATGGTCAGCAATATAAAAAATTGTATTCAATGTTAGAACAGTTAGTGTTAAAATATTTTTTTTGTTATAAAAAAGCGTGCAAGAAATTAAGTCGAAAAATTAGCGATCTGGCAATACCTTTGAACAAATTGGCATTTCCTCATTCATTTTCTTAATAAGTGGTAAACACAGGGCATACCCTTTTTTAATATTTGTGTTATGTTCTTCTCAAATAAAAAATGACATTACAACAGGGTTGGTCAAAAATTGTTTTAATGCACCTTGTAAGAGGGTGATATTTTCTTTGTAGAAAAGAAAACACCATAAGAGTTGAAACCGCATGACCATCCGCTTTGTTTTCGCTTCGCTAGGTGAGCTAAGGAAAAACTGCATGATGATGTCAATTTTGCCAAAAAAAAAAAATCATCTTGTTAGATGAATATCATTTTTATTTTGGTGGGTACATTAATAAGCAAAATTGCCGTATTTAGGGCTCAGATAACCCATACCTGGTCTTACAGAAGCCAATGCAGCCATTACAAGTAACTGTGTGGTGCGGTATGTGGAGCGGAGGGAGGCATATTTCTTTGAAAATGAGGACAGTACAACCATTACGGACAATGGAGACACCTATCGCGCAACATGATAACCTAAGTTTTTGTGCCTGCTCTTCATGGAATTGAAGTGAACGATGTTTGGTTTCAACAGGATGGTGCAACATGCCACACATCTCATGCTACAATCGATTTATTGCGCCAAACGTTTGATGGCCATTTAATTAGCCGAAATGGTGATATCAATTGGCTGCCAAAAAGCTGCGATTTGACACCGTTAGATCATTTTCTATGAGACGCCATTAAAGAAAAGTCAGTATAACGACAATTAAGCATTTGAAGGCCAACATTCGTGATGCCATTGCCGGGATATGACCATACATACACCCGAAAATCGAAAGAGGTATTGTAAGACCAGCCGCATTAGCCATTTGAATGAAATAATCTTACATTTCTAATCGGAACAATTGTACATACTTCACAACAAGAAAATAAATAAATTTCACAAAATTTCAAATCGTTTTTGTTGTTTTGTTGCATTTTTAAATTTAAACATTTAAGTGGTCCACCCTATATACAGGGTGGCTGATATGTATTGCAACCAACTTCAGGTTGTTATCATTTGTAAACCGCTCGTCTGACAGCTGACAAATTTATTCCAGTGACAGTTCATTTTATTATTTACAAGCTTACAAAAGCATTTTGATCTATTGCATTCAGAAAAAAAAGTTATTCGTGATGGAATTCAAGCGTGATAGTGTGATTGCTTTATATTTGGCTGGAAAACCACAGGTGGCTATCGTTAGAGCCCTCCAGCATTTAAATATGAATAAATCTTTTGTTTCTCGTACCATTGCTCGTTACCGTGATACTGGCAGTGTTGCATCGCGTCCAAAAAGTGGACGAAAAAAAACGATAACAACACCAAAAATGATCCGAAAAGTGAAGGCCAGATTTGATCGAAATCGACGCCGCAGTGGTAGAAAAATTGCTCGTGAGCTGAACATATCGCGAGAACGGATGCAACACATATTGAAAAATGAGCTTGGACTAAAGCCATTGAAGTCCAAAAAGTGCAAGAGCTCACCGATGGACAAAAAAAAAGTTAGACTGGAAAGAGCCAAGGAGTTACTTCGCTTGCACGAAAGTGGCCAGTTACCGAATTTGGTTTTCTCCGATGAGAAGCCATTCCAAATTGAGCAGTTTGTGAACAAACAAAATGATAGGGTTTACTTGCCAAAGAGGTCAGCTGAAAACTTACACCTGCGATTGGCCACCAGAACTCAAGCGCCGCCGATGGTAATGGTGTGGGCCGCCGTAACGGCCGATGGTCGCTCCCCGCTCGTATTCATCGACCGTGGGGTCAAAATAAATGCCGAATATTATCGGGAAAATGTCTTAAAGACAGTATTGAAGCCCTGGGCAGACAAACATTTCGGCCGCAGACCATGGACATTCCAACAGGACTCAGCACTACCGCACTCAGCACGCGTCAACCAAGAATGGCTTAAAAAGGAGGTTCCTCGCTTCATTTCTACCGCACAATGGCCACCAAAATCTCCGGATCTCAATCCGTTGGACTTTTGCGCCTGGGGCATTTTGGAGAGTAAGGTTCTCACAAAAAAAAATACCAAAGTGTCGATCATCTCAAGACGGCGCTTCGCCGGGAATGGGCCAAAATACCGCAGAGCCACTTACGTGCAGCCTGTGATGGCTTTGTCGGCCGTTTGAAGGCCATAATTCGTACCAAAGGTGGCCAATTCGAACAAATCTAAACTGATTTTAAAATTTGATGTTATTTCCAACATTTTTTGCTTTTGAACAATAAAATTAAAAAAAAAATTAAAAAAATATAGCTCTTTACTTTGTTGCATTATATATCAGCCACCCTGTATTTTTAAATGTCAGTTGAGATGTTGTTTGAATTCGTTTGTTTTGAAATTTTAAAATTTTATATAAGCTTTCGCAACTGTTCATCAATTCAAGCGGTAATAGTTGAGTATTGTTTCTGAGATTCCGGTATAGGAATCATTGAGTTAAAGTCCAATTTCCTATGGTTTTTTGCTGGGAAATCAGTTAAACATATAATTTCACTGAGGCTTCCTGTTCACCATAAATGTGCCTACATAGCCGAATAATTTTTTCAAAAAGGAAAAAATCTACTCAATGCCGCTTTGCTACCCACATACTAGTAAATGCGAAATTCTGAATAGAAATTTGCACATGCGCGTGTACAATTTTGCAATAAAGAAAAATTAAATTTTTCCGGAAATTATTACAATGACTTCCGTTTAATTAAACCAACAAGAATGCCCAAAATTCTAAAGAAAGTGGAGGGGAAAAGTGAACATGAAATTCGAATTTGAAATAATGAACCGCCACTTGAACTGTAAATTGTTTATAAGTGTGCGAATAATTTATTTTTTTAGGGGAAAATTATTTCGTTTGGTTTTGTACGCGTGGAAAATGTGCGGGTCAAAGGTTTTGTTTTGTTATTTTTTTTTTTTCTTAATTTTCCTTAACAAATGATTTCAAAACAAAAAAAAAACGGCAATAAAACAGTGTTTGGCTGGAAGCTGGTGATAAAAAATATACGAAATTTTAATTTGCCAATGCTGCTGGTCCTTACTGACAGACAGACAGACGGACAGACAGACGTAAATGTCAAAATATTATCTCTTAAGCATCTAAACATTTGTTCATGGGAAACAAAATTTCAGAAATTTTTTTTTGTTGTAATTTTTGCGATTTTTATCTAGAAATTGAAGATCATTGACCCACTCGATCACTTATTTTTTCCAATATTTTTTCCTCTTTTTTCTAATGAAAGAGTAAAAAACTATAAAATGCTGGTTATAGCAATGAAAAGTAGAAGGAAAAAAAAATTTTCTAAAAAATTGTTTTTAATTTTCTTAAAATATGTTTTCAATGATTAATGTTCACTTCATGTGACATTTTAAATGATTTCAAATTCAATTTCAAAATGAAAATGCATTTTAAGTGCTTCCCAGGATGACTTTAATGAGTTTTTCAACATCCTGTTTTACATTTGCGTGGGTAAAAAATGAAATTCTATTTCTTGATTGCATTTAAGAAGAGTTTTTATACCCTACACCAACATCATGCATGGTAGGCAGTTAGGGTGTTTTGTATTTGTTATGGTAGATCCACCATTTATGTAGTGCCTATTTGCAATTGGCAGAAGCAAAACCTTAAAAGTCACAGTGAATACATCCATTGCACATAGCCGGTTTGAAGGCATCTCTGGAAGATACTTTAATTACCCTAACCTAGTTAATGAATCGAACTAGTTAATGAACTCGATTTAAAGAGATAAGGACATATATACACACAGAATTGGTCATTACAACCCTTCAGTCAGGATTGTGACCTAGTTTCTCATACCACTTACATATGTTGTGTGTGTGTTAATTTTATACACGATTGACGGGACTTACGGTTGAAAGTCGATTCCGAACATTAGTTTTTTCTTTTGTTGAGTAGCTTTCCATGGCAATTTTAGTTACTCTCAGAGTTTTTGCCAGAAATCTGCTGAGAAGAAGTCACTGAAGAAATATTTTTTATGCGTGTAAAGATAAATTCAAATTTGAAAATCCAAGACGCAATCCATAAATTTTAGCAGCGCCACATTTGACGTTAATGGAGCAAAATTAGATCTTAACAGAACAAAATTTGCCCTTAACAGAGCACTGTTAGCTGTTTAACAGTATTCATCTGAACAAGCCCACTTGTTTAGAAGCTAATTTTAGGACATATAGACTAAGTCTATGAGTACCATACCATATTCAAAGGAAGTTGCCAAGGCCTCTTAATATAATAAGCATAAAAGTCCCAAATAAAGTGATATGGTATTGTGAAAATTGGCTTTGAAAATATTAATTTTTTGATTGAAAGTTCTCTAGAAGATCAGTGGCCATTTGGGAACATATAAGACATAGTACACCATACTGACTAGATGCAAATGGTACACAGATGGAAAAAAGACGTTTTAAAATTATACACGTATGGTACTAAATTGATACAAAAGTGTTTATAATTTTTCAACAACATCTGTTGTTGATTTGATACACGACGTTATCAAATCAACAAAAAAAAGTAAATAATACATGACGTTGTCAAATCATAATATAATAGAAGTAAATAGTCAAACAATCAACAACGATGATATTGAATTACAAAAATTCTTAAAAGCCATAGATATGGAGCCTCTATTCGGCACATTAAAAGGTAAGTTTTTAAAAAATTAAATAATATAAAAATACTTAACTTTTATTCCATTTAAGCTGCAAATGTCACATATAGAAGCTTGCCATACATTACGAATGGTGATCTTGCAGAAGCTATTGCACATTTGGGGCTACGTGCAGAATTCCGTAATAAACTACTTAACTGGAGAAAAACCGAGGTGAGTAAAAGTGTTTACTTATACAAATACATATAATTTCATCAGCTAGGAGTTAATGATGATACCCTTTCCGAGCCATCAAAAGTTCAGTTATGGCTTAACCAAATGATGTTGCCATGTCCCAAAGCAACGTTTAAAAACTAATAAACTTAATTACAATTAATTTTAGGATTTGAAGACATTGTTAAATGCATCAGCTAAAGGTAGAGACATTTTAAAATATGCGGTTGAATCGAAAAAAATTAACATGTCAACAAAGGGAAGACATTGTAAATATAATAATAGAAGATGTCATCTCCAACAACACCGTGCTTTATGCAAATGATTTTCAAAAGTTAACTACGGAAATTTGCTCCTTGTTTCCTTTTGAAAACACTATGAAAGTAAGTAAGAAAATAAATATATAATCTAATCTACAGTCTAGTCTAGCCTATAGTCTAGAATATAGTCCTTTATATAGTCTAGACTATAGTCTAGTTTATAGTATAGTATATAGTCTACTTTATAGTCTAGTCTATAGTATATTCTATAGTCTAGTTTATAGTATATATAGACTATATAGTCTAGACTATAGACTAGACTATAAACTAGACTATAGAATAGCCTTTAGTCTAGTTTTATAGATTTTATAAGGCTCCCATTTCATTTATATTCCTTAAATAATTCTAAAACTTATTTTAGAATAAAATATGTATAAAATTGTTAATGCTATAATAAAAAAATCATAAAATATATATCACAATTTTTTTTATACTCGTCGGGTCCAGAATGGGGTATCTTTACGGAGTGAATATATGTGTTATCAAAGTGACAACGCTAAGTTGTCAAACACACTACGTTGCGTTGTCGAAATGACAACGATGCGTTGTCGAAATTTCAACGAAATGACAACGAAGCGTTGTCGAAATAACAACAATGCGTTGTCTCAATGACAATGATGCGTTGTTAAAATTACCACGGTGGTTGTCAAAATGATAGCTGGGTGTTATTAAAATTTTATACACATCCGTTGTCGAAATGTTAACAAACGCGGTAAGCTCACTTTTGACAACGGATTGTATCAATTTCGGTACTTTTCTACCGGTTTCTTCCCTCTGTGTAGTTCAGAGGGTCCTCTTTCCAACCGTGGTTGTGGGGTAGATGGAATAATTCCGTCCTCCATCCCCACCTTTATATTTCAACACTTTTGTTCATTAATAATAATAATCATAATGAAAATTATATTTTATGTCAATAGTCTCCAATATGTAATTGCAAAATAGTAGAATAATCCACTATTGCCACTGTTAAACAGTTAACAGTGCTCTGTTAATACCAAAGTTTACTCTGTTAGAGGCAAAAAGTGGCGCTGCTAAAAGTGTGGGTTTGTGTCTTTGGTTTTTAAAATCGAATTTATCTTCATACACATATATTTTTTTATTTTTCGTTTTGTTGGGGATTTAAACCGTGACCTTGCGTCTAATAAGCTAACATACTACCAACTAGATTGCTTGCATCAGTTTAGTAATTACTCTTAAGTGCGCTATGCATAGATACAATCTTCTTAGGGGAGTAATATAGATAGGGGAAGTATAGTGGGGTGTTATAATTTTACTTGACTCTCGCCATTGTTTAGTAGATAGTGTATTGCCTTACTAGGCGAGAACCCGTGGTTGGAACTCTAGCTAAGATACATATCTCGATCAAGTCGAAATATGACAAACAGTCTGTTGGCAAAAAGCTATGCAAATATTAGCTTAAAACGTTGATAATCATTACTTATGGGGAGGGGAAGGGAGGGTGTTGATAAGAAATGCATTCAAACAAGTTTCATTAACGAAAAATGTATTGACATTGGGTTCTCAGGGTCTTACATAATATTTGTAAAGACAATAATTTATTAATTTAATTAAGATATTAATACGATATTAATAAACATTAGCATTAAATTATAAATGAGATTAACCTTTCCAAAAATCATTTGTCAACATAAATACACTGAATTTGCATTGAATTTTAAACATACAATACAATCGAATGCCAGTCTACCTTCTCTGAGACAAGTCAAAGGTGTTTTGCTTATATAAACATCATTGGTTGGTGAAGGTGAACAACAAACAGAGTGGAAGAGTACCACTTGGTGCAACTCTGTGTATGCAAAAGTATGCAAAAGCTTTTGTGCTGATACGAATTATGGTTATGGCGTACGTGAACAAAGTTTTAAAATATAATGGCGTCCATGGAAATAGGCCCTCTGAGCAATAAAACAAAAATATTAAAAAAAAAAAAAAATAAAATAAAAAATAAAAAGAAACAAGTTTTTTTCCGTTTTCTCGTTTAATAAAAACAACAACAACAAGAACAATAACGAAAAAAATTAATAAATTGATAAGAAATAAAATAAATTTGAAAACAACAACAAAAACTAGACAAGAAAAATACTGTTAAAAAAATATGCAGCGCAAATAACAAAAATAAACTCAAACACATACATATACACACACATAGTTATACATTGACTGCGATCATAACCTCAAAAATATAAGACATCATCGTCAATAACCTCGATTTTTCGTTTGACGAAAATAAATTTGAAAAAATTTTTAATTTTTTTCTTTTTTTTTTACTGAAAATACTGAAAAAAACAACAAAAAAAAAAGAGAAAAAAAGTATTGTGAGTCGAAAACACATTTCGCCATCTTTAGGAACGAACACAAAATGGAAATAAAAAAAAAAAAAAATTCGAAAAAAATAAAGAAACATTTAATGCTTAAAGACCCCACTTCTTTTACCCGCTCCCCATTTGTTACGCATTAAATTCCCCCCCCCCCTGACCATCACAAACAGGGCAAATAAGAATCAAAAAAAAAAAAAACAAAAAAAATTCACGACAAGCAAACATTTATTACGAGTTTTATAGCAGCAGTTGTGTATGAAAAGCCCAACAACAGTAACATTAAACCGATGGAGAGAGGGAGAACTATTTACATCATTGAGAAAGAGAGAGAGCGAGAGAGATAATAAACTGCACTAATATAATGTTATTATTATTGTTGTTGTTGTTTTCATAGTTTATAAATTCATACTTATCGCAACTTGCAGTCACAATTCTCCATAAAACACACGCACAGTGGGATCATACAGACGAAAAAGCGAAATAAAGAAAAAAAAACTGTATTTCACTGAAGAATGAAATTTTTTTTTGGTATCGACAGAATCGATTTTGTCGAAAATAGCCGCCTGGCTATCAAAGCATTAGATTCTAACATAATAAACTCCAGTACGATTTATAAATAAACACGTTTCTATTAATAAGACAGAGCCACAATGTGATATGTTCGTATTGTATACATAGGTGTCGTGCATTAGTAATACTCTGGTCCCAGGCGTGCACAACCATCAAACTCTCTAATGAGTTTTATACTTTGGGAATCCCTTTAAAGGTGTACGAGCTTATAATTGACAATTCAGTATTGGATTCCCTCAATGCCACATGGAAAGCGGGTAACTGTAGAGCGGTTAAACTGGCCAGGTGTATACAACCATCAAACCACATTCTCTCTACTTTGGGAATCCCTTTAAAGGTCTACAAGCTAATAATTAACAATGCAGTCAACGTTTGCATTTCGTTAATGCTAAGTGGGCGGCTGCAGAGACGAGCAAAGTGGGCGTACAAATCAGGGCAAAGCTATACAGATCGTTACTAGACACATTGCATTATGGACACTCATGCGAGACAATTGTGTTATGATTGCTTGGCAAATGAATTGAACATGAAAGTTGTAAAAATTTAAAAGAGCCCAAAACTGTTCTTCTACTATTCGATTAATACCCAGCACCACTATGTCACTATGGAAATTAGAACAATCAGAATTAGCAGCCTAAGTCTAAAAACTGCACTTTGTTGTTTTCTAAAAGTTTTTTCAAGTTTTTATAACTGAACTAAATGAACACCCCAGTGAATAATGAAAAGATGTGTGGCGTGATGTAGAGTTTAAAGTTTGTGACTATAAACCCATGTTTTTCGAATTTTAAAAATTTACGTGACTTAATCTCCCTTCCAAATAATTTATCCAGGCAAAAGCTCTGACTCCCCAGACAGAATAACGACACTAACAAACATGTTAGGAATATCGAGCAACTCAACATCTTGGGTAGGTGGATACTTCCTCAACTAGGACACATTGTCACCGCTCAATACATTCTCATTCTCTAGACTCCCCCGGAACTCCTGGATATATACACCGACGGCTCTAAACTCGATAATGGGGTTGGTAGCTGAGTCTACTCTGGCAAACAGGACCTAAACATTTCTCTCCGACTGCCGGATTACTGTAGCGTGTTTCAGGCATAGGTAATGTCCATTTACCGCGCCGCTCAATGGATCCTCGTCAACGGTGCTCATTTCATCCGCGTCTCGGTCTTCTCTGACAGTCGGGCTGCCTTAAGATCTCTGTCAAGCGTTGTGAATAACTCTAAGATCGTTGGGGAATGTCGCCGCTGTCTCGACCTTATTTTTGGACGCTTCAGTGTCGCTCTGGTCTGGGTCCCCGTTCACATTAACATTCCGGGAAACTGCAGGGCCGACGAGCTCGCCAGAGCTGGTACACTCCTTCCGGAATCCTCTTCAATCGACATGAGTATACCACTTGCCTCGGTCAAGTTGGCCATTGCAATATTTCTCAAGCACTCGAGAGAGCTTAGCGAAGGAAGATTGGCTTGAGAGGAGCGATTCGTAAGCTGGAATTAAATTCTTTGTAGTTTATGAATATAATTTATTAAGAGATTCACAGTGGATTGCAATTGGTGTGCTACAGGATAGTATATTATGTCCAGTTTTGTATTTTATATTGCTAGAGAGCAGTCATACACTCAGTTTTACCTTTGCTACTGAAAACATGAAGCATCTTTTCATTTACAGAGGCAAATTTTTTAACCGTAGAAGCAGTTCAATCGCATTACAAAAGAACGATATTGAATTTAGAAATTTGTAGAATCGCACAGTACTGTTTTGCTTAACGAACTCTTTACCTAACAGAACAGCCTTTAGCTTTAATTTTAAAAGACGCAACATATGAACTTCAAATCTTTATTTGAATGTTTGTAGACTTCAGACGTCGTAGTCTAGTAGGTAGTGTGTTGGCTTATTAGATATGAGGTCACGCTTCAAATCCCAGGTCCAACAAAACGAACTACAAAAAAAATATTCTTAGGCGATTTCCGCTCAGCAGATTTCTGGCACAAAAACTCTTTTGCCTCAAAAATCTGTCGTTTGGAATCGACTTTAAGCTGTAGGTCCCGCCACTTGTGAAGAGAATTAACACACGTAAAATAAGTGGTGTGAGAGGCTAGGTCCTAAACCCTACTAAAGGGTTGTAATGACCAATTATGCATTTAAATTTGAAACTTTTTTATTACTAGTTATTGCTACAGTAAAAGTACGATAATCCGGCATGTTCGGGACCGTCTCGGTGCCGGACTACCGAAAATTCCGGTCTATCAGGCGGTAATTATAAGAACAATTAGGTTAATAATTAAACTACAAATACAGTATGTAAATATGCACATGCATATAAGTATGTATAGTATGTAAATACATACAAAACATGGTCACTGTACAGTTAGAACGAAAATCACTTTTTTTATAAACAATTTCAAAAGTTACGTTTACTGCTATGTGAAAGGACACAAAACAACAACGCACAAAAAAATGGCAAAGACGCTTCGTGATTGATTAACGGAGCTGCACTGCACCTGAATTTGTTGTGACAGCTGAGACTAGTCGGCCGCTAATTGTTTCCGACCAATACCGAGCGCTTTCGGATGATCCCGAACTACCCCGAAAACTTCCGAATAGCTCTCGAGCGTTTTTATTTGGTTTAAAGACACACTTTTGGAGAAAACCAAAATTTTTACAATTTTCCGGAGCGATGCCGGACTATAGGGCATTCCGGACTGTTGGATGCCGGTCTAATGGACTTCTACTGTACCAAAATTGTCGTTCACTATACAGAGATTTCATATAAAGAACTAGAGTTCGTTTGCATTACTGGAAATAACGGAAGTTCAAATTACAGCGAATAAATTAATTTGATTTTCAGGCTTTAAAAACTTTCAAAAATAATTTTCTGCACAAACAGGCAACTACATTTGCTCCACTGTTTACAACATTGGAGAAGAATAGAAAAAAACAGCGACAGCAAATTAACACCAATACTAACGAAACAATAACAATGTGAGGAAAAATAAAAACAACAATGCCAGCCATAATAATAAAAACAAGTTTGTAGGCAAAAAAAACGTATAAAAAAACACACAGAAAAGGAAAAAAAAACTAGACAAACATTGAAGAAAAAAAAAAACCAAATTTTATTCGTTAATTTACACGACTTACGCACTGACGCACACACATGCATACACACTCGCATGTAAAATAAATGCACAAAATATTATGATTGTTTTTGATTGTATTGTGTTGTGCTGTGCTGTGCTGTTGTAGCACAGTTGGAATGAAAAAAAAAGTGGCAACCGAAAAAGTTCATTGACTTTGTTTTTGACTCCACTTTATGAAAAGAAAAACAAAAAAAACAACAAAAAGTCAAACGCTGTTACTGCAGCTATTAGCTATTAAAGGCAGAGCAGAGTTATTGCACTCACGCGCAACAGTTGTTACAGTGTCTGTATATGGCGGTTAATATGTAATGTTTGTGTTGTTTGTTTTGTGTGTGTGTGTGGAGCAAAGAATAGTCGCGCTGATAATTTCGTTGAACGAAACAAGTATGTAATAAAAAAAATATTTAAAATGGCGCACAAAAAGAAAACATAAAAAAACAGAGACACACACTGAATGCACAAATACATGCACAAATATGCATAAAGTTTTTAGGGCCCCACATGTTTGGAGCAGACATCACATTTGCAGTTATGATCAGCACTCATACGCTCTCTCTCTCTCTCTCTCGCTCTTGTTCTCTTTCTAACGCTCACATGCTGCTCTTTTGTTAGGAAAGAAAAATAATAAAAATTCTCTTGTTTTTTTATGTGTGCGTGCTGAGATACAAAAATCAAGGGAGGGGAAGTAAGCAAATATGCATTTTAAACAACATTTCTTGGGTATTTTTTTTTGTTTTTTTTTTTTTTTTTTTTTTTGTTGTTTAATTGTTATACACTTTTATTGCTCATAGAGGGGTAACGTTATTAAACCTGTCAGTGTGTTTATCTCTCCTTTTCTTATTTTTTGTAAAATTTATAACAGTTTTTCTCTTTTTTAAATATTCTTTCGATTTTGATATTTTTTTTGATATTTTTGTTCATATTTTAGGCACACTCGTTGGTTTTGTTAATTCAAAATTGAAATTAAATTAATGAGAGTTTCTTTTTCTAGATTTTTTCTGAGTGTAATTAGCGAATCTCTCTCTCCCTCTCTCTCTCTCTCACTCTACCTCTCTCTCACACTGATTGTTTACATGTATCGAAGTTAATTATGTTCGCAGACTGTCGTTCATTGAATGTTTGTTGCAAAACATAATGAAAAAAAAAGAAATTTTTCTTAAAATTAAAGAAATTGTTTAAAATTTTTAAAAAATTAATATGGACCTAGAACAGCATCATCATACAAAATCAAATAGTAACGCATTAAAACACAGGGTCTTTCAAATTGGAATTTATTTTTCGATAGACAGACAGACAGAGATATCAGGCTTCTACAGAATATTTCGGTTCCCATTACTAAAAAGGAAGGAAAAATGTCGTCGCCGTAGTGTAGTAATAGGTAGTGTGTTGGCTTATTAGATGTGAGGCCCCGGTTGCCAATGAGGTGTGCATCAGTTGCCAATGAGGTGTGAATCAGTTGACCAAGTCTGGCAGCTCAAGTTGCCAAGTCAGTTGTGCATCAGTTGCCAATGATTTTTTTGTCTTGGGCCGGAGGTGGGAATCTTCGAAAGACACTTTTGTTCCAACAAAAGAGTGCACGATTCACCATCACTGGTGCCTACGTACTAAACCCACCCCCAACATTCTTCAAACACTCTCCCCCCGCGGAACAGCCGTAAGGTATTACTTCGCGGAGGGCTGGTTAGCTTTAAAGCTCTATCGCACTAAATCAAATTTCGTCTTCGTTCCTCCAACCTTCGGAGTTCCAGCATAACTTCAGCCATTCTGTGGCTGTATTGGCTCCATAGAATCCTAGAATTCAACACCTCTTTCATAAGCCGGTTTGGTCCTAAACTCGTTTCGCCGGGCCATCTAAATCTGGGACAGCATGTTAGAATATGCTCCGCATCTTCCTCCTCATCTACACAGTTTGTGCATATAGGGGAAGTATCATGTCCAAATCTGTGCAGGTACTTTCTGAAGCATCCATGACCAGTCAGGAACTGGGTCACGTAGTAGTTCAGCTCGAAATGTTTGCTCTCTATCCAAGGGGTTATATCAGGGACAAGGTAAAATGTCCATCTTCCCTTTAAACTGTTCTCCCATCGTGACTGCCATTTGTGCATGGAACTCCCTCGTTCCTCCGCTTTTATATGCTGCTGTTTGTCCTAGATACTCGAGACGACGAAAGTATATCCGCCTCATCTCATCCTCCAATATGTCTATCGGTATTGTCTTTGCCAATACCAGTACTGCTTCATCAGACACTGTCCTGAAGCCAATTATCTGTCTAATCGCGCTTAGACGATACACCGAGGACAGTTGCCTTCTTGTCGTTCCCACGGATAGTGCCTCAGACCATATTGGGCAACCATATAACATTATCGACGTTACAACCCTCGATATTATTCTCCTCTTAAATGGATTTGGTCCTCCAATATTTGGCATCATCCTCGTCAGTGCTGCCTGGGTTACAGATGGCTTTTCGCCGATGTATTTCACGTGCTCCTTGAAGTTCAACCTGTCGTCGATAATCACTCCCAAGTATTTTATAGACCTCTTCGATTCCATCTTAGTGCCTTCAACGGTCACTTTCAAATTCTCCACTATCTTCCGGCCACTTATCAAGACGGCCTCCGTTTTATGTGCAGCGAGTGTCAAACCTGCCTCATCAAGCCATGCTCCAACTTTTCGAATCGCTATATTCGTCTTCTCCTCTATTTCCTTTACCGTCTTTGCAACCGAGACTATGGCAATGTCATCTGCAAAGCCCACAATTGTAGTCCCGTTTGGCAATTGTAGTCGAAGTACCCCATCGTACATAATGTTCTATAGTAGTGGCCCAAGTACAGAGCCCTGCGGGACGCCCGCCGTCACTATGTATTCCCTTTCTTCATCATCCGTTAAGTAAATTACCCTCCTGTCTTGAAAGTAATCGTTAAGAATCTCCAATAGGGTTTGCATAATTTGCTAATAAGGTGTGCATCAGTTGCCCAAGTCTGGCAACTCAGGTTGCCGCCTTCAGGTTGCCGCCTTCAGGTTGCCAAGTCAAGTTGCCAATCAGGTTACAGCTCCGCTGAAAAGGATGATTGATGGCATTATTTAACATTGGAAGCAAGGTTTGAGGGTCTACTCGATAGAGATACCCACGGTTAAAGATATTATGGATAATTGAACTTTACAAGTAGGCTTTCCGGCTGTGTGCACATAACAAAACATATCCCCATACAAATGTTATACGCTTAGAACAAGAACGTTTTTTCTATGAACACACCAAAATATCACAGTCATTTACAAGAACAGCAAGAGGATCCTGTACCACATCAGAAGAGTTGGACTTTGAAAACACTAGGCTAGGCTTAACTTGGATACCAAGATCGAAAATCTATGAAATCGAAATTTGCAACTTAACAGCTGCCCAATTGGTTCATTTTTAATAGCCAACAGATGTGGCTACTATTGCAGTAATTATGAGCTACAAAATTAAATTGGAATTTGAAAATTTTAATTTTGCATGCGCACATACAAGAATATTAAACATCATGCAACATTAATTACATACCGTTGGTCTCATGTAGAAAGGCCCTAACTCACACTTTTTTCGAAGTTGATTTTTTTTTTGTGATTCCAATACATTTAACACAAATACATACACCTCCTCACAAAAATCTAATAAAAAAAAAAAAAAATATGCGAGTTAGGGCCTTTCTACATGAGACCAACGATACATACATACATACAAACACCCATTTGTGTTTCAAATACTTTTTCGATGACTTTCATACACCATGTATGTGGTATGTGGTGTACGAAATTAGTAGTTCAACAACGATCGCATTGTATCGAAGGCATTAACCCGTAAAAAGTAATTCATTTTAATGGATTCTCTCTCATAACTCAGAGTCTAATAGATGCTTCTTGTTTGTTTGTTTATTTTGTTTTTTCGCTTTTCACGAAAATATTCAAAAATTTTTCAAATATTTTCAAATTGTTACTATAATTTCGAAAATAAACACACAAAAGAGGCAAAAAAAACCAAAAAAAAAAACCCCTACCGGAAGTTTGCACTATTTTTTGAATTTTTTTTTTTTTTGTTTTTTTGTTTTTATGACCGAAAAAAACCAAAGACTGAACACCAAACTGCATCATTCCAGAGTGTTTTTCTGTTTTTCGTTTTTGCTATTCTTTCTCATGAATTGTTTTTGATAAGAGTAAAATATTTTTTTTTTCTGGTAAAATTTACAATTTTAATAAAAAAAAAAAAATAAAATATGAAGAAGAAGCAAAAGAATAGAATAGTAAAAACCACCCCCTCATTGTTCTATTTTTGATATGCGACAATGCGCGACAACGGCAACGCAACTCATCGCGTAATCGTTTATTCACACGCATTCTTAGTGCTTCCTAATGCCGCAACACGTTCGTTCGTTCGTATGCGAATGAATGCATTGCGCATTGCTTTACATGCAGAATTTTCGTGTATAAATTTTCACACACACTGTCTCTACCAGTGCTGAAAAGTACAGTACTTTGGTACTTTTTTCAGTACTTTTTCATTTCAAAAATACCGCAGTACCTTTGTGTTATATTACATATTTTATGCCTTGCGCTTTTCAAGTATTATTGCATTATACAACATGTTTAACGCAATGCTAAAGGAAAAAATCAGTATTTAGGCCCGGTTAGCCAAACGTCCACGAAACGTACGTTAGTTTTTCTACTCCATATATATTGAGTATAAATAAATATATTTTTTATAAAAGTATCATTTTTGGTTAAGTATTAATTCGCAACAATTGGACCGTCTGAAGGCAGTAAGAATGCATCTGTGTAGCCAATAAGTATAAAAGTTCCGTATATCGACAATGTTTTGCCTCAAGTTCAGCAGCTTATTACTTAGTGTCCGTAATTATTCTTTATTCCTGACTTTTTGGAAATCAATAGAGTCCGACCGAACGTTCGGTGTACGGTAAAAAGTTACGTTCGGCCAAAGTTCGGTGTTCGGCAAAATTTTGACCGACAAAGTTCGGCGTTCGGTCAAAATTTTGCCGAACACCAAACTTTTTATTTAATTTAATTAAATTTAATTAAAAACTAAAGAAATAGAAATTCTTACAGCTAAAGAGTGGAAAATTATAAGTGAAATAGTAAATTTACTGCAAAGCTTTTATGAAGCTACACTTGATATCTCGGGAGATTCGTCACCGATTTCCTTAGTAATTCCCATATACCAAATGCTATTATCGAAGCTTGTTGAAAATGAGACGGAAATTGAATTAAGACAATCTTTAGAAGATACATTAAAGAGGAGATTTCAATTTTTAGAAACCATGAGTTTTTTGAGTGTTGCAACATTACTCGATCCACGTTTTAAGTCTAAATATCTTTCTACACAACAGTTGGAAAAATCCACACAGGATATAATTAATTTTTTAAATAATTCAATTAATTTTGAAACATCTACCGTGATGGAAAAACGCCAAAAAAAGCAGAAAAGAGGTTCATCTTTATGGGAAAAGCATGATTCTGCTTCACATCAACCTCAAGAGGAAAATATTTTCGAGGAAGAAATCAAAATCTATATATCTGAACCATTATGTGATCGCAAAACAAATATGTATATATGAATATTGGAACTCCTGTTCATTTGCAAACCTTAAGGCTGCAGCCAGGAAATATCTATCAGCACCGCCAACGAGTGTTTCTAGTAAGCAACTATTTAGTGCTGCTGGCCAACTTTATTCAGATAGACAAAGCAACCTTAAAGGCATTAGTGCAGAAAAATTACTATTTTGCCATTATAATATAAAAACAATGAATTTTGAGTACTAGAGTACAAACTACATATACTTAATCGATCTTTATATTTTTCTCAAAAAAAAAAAGAAGCACAAAGCATTTCTTTTCTAAATAACTAAAAAGTACAAATTTTTTCTTTATTATTATTTTATGTATTATTAAATGTTATGAATTCGTTATTTTTTGTTTTTATCAATAAATTCCAAAAATGTATTTCTGATTTAATATTTAATAACAAAAAGTTCGGGTTCACCGAACTTTGAAACCCGAACTAAGTACGGGTTCGGCCGTACTTTAAAATTGGTACCGAACGAAATTTGGAGTTCGGTCGGACTCTAGAAATCAATTGTCAATAAGAACGATGAAGGAGACATAATCAATTATTTGTTCAAAGTAGAAAGAAGTTATGAAACAAAACTTTTCATACATGGAAGGAAACAATGTACTGTCATATGATGCAAAAATAATGGATTTCTGTTTACAACACCTTAACACATTGACTGAGACACAATAATTACAAGGCATTTTAAAGGAACCCCCAAACAAGTACTACGAGTAGTTTTCGGCATGTTGAGCAATAGCAAATGCTAACTTCCGGCCTTTAATTTTACTTTTCAAATGACATTTGCATTGCATTACAACAACAACAACAACAGCAGCAACAACGACCATAATGTTATATTTTGTCTCATTACAAATGAAAATTACAATAAAAACAACAACTCAACAGAAAATTAAAAAAAAATGTACTCATCGAAATTGACGTGACAATGAAAATAAACGCAAAATGTGGAATAATTTTTCGTTTTTCTTTAGCGTGTTTCTTTTTTTCTGTTTTCCAAGAGAGTTTCAATCGGGCGGCGGGCAATGCCCTAAAGTTACGCACCAAAGAATTTTTGTTAGACACTCACATGCATGCTTAAATAGTAGACACAGCAGTGTTGCAAAACTGAAATTTTGAAATGGTACTGAAAGAGTACTTTTTTGCATCAAATGGTACTTTTGTAAAAAAAAAAAAATATTTATTTATACTTAATACGAGGGCGGTTCGGAAACTTCTTAGCCTATCAATGAAAGAGAATAGTTAGTTTTTCAAAAATATTTTTATTTTTCAATATAATCTCCTGAAACTTCAATACACTTAGTCCAACGCTTTTCTAGCAATTCTATGCGTTGATTAAAATAGTTTTCCTCAAGGTCTTCAAAATAGTGGTTTACAACTGTAATTGCATCTTCATTTGAGGTAAAACGCTTGCCAGCAAGGATTTTTTTTAGATTTGGGAACAGGTAAAAGTCACTGGGAGCTAAATCAGGAGAATAAGGTGGGTGGTCAAGCAACTCGTACTTTAATTCGTTGATTTTAGCCATTGTTAAAACACTCTTGTGCGCTGGTGCGTTGTCTTGATGAAAAATTATTTTTTTGTGTTGTAAGACAGGACGTTTTTCTCGAATTTGTACATTTAATTGATCCAAAAGGTTGCAATAGAACTCTGAATTTATTGTTTTACCCTTTTGCAGATAGTCAATCAATAAAATACCTTTGAAGTCCCAAAAAATTGATTGTTGTTTTTGCCTTCCTTGGGGCACTTCCTCCAGCTTCAGTCTATTGTTTGGATTGTTCTTTTGTCTCTGGAGTATAGTGGTGGATCCATGTCTCATCAACAGTTATGAAACGACGCTTAAAATCCATTTTATTTCGCTTAAAACGATCCAAACAAGCTTGAGAAATGTTCATTCTTATGCGTTTTTGGTTGACTGTTAACAAATGCGGCACCCATCTTGTAGAAAGCTTTTTCATCTGTAGTTCTTCACACAAAATTAAATGGACTCGATCATTTGAGATGCCCATGATGTTAGCAATTTCACGCACTTTTATTCGTCGATCATTTAATACCATATCATGCACTTTGGCTACAATTTCTGTTGTTGTTGCTGTTTTTGGACGTCCACTACGTGGTTCATCTTCAATGCTTGTACGACCACGTTTAAATTCAGCAACCCAATTTTTTACTGTTGCATATGAAGGAGCACTTTCACCTAACACATTCACCATATCATTATGAATTTCTTGTCCCGATAAACCTTTTTTATGGAAATATTTAATGACAGCACGCATTTCTAATTTTTCTGTCTTTTTTGAACACCTGTTTCTTTGTGAAGGAGTTGCCAGATCGAAACAAAATTTAACATGTGTTCATAACAGAGATGGAAGTTTCCAAAACACTTAACTTTTTTCTGTTTATACCGCGCTTTGTGCTAGGCTAAGAACTTTCCGAACTGCCCTCGTACATGGAGTAGAAAAGCTAACGTACGTTCCGTGAACGTTTGGTTAACCTTTAGCATTGCGTTGAACATGTTGCTAATATAGTTGAAAAACGCAAGACATAAAATATGTAATATAATAAAAAAAAAAGTACTTAAGGCGTCGTGAGAAAAGTACTGAAAAAAGTATAAAAGTACTAAACTTTTAAACACTGACTCAGTGTCTAGCTCTTGCCATAAAAAGGCGGAGATTCTTTTCATTTACTGACATCTTTAACTGGTTACCACATTAGCGCGAATTCTGCAGAGCGGAAGCCGCCGAAAAAATATATGTTTTCATATTTCGTTATGTTCGAAATGTCTGACCTGGGGTTTGAACCGTGGCCTTACGTCTAATAAGCCAACACACTACCTAATAGACTACGGCGACTTACTCAATATTTCCTGTTCAAGTTTATTCAGAACATCTTTTCATAACGTAAACATTTACTTGGAAACACCTTGCAAATTTCCCCATGGTGTGTAAATATTTCACTCCGATGTCAAATACCTACGTTCCTATACCGTAGGACGGTTCCTTTCTTAAGAGAGTATGTAGCAATCAAATTATTCCTTTCACTCTCATTATCCAGTCTCGCGTTGTGAAGCATTTTCCAAATTCATAGAGTTTACTGGCTGACTGACTACAGGACAGTTAAGGGACTACAGTCAGCCATCCAATGTGCTAAGTATCGATGCTCTTTGATAAATCTGGCATTAGATTTGTCTTCCATTAATCTAAACATAGCCTCCGTTTCACTGATCCTTACTTCCACATGCAACAGAGAGAATTGCCCGCGAAAGGTGTCATCAAACCAGACTCGTAAGCACTCCTCACTACCGGTTGCAACGGCGTGAATCTCTTGCGAAAGGTGCCATCAAACCAGACTCGTAAGCACTCCTCACTACCGGTTGCAACGGCGAGAATCTCTCGCGAAAGGTGTCATCAAACCAAACTCGTAAGCAATCGCTAAAGCGAAAAATTTTAATTTTATTTCCACTTTCTAACGATAATTTAATATTTTACGTTTATTTTCTTGTCTTTTTTTTCCACACAATATTTTATTTTTAAATCTAAACATAGCTCTCCCTCTCTCTGCCCCTATTAAAAATGGAAAAGTCCCCACAAAAAAATTTATAGTGAAAGTCGAAAAATGTACGCAAAAGTGTGCCTCTCCTCTTCAGTTTTGTGTAAACGCAAGACGCATTTTTCTTAATCTATTACTTACGATTAGGAATACAAGTGTACATACATACATACATACGTCTTCATGTATGAGCGATATTCCTTGCCATTTTTCATGGTGCCTTACTTGAGGGTGGGGGGTACCATGGTAACTCAAGCCACCATCATTTCCCACCTCACCATCCTACAAATGGGAAGCAAAAAAAAAAAAAAATGAACGAAAGAAATTCACAATGTTTTCTAATCTAATATTTGTTTCAATTTAATTTACACGGAAGACATAGTCTCTCGTACATTTTTTTTGTTTTCTTAAAGAACAACAACAACAACAAATTTAAGGAATACGAAGTAAAATAAATACACGAGACAAGAACGAATATTTCATTCGCTATACTCCATGAGGAATCGTTAGTTTTTACAATGAAAAATTTCATTCAGACAAGTTCACTCGGTGGCCCATATGGTCCATTGTCATGATCTGTTAGTGGTGAGTTTGAACCACCCCGAGCTCCGAATGAAACCGGGCGGTCAGTGCCGTTAGTGGCATGTTAGCCATCATGCCTAGATCTTCAAGCGTTTTGTCACCGCAGAATGCGAACCGTTTTCTTGTCGAACTCAAGTAGTTGCCTGCAGTTTTCCTGAAGTTCATTGCTAGACACAGAAATTTTGAAATTCAGCAACCAAATATGTTGGACCATCTATGGTTTGTTGAATTCCATGCTGCTTTTTCCAATTTGGAAAAGTATTCTTGTAGAATAAGACATCTTCGCTGCCTTCCGTCCCAGTTTGTTCACCTTTTCGTTCCACTCTATGGCACAGTGGAGCAGAAACTGGTTGTTGTATCGGTGTAGAGAGTCCATGTAACTCCTGACTTCCTTTGATTTGACGAGGTGGGATCACAGCTGCTGCTTGACATCCATCCACACATGTGATCAAGTTCGAGGGAGGTAAGTTTCTTGGTTTCAATCATACGTGCAGCATGTTCAATAGAAAAAATCTCCACACCTTGCCGTTATGTACGATAGGCAATGCCATTAAACGACCGTCTCTGGATTGATTGCAGCAGTCGACCCTTTTCAGGTCACTTATTTCGGATATTGGTTTTCCATTCGTCGAATCCCTGGCAAACGTTCTTTAACATAACCCCGTCAAATCGCATGACCTTGTTAGCCAAAATCGTTCGAACGATGAGACATGCGGCACCATATGCAGTTCATAATCTTTTTGCAATTTTGTAGAAAAGTTTTGAAGGCGTATTTTAGAACGTTTCATTATATGAAAGGAAATATCAATGCAAACTTAATAGACAAACTAGAATATCAACTATATGTGGTGTGTTGTTGAATATAATGAGGAATGATTTAAAACAAGGCCGATATGAATGCCTGCAAAGCAGGTGTTAGCTGATTAGAACTGTTTGTTATGAATGAAGCGAAACATAGCATTAGAAACTATAGAACGTATTACTGGACGTTAACGTGTGTGAAAAGGGAGAGCATAATCCTTTATGTAACGTGAATACATTTTCATTCATTCCAATTTCTAACAAGAAGAAGTCAATCTGCAGCTACCAACACGTTTCGCGGCGATTCTCATATATGCTGGTAAGTAAACGTTCGTGTCATGCTCACAGACTGGCAGCATAGAAAGAATGCTGGATTTTTACTGGACTACAAAGGTTAGGTTAGGTTAGAGGACGTGTACTTGTCAACTGTGACAAGTACAGTACCCGGAGGTCGAATTGACCCATTGTACAACGTCCTAGCTTCTCACACCACTCATGTTGTGTGCGTTAATTTTATACATGAGTGGCGGGACCTACAATTTAACGTCGACTCCGAACGACAGATTTTTGAGAAACTTTTTCATAGCAAATTGTATTTACTCTCAGAGTTTTTGCCAGAAATCTGCTGAGAGGAAGTCGCCGAAGAAAAAAAATTTTTTTTTCATATTTCGTTTTTGATGCCTGACCTGGGATACGAACCCGGGCTTTACGTCTAATAAGCCAACACACTACCTACTAGACTACGGCGACTTCTAACTGGACTACAAATCAACATCGAAAAAAAATTATAAAAATTAACTCCTAGGTGAAGCCTTTGATTTTGGATGGCTGTATATCATACAATGCAACAACTAAGAAAGTCAAACGTCTGCTAAACGCATCAGAAGAATATAAACAAAGGAATATTTAAGTTAAATTGGTTCAAATTGGTAGCCGCCCTAAAAGCATGTGTCACTTCAATCCTAAAAAGTTCCCTTGTAATAGCTGCTGTACTCCGGTCATCATTTATCTATAACATGGCATTTGCCAACCATCTTGATAGTTTTATGAAGACGTGATCTTTGTTTAGATAGGTTCTATCAATAAATACTGGATGCCCAATAATCCATTGCCTCAGTTTCCCCAAACGCTGACAATAACAAAGAAGTTTTAAAACTTTCTCTTCTTCCGCCCATAAAAGCTTCTGCAAAAGTTGTTGTGAGGCAGTTTTAGTTCCTATTCTTTACAAATGACTAAAGTTTGTGCAAGTACACCAGCTTACATAGTCCCTGTGTACAATACTGTTACGTTTTTACCCTTTTAAAAACGTTAAAATATGAGTTCGTAGATTGCAAATAAAATAAAAATAAATTTGTGTTTAGTTTTAAATTAATTCTTTATTGTTCGCACAATTCCGTGTGCCACCTTTAACGATTTGACTTAAACAATAACAATTTACTTTAATTGTTATTCTTTCTTTTACACTCGTTCGTTAGAACTTCAAACCACGATTCTCTTCCCCGTACGCAATAACAATTGTTCGTTATTCTTCTCTGCTTACAACCTTTTTGTAAGCAACAATATGGAGATCTTCACACAAGACTGACTGAATTCTTTCTGAACTCACGTGTCTCACATACGACTGACCGAATTCTTACTGAATCCCACGTGTCTTCACACTCGACGGACTGAAGTCTTACTGAATCCCACGTGTCTTCACACACGACTGACTGAATTCTTACTGAATCGCCGTTGCCTGCTCTGTCTTGCATTTAACATCACAAGGGTCAGCAGTCTGATGAATGCACTTGAAGGAGAATGTCTTCGAGAAATATCTAAAAATGTAAACAAGTTGTTTTCATTATTGTTGTTGGTGTTTCTTGTTTACGTTCGTCCAGGCAGAGTTGTTGTTGCTTGTTTATTTGTCTATCCGCTATTTTTATACAGCACTTTGTTGTTGTTTGTTTATTTATTTGTCCCCTTATTTCTTTTTATACTGATGTTGTTGCTATATTTTTGTTTATTCGTTGAACATGTAAACAAGCCCATTGTTTTCTTTTTGCAGCTTTTGTTTATCATTTTAATAACACCATTTCCATTTTCGTAAAAATATCCATAATAAAGTCTCCACTCACTATGTCCTTACTGTTACCTTCCAAATTCCCGTGTCCCGAACCCATAAGAGAGTAACTTTTAAATGAGTGACAGTCTTGGAACTATAAATATCCAAGCAGTTTAGGAATTAATAAATACAATGAATTTTTATAATGAAACAAAACTTTGTCTAACACACAGTTCTATTTACTTGCCTAATGCTGTATGTAATTGTACTTGTATTTTGCTTTGCAATTTCTCCCACTAATGCCATTTTCATAACGGGCTACATACCCATATACTTACATACTTACGCAAACACACACACACACCCTAAATAAAAGACAATTTTTTGCCAACCCTCACCAAAGCGACAAAAGCACTCACTGGCGAGGAAGGAAAGCAAGCGAGAAAATATGAATGAATGAGCGAAAGCCATATTTAAAGAAATTATTTGTTTTTTTTTTTTTTTTTTTTTGTCAAAACAACTACAAAAACAGCAACAAATTTAACACAATACACTGCACGACATCAAAATGATTTTATGTTACATTTTCTTTAACCATCCCTTCCCTTCCCATCACCATGCATCATACACAAGGTAGCCCCCACCACACACACCCACACTCTTTTCAATGATTTTATTTTGTTTTCATCTTTTTAGCTTTTTTACTTCTTCTGTTTACTTCTTTCCTTTTTTTCTCTGTTTGTCTGCTTGAGTATGAGTTCTTTTTTTTTTTTTGCTAGCTTTACTAGTGAGAGAAAGAGAGAGAGAGAGCGGGAGTGACTGTGTTTAGGCAACGTATGTGTATGTGTATGCATGTGTTCGTTTGATGTCCCATTTGACGCAAAAACATAGTGAAAAACAACAACAACAACAACAAATAAATCTAAATATGGGACCCCCCTCTGGTGTATTAAAACAACTACATACATACATACATATACCTACACACATGCTTACACCTCAAGGATACTTACACATACATATATACACACAGACTCACAATAAATTACAAATAATACACGGCCATATAGAAGAGAATGAAAGCCATTTTTCCTTATTTTGGGATTTTTACAGTTTCTTTGCAATATTTTAAGAGTGTGGGAGAGAGTGGGAGTGTGAGAGTTTGAGAGTGTATTTCCTTTTCTCTTTCAATAAGGGAAACCTGCCAGTATTCTTATGTGCCTACACACACATACACTAAGAAACACAATTCACCATAAGCCTACAAAATATCAGTGACTGAGTATTTCCTGGAGTTCTCCAGCTCTCTCTCTCTCTCTCTTCCTTTTCTACGTTTATTTTTTAAAAAATATTTTTGCTGTGATTGAACAGCTACATTGCAAAACATTCGTAATAAAATACTGCACTGTGGGACAGAAGCAAGAGAATGGAATCAAATAAATAAAATAGAGAGCCGTGGTTCAACACCGAACTTAATCATTTCAAATATGAAAACAAAATGGTTTTCTTTAAGCGCCTTTCACCTCAGCAGTCTTCTGGCAAAAACTCTTGCCATGAAAAGCTCCTCAATCTGTCGTTCGGAGTTGACTTTAAACTGTAGGTCCCGCCGCTCATGCATAAAATTAACACATACAACATGGGTGGTGTGAAAAGGTAGGTAAGTAAGTAGAGGTGGCTGCCCATCCAAGAAAAATTTGGATGGACTCACTTAGGAAGCATTGAGCCCATTGTGTTACCACAATTATGTGCTATCCACTAGTCTCGAAACCATTCAGAGCTCCTGATGAAGCGATTTAAGCTGTCAATGTCAATCGTTGACAGTTATTCCAGATCATCCATGTAGTAAGCACCCAAGTACTTCTTTCTCCTTTGGCAAAGAGCCGGGCATGTACCCAGCAGGTGAGGAACAATCTCCTCCTCTTCCTCAGCTCTTCAGCTTCTGCAGAAATCGTTAGCAAGGTGTCTAAGACCAATGCGCCTCGCATGAGTACCCATAATGCAATGCCCCGTGACGACACCGATAACTGGTTTGAGAAGCTAGGTTGTAATTCTGACTGAAGGGTTGTAATAATCAATTAAGCAAGTAAGTCTCCTCTTTCGCATATGCTCAGACTACAAATGACTTCCTTTGACGAATTCTTCCTAGAGTCCTGCGTCTCGTAATTGACGTTTTTTTTTTGATTTTGTAATCAGGGACGTTTTTGCCTCATTTTCGGCAGACTGTAATCTTAACCTCATTTACTGATGTATGCTGACTCTTAGGAACTATTTTGGTCGTATACAGAAGGGTGAAGAAACAGGAGTTTCTGGTCCCAAAAGAAAATCTTTCAAGCCCATTGGAAAACCCGAGTACATCTTCCAAAAGGAAACCTATGCTATGGGAAGATTGTGCTCAATTCAACTGTGATAGGAGGTACAAAAGACGGAAATAGCAATACTATCTGACAGTCTGGCCGTTATTCAAGCCTCCGGCTCTTATGAGTTTCAATCGAAGATAATAATATCAGACGGTCTGTGGCAGCAATAACCTAAAGTTGGCAACCGGTCTTTTGACAGGACACCGTAGGCTCAAGCTACACTTATTCTAAATGGGGGTTGTCTCCAGTCCAAAATATTAATTCTCTGTCGATTATAATAACTTATCGGATCACATTCCTGGAACCTGTAGGGCATTAATATTTCAATTGTTCTCTTGGTACGTTCTGTTGTCAAAAAGAAGGCAGGCATGTATCGTATTTGACCTCCTTCAGGATTTTTTGTTTCACATGCTTTTCGGCCACTGTTGCGTTTCGTTTCGTTTGCTCTTCTGACAATATATCAGATAAGCTTTTAAATAGTTTAAGTATTTGAAACACACATTCACATACACATATATCGGGTGGGCCATCTATCGGTTTAAATTTGAAGCATCGGTTATTTCGAATCTGACAATACTTACTATGTCATTCTATTTTGTTACAAAATCCACTGAAGGTAATGAGTCGATATACGCTTGAGCAACTTTGGGATTTATGGGACCAACGAGAAACTGCACGATTAGGTCGATTTTGCCAAAAAAAAAAAATCGTCTTTTCGAATGAAGCTCATTTGCATCTTGGTGGGTACGTTAATAAGCAAAATTGCCGTATTTGTGGCTCAGAAAACCCACACGTGGTCTTACAGAAGCCAATGCACCAATTACGAGGGATTGTTTGGTGCTGCTTGTGGAGCATAGGCATTATTGCCGCATTTGGTGCTCAGAAAACCCACACGTGGTGTTACAGAAGCCAATGCACCCGTTACGAGTGATTGTTTGGTGTGGCTTGTGGAGCGGAGGCATCATTGCCGCATTTGGTGCTCAGAAAATCACACGTGGTCCTACAGAAGTCAATGCGCCCATTAGAAGTGATTGTTTGATGCGGCTCGTGGAGCGGAGGCATCATTGGCCCATATTTCTTTGAAAATGAGAACAAGGCAACTATTACGATCAATGGAGACACCTATCGCGCGTCATGATAACCGATTTTTTGTGACCCGCTCTTCATGGTGTTGATGTGAACTATGTTTGATTTAAACGATCGATTTATTGCTTCAAACGTTTTATGCCCGTTCAATTAGCCGAAATGGTGATGTCAAAAACAAAATAATGAACAAAAACAAAAATAATGGACTTGTTTACATGATCAACGAATAAACAAAAATATAGCAACAGCATCAGTATAAAAAAAGGGGACAAAGAAGTAAACAAGCAACAACAACAGTGAAGTATAAAAAAAGGGATAAACAAGTAAACAGGCAACAACAACACTGCAAGAGGACAACGTTAACAAAATACACAAATAACAATAAGCAACTTGTTTACATTTATAGAGATTTCGCGAAGGCAAAGACATTCTCCTTCAAGTGCATTCATCAGACTGCTTACCCTGCGATATAAAAGGCAAGACAGAGCAAGCAACGGCAGTCCAGAAAGAATTTAGTCAGTCTTGTGTGAAGACACGTTGCGTGTGAAGAGAATAATTGTGGTTTGAAGATCTCTGTTATAAAGATCTATTGAACAATTGTTATTGTGTACGCGGAAGAAGTGTAAAGAATAATAATAATTAAAGCAAATTGCTGTTGTTTAAGTCAAATCGTGAAAGGTGGCACACGGAATTGTGCGAACAATAAAGTATTGATTTGAAACTAAACACAAATTTATTTTTATTTTATTTGCAATCTACAAACTCATATTTTTAACGTTTTTAAAATGGTAAAAACGTAACAATATGTTTCTCGTTGGAAGTCTCTATCTGTCGCCATTGACATTTGTATTGTTGTCGTGTAGAGGTACTAAAGTATTCTCCTCATACTTTATAAGGCAATGCTATATTCTTTCCTTCAAGCTTCAGGATGCTACTCGACGCCAACAAGGACAATTCCTTGCCCCGTACCTTTGCCTTGACAGTTCCATGGCATCTTCAATTTATCCTCGAAAGAGCCGAGTCCTTAAATGGCGGCCTAATTGTCAGATAATTTTGCTATGTCCTGTATTTTTTACTTCGTATCCAAGCTGTAATAAGCACATCTGAACATTTCATTCTGAGACCAAAACTCTCGTTCCTATTTCAAGATCCGTTCTTGATTCATCTGTATACGATAAAAATAGTCCCTCTTTTAAGGGAGCATACTCTGCAGATTATTAAATTTATTTGTGTTACTAAGTCTTGTTGCTTAGCAGTTCCAAAAATCAGAGTCTACTGGTTTTGTCCAGGGGATAGTCCATAATGCCGACTAATATTTTTAATGTTTTTAAAAGAGTAAAAACCGTAACAGTATTTTAAAATTTAAACTTTTAAATGGTGCACCCTTTACTTAGACAGACTTAGACTTAACAAACGCGATTGAAAGCATTTATTGTTGAAGGAAATATAAAAGAAAAGCAGCCTGTATGACGAAAGCTACTTTAAAACGTATTTTTTCAGGTTTTTTTTATTTTCCAAATGGTGATTACCATGACACTCTGTTATCTAGTCATTCATTCAGTCATTCATTCATTCATTCGTTATTCAATCACAATCAAATCACCTTCACAAACAACCACCACCACTACCAACACAGACATCGTCACTTTAACATCAGTGGCTGTGTTTTTTTGTGGCCCATTTATGAATATTTTGAATAATGGAAACACCAAGGCGGCACTGGATGATTGTCAATTGAATTGAATTTTACACTTTAATGAACTTTACAAGAAACACATACATACGCATACATACATGTCCCATTTAATAGATTAAATAAACTCTTAACCATCCATCCATTCCATCTATCCCATCCCATCCATCTATCCAACCTATCCGACCTGAGCCAGTTTCATTAAAAAAAAATTTTTTTTTTTTTTGGAATCCTTTTTTTTTGGATATTTTCATTTGCAGTTGTTATTGTATTGGAAGCACACTGTAGGATTGGATTCTTCTTCTTCTTCACTAATCATGGGAACTGGTTAAATTATCCAAAAATAAATTCTTTCCCCAATTAATGCTCAATGATGAAGATGTTCGTCGACATGCAAAATAATTCATTCAGTAGACTTGGCCTATACGTGTACAACAGGTCCATTGCTTAATTAGTGTAACAGAGCAGCAGAAAAACATGTTTTAGTTCAGCAGTTTGTTTTAGGGGGAAAAAGGCCAAGGTTAACTATACGAAAACTTTAAAAAAAAACTATCTCTTCCTTGTTAATATTGGAAAAAATATGCTTGAGATACTCACAACAGAGCTTTAATTGGTGCATATGCTAGGGTTGACCAAAAGCTAACTGGGCCGTAATAAATGCAAATACACACAATAGTGGTGGGTTTACCTCATAAAGCACTAGTAGTTTAAAGCAAAAACTCATCCCATTATTGGGGATTTTATTCTTTCACTAGGAAGTAAAAAATAGTAGGCGAACAAGCAGAGTGTCATAATTATAGTATCAGTTTACCTAAGAAAGTTAACGATGTTCAGAGAGAGAAGTAATGCCATGGGATCATTGTATTTTACTTCAAGAAACATAGTGAAAGAACTGACTCTCCGGTGATGTGGCTTAGAACAACAACAAGGCCCAATTTAATGGATATCTGAACTGCAACATTCCCAGGCATTAGAGAAAGAGCATATCGTATAACAGACAAATTCAAATTAAAACAATTGTGCAGCGAATCGGAAGTCGCTGTTGTCGGTAGTGTGACCACGGTTAAAATCCCAAAGCAGACATCAAACCGAATTTTGAAAAATTTTTCTTCAGCGAATTCCTCTCAGCAGATTTCTGGCAAAAACTCTACGAGTAAATAAAATTGTCATGAAAAGTTTTTCAAAAATCTGTCCTTCAGGGTCTACTTTAAACTGTAGCTGCGGCCACGCATGTATAAAATTAACCCACACAACATAAGTGGTGTGAGAAACTACGTCATAATCCGAACTGAAACATTGTAATGACCAATTACGTATACATGTATGTGTAGTGGGAACAGACCGTAACTTGAAAAAGAGTTGATAGAACCACATCAGCAACGATATAACGATCTTCACCGATGGCTCAGTATTGGCAATTGATCTTGGGATTTATTCCTATAAACTGGCACTGAACGGGTCATTTAGATTACCTAAGCAGACCAGCGTATTTTAGGCGTACATTTTTTCTATTTAACAAGCTGCACATATGCTTAAAGCCGGAGACTTACCTCCTTCGAACTTGATCATATGTGTGGATGGATGTCAAGCAGCAATCAAAGCGCTGGGATCCTATCTCGTAAAATCAAAGGGCGACAGGAGTTGAATGGACTCTCTACACTGTATATGTAGACAAAACAACCGCCTCTACTTGGTATCGGGCCACTATGGTATAGAAGAAAACGAAAGGGCGGATGAATTGTCTGAGGAGGAGGCAATGGAGGGAATATATGCGCCTCTACAGGAATACTTTTCCAAATTGGAAAAAGCAGCATGGAATTCAACAAACCATAGGTGGTCCAGCATATACAATTTCAAAACTGCTGTATCCAGCAGTGGACAGCGGAAGAACCAGCGAACTCATTGAGATTGACAAGAAAACGGTTCGCATTTTAATGGAAATTCTAACAGGACATTACGCTTTTAGCAGTTTCGCTGACAAGCTCGGTCTGCCCCACTAGAATTACTTCAGAAGCTGCCATGATGTGAAGGAAACGAAATCAGTACAACACCCTTTATGAGAGTGCTCTGCACTTCAGGACAGAAGTCATAGATTTTTGAGCGACACAGCGTGTAAAGATCTGGGCATGGTTGCGAATGTACCACTAAGGGAACTGGCCGGTTCCATTCGAATCTCGGGGCAATTCAAACCTATCACTAATGGATCATGACAAAGGGGCTTGATTATCTCAAACTGGGTAACGCAATCTGGCCAATATTTTCGGTAGTGCGTACATTCTGATGATGCACATAGCTGACTATGTGTAAAGCTTCCAGTCTCTCCAACAAGTGGACAGGCCATGTCCACCATAACCATTTCGTAATGCTTAAAAAGTTGCCGCGATTTAATCACCATGTTAGTTATACATTTTAACTACTATTTTAGCGCGTTCTAAAGTTATTAAGCGATTCATACTAAATGACTCTGCAGATGTAAGATATCTGACAGCTAAAAAATTTTCCAGTCCAGTGGTTTTGAAACCCTTTAATCGATAACTCGATATGATAACATAACCTACTTATTTGAGAGCTATCTTGAACTCTATTCTGCAAAAACTTGTCAAGTTCTAGAACAGATATTTATAGACGTACCAAATCTCCGCCTCAAATATGTTTTCTTACAAGTTTGATGTGGAGATATTTCTTGTTTAACCTTGTCCATGAGGCCTATTTGCTATTGCATAATATGCTACAGGGTGGGGCAAAAGTCGCGAAGGGATTTGAAAAATTAATAACTTTTCTAGTTCAATTTTTTTTTTTATTTTTCTTTTTAGGACTTGTAAAATAAATCTGGGAGATTAATTTTGGAAGGTTACAACGTTATCCAGCGAACCAAAATCATAGAACTTTATTTTGAACATCATCGATCACTAATTCAAACTCAACGAGCCTATCGTCGTCATTTTAATGTGCGGAATTCACCATCCGAATCAATTAGTGACACGTTTTCAGGAACAAGGCTCAGTAAGGGATCTTCCACGAAGCGGAAGACCACATTCTGTAATTAATGAAGCAAATATTCAACGCGTTCTGGAGAGTGTTGAGGAGAATCCTGAAACATCAACTCGAAGGCGCTCTGCTGAGCTGCAAATGTCTCGGCGGTCTTTACGCAGAATATTAAAGGGAAATTTACATCTTCTCCCATACAAGCTGCAGTTAGTGCAAGAACTAAAGCCACGAGATTCCCAAGAACGATTAAACGATTAAACCCCTTCGTGACTTTTGGCCCACCCTGTAGTAATCATTAATTTAACACGTTTGAGAAATGTTTAACTCATTAGTTTTTTTATTCAATAACGTAATCCTACTAAAGCAAATTTCAATGCGCAATTAACAAGAAAAGAAACTAGTTTTTCCCCCAACCAATAGAGAATAATTTTGGCAAAATCCAAGGCCTCACCATAAACAACATTCAGAATGAAACAAAAACAAACAAAAAAAAAAAAATGAAATTCAGAATAAAAATAAAAATTTTTGCGGCTTCTTCTTTTTGGGGGGTAGTAAGTTTTTCCGTATATTTTTCCGCATTTTTCCTTAAATGTATGGAAATATGTAAGTGTATGTGTGTGTTGTTGTTGAAATATGTTCTGGTTTGATTTTCATCATTTTCTCATTTGCATATCAGCATACACACACCTATACATACAGATACATTTGCTGTTGTAAATAGATTTACACAAACACACACATAGGCACGCATAAATAAAAAGGAAAACATTTTGGAAAAATGCGAATGACGACGAGTCCTTAATAAACTTCTGTCTTTGACATGGTTTTGCGATATTTTTTTTTTCTCTTCTTTTTTTCTCGTTTCTTTCTTGTTTTCATTCCTGTTTTTATTTTCGTTTTTTTTTTTTTTTTGCAGTATTGTGTATGTGTTTATGTGTATGCCGGGGCATTTTATGCGTATTTTTTTTTTTGTTTTCCTTAGAAAAATGCTTTTTAGTTGAGATTAGATTTCATGTCAACTTTTTTTCTTCCTGTTCCTGTATTTGCCTCCATGAAAGGAGGGTAAAACTTGTTTTTTTTTCCTCTTATTTTCGCATAAAATTTTCATTTTTTTTTTTTTCTTTACTTTTTCGCTCTTCATGTGGCTTTTTAGAAAATTTCATTATTTTTCATTTTCATTTTCCAAATTTTTTTTTTATTTTTTATTTTACTTTACACAGCCTCAACGGGGACAAAACGTTTTATTTTCAAATAAACGTTTAAACTTTCAAAAAGGAAAATTAAGACAGAGTGAGAGAAATTCTTTGCTAAAAGCAAAAGGGACATGTGGTGTGGTATGCTACGTTCGTACTTTGCCTGTTTACTTTACTTCCTGCTAAGCTTTTTGCATACGTATTGGGAGGCTTGCCGCCTATGTGTAAGTGTAAGTAAGTAGTGTATGGGACTGTTGATTTTTATGCCTGTTTTGTTGCGATATCAACAGAGAAGCCTGTGATATCTTTTTGTCGTATGCAAAATAAATAAATTTTCGGTAACAGAAAAGAAATAAAAAAATAAAGAAAATATATTTTTCAATTTATGGCATGTAGAAAATGGTCGATATTTTCAAAGCATCTTCACACACAAACACAAGCAAGTTTCGATGACATTATGGTTTCATCCTACCTCCGCCCATTTTCGTTTATAACGCCGTCAACAGTTTTTAAAAATTAAAATCACTCACGTTTAAATATTAAAATTAATTTCAATAATTTTTCAATCTGCTTTCTAATGTAATTAATTTCATAAGAAAATAAAAATTACTATTTGAGTTCTATACTTTCGGTAGATTAGTTTAGATTTAGAAGGACCCTTCCACTTAGCTTCAGAGTTTAGACCAGTTGCGATACTACATTCCAATATCCAACCCATGCTATGTACATATATACATATCTTCGAACGAGCTGCTTACAATAATGGCTGCTGCAATAACAAAATTAACTTTGAACTTGAGCTGGGTAGAGAATGTCTGACCACCGGCTTGAAAATTCATTTTGTAGGACAATGGGCGTAAATGCTGGCCTAAAAGTGAGGCCGATTACTTCAAGAGAGACCTCTGAAGTTCTCTCAATTGGGCGCAAGCAAATGTGATCTTTCATTTGATTTCTAATGTTTCTGTGGAAGGATATCCACTGGCATCAGTATAGAAATTGAAGTCGTCGTAGTCTAGAAGGCAGTGTATTGAACTATTATGGTGTTTTCTTTTCTACAAAGAAAATGTCACCCTCTTACAAGGTGCATTAAAAAATGTTTGTCCAACCCAGTTGTAATGTCATTTTTTATTTGAGAAGAACATAACACAAATATTAAAAAAGGGTATGCCCTGTGTTTACCACTTATTAAGAAAATGAATGAGGAAATGCCAATTTGTTCAAAGGTGTCCAGATCGCTAATTTTTCGGCTTCATTTTTTGCACGCTTTTTTTATAACAAAAAACATTGAATTTTTTATATTACTGACCATGTAGCTTTAATAATGTAATGTTTCCTTTAGATTACTCCACAAAACAATGAAAAAATTAACTTCAAATTGGATAACAATACCAGGCGACTTTTTTTAAATTTCATCTGGTAGCCCTATAAATCATCTGCTTTACAGGGCATTATCAGCACTCTCGATTTATACAGGGCATAAAATGCAATGCCCTCCACCATTGGCAAGTGGGAATTATTTAGAATAAAACATACCACCATTTTAGAGGGCGAAACATTTTTAAGAAACAAATGCAAAACTGCATTTTGCGTTAATAAAATGCACATTTTTTGGTAGAAAAGAAAACCCCATTAGACGCGAGGCCATGGTTCAAACCTCAGGTCAGACATCTCCAACAAAATATGAAAGAAAATAGTTCTTCGGCGACTTCCTCTCAGCAGATTTCTGGCAAAAACTCTGATAGTAAAAAAAAAATTGACGTGAAAAGTATCTCAAAAAAATCTGTCGTTCAGAGTCGACTATAAACTGTAGGTGGCGCGCCACTCTAGTATAAAATTAACACACACAATATAAGTATTGTGAGAAACTACGTCACATTATGACTGAAGAGTTGTAATGACCAATTATGTATGTACATATGTAAGTAATGTGGTAATCAGTTAAAGATGACAGAAAATGAAGATCTAGGCTCTCACAGACGAGGTGAGCACTAGTCTTCCTTCTTCTCCTCAGACATAAAGCTCTAGTAGAATTCAAACGAGGGAATACCCAATCAATTGGCATTCCTTTCAAGGCCTGCAGTGGCCTGTGAGAACCGCAATAGTATTACAGACGATAAAGTCATGCGAGAAAAAGGACAATTAAGTCCTCTTCTTAATCAGATTAATTAAGCGACATTAGCAATACTGTATTGCCATCATGTTGCCAACGAAGCTAAGCCTTCTTGACACCAAAAAGCAATCGATACAGTCGAAGTCGCCGTAGTATAGTAGGTAGAGTGTTGGCTTATCAGACGTGAGGCCACGGTTCAAACCTGGCTAATCATAAAAACAAAAGATTGTTTTTGAGAAAATCTTACAACCTAACAAGCATTGCACAGCATATGCAAGTATGTTCATTTAGCATCATTCGTGTGATACTATAATCATTACAATCCTTAAGTCAGGATTATGACGTAGTTTCTCACACCACTTATGTATGTTGTCCGAACGACAGATTTTTGAGAAACTTTTCATGGCAATTTATTTTCTCTTAAGAATTTTTGCCAGAAATCTGCTGAAAGGAATTTGCAGACGAAATTTTGTCTCATATTCCGTTTTGTTGAAAATGTCTGACCTGGGGTTTGACCCTGGCCACACGTTAAATTAGCCAACACACTACCTACTAGACTACAATGACTTCCATATCGTCAATCATTAGGTCCAGATATTCGATGTACTCTGAGGAATCTATGTGGGAACCACCAAATCGAAGTTTTAGAGTTTTCTTAGAATATGGCATTCGCATGATTCCCTGTCAGATGACATAATTTCTCCCTTGTTGGCTATGTTTGTACAACGACTAATGAAAGATTTTTTAAAATATAATGTGTGACGTCATTTGTCACCAATAGAAACATATGGTTTGAAGCCATTTTTCACAGTTCTTACAAAAAATTAAACTTTTTGGAATCTTTAATTCTATTATGCTTGTTTGTTTAATTCTTTCCTTAGTGAAACCAGGAAATAACTGCTGCCATGACCCAATATTTAAAATCCCATTTAAATAAATTTTATAAAATTTTTATTTCTTCTCATTTCGGTTTTTTAAAAATTTTTTTTTTGTTTTGTTTCCACCCCAATGTTCAAAAAGTGGCTTAAAAAAAATTTGCATTATTTTGCTGACGAGACAGACAAACAGACAGACATTCGTGACAGCAGCTTTCGGAATGAAAAGAAAGTGAATTATTTCTTTTTTTGTAATCAACTTACAACCCAGGGGTGTTTATTTTGCTTTACATTCTGCTGTCACTTTCCAATGCCACAATTCAATTCGAATAACAACCACCAAACGAACGAATGAACGAATAAACAAACGAACGAACGTTTTATGTGCAGATTTTTTTTTTTAAATTCTCTTCGAAAAAAAAACGCACAAAAAACTGCTTGACATACGCAAAAAACGTGGTCAGGCACACTCACTCTCTCTCTCTCGTGCAATCACACGCTCGTTTACATTAAAGGCGCTGTAAAGGCAACAAAAAAAAAAACGAAAGGCAACAAATCCTAACGAGCATTATCATGAGTATGAGAGAATAAAACAAAAAAAACTTACAATTCGTTTGCATTTCGTTTAAAAGTATAGCAAACGAGGGTTGTTTGCATTTTTAACGGTCATTAAGCATTTAGGGGAAGCTGTGTGCAATTTACAAAACAATAACAACTACAACTGCAATATGTATGGGGGTATTGCCAACTATATCCTTATGAAAGTTGCCATTGTGTGAGCTAAGTTTCGCTAGTTTTGCTTTTGGCAAATGATTGGCGATTTTGCAAAATCGATTGCCTTCTAGGGTTTGTTCGTAGTTCACATATTCCCGTAAATATGCTTATGTACGAGTGTGGGGTTGAAGCCAATTTTTTAAGGGTTTCTGTTGTGCAATTTTCCACAAGAAGTGGTTAAAATAGGAGGAGTTTCTGCAAAAAAAAAAAAAAACCGAAAAACTTTTGCAAAATTCCAATTTGAGGGTTTATTTCAGTAATATTGGCAATGTTGAAAGGAAAAAAACATAAAATGGCGATTAATAGGAGGGAATGATAACGATAATCTTGCATTGAATGGAAAAATTTTGTGTCATCAGGGGTTTTGTCAATAAATATCCGCGATTAACTCTAGTATTAATTGAAGTTCAGTCTCAGATATGAATGTCACACAGTTGACTTTCTAATGACAACTATGGCATCTTTTGAAGAGCATCCTTAATTCACTATTTAAGTAGCTCGTTTCGAACTTTATATCCATATGTATGTCTGAGGAGAAGATGAAGACTATTGCTCACCTCATGTGTCAGTGCCTAGCTTTTGCCATAAAAAGTCGGGGATTCTTTTCATTTTCTGTCATCTTTAACTGATTACCACATTACATACATACCAGAGATCAGCAACGAGTATTCAAAACGATGAGTAGATTCGAGTCATACTTATAATTTCAGCCACTTATACGCATTCATACTTATTTTAATATCATACTCATACTACTCATATTCAAAGTTAGAAATACTCATCGTACTCATACTTAACAATACGCACGATGTTGTTGATTTCGACTCTCCATGATTCAACATATACACGAAGTACAAAATAAGTATGATTCGAGTACGAACACCACAATACTCGCTAGAAGGTTGTGTGTGTGCTTTGCTTGCTGTCTTTGTCTTTTCTTTTCTCTTCTTTTGTAAATGCAACAATAACTACTACTGTAAATTTTGAGTGACTCGAATCATTCGTAAGTATTATAAGTATTTTTCCAAATTTATGAATCTGAATGAGTAGGCGTATGAATCAAACAATGAACCGAATGTTGTGAGTTTGATGTCAACGTTGTACTCATACTCATTGCAACCTATACTTATAAATCAATGTTGTAGCGAGTACGAATGAATCAGAGTAGTTGAATTTTAATACTCTTGACTCACTCATACTGAAAATTTCATAAGTACCTATGAGTAGCGAAAATACGATTCATTGCTGATCTCTGATACATACATAATTGGTCATTACAACTCTTTAGTTAGGATTATGACGTAGTTTCTCACACCATTTATGCTATGTGTGTTAATATTATACAAGAGTGGCGCGGCATCTACAGTTTAAAGTCGACTGCGAACGACAGATTTTTTTTGAGAGACTTTTTCATGGCCATTTTTATTTACTCACAGAGTTTTTGCCAGAAATCTGCTGAGAGGCAGTCGCCGGAGAAATATTTTTCATATTTCGATATGATTGAGATGTCTGACCTGGTGTTTGAATCGTGGCCGCACGTCTAATAAGCCAGCACACTACCTACTAGACTACGTCGACAACAATGCAATCAATTTAATTCAATCTCTTCTCTTATTTATGTGATCGACAAACGATTTTCTGATCTTAAAATCTTGCTCACAGTAAATCGATATGCTTTATCAAACGCTCTAGCATGATATTCATAAAACTAGATAGGCACATGCACAGAGTGCCTTTGCTACAACAATTTTTTTAAAATCTGTTGCACCCGCCTTCTTAGGCAGATTCATGATTATCGCTTGCAGCCGATCAGCAGGGAAAGTAGCAGTGCTCTAAAGAAACAATGGATGAGGTACATATGTTACAAAACAATTTTGAATTTATCGTAGAATCTCTTCAGGCATATGGTTGATACCAGAGATCAGCAATGAATCGTTTTTCCGCTACTCATAAACACTCATGCAATTTTGAGTATGAGTGAATGAACAGAATTGAAATTCAACTACTCTGATTCATTCGTACTCGCTACAGCATTGATTTATAAGTATAGGTTACAATGAGTATGAGTACAACGTTGACATCAAACTCACAACATTCGAAATGTGTTTGATTCATACGCCTACTCATTCTGATTCATAAATTTAGAAAAATACTTATAATACTTATAAGTGATTCGAGTGGCTCGAATCATTCATCAAAATTTACAGCCTTTGTTATTGTTGCATATACAAACAAAGAAGAAAGGAAAGACAAAGACAACAAGCAAATCTTTATTTGAATCGATAGTACGGTGCATATAATTTAATGTTTGAAGATTATTTCATGCAAATGTTGACCGCAACTGCGCCTCAAATGGTCCATCCGCTTAATCCAATTTTGGCATACTCTTTCCAACATTTCGGCCGGTATCTCACGAATAAATGCTTCAATGTTGTCTTCCAATGCGTCAATTGAAGCGGGCTTCTCTGTATAGACATAAGCTTTAACATAGCCCCACAAAAAATAGTCTAAAGGCGTTAAATCGTACGATCTAGGCGGCCAATTGACCGGTAGCGAACGTGAAATAAAATGTTCACCGAACTCGCCTCTCAATAAGTCCATTGTTACGCGTGCTGTGTGGCATGTGGCACCGTCTTGTTGAAACCACATGTCATGCAAGTCAAGCTCTTGCATTTTGGGCATAAAAAAGTTGGATATCGTCTCACGGTAGCGCTCACCATTCACAGTTACGTTACGATTCGCAGCATCTTTGAAGAAGTACGGTCCAATGATGCCAAATTCAATGATTTGCAAGCGTTGTTCGTTTGTAAGACGATTCATGGTTAAATTATAGACCAAACTGAAGATGCTTGACAGTGAAACAAAACACGAAACGTGCGTGAGCTGTTTAAACCAGTGTCGCCAAAAAGATAATAGCTAAAAAATCACCCGATATATGCTTAAAGGCCAGTGTCTCGTAGGATGCCCTACACTTTAGGGTGACAAACCCTTGTCACAGCTTCTTCATAAGTGGTTGAAGGTTACTCCAGGCTGTGATTGTATATGCTTAAGGGCCGGTGGATCATAGGACGTGGCTGTAACATGCCCTACACCTCAGTGTGACAAGTCTTTGTCACAGCTTCTTCTTATGTTGTTGAAATTTACTTCAGGCTGTAATCGTATATGTTTAAGGGCCAGTGGCTCGTAAGACCTCATCTGAAATCCATTTTTATATACTTTTCTTTAAGGGGAACATATTTTAACAAAACAAGTGTTAACTACCGAACCGCAAATAGATGCATTACTGTCAGAACTTGTTACAAAACAAATACGTTTTAAGCCGCCTAACACTGCTAATCTTTGAATTCCTTTCGTCCTTTAAATTTCTCTGTCATAATGGCAATATTAATACTCTCAATAAAAGCGATAAAATATCTTTAAATTTGAAACCTTTATGACTCGGATCCCTCCTCTATATTTTGGTAACAAAGTGTCATTAAAGTGACTCTTCTTATTGCATTTTTTTCTTTTCATTCCATTTGAAAACAGAAATTATGAAATGAAAAGAAATTAGAAATCTTTTGTAATAAAATTCGTTTCTTTCTTGCGATTTCAAATATCGGTTTTGTAATCGTCATATAAAGGCACAAAAGAAAAATGAAACATTGCAACACAGTCATAAACAATGTACTCTTTCACATCCTTCAAAAGAAAACCAATCAGGAAAATTTTCTTTTCTTATCCTGCATTAAACAAAACAGAATCGTATTACAAAAAAAAAACATTGACATTCGATTCGATAGGTTTTGTTGTTTGTTTATTTTCGAAAGAAAATTAAAAGAAAAATTAAAGGAAAAATAAATGATGAAGAGATATGGAGAGATGGCTGACAAGATCATGAATGATGAACTTTACACCGATTCAAAGTTATGGTGTTACGACACATGTCTCGCGTAAAACTTGCTCGTTATGCAGCCTTATTCTCCAATTTGTAAAATTTACTGCTTCACCCATTGAATTAACTTTACACGCCTGAATCGGTTCCCAGATCACAGTTGGGCATACACCAAAATGATATGCACTTATGTGTTCTGATTATCACTTAAGCAGACAACATAGCAGCAGTGGTGTTATGCTAATTTTTTTTTACCGGAACGCGTATATATAATTATATAGACAGGGCCGATCCTGGGTAGGCGGCCGCTCTGTGCGGTCTCATGTCCCAAATTTAACGACGGGGGTGATTTTCCATGATAATCCTGGCGGCGGCGTTTTTTTTTTTTTTTTTTTTTTCAAAACGTCAGCCAATTCTCGTTATCAGAAATCATCTTTAGTTCCGGAACGCGTTCCTGTCCAAACAGGAAGTACCGGAACGACGTTCTGGAGCGTTCCGGGTCGACAACACCACTGCATAGCAGTGATAGTGAGAAACTTCCGTAGTCTAGTAGATATTGTGTTGGCTTATTAGACGTAAGGACTCGGTTCAAACAACACCATGTTCGACATCTGCAACAAGTAAATAAAATTGCCATGAAAAGTTTCTGTAAAATCCGTTGTTCGGAATCGACCAAATTTATTCTCTATTGGTTGGGGGACAAAGTAATTTCTTTTGTTGATAATTACGCATTGGAATTACGTTATTGAATATAAAAACTGTTGAAAAAGTCGTGTTAAATAAATGATTACTAGCATAATAAACTCCACTGGCAATGTTAAACAAGGAATATCTTCACGTGCATAATGTTGGTGGAAATTTGGCACGCGTCCATAAATATCTGTTCTAGAACTTGACAAATTTTTGTAGAACTGGTTTCAAGAGAGCTCTCGATAAGATAGCTTATGATATCGTACTGAGTTGAGTTATCGATTTAGTGGTTTCAAAACCTCTGGACTGGGCAAATTTAAACTATCGTTCATATTCAGAATCATTTATTTGTTACGAACGCATTAAATTAGTTGAAACTCTCAACTAAAGTGATGATTAAAACGTTGCAACTTTTCAAGCATTACGAGATGTTTATGGTCGCCGTAGTCTAGTAGGTAGTGTGTTGGCTTATTAGACGTAAAGCCAGGGTTCGAGCCCCAGGCCAGACATCAAAACAAAATACAAAAAGTATTTCTTCGGCGATTTCCTCTCAGCAGATTTCTGGCAAAAACTCTGAGAGTAAATAAACCTGCCATGAAAAGTTTCTCAAAAAAAATTTGTCGTTCGGAGTCGACTTTAAACTGTAGGTCCCGCCACTTATGTATAAAAAAACTAACACACACAACATAAGTGGTGTGAGAAACTAGGTCAATAATCCTGACTGAAGGGTTGTAAAGACCAATTATGTATGTATGTATGTATGTAGTCTAGTAGGTAATATATTGGCTTGGTAGTCGTAAGGCCAGGGTTCAAACACCAGGTTAGACATCAAAACGAAAATATGAAAAAATATTTCTACGGCGACTTCCTCTCAGCAGATTTCTGGAAAAACCTCTGAGAGTAAATAAAATTGCCAAGAAAAGTTTCTCAAAAAAATCTGTCGTTCGGAGTCGACTTTAAACTGTAGGATCCTGTCACTCATTTATAAAATTAACACACACACAACATAAGTGGTGTGAGAAACTAGGTCGTGATCCTGACTGCAGAGTTGTAATGACCAATTATGTATGTTATGTACATATGTATGTATGTTAAAGGCAATTGTTGCAATTGTTGTTGTCGTGTGAACCAACTGATTTGTATTGATAATGTCTTATCAAGATATGATTGCTAGCTTATCTGAGACAAGGAATTTATTGCATTCATTCGTATGGTTTTTTTTCACCTGGCCCAAGATGGATAGAAGGCGTACCAACCGATTACTTGGTCTCGGTCGTGATGTCATCTCGACTACTGTGGCCGTGCTTACAGGTCATTGCGTCATGGGTAGCCACGCGGAAAGAATGAGGCTGCCTTTCAACGACTTCTGCCGTGGATGCAGGTCCGCTGAGGAAGAGGAGACTGTTGTTCACTTTCTTTGTCAGTGCCCGTCTCTTGCTAGGTGTAGATATAGGTTATTTGGCTCCCCATTCCTTGTCAGCTTAACGGAGCTATCATCCATTGATATTAAGGATATAGCTTCGTTCATCAAACTTTCTGGCTGGTTTTCCAGTGCGGGGTAGTCGTGCTTTTGTTGTGCAGCCCTTGCGCTGACCAACTTCTTCCTTTTCCCTGATTTTGGTGGAACTTGGTTAGTACAGGGACTGCGTTCACCCGTGGCATCACAACGGGCCGCTATGCGTGCTCAAGTGAGCTTTGTGATATCAGAGCTACCACTTCGACCTAACCTAACCTTCGTATGGTTTCGGTTTAAAGATTTGCTTAAGATGGACCTTCTAAGTCCCGTTTAGATGTTAGATAACACGTTTTCGTTTGAATATGATTGGATATGACTGTTAATAAGAATTTTCTGATGTAAAATTTGGTTAAGAACTAACTAACAGGCTCTTTTAGCATAGCAATGCAATATTTAACACATGAGTGCCAGATTACCACTTAAAATGCAATCTACGTGACCAGTTACAGGTAAACACGGTTAATTTGAAAACATTTTCATTTGAGCATAACAAAATACGTTACAAAATTGCTTCAATTAGACTTCATTTGCATGCAATAAATATGAAATTGTTTGCCATGGGATAATGAAAAGAAAACTAGGCAGTTGGTTTAATTAAACCAGCCAACCCACTGTCCTTTAAAGGGCTTTAAAAATTTTAAAACAATTCAACGATTATTTGGTTGCCTTTTAAATCAATAGAGAGAAATCAATAGAAAACGCCATATGCAACGATTGAAAATTGATTAAGAATTTCAAAAGCAAAGACAGCATGAAATGCTTTTTTAAACAAACCGTGGGAACTTTACGTAAAAGAGTTACGTAAATTGCTTCACTTTGTTCTCTGGGTTTGCTTTGTCTTTAGGCTGCACATATGCAAAAGAAAAACAAAAATTTCCATATGATTTGCATAATAATTCGTACGTAAAAGACATGAACATGGAAAAATTATGCAAATTTTTTTAAGCAAAAATATGCAAAAATGTAAGCGTTCGTTCTTTCGTTCGATTATTCAATATTAACCCCTTCAAACGGAGGTAAGGAAGTGAAATTGACAATTTTCTTCATCTGCCAGGCTTTCCTTCCTCTCTCTCTCTAGGTAAGCAAGCCTATGACCCTAATGACAATAGGGTGACCTTAAATGTTTTTATTTTTTTTTTTTTCTTTTCTTTTATAATTTAAGGTCACTCACCACAGGCACCCCAATGGTTTAACTAACGCCGGCGTTGTACCAATAGCTATCGGCCTCCGTGCGCTTGTGCAAAATACCACTTCTCTCTCTTACTCTCTCTCTCTCTGTGTGTGTTTAATTAACCCCTGTTGCGCGTAAGACTCATAAGAGTTCTTTACTGGTAAATAAAGAAAACAAACGTGCCTATAAACTGTAAGTATTTCTGCTACTTTTCTTTACTTTCACTTTTCTTTTGAGGAAAGGAACAAAACACAAAGAAAATTTGCATAATTTTCTTTTAATATCATTATGATGATGCTCATAATCATAACAATGATCATGATGATCTTGCTGTTGTGTTGTTGCTTTTTATGCAAATGAGTAATGTAAAGAGAAAGAGGAAAAGTGTGAGAAATTTTTTTTTTCAAATTTTCATCACTTTTTCTTTACAACCAAACACAACAACAACAACCCTTTTAAAGCAATTTTTATGCAAATTTTATTCATAAAAATTGATCATCAACGAACATCTCATCTCTGTTTATATTGTGTCAAGGCGAAGAAGCAAAAAAAAAATTGCATTCCATAGCACATCCTTTCTTTACATCACCATCATCACCATCACCAACAACATCCTTGCCAACATCCTTGTTGCCAGTTGTGCAGTTTCTAGTTTTTGCATGGTTCAGTGAAAATTCTTGTGATCGTGAGAAAGTATTTTTAATTTGCATAAAATTTTCCTTCTCGTAATTAATGCGTGTCTGTTTTTTTATAAAAAAAAAAAAAAACGTGTTGCAAACAAAAACTGCTCTTTTCCTGTCACTTATTCAGTTTACATTTCGCATTGGCATCTTAAGGAAAATCCATTTAAAAGTAGTTGTTGCTAGTATAACCTGTCGTTTTACAGAATAAATTGAAATCAATTGAAATGAGTTTTCAAACAATTTTAAAATCCTAACAGGTAGATGGGCCTGGTACCTTCAGCTATCCATGTTTAATTCAAAAATAAGACGAAAAAAAATTTTCGGTTTCATGTTACTTTTTCTACCATAATTATTCAAATTGGAAGCTTTATAACAGATAGAGTGAAACAGAAGCGATTTCCTTGATTGAAATATTCAAAGTGAAAGTTTAATCTGCCGAACAATGTGCTTAATTCAACATGCATACTAGGGTGGTTTTAAAAAATCGATGGCGGATTTTTTTGGGGGCACCCCCCCCCCTAAAATGTTTCATTTTGTTAGATTTTAAGATTGGCAAAGTTTGAGCACAATTGGAAGATGTTAACCCGTGCCACTGGGGCCTCAAAGTTTTTAAAATCTCGATTTTTTGGCAGTTTGGTGACTTTGCCGACCCATATCTCGAGAACGGTTTAATATATTTGCCCGTGTCATACATCAAATTGAAGTCGATACTGTTTATAATATTTTATAAGGAATAAAAAAATACGTAAATAGTACTGAATTCGAGATAATGAACCCAATGTCCATCCACCGGGCATGGCGTACTGGACCTGGAGACCTGAAGCGCACATCTTTTCCGTCAAGATGGCCAAGATATATCAATGCCAACTGTAACAGCTCTTTGTAGTCGTCTCTTGGCTGGCATTCCATTAGTTTTCATTGCAGTTCTTCTTTGATATTCTCTACTTCTTCTTTCGGCAGTAGTTTCAAAACATTCTCGTCTACATCGAACTTTTTGAAACCTTTTGAATATGTCTGGTTGACGTCCCGTAGTGCTTCCGAACTTGCAGTCAAAAACCCTCAATCAGACTTCTAAAACGTGGTGTCGGCACGCTAGGTACTGGAGCTCTCAACCTAACATCGGCTCCAGGAGATTGCACGCTCCATTGAGTCTCACAGTATTTGATGCTGTTGTATCGAAGCACATAGCCACCTAGCTATGCTTTTCTTTTTTTAATAACAGACTCTGAACCCCTGGACTTCTACTTAAAATATAACAATACATTTTTAAACTAGTTTGGTTTTACCTGCTTGGGGTCGCCAGTGACACAGTATGTGGGTCTAAAATTAACGGTATACCATAGCAAACATATTTAAATGAAATGAGATTCCAAAGTACAAGTATTTGTCCATAATAACCAATAATAATACAAATAACGCATATTCGCTTTCAGGGGTACCTAGTCACGTTTTTAGGGACATTGGCTCTATTTTTTCGGTGTCAGTACTAGATGCATATTATTGTGTAGAATATAAAATATTATAAACAGTATGGCCTTTAATTTGATGTATTTAGCCGTTCCAGAGATATGGATCGCCGAAATCGCAAAACTGCCAAAAAATCGAGATTTTCAAAACTTTGAGGCCCCAGTGGCACGGGTTAACATCTTCCAATTGTGCTCAAACTTTGGCAATCCTAAAATCTGACAGAAAGAAACATTTTAGAGGGGTGCCCCCGAAAAAATTCTGACATTTTTTTTTTTACCATATGAGATAAAACCGCCCTAATGCATACGAATCAAAGAGAACAATACATATCAATACTATCTGACTGTTAGACAGACAATACTATCTGACCAAGCACTCATCTCCTTCTGTTGCAGTATGTTGACTCATCAAACGAGAGCTCGCAGTTCAGCTCTTAGACATGCCGAACTAAAACGAAATATTTCTTACGATGACTTCCTCTGTTTCACTTAATTTTTCAACAACAGTAAACTGTTGGTCTCACCACCATAGCTGCCAGATTTGACGATTTATCGTCATTTTGACGATTTTGTGCTCTAAAAATATCATATTGACGATTTGACGATTTAAGCCCTCATTTTGACGATTTTTAGAAATTAAATATTTACATAATCTTCTTTACTTTTGTACATTAAAGTCACTTTAAGCTTTGTATTTGCTTTGAAATTTTTACCTTTGCAAATTTAGTTTAGCAATAACAAGAAGTAAAGTATTATATTTTTAAATTATTTACGAACAAAAAATGCTAAATAACATAAATAAAAGCGCCAATAAGTTAAGAAATTTAAAAAAAAAATGGTCAGGTATTTAAAGAAAAATGGTTCTGCAAATATCTTCAAATGCCCTAACATTATCCAACATATAACAGGAAATACTAGGAATTTTGAAATAAGATTGACACTCGTAGTTACCATTTGCCGTTGCAGTGCCATTATCAACAAAAAATTTTCGACCAACAGCGAATAGCCGCTACTCATGCAGTGCATTGTGTGGGAAGGAAGAAAGAGGGAGGAGTGTTTGTGGACACTAGATTTGAAACCTTTTATGACACGAGTGATAGGAACGAACTCTGCAAGAAGGGAGAACGGAAGAAGAACGAATTTTGTCTATAACGGATTGTGCAATCCACTAGCCAATCGACCACAAACGGATATGCTCGCCGAGAAACACGAGTGTTATATGATTCTTGGGAACAAGTCCTTTATTTCGCTCGAGCTAAATCCATTGTAGTGCCAATAGAACAGTGAAACACAAGCCACATTACAACGATGCTCTAATAAATCAATAAAGTTGGATACCAAACCCTCTCCAGTACGCGATCGAGAAGTCTCAAAAAAGACGTTGAGGCACCGGCCCATACATGAGAGTTGTTATCTATTCTTGGTCGGATATATGTGGTGTAAATAGAAAGAAGATCAAATGAAGTGAAATATTTCTTGCACCGTCTTATGAAGACAAGGCACTAAAAAAATGTGTCGGTTCCAGCAAACATCACGCAGAATTTTTTTAAAAACCTTTTAATTTATTAACTTATTTTTTCTGACGATTTTTTGACGATTTCAATTAACGTCTTTGACGATTTTGACGATTTTTTTTCTAATATACGACGATTTGGTGCTCTATCTAGCTGGCAGCTATGCTCACCACTCATGGTAAAAATTAACACACACACACACAACCTAGCTCCTTAGGGTGCAATCCTGATTAAAGACTTGTAATGACTAATTAAGTAAGTGAGTAAGTCAGTAAATGCTCGATCGTTAGGCATTAATCCTCGTGAATACGATCTTTTACGTATGTAGGCCCACGAAAAAGTCTAACGGTTCGTTTCTTCAGGAGTCATTTTCTACAATATTAGCATAGAAAGCCTGTTACCTTAGCACACAATCAGCATATAGGGAGCGTTGATTAGCTGGTTTTAATTGTTGCATGAGTTGGATTTTAGTAGTCGCCGAAGTCTAGGCAGTGTATTGGCTTATTAGACGTAAGACCATGGTTCAAACACCAGGTCAGACACCACGAACAAAACGAACTATGATTCCTGACAAAAACTGTGAGCGTAAATAATAAAGGGTACACAGAAAGAAAAACGGCGTGCTAAAATCAACTTTTCTATTCTTAATTTAAGCCAAAAAACGTGCTTGAAAAATTAAGCCCGTTTTGGCTATTGTTTGCTTAAAACAAGCAAAAAACGGGATTGATGTGAAAAACTAAACCTTATATTACTAAAATCAACACTAAAAAGCTCAAATCTATCTAAAAAAGTGTAATTTTGACTTATTTGTTATTTGAGTTATGGAATTGTGGGTTTTAAGTTCAAAAGTCAAAATTTTAATAATTCTCATTTAGTTAATGTGTTTTATACAATATATATCCAACAAAATGTCGTATTTTTCGCAAGTTGCATCTCTTTGGTAGATGACTTGGATTATTCCGGTCGATGACTTGCATTTTTTTGTGTAGATGACTTGCATTTTTTTCAAATCAATCGATTTTAGGATTAAATCAAGTACGAGTTCGAGCTTAAATCAAGTTCAAAATTCTTGAAACAAGCTCGTTTTTGGATAAATTTAGGTTTAAATCAAGTATAATTTAGGGCTTAAATCAAGTTCATTGTGCTCGAATAAAGTACGATTTGCCTCAATTCGATCCCATTTATAAGTTAATCTAGCCTAAATCAACTTTATAATTCTTGAAACAAGTGCGCTTAAGGATTACTTCGACTTCTGATTCTCTTGAATCAAGTACGAATTTGATCTTAAATCAAGAAAAAATATGCTTAAACCAAATACATGATGAGATCACTTTGATCCCAAAAAGGCTTAAATCGCGCTAAAATCAACACTTTTGTACTTGGCTGATTCGGGCTTGATTCAACTCTTTTGTACTTGATTCAAGCCAAACCGTACTTACCGTACTATTGTGACCGATATGGATTCATTCAAGCCCGGATGGCTTGATTCTTTTTTTCAGTGTAATTTTTTAGCTATTATCTTTTTGGCAACACTGGTTTAAACAACTCACGCACGTTTCGTGTTTTGTTTCACTGTCAAACATCTTCAGTTTGGTCTATAATTTAACCATGAATCGTCTTACAAACGAACAACGCTTGCAAATCATCGAATTTGGCATCATTGGGCCGTACTTCTTCAAAGATACTGCGAATCGTAACGTAACTGTGAATGGTGAGCGCTACCATGAGATGATATCCAACTTTTTTTTGCCCAAAATGCAAGAGCTTGACTTGCATGACATGTGGTTTCAACAAGACGGGTGCCACATGCCACACAGCACGCGTAACAATGGACTTATTGAGAGGCGAGTTCGGTGAACATTTTATTTCACGTTTGGGACCGGTCAATTGGCCGCCTAGATCGTACGATTTAACGCCTTTAGACTATTTTTTATGGGGCTATGTTAAAGCTCATGTCTATACAAACAAGCCCGCTTCAATTGACGCATTGGAAGACAACATTGAAGCATTTATTCGTGAGATACCGGGCGAAATGTTGGAAAGAGTATGCCAAAATTGGACTAAGCGGATGGACCATTTGAGGCGCAGTCGCGGTCAACATTTGCATGAAATAATCTTCAAACATTAAATTATATGGACCGTACTATCGATTCAAATAAAGATTTCATGCATTTTTCTGAATTTTATGTGTTTTTTTTTTTTGAAAAATTTTCCTATAGCTCTTAAAAAATCACCCCTTATAATAACGTTCAGAGTCGTTTGTAAACTGTAGATACCGCCCGCCACTTATGTACTAAAATAAACACACACAACATAGGTGGTGTGAGAAACTACGTCATAATCTTGAAGGATTGTAATGACCAATTATGTAAGTAAAAGTTAAGGCTGTAATGGGAGGTACACAATTAAGCTTTGGCGATGGATTAAATTTCTTTCAGTTAAGAAATACAAGATTCAAAAATAAAAATTTTTCACTACTAATATTTAGTATTTATTGGACAAGAGGCTGAAGTCTGTGCTAGATACCGGAAAAATAAACCATCAAGGGTAAGAATATTGTAGTTGATCTCTAGACGAAATTTTGTGACAGAAATGGAGCAGATGACTTTCTCTCAGCAGATTTCTGGCAAAAACTCTGATAGAAAAATAACAAATTGCCATGAAAAGTTTCTCAAAAATCTGTCGTTCGGAGTCAACTTTAAACTGTAGATGCCGCCACTCATGTATAATTAATTAAGACTTACAACATAAGTGGTGTGAGAAGCTACGTCATAATCCTGACTGAAGGATTGTAATGACCAATTATGTATGTACATATGTATGGAACAGGTTGTTATAAGGTAACGACTAAGTACTGTTGTAAATTATTTGAGAAGTCTGTTATGATGAACATGTTTTGTTTAAAGGCTGTTCTATAAAATTCGGAATCAGTCAATGAGATATTGTACTACACAGCTAGCCTCCTCCGGGAACCGCAATGCTGCAGCAGCCTATTTTCAAGGATTAGTAAATTACAATTCAATTTCCATTAAGACTGTGACTACATTTCTTGATTTGGGAGTATTATTGGATATGAAACTGTCTTTTATTGATCATATTAGTATGATGATTGGCAAGGCTCGGGCTGTTCTTGGTTTTGTAAAAAGATGGGCTAGGGAATTCATTTATCCTTATATAACAAGACTGCTATACATTTCACTTGTTAGACCTATTTTGGAGTATGCGTCTATTATTTGGAATCCATACTATCGTTGTCACATAGTGATTCAATAGAGTCTGTGCAGAAGCAGTTTTTATTATTCTCTTTACGTGTTTAGGATGGGATTGTGCCAATGGGTTTCCGTCATATGAGGCTAGATTAGGTTTGATAAAACTTCCAACTTTAGAACGTAGAAGGGCTGTTTTAGGGGTTTGGTTTGTTTTTAATCTGGTTAAAGGTGATATCGATTCTGAGTTTTTGCTTTGTAACCTGAATTTCAGTATTCCAGCAAGATTTTCACGGCACTATCGTCCTTTTTCTCTAGATTTTTATAGAACGAACTATGGATGTAATTTTCCTTTTCGTAGATTATGTAATGATTTTAACTTATATTATGATTATTATGATATATATTTGTAATATAAAACCTAGCTTATATGCTTGCATTAATTTGTAAATTATTATATAAAAATGTATTTTCGTTCTTGTCTTATGTAGTTCCGGTTTATTGTTACTTTATTCAGCTTGTGATTAAGTTCTGTAGCTGTTTTATGTTCTCGTTGCCATTACTTTTCCCTTAGCCGCTACAGTCCGGACTGTAGCGTGTACGTGTCCCTACGTAATGGGGACGAGCCCTCCGCGGTCGGGTGAGGGTGGGTTAGTGTGAGGCCGGGGACGTTCGAATAAAAAATAAAAAAATAAAAAAAACCAAATTCAAATTTTTGTATTTCCAAAACTAAAAAATATTCTACTTTAACCCTTATCAGATACACTAAACTATCAAAACAATAAAAAAAAACAAAAATAAAATAAATTTTCCAAAAACCCACAAATTATAAGAGGGTTTTTTTGTAACAAATTTTTTTTTTTTTAAAGAATTCATTTGATTTTCAACAAAAAAGAATGGAGTGAAGAATCAATATTAACTTTTACTCAAAAGAAAATCTCGAATTACAAAACAACTACGACGTTTTTTTTTTATATTTAAATTCAATAAATTTTGTATGTAGGAATGATACCCTCCCCATGATACCAAAACAAAGAAGAAAAGAATAAGGAAAAGACAGGCAAAAAACTGGTACAAATTATTTTATTTTTATACGGTTTTTATATCAAAAAGACATTGTGAAGATATGCTGGTAGAAATAAAAACAAAAATTGATATTCAATACCCAACAGTCAAGTCTACTCGACTCGTCTCGTCTCGACTCACACTTTAAACTCGCGTTAAACTTCATGCCTTTTTTTCTTCCAATTTCCATTGTTTAAACATTCAACGGACGACTTGTTTCCTGCACGATCTTTAATACGGCATTGTTTGATTTGCTTTGATTCGACTGGTAACTTCGTGCTACGATAGACATGCAGCCACTTTCAACGTGTCAGGCATACGAACAAACACTCTCTCTGTCATTGTGGCATAGCGCAGGATCTTTTGTTTGTGGACAATAGCGGAGGACAACGAAAAGTGTCAGTTTTTCCTTTAATTTTTCAAACAAATTTGTTGAGATTCTTTTGAAATTTGTTGATTATTTATTTGCGTTTCTTTCCATTTCATTTTTGTTGCCTTCAATTTAAATTGTTTTTGAATTTCAATAGAATTTTGAAGTTCGCATAACATTTGACCTCCTCTCGATGTTATTTGTGTTGGCTTTGGTGTTGTCAAATGACGTTTGGAAGAAGTCGTCGTAAGGCTACGGTTCAAACCTCAGGTCAGACATCTCCAGCCAAACGAAATACGAAAAAATATTTCTTCGGCGACTTCATCTCTGCAACAGATTTGTGGCAAAAAGTCTAATAATAAATAAAATTGACATGAAAAAGTTCCTCAAAAATCTGTCGCTTGGAGTCGACTTTAAACTGTAGGTCCAGCCGCCATTCATGTATAAAATTAACACACACAACATACATAAGTGATGTGAGAAACTACGTCATAATCCTGACTAAAGGGTTGTAATGACCAATTATGTATGTATGTATAGCGTGACTACAATTTAGCATCGATAACGAGCAACAAATTTGAAAAACTTTTTCATGGCAACTCAAAACATTTGCCAGAATGTAAATGTAAAGGAGGAAATGAGGAGGAGGGCGGCGAAAAAAATTCATATATTTTTTTATATCTCCTTTTGCAAGATGTTCAAGCACATAAGTGGTGTGAGAAACTACGTCATAATCCTGACTAAAGGGTTGTAATGACCAATTATAAATTATTCAAGAATAATCATCTTGCCAGTGATATTTGAAGCCGTAGAACTTTACGGTTTTCCACAAATCCTCTTCATCATCAATGTCATTCTTTCCGATTGGAGCATAGTAGAGGCACAAGCATTTTATTCATTTCATTAATTTCATTATTATTTTATTTATGCTTCTTTCAGCTTCGCTAGCAATTTTAATTCATTCCACGACATTCCGTATTCTTTTAATTTTATTTGCAGTGATCTCGCGTATTCCAAAAGCATTTCAAGCCAGAGCCGAAATGAAAAGCGTCTGTAAGATCTCTTCACTGTGCCATATTGGTCACCATAGTCTAGTAGGTAGTGTGTTAGCTTAATAGACGTGAGGCCACGGTTCAAACCCCAGAGGCCATTTTATAGGCCTAGACCACGAATTTTTCCTCCGACTACCAAACTATGACACGATTTTCCAAGCGGAGGTCAGTGCAATCAGAGAGTGTTTGATCTGGACCAATGGAAATTTGGCAAACTTAACGCAAAGTCGCCGTAGTCTAGTAGATTTTGCGGTGGCCTGTGAGACGAGAAACCGTGGTTCAAACCCCAGTTTAGACATCTCGAACAAAACATATGAAAATAAATATTTCTTTGGGCGACTTCTCCTCAGCAGTCTTCTGGTAAATATTGTAAGACTAAATAAAATTGCCATGTCATTCGGAAACGACGTTAAGCAGTGGCCCGCGAGAATCACAATTATGCGATGAATGGTCATACAATTTAAACACAGGAAAGAATCTGAATCCTATTCTTATACAGCACAGTAGAAAAAATTGCAAAGATACTCAGAGACAAACCTGATGACTTGAGTACACCGGAGTACTGTCCTTACCGGACACTCTGCCTCACATATGCATTTGAACCGCATAGATATTTAGGTTGATAATAATAAATTCAGGTCATGCTAATAGGAAAGGAGAGGGAGGAGAAAGAAGGCATTGCCCAATGCAATGTAGTACAGTACCAGATATAATAAACTGTTTTTAATCGTCTCAGAGAAGTGAAACGGAAAAGTTTATGAAAGTATGTATAACAGATATGCTTCCACTGAATGATGAGCCCACAAATAAGACTAAGTATATGATGGCTTAGGCGTATATCGATCGGTATGAGATTATAAATCCTAAACTATCTACTTATCTATACAATATTTCACAACAAATAGCATTTTAATCGATTAAAACCACAATTAAAAGAATTCTTACAACTGGCCAACAGCTGTTGCCTTAGATGTAGCCTAGATGTAAAGGATCAAAGGGTAAAATGTGTCTTAAGACAAATTTGATTAAAACAACTCAATAAAATACTATTTTTTATAACGAATGAAATATTTTTCAAGCCACCATTACAAAAGAAATTCTTCAACAATTTCAAACACATTTCAGCAACTGGTTATCCGGCTCATTATCTTTAAACAGCCCCTTCTTTTAAAAACCAAACACAAAAACAACACCAATTTATATACGAACTATATTTGAAAGAGCTAAACTGTACCCCCTAAAAAGGTATGCATATGCCATAGTAATGCAATAAAATTTTTCGAAAGAAACGAAAAACGGCAAAAAGTACAGAATATTTTCGATGGAAAATGTATCCCACATTAGAGCATCTGTTTAACATTAAAAATGCCATTCATTTGACTGAAATAGCAAAGGCACTCTCTCTCTTGCTTAAATTAATCTAATCTCCCTGAGTAAATGCTACATGTTGCATACTGCTAAGGCCGCCATGCATATAGCAACGCCAAAACGTATGAAGCGGGGGCAACCTTAAAAGTAAAACAGGATGCGCTTGATGGCGCATTACATTTGCGCTTAAGTCGTGGAATTTTTTTCGTTTTATTTTTATTTAAACAACAACACTAACAACTAAAGCAATAACTCAACAAACCCTAGACCGTACTCCAAGATATGATATCCAAAATACAACAACAACAACAACATTAACATCAACAGAATATGTAGACGAACAACAACATTTGTTGTCTTAAGTCAGGCAAAAATATAGAGCATCTCGGGACAAAACAGCACACAATTAGCCCGGATACGATTTCATGTGTGTTTGTTTTTGTCAAGCGGCATAAAATTACAAATCTGTTCTCTCTCTTTCTCTTCTTCTTCTTCTTTTAAAAGTCAACACCAAAAAAAAAAAAATAGAACAACAACAACAACAACCATAACAGCCTACAAAAAGGACGAAAAAATTGTTCCAATAAAACATTTGAAATGTTTTCGTTTTCCAAAAAAAAAGAGCAGCAAAGGGAAAAACTCAAGTGGTTCTGCTGCTCTGCTTTAAAAACTCCACGAGTTAAAATTTCTATCTGTTGTCGCTAATCGCTGCCATCGGAAAAGGAATGGGGATCTCATCTAAAATTATCACTTCTAGGCAAACACACACACACACACGATTCGTAAACACTGCGTTGCATTTTTTTATTTTTATTTTCTTTGGGATTTTTTTTTTTTTTGTTCAAATAACGCTATTTTTTGAGGGTGTTATTGCAAGATTTTGTTGAAAAGCAATTTGGAAATATTCTAGAAATTGTATGCTGGCAGAAGTCTAAAAGAATGCTTTCGTTATTTGAATTCTAGCTCCTGGTTTGCATCTCTCAACCATCATGAGATTCTTATGAAGGAGCAAATTTGTCTCAAAACACCTTTGGCCAGACATGTTTAGTCACTTAATTCTGGGTGTCCATGAATTCTACTTCTCAGATTTCCAAGTCTTGGACAATCACAGAGGAGATACTCCGTAGTCTTTTTTTTGTTTTGTTTAGTTTTCAGACATTTTCAGCTAAGCAGGATAATACTGATATGCCGATTCCAAGTAAAACCGCTCCCTATGATAATACATTGGGTTGTTGTCTTGGATTTAGTATTAAGAAACTTAAGAAATAACGCACTGTGACCTTCTTCTACCGTATTCAAGTACTGAATTGCACAGGTGTATAGTCAAGTATTTTCACCACCTCCGCCTGGTTATTGTAAAAGTTAAATTGAATTCTTTTTGTTTTGATCTTAGGTTTATTAGGTATGTTAGGCACAGCTTACCTGAGTCCTATAAGGTTTTATTTTAAAATCAATATTAGATAATCCATCATTTAATTATAGCTCCTGATTGACATATCTTAACCATTTCGAGATCCTTATGAAGGAATGAATTTTTCTCAAAACGCCTTTGGCCAGACATGTTTAGTCATTAAATTCTAGGTGCCCATGAATTCTACTTCTTAGGTTCCCAAGTGCCAGACAATGGCAGAGAAGCTACTCCATGGTCTCTTCTGCTATCTGGTGTCTCTACAAGTGGGTTCATTATCCCATCTTATCTTTGCCAATGAATAGAGTTTTTGTGTGACCATTTGTTTGTATCTAGGCAGAGGAGGGCCTATCTTTTATAGAAATTCATTTGAATTTTTCATGGTGCCAGCTTTAGTAAGGGCATCGGCCTTATTAATAACTTTGATGTCCCCGTAACCAAAAACCCAAATGAGGGTAACCGTCGTGTATCTCGCTATCTTCTCTAGAGACACCCGTGCAGAGACACATTTTTTAGGTTCCATTACTAACTTATGGCAATGACAGCAACTTATACGTTCATCAAATCCCAGATTAGTACAGGTCGAATATCACCTGCATCCAACTGATACCTCCGGAAAACATGGAATTCAATTGCAGAAACTATACCCCGTGGTTTCATCTTTCTCGAGGTGGTACTGGCATATACATAATCTAGGTATCATAGTCACCGAAGTCGCCGTAGTCTAATAGATAGTGTTTTGGCTTATTAGACGTGAGGCATGGTTCAAACACCAGATCAGACAACTCCAACAAAACGAAGTATGAACAAATATTTCTTTGGCGTCCAGCTCGCAGTAGATTTCTGACAAAAGCTCTGAGAATAAATGAAATGAAAAGTTGTTAAATCTGTCTGTAGGTCCCGCCACTCATGTATAAAATTAACACTAGCTAGGTTTGAATCCTGACTGAAGGGTTGTAATGGCAAATTACATATGTATGTTACTGCACACACACGGCTTAAAAACTGGCGTTGGTCGAATCCGTTACCGGCTATATTGAGATGAAATATACGCATAATTGTGTACATCATATCTGAGATTATTTAAGAATGCTGGTTAGCTATTAAGGAATTTGCGAAAAAAATCGACAGTTAGCCTCATATGGGTTCTCATATGCTGACGCACCTGCTGGTACAACAGAAAATGCTCTACAGAGAATAGAAAATTCACTCATATGCAAATGAGATAATAAGCCCACTTGTAGAGAGAACAAATAGATGTGACCTCATATGGATACATGCAGAGCGAAATTTTGCGATAAACCTGGCCTGTAGGCTAGCAGTTATAACGGAACACTAGGTCCTGGATAAGCACACCCTAAAAGTTATTGCAATTTGAATAGAATCGACACTTTCATAAAGCTATCGAAACGGCTAAGAGATAATAGCCAGAAGTGATAATCGGTATTCCAATAGGACCTTTTAGAACCAAAATAATCGATGGTTTTTAAGGCAGCTACCATTCTTCTTTCTTTCTCGTAGCTGAAGTGATGCTCAATGTCTCACGGACGGTTTCATGCAATTCATACCTTCAAATGACTGACTGACACTTTAATGTATCGAAAACAGATATTTTTGTTTCTATTTTTATTGATAATTTTCCCGAACACATGCATTTTTCTTGCTTGCGATGATGTGACCATGAATTTTTCAATTCTTTCTGCGTGCGTCTCTTATTTCTTCCAACATTCTGCATCGCATCTTTTGCAGGTTAATGACCCACAAACAAACAAAATTGAAAGAAAGAAAAAGAAACTCTTTTTGGAAACACAATTTTTAAAAATGGAGAAATTTTGTTTTTTTTTTTTTTTTTTTTTTTTGGAAGAATTTCAAAATAAAATTCAATACGAAAAATTTGGACAAACGATCAGGTTTATAAGACAAACAGCAATAACAACAACCATTCAGCGTATGGCAACAAAAGAAACTTGATTGGCAACAATGGCAAAGAGTGTGGAAGATTATTTTAAGAAAGAATTTCCACAAAAGAAAATCAAAAAAAGAAATTTTGTAACATGAATGGACAGACAGACAGTGCAGTGCAGTGCACAATTAAACGACTTCGGACAACAAAAGTTATTGGCAGAGTTTGGCAAAAAAAAACCCGAAGGAAAAGGGAAAATTTCAAATTAATTACGATCATTAAATGGAGAGACAGTTCGATGAGGTAAACATTTTTCAAAACTCTTTACCTTTTTATACCCGCTGTTGTTCCCTTTTTGGTTTGCTGTTTCTCGTCTCATATTGACAACTGTCAAAATCAATCATGAGCAATATTTCCCTTCCTATGGATGAGGGGAGCCAGTTAAGTGAAGAAAAAAAGTGACAATTTTATTCAATCAATTTTTTCTCAACACTTGTCAAAATAAAATTAAAATTTTTTATTTATTTTTTTTTTCTCTACAAAATACAGGGTACAACAATAGCTAGCTAGCGATCAAATGTAAAGTATGTCGCTACACAAGTACAGTGCAATAAAAAAAATGTGTTGACATTGGCCACCTATGTGACGATTTAAATTCAGATTAAAGTGCTCTGCCACAGCATGTCATTGTGCCCACCTTTAGATGTGTAGTGCTGTATGTAGACTTTTTTCTTTGACTGTATGAAATAATGATAAAGTCAATTGAGACCTATTGGGGCTATTGTATGGACATTGAGAATGAATTTTGAAAACAACTTTAATTGAAGTTGAATAAGATACAGAGACAGGTATGTTTTATTATAACCGAGACAATGGGACACTGCACTATAGCGGCTGTATTTGACGCTCTATTGATCTATTGATTTAAGGCCTTAAGATAATTGGAGACAAGTCTAACACAGGATTCATCCGGACGCTTCGTAACATTACAAATTGTTTGGCTGACAGCTCCCTCCTTTACTGTACCTGGACAGAACCAGAAAACATTATGATTTTGCGAAATGATTCGCAATGAGGCTGAGTAATAACCAGTAAATGGAGCAATTTGTAGGCTACAACTCCTTTTAAAAGAACGACTTTATGGATTGCCCCGAGGATAGATAGTCGAACAATAGCCAAATTTGTAAAATCAATTGTAACTGACTCCAGAATAGCAAGGAACTCTCTTGACAAGTTGAATCAGTCAGGTAGGGAAAATAGAGTCGCGTTGTTTGCCTCCCAGGTCATGTACGAATTCACAGTAATGAGATTGCGGATAGGGAAGGTATATTTGGAAGGTTATACTCCGCAAAAGGAAAGAAACTCAAACGGTTTAAAGGCAATCAAAACATTTGTTGGGTAATTACGATGAAAAGAGATTTGGTTCATGCCTCAGGCTATCTAGAAGAGGAATGTGGATAGTAACTAGTCTTTTGAACAGGCGCAGTAGACTGAAAGACTACCTGTTCAGGATTGGGATCTCTTCAAGCGAAATAGGTAGAAGTGTTGAAGAGTATGAAGCGACAAAGACGCTGAAGACTAATAGGTGTTGACTTATTAGACGAAAGCCCTTGGTTCAAACCCTGGCTTAGATACCTCGAACACTACAAAATATGAAAAAAAAAATTCTTTTGGCGACTTTTTTGTACGGTAAGGTCATAGACCGTGTATACGCGGATAATCTCCAAACGTTGGAGCATTTGAAAACAAATGTTCGTTTATCGTCGTGGTATCGACAAAATATCCGAAAGTATGGTCAAACACTAACTCAAAACCATCGACTGTCCAAGAATTGTCGTGTAGAGGTGCAAGAGTTTTGTGACCATAGGATCTATTGTACTGCCCTCAGACAAGATAGGGCATCTCTATAATGCCTCTCTCAATCCTGTTAAGCGGCCTCGGCAGGAGATTGATATGCCGATTCCAAGTAAAACCGCTCGCTATGATAAAACATTGGGTTGTTGTATTGAATGTAGTTATAAGGAACTTAAGAAAGGACGCACTGTGATCTTCTTCTACCGGATTCAAGAAATGAATTGCACGGGTGTGTAGTCAAGTACTTTCACCACCACCGAACTGGTTACTGTAAAAGTTAAATTGAATTCTTTTTGTTTTGATCTTGGGTTTATTAGGTAGCTTAGGCACAGCTTGCGTGAGTCCTATAAGGTCTTGTTTTAACACCGATATTAGCTAATCCATCATTTCATTATAGCTCCTGATTGATATACCTTAACCATTTCGAGATCCTTATGAAAGAGTGAATTTTTCTCATAACGCCTTTGACCAGACATGTTTAGTCACTAAATTCTAGGTGTCCATGAATTCTCCTTCACAGGTTTGCAATCGACGGACAGAGAAGATACTCCGTGGTGTCCCCATCTATCTGCTGTCTCTACAAGTGGGTTCATTATCCCATCATATCTTTGCCAATGAATGGAGTTTTTGTGCGACCATTTGTTTGTCTCTCTGCAGAGGAGCGCCTATCTTTTGTAGGAATTCATTTGAATTTTTCGTGGTGCCAGCTTTAGTAAGGGCATCGGCCTTGTTATTACCTTCGATGTCCCCGTAACCAGGAACCCAAATGAGGGTAACCTTTGTGTGTCTCGCTATCTCCTCCAGAGCCACCGGTGCAGAGACTCATTTTTTAGATTTCATAACTGACTTATAAGCTTGACTTAGTGATTAAATTCTCTTCTCCAATTTATCTCCATCTTATTTTTAATAAAAATTTCAGTCTTCATGCAGATTTTTATTTTCTTTTTAAATTTTGGTGATGGAATAAGACAAAGTCCTGTAAACTAAATTGCATAGGATTTGTTGGAAAAAACCAGAAACCAGATTACAACATTTGATAACAGATTGCCTAGGTTAGGTTAGGTCGGAGTGGTAGCTCTGATATCACAAAGCTCACTTGAGCACGCTTAGCGGCCCGTTGTGATTCCACGGGTGAACGCAGTCCCTGTACTGACCAAGTTCGTCCAAAATCAGGGAAGAGGAAGAAGTTGGTCAGCACAAGGGCTGCACAACAAAAGCAAGACTACCCCGCACTGGAAAACCAGCCAGAAAATTTGATGAACGAAGTATATCCTTGATGTCAATAGATGATTGCTCCGTTAAGCTGACAAGGAATGGGGAGCCAAATGACCTATATCTACACCTAGCAAGAGACGGGCACTGACAAAGAAAGTGGACAACAGTCTGCTCTTCCTCAGCGGATCTGCAACCACGGCAGAAGTCGTTAAATGGGAGTTTCATTCTTTCCACGTGTCTACCCATGACGCAATGACCTGTAAGCACGGCCACTGTAGTCGAGATGACGTCACGACCAAGACCAAGTAATTGGTTGGTACACCTTCTATCCATCAAGGGCCAGGTGAGTCTAGCGGTGGAGCAGGACTCCTCATTGACCCAGGATAGGTTGGCGTTCCGAAGGAATTTCCGCGCAATATCCAACTTGACCGAGGCAAGTGGCATGCCCAATTCAATAGAAGAGGATTCCGGAAGGAGCGCACCAGCTCTGGCGAGCTCGTCGGCCCTACAATTTCCCGGAATGTCACTGTGCCCGGGAGACACTGTTGAAGCGCCCAGAAAGAAGGTCGAGACAGCGGCGACATTCCCTAACGATCCTAGAGTTATTCACGAAACCCGATAGAGATCTTATCGCAGCCTGACTATCAGAAAAGACCGAGACGCGATTGAAAGGAGCACCGTTGACGAGAATCCATTGAGCGGCCCGGTAAATTGCCATCACCTCCGCCTGAAACATGCTGCAGTAGTCCGCCAGACGGAGAGAAATGTTCAGGTCCAGTTTCCCAGAATAGACACCGCTTCCAACCCCATTGTCGAGTTTAGAGCCGTCGGTATATATATCCAGGACTTCCGGGAGAACGACCGTATTAGGATTCCAGTCGTCCATACTCGGAATCAGAAAGTGGAAACGTCTGTCAAGACAATATTCAGCAGGGATATAGTCTATGTTCATAGGGGCCACTGGATCAACCTCCAGAATAGTGGAGTGACCAAAAGGTACGATGTGCTAACGAGACAGAGCATTAAGTCTGGTCGCAGCAAACTTGCCCGCCTGCTTAGCAAGAAGCACGATGTGGCAACGAGATAGAGCATTAAGTCTGGTCGCAGCAAACTTGGCCGCCTGCTTAGCGAGAAGCACAGATTGCCTATACACTTTTGTCCAGCACTGTATGTGGTTCGCTTGAAAGACGATGTACCTGTCATAGTGGCAGTAGAAGCAGCAGCATTACAGCATAAAACACTTGAAATTCTTTTATGGACAGTCAGTTCATCATGGCTTTTCAGTTTGGCAAACAATTTTCTCTGTCTTTCTTTCTATTTTTTGTTTTCATTTTGAAATTTTTTAAATAAAAATAAAAAAACGAATTCTTTTGTCAATATTACTTACTTTTCTTTAATAAAAATTAATTGTTTTGTTTTCAAAACGTTCTTCATAATATGTATGTATGTTCGCCTTCGCTTCATTAATTTCAACGTAGTTTTTATTCTGTTTTGTTTTGTTGTCTTTAAATAAACATCAGAAAAGTAAGAACACTTGTGTTGATTTTGTTGCATCCAAAAAATATCGAGAAAATTAAAGAAAATGTTGAAAAACATGCACGAATTCGTGACTGTTTAAATATTTTAAGAATATGGCATGGCATGGCATGGCAATGGTATTTTAGGCAAAAAAAAAAAAAAGAAATGAAAATATTCGTAAATAGAAAAAAATGTGCATAACGAAAATATTTATTTATTATCCCTTATTATCATAACATAGGATACAGCAGAATTTGTGTACAGTCACACAAGGCAAATATTATTTGCCTCAAGTGAAATCGTCAGTAAAAAGAATATTTGGGGAACGCTAGACTATATTACTGCATCATAGCACACATACATATGTACATACATAATTGGTCATCATTCCTCCGTGCTGGGCCCGTTACTTTGGAATGTGATGTATGTTGGTGTACTGAGGCTTAGACTCCCTAGAGGTACACAAATCATTGGTTTTGCGGACGATATTGCCCTGGTGATAAGAGGAAAACATTTGGATGAATTGGTGGGAACATATAATACTGCGGTTGGCATAGTCAGGAGCTGGATCACGGAAATAGGTCTCAAACTAGCTGATCACAAAAAGGATATACTTCTTGTAAGCAGTAGGAAGAAGATGAAATTTATTACCATAACGGTAAGTGATCAGCGCATAACATCAAAGCAGGCGATTAGATATCTGGGAGTAATAATTGACAACAGGTTCACGTTTAATGAACACCTGACGTACATCGGTGGAAAATGTGCGGCGACGACATGTGCACTTTCCCGAATAATGCCTAACCTAGGAGGCCCAAAACAGGAGAGGAGACGGCTACTGATGAAGGTAGTGACAGCGATAGCTATATATGCAGCCCCTATATGGGCCGGGACTATGGAGAAGAGAACCTATAGAGCAGGAATAGAAGCGGCCTACAGGAGATCAGCTCTCAGAGTGATTTCTGCCTTCCGTACGGTGTCTACTGATGCAGCGTTGGTGATTGTGGGGATGATGCCCCTGAAGATAGTAGTGGACGTAGAGAGGAGGAAACATGACACAAGGAGGGGAATAGATTTTTCGAACCCTGTTCAATTAGCTGATGATGCTATGTTTAGATGGCAGCAGGACTGGTCCAATTCCACCAAGGGAAGATGGACCCACAGACTCATACCGAGCATAGGCGTATGGACCAAAAGGAGACACAGTCAGTTGAACTTCCACCTGACACAGTTGCTAACAGGCCATGGATGTTATAGGGCATATCTCTATAAGTATGGTCATGACGTGGACGAGGCATGCCCAGAATGCCGTAATGAAAGGGAGACGGCGGAGCATGTTTTCTTCACTTGCCTGCGATATGTTGTTCAACGAAATTGCCTGGAGAGGACAATAGGATTCCAGGTAACGCCCGATAATATAGTTAACCTGATGTTAACCTCATGTGACAATTGGAACGCAGTATGTGTTTTCGCAAAGAAGGTATTGACGCAGCAAAGATTGGCTGAGAGAGCAAGGTCAGCAGAATTTGAAGCCAGCAATCGCTTTACGCTTAGAGTTATTGTCAGAAATCTGTTGACAGGAAATGCCAAAGTGTCTGATCTGGGAGTTTGAACCAAGACCTCAAGTCTAATAAGCAAACACACTGCCTGATAGGCTATGGCAACTTCACAAAATACTCTCACAGAGTTTAAACTTCAATCATGCGCTAAATTTTGCTGTAATAGCCCTTAAAATTAAAGTTTAGCGAAAGTAGCATCTTCCCCCTGGCGCCTAAGTATATCGTTATTCCACTAAAATGGATCATAACCAATTGGGGACAAATTTTCCCCCTTGTTTCCTAAAGGAATTCTGGTTAAAGGTAAAGGTTTTAAAGTTCGCTAACCTGTTGAGAAGATCAAGTCACTCATATACTATTTTTGAAATAATTATGGTCGATTAAGAACCACTTGCAGAGAGATGTCTTCCTATGGCGACAATCCCTTACACATATTCTAATGATTTGTACCTCCGCTTAGAAAATGAATTCCAGCGTAATGATATAACATCTTAACAGTATATTACCTAAACTTGGTCCTCCCAAAATAGAAAATATTTTTGCTTATTTTCGATGTCCATTGGGAACAACTTTCTCTATCCGAACAACACGGCCAATCCATACACTGAATATCAATACACTGAACAAGAACGATTATAAACTCCCTAGATTAGGTTAGGTTAGCGGGTAGCTTGCCGTTCACAGGCAAGTTCACTCGGTGGTCATATGGCCCATTGTGTTACACCCAGTGTGAGTTAAGCCCTCTTGTCATAATCAGTTAGTACTGGGTTTGAAACACCCCGAGCTCCGAATTAAACCGGCCAGTTCCCTTAGTGGCCTAGATCTTCAAACGTTCTGTCAGCCAAAAACCGATGACGTCTATTCTGAAGTGCAGGGCACTTACATAAAAGATGTTGCACCAATTCTGTTTCTTCTACATCGTGGCAGCTTCTGCAGTAATCCGGGTGGAACTGTGTATCATTAGAATTCCTTTTAGAGAGCGAATCGTTCTCTTGTCTTATAAACTCCTTAGCTTTGCCTAGAGTTATGGTTTGAGAAATCTTAGCAATAAGATCGGAGCTCGAAGCTTTTATTGTAGATCTTCTCCAACCGATTTGGGGAGTAGAGTTTCAATATTTTAATGCAGCCGTAGTCTAGTAGGTAGTGTCTTGGTTTATAAGACGTGAGGCCCAGGTTCAAACCCCAGGTCAGACATCTCAAACAAAACGAAATATTGAAAAACTATTCTTCGGTGACTGCCTGCCTCTCAGCAGATTTCTGGCACAAACAAAATTGCCATGAAAAGTTTCTTCTGTGGTTTGGTGTCGACTTTAAACTGTAGGCGCCGCCACTCATGTATTTATGGCTTTGATGGGAGGTACACAATTAAAGTTTGACGATAATGTGTTAAGCTTTGGCGATGAATTGAATTCTTCAATTAAAAAATACGAGCTTCAGCAGATAAGATATCTTTCAGGAATATATACTATTTGTTGGAGAAGAGGCTGAAGGCTGTACTAGATACCGGAACACTAAGGATATCAAGGCTAGTAATATTGTAGTTGATCTCCAGAAGCGATGAGTAAAACGAACTGCAGATTTCCGGCAAAAACTCTGAGGGTAGGAAATAAAAAATTGCCATGAAAAGTTACCCAAAAAATCTGTCGTTTGGAGTCGACTTTAAACTGCAGGTGCCGCCACTCATGTATAAAATTAACACTTACAACATAAGTAGTGCGACAAACTACGTCATAATCCTGTCTAAAGGGTTGTGATGACGACCAATTATTTGGCACTGTGGTATAATTGTGGTATAATCGGGAATTGCAAACAGTATCTAGCGTAGGGTAGTAAATAGTGTGAGAAACTACGTCATAATCCTAACTGCAGCGTTGTAATGACCAATTATGTCACGTATATATGTATATAAAGAATGTCAGCTTTGCCACTGTGGTATAACCGCGACCATTGCAAACAATTTCTTGCGTAGGGTACTAAATAGTCGAACTTCAGTGATTATAACTTCAGCTGGCCATTTTAATTAGAATAATAAACTAATAAAGCCAGTTGCATACATAATTTCTCCATTTAATTTAGAATGAAAATTTGAAAATTTCTTTTCAAAAAATTTCCAAACAAACGACAATAAAATTTGCATTTGAAAGGCATTAAAATTTCATAACCAACCGGTGAGTAGTGAGTGAGCCCCCCTATTTGGCAGCTTAATTTCTCGATATTCACGTGGTTTTTTCTTTTTTTTTTTTTTTTTTTTTTCATTCGTTCGTTGTTATCGTTATTATTTATTTAAAGTTTTCATTTCCATTTTTTTTTATTATTATTAGTTATTATTATTATTGTTGTTGTCGTTGTTGTTTTTAGCCAACAACAATGCGTGAAAAATATTGCCACATCAACGCATTTAACGATGACGTGCAGCTCTAATAGGTTCACAGTTGCCATTGCTGGTGCTGTTGCTGAGAGTAACTACTGATCATAAAGCGAACCGAACCGAATTTAGCTAAACTTGTTCACAAGTTTTCTCTCCCTATCTCTTGAAAAGGCATTAAAAAACCAACAACACGACGACCACATTGTGGCTACCACAATTGTGGTGATCAGCCACACTAGATTGTTGCCGTGTTGACGACTAGAATTTTTGGTGCCATCATGGATGATGTAGTTTCTCTCGGTTCTCTCGTTATCAATTGATCGTTAACGATGTTGTTGTTGTTGTTGTTGTTTTACAATCACTTGATGCTGTGCATCTGTGTTCATGTTCTGCATGATTATTGTTGAGTTTTACTGTTGTTTTCTCGTTGCATTATGAGCGTTTTTGTAAACTTTATCCGTCCGGGTTATTGAACTTGAATGTGAAAACTGTTCCCATTTCTCTGTGAATTTAATGTGTAGTCTTTTAACTCTTATGATTGTAATGGAGGCGCAAAACCACTCCACCCAAAGAACGTTTCGTTGTCAACGTTCAGTGGTTTCCTAAAATGTAAGTTACAAACGCTATTCATATATTATGAGATCGTGGTCCATGTGGATTACTTACTTACTTAATTGGCCATTAGCAACTCGATTAACGGAATTCGGGCTTCCGTAACACATCCTTCTAAGCGCATCTGCTTCTTGTGCGCCTACGCCAGTTGGTCAAACCAATCGATGACAGGGCTTCCTCGATCTGGTCCTTCCAACGCAAACAAGGTCGTCCTCTTTGCCGATTTCCGTAAATCTCCGCATCAAATACCCGTCTCACGGGAGCATCCTCCTACATACAAACGACTTGGCCGAGCGAGCGCAGACGCTGAATGTTAATACGCTGCACAACGTCCATGTCGTTGAGGAGCTCATACAGCTCACTGTTCGGATGCGGAAATTATCGCCAACTCGCACTGGACCGAAGATCTTACGTAGGACTTTTCTCTCGAATACTCTCAAGGCTGCTGCATCAGTGCTTAATAGTGTCGATGCCTCTACACCATAAAGAAGCACGGAGAGAATGAGCATCTTGTAGAGTATTAGTTTTGTCGTAAGAGAGAGGTCTCTGCTACTCAATTGTCTATTGAGACCATAGTAGCACCTGTTGGCAACAGTGATCCTGCACTTGATCTCCAAACTGACATTATTTTTTATGGTAACGGCGTGCCAAGATATGTAAATTCCTTGACTACATCGAAAGTATAATTATCGACCATAATCTGGGATCCAATATGCCGCATCTATTTGTCGATAACATATACTCATTTACTGCCAGACCCATCTTCATGGACTCCCGTTCAATAGCACGAAACAGAAAAATTTTAAAAAAATTGATCGGGAAATACGACGACATTGATAGAAGCAGGAGAAGAAGTTATACAGCGTTTGGTAGGTGGTCATCTGACTTTGAGAAATACTTCGTAAATCACTTCCTTTCTCATTTCGAATGGATTACAGACGAGATCATGAAAGACTTCCTAGCGAATACTATCTAGTAACACGTTAGTCGTGTATTACTAGCAGAGAAATAGGGGCTGATCCTCCTATTTCGGCTTACCCTACACAAACCATTCAAAATCCTTTATTATTTTCAAACAGAATTTGATTTTTGACATGACATTTCAATTGCTATACCGAGGAGTTTATCGTAAACAATTTATGCTAAACAACCGGAAATTATGTTTAAAAATATTTTGTTAATGAAGTACGAGTGGTGGCATGAAAGAAAACGTAATCAAATCAATTGACAATAAAATCGCAGCGTTTTAAAGAAAAAGTGCGTGACTTGAGTATTTAAAAGAGAATGTTTGACTTGAAAACCACAAAAAATGTAAAAAAAAATAAAAGAATCGAAACGAATTGAATTGAATTGAGTTGGCTTGGCTTGGCTTGACTTGAACTCTTACCAAAAGGTTACTTGCATTTTTTTTCTCTTGTAAATTTTTTGTAAATTTATCGACGTTTATAGCGTTTTCAACTCCAAAACGCATACGCAGTCAAATAAAAACGTGATCGTAAAAAAATCTTGTAATCTTAACGCAAACGAACGCAACGAATTTAAAAATCACAAGAGAATGTCAGATAATTTAAGGGCCCAAAACAAGAAGAGAATGAAAAAGAGAGAAGGGAAAAAACAAAACAATAGCGAATGGCCGCAATCAGAGGTCGAATCGCATTTAATGCCAATCAACCGGCAAAAGTTGCCCAACAAGTCGCATTTGAAAATCTAACACAGCAGCAGCGCGTCACATTAAAAAGTCACTGACGTCTTGGCCCTTTTTTTTCTTTGATTTTGGTTTGGTTTTAAAGAAAAACGCCATTTTTTTTAATGAACCACTAACGAGTTCGTTTACCAAAACGGCCAAAGAATACATATTGAAGCTAATGCAAGCGAATAAAAACAAATGTAAAGCAATGGATTCTCGAAAGCATAAAGTGGTAGTAAATTGGTTGGCAAACATAAGTTTCAACTGCAAAAAAACATCACTTATTAGTCTAGAGATCGATTAATTGTCTTCATTGACGGATGCGAGAGTAAATTCAGCGTCTTTCCTACGGTCTGCGAAAACATTCGTAGAAAATGAGATAATAGGAGTCAACATAGCTAAGGAATGTGGAGCACTGGATGACAACTAAGAAATAAGGCGGACATTAACTGCCAAGAATATTCAGATGACATAGGCATGATGGCTAAAGAAAAATTTGAAAAGAGTATCTACGATATCATTCAAATAGGTCCTGAGATTGTAAGTCATAGGTGCATGACAGTGGGCCTCAGGATATACCCGGACAAGACCGCGACGAAAACTTCTTAAACGGAAGAATATTCGTTTCCTGGATGAGATATCATAGAAAATGGAGATCAAATATCTCAGAATATCATTGGATCGCAAATTCGCATTAAGAACTCATATAGCCTCAGGAAACCCCAAATATGCCTTGCAGAAGAAATACAAAATGCTTTCAGGGAAATCCAGGGGATGCAACCCAGGAATTGTGCACTCGATGTACATATATCATAATGGTACAAATCTGAAAACGGCTTAAATGGATGTGAAGAAGATACAGAGAATAGCGTGTGTTGTCCTAACAGGAACAATAAAATACCTGTCCTACAGCTTCCTAAGAGGCTCTGTGAGATTTAAGTTTGTGACTGTGATTGTGCATATGATTGTGAAGTCCAGAGTTTTGAAGACTATGGTTGGGTTTCTGATTCAGAGAAGGGGCGACTGTGCCCCTGACATTATCATCCCCCGGAACTCCTAGATGATGGCTCTAACTCGATAGCGGAGTGGGTAGCGGAGTCAACTCTGGAAAACTGGAGCTGAACATTTCCTTCCGACTGCCGGATTATTGTAGCGTGTTTCAGGCGGAAGTAATGGCCATCTACTGGGCTGCTCAATGGATCCTCATTTACGGTTATTTGGCTCTCCAGTCCTTGACATCCATTGATGTCAAGAATATAGCTTCGTTTATGATACTTTCGGGCTGCATTTCCAGCGTGGGGTAGTCGTGCTTTAAATGTACTGACACTGCGTTGACCAACTTCTTCTTCTTACCTGGTTTGAAGGAACTTGGTCAGTACAGAGACTGCGTTCACCTCAGGCCGCTATGTGTGCTCAAGTGAGCTTTTGATATCAAAGCTACCACTCCAACCTACCCATCTATGGTTGGGTTGATGGCAGAGAAGTCTAACATGAAATTCATTTGGGGATTTCGTGACATAAGTAATCGTTTGGACGACAGCTCCCTCCTTAACTATCTCCTGGGCAAAACCAGTAAACTTAATGACTTTTGGAAGTGCAACGCAACAAGACTTAGTAACAAAAATAAGTGAAGTAATCTAGAAGTTGCATGCACTCATAAAAGAGGGACAGGGCAAGGAATTGTCATTGTTGGTGTCGAGCAGCATCCTGAGGCTTGGAGGAAAGAATAGAATAGCATTGCCCTATAAAGTATGAGGAGTGTACAATAGATCATCTGGCTGCAGTAGTTTAGCACCTGCAAACACCTGCGACAATACAAATGACGGTGGAGACAGATGGAGAGGTCCGACGAGAAACATATACTTTTAAAGAACATCGAAATAAAATATAAAAATATTCAAAAATTGTTAATCAAAGATTTCATTCTTTTACATTTCTGCACCACACAAAACATTTGCTTGCTTTGCAAACCATTTCAGCTATTTCAGACAAATTTTATTTTTACCTTCGTTTTGTTGTTGTTGTTGTAATTATTATTACTAAGAGCTAGTGTTGTTGTTGTTGTCTTTATAGAACGCACTCATAATGATTTGATTTGGTGTTGTCTTTGGTTATGTTTTGTTGTTAGAGGCCCGAAAAACGTTTAACTTTCGTATTGAGCCTACAGCGCAGAAAGACGCCAAAAATTCGGATTTTTTTTCTTTCATTCTTCAATGACGCATACGAAATGCATAAAAATGAAGGGAAAGACAACGAAAAAAATAAGTTGCTTTAGGGTTAAACAGCCAAAAAGTTCAAGAGTTTAGAGTTTTCTGGCCAAAACAGATTCTAAACACGCACTGAAACACACTCAAACACACGCACACAAACAGCGTTTGTTTAAATATTCAATATGGCTGGCTGACTGGCTGGCAGCAACATTTTTTAAGCCGCGTTTTTGCCTCAACCACAAACGTTTTGTTGAAAGAAGCACAAGAAAAAAAACGGACTTAACCGGTTGCCGGATTTTCAGTTGCTCGATTGCTACTGCGATGCTCTTTGTTGTTTTTGTTGCACTGCAATAATCATGTTCACCGCATTTCTTTCGAATTTTCGAATTTTCTAGTTGTTTTCCACGATTTAAATGTTGTTGTTGTTGTTGTTGCTGTAGACTACGTTTCTGTATTTTGGCCCTACACCAACAAAATAAAAAATATTTTCAGTTCTTCTTTTCCCCTCTCTTCTATTCTAGGATTTCATTTCTTGTCTGATTTCATTTTTTTTTTGTCGTGCATTTTTTGTGTAAGAATAAATTTTGTTGTTTAGATACGAAATTCTATTTGTTGTAGTTGTTGTAATTGGTAATTTTGAATGCCCCACTTGAAAAAAATCTTTGGACAAATCCAATACACATTGGATTCGAATATCATCAAAATACTGTCAGTATTATTACAAAAAACTGCTTTGCTTAGGAGACAGTATTCTCCCATTCGGCTCACATTGTCTTCGATAATCCAACGGATCAAACGTTAATTGATATCGGATCGTTTTCAAAATCGATAATTAAGCTTTTAGACTGTTTGTCAGCTTGGTTCCAAGGGTCATGATTAAATCTGATTCTCCAGACAACGCCCAGAAGTTGACTCCATGAAAGTTCTGAAAAAAAAGATGTTCAACAATTGGCGGAATCGGGATATTACCCGTAACTATGAAATCCCGGTACTGATTGTCCAGGCAACGCCTTGAAGCTGACTCGATCAAAATGCAATTTTTGGTTAAAAAAACTTGATTTTTTTTCTGAGAGGAAAAATGTTCCACAATTGGCTGAATCCGGATATAACCCGTATAGGTCATAGGCTTAAATATAAAGCCCCGGGACTGATTGTGCAGGCAATATCCTGAAGTTGACTCCATCAAAGTGCAATTTTTAAACCGTAAAACCTGATTTTTACAACATTTTTTGAGAGAAAAAGTGTTCCACGATTGGCTGAATCGGTATATAAACTCGTATAGATGTTGCCCTGGAGGTCTATATTGTGCCTTTATATGATATTCCGGTATGTGTACTCCACTGAGACCCAATCTAATCATATCCTACGCTATCCTAAGGGTTTAAAGCTTTAAACTTTCTTGTTCTAATTCAATACATTGAAAATCCTTTATAAACTGCCAGATCATCTTCATGCCCAACTCCAATTGAGCTATTTTCGAATATGTTCTGTCTGACATTGCCTTATACGGCTATTGATCTGACCGACTATTGATTCGACCATCATGGCATACATAGAGTGCATAATTCCTGGTTTGCTTTATCCGGATTTTCTTGCAAGCCTTTTGCTTATCATTGAGCCGTGTCTGGCCTTTTCTGAGATGCTTTCTATATGAGCTCTCCAAGTCAATTTTCTATCTCACCCAGGAATGGAATATTCTTCCGTTTAAAAAGTTTTCTTCTTCTTGCATCGGGTGAGCCATTATCGGTTTCAATTTGAACCATCGGTTATTTTGAATCTGACAATACTTATGTCATTCTATTCTGTCATAAAATTCAAAATATTCTCTCCACTGAACGTAATCAATCGATTTAAGCTTGAGCAACGTTGGGATTTATTGGGCCAACGAGAAACATCACGATGATGGCGATGTAGTCAAGAAAAAAGATATCATCCTTTCGGATGAAGCTCATCTTCATCTTGGTGGGTATTTTTCCCGTATCTGGGGCTAAGAAAACCCACACGTGGTCTTACAGAAGCCAATGCATCCATTACGAGTGACTGTTTGGAGCAGAGGACAGTGCAACCATTACGATCAATGGAGACACCTATCGCGCACCATGACAACAGATTTTTTTGTACCCGCTCTTTATGGTATTGATGTGAACGATGTTTGGTTTCAACAGTATGCTGCAACTTGCCACACATCTTATGCCACAATCGAGTTATTGCGCCAAACGTTTGATGACCATTTAATTAGCTGAAATGGTGATGTCAATTGGCCGCCAGGCCGTTGCGATTTGACACCGTTGAACTATTTTCTGTGGGGCGGCTTTAATGAAAAGACAGTATAACGACAAACCAGATACAATTGAGCATTTGAAGGCCAACATTCGTGATGACACATTGCTGAGATACGACCCCATACACTTAGAAAAGTGCACCAAAATTGTTCCGATCGAATGAGGTACTGTAAGGCCAGACGCGTTAGCCGTTTGAATGAAATAATTTTCCATTTCTAACCGGAACAATTGTTCTTAACAACAGAAATAATTAATTAGGCAAAATTTTAAGCCGATTTTGTTGTCTATTGCATTTTTAAATCTAAACTGTTAAATGGCCTAGCCTATACTATTTTGATCCTGCCCAGGCTTACGCTCAATTCCACTGACATGCACCAACGACTTACAATCTAAACGACAAGACCTCTTTGAATGATGACACAGAGACTATATGAACGACAAATTTAAGGTCTCTTTGAATGATACGCAGAGGCTCTTCAAATTTTTTCTTTAGTCATCAAGACTATGTCATTTGCATTGCCTTTCTAGTTCAACACAAAGGTGAGGCGGGAACTAGTTCAACCTTAGTTCAATCACAACTGTGCTCCACAATAAGTATTGGGAATAAAGACGCCTCCGTTAGGTCTCGCCATCACTCGTATTTACATCAAAATCTTACGCTAGCCTCAGCTAGGGTTGCCAGTAGAACTGTGCACCCCCATAAGTATTGGGAATAAAGCCGCCTACATCCAAAGTTTATGCTTGAAATAATTTGTTTTTCGTGTAGCATTTGGACGATTGTTTAAATCTACGATCTCGAGTATATTGCTGAATCGTTTTTGCCAATACTTATTGGTTTTCTAGGACATGTGACGTCATAAAAAGAACATATGAATAGAGGAGCACATGGTTGACTTAACCTAAACTTATGCGTCGATTTCCTATACCAAATTCATTTAAAAATTTTTGAATTTTGAACAAAGAACCCAAACGTATTATTACAGCAATCACGTGCATAAAATTCAGTTGCACTTCAATTACTTGGAGGAAATGTTAATGGGGCCCCCTTCGAAAACAAAAACAATTCATGTGCAGTGTGCACATGCGTGCTGTGAATATTTAAAAGTTTTTAATTTCAATTAAAAAAAGAAAAAAAAAATTAAAAAAAATTAAAAAAAAAAACTTCAACATTCACCATGGCTGGCATAAAAGGTCAAATCTGGTTTAGCTACTCTTCTTCTGCTTCTTCTTCGTCTTCTGTTTTGTTGCTTTTAATGAAATGCATTTCAATAACAACAATAAAAACAATAAAAAGTCTTCAATTTCAAGGTAAAAAGTACAACAAAATTAACAACAAAAAAAAAAACAAAATTTTTTTCTATTTTTCAAGTCATAAAATTACAAAGGCATTGCATTTTTTTTATTGTTGTTGTTTAGTGGTATTGTTGAAGAAGAAGAAGCAGAAGAAGCAGCAGCAGCAGAAAAAAAAGTGAAAGGCAATAAAATGTAAAAAATTTCAAGACACATACTCGTACTCGCACTCGCACTCGTACTCTAATCACAATCGTATTGTGTTAAGCGTGCACACACACACACACTGTATTACATAAGGCAAGAATGGATTGCATAAGAGTTTAAGAATACAACAACAATAACAATAACAATTAAAATATAAGAAAGAAAAATAAAATAAAATCCATTTAAAAAAAACCGTAATCACCTCAAAAGTAATTAATTTCATCCAAAAAGAAAAGGGTTTTGCGTTCACAAGGATTACCAAAAGAAATTCAAGCCTTAAGGTTTGTTACGAAATGATTTCAATGCAGCATTACAGCAAACCTGTTGCAACCCTTACCACCAATTTCTCTCGAAAGATTTAAATACAATATAGTGTTGCCAGACTGTTTACATCCGATTTTATTTACTAAAGCAAGTGGGTATCTAACATTCCTGGAATAACCTGATCGATATGAATGAAACAACGTTTAGCGGGCAAAGATGCCCAAGGGGACTTGTTTCTACATGAATGGCTGTAAACTTGGAGATGAGACTAGTCTCTGGGCTTCTAATAGAAGAAACAATACCATGATTAGGCTTTCCAAAAGGGGGAAAGTGCTACCAGGGATTGTATGGTCTGAAGCAGAGCAAATTCAGCAAATTAAAATTCAGTATCTTTCCTGATAGTCAAATAACAATTACGTCAATAGCATTCAGGAATATGGAATTAAGGACTGTACCGGCTATAAAAAAGCGATTAACAATTACGCATCACAGTGATAGGAGTCCTTACAGGTCAATTCGTATTGCATAAGAATATGAACCACATAGGCGTGGTAGATTATAATAAATTCAGGGCATACGGAGAGTATATTGAGATAATGGCACACATTGTATGTAATTGTCCAGCCTTTGTAAGCTCGGGATGCCAATACTTTAGGTAGGGTTCTATACCAGATAGAACTCATCCCAGAGAAGTGGAATGGAAAAGTTAAACAAGTTTGTAAACGATGCAAATTTTATAGAGAAAATATTGTTACGAAAATGAAGAATCTAGATACTGATTTTTTGCTTTTACATTGCTTAACATTAAAATTATAAAGAAAAACCAGCATAAAAAATGGTAAACAAGTAAACAAAAATACAACAACAAACACTACAAGAATAAATGTAAACAAAATACACAAACAAAAATAATGAAACAACGATGTTTACATTTACAGAAATTTCGAGAAGGCGAAGCCACAAATTTTCGCTTTCAAGAACATTCATCAGACTGTTTAACCTGCCATATAAAAGACAAGGCAAAGCAGGCGAGTGATAGTGAAGTTCAGTCAGTCTTGTATAAAGACGCGGTGCGTTTGAAGAGAGTAATCGTGGTTTGAAGATCTCCGTTACAAATATCTGTCGTATAATTGTTAAGTGATTGTTATTGTTTATGCAAAGGGTGTAAATAACAAAGGAGAGCAATTGTTGTTGTTTAGATCGAGTTGTGAACAGTGGGATACAGAATTGTGCGAACAATAAAGAATTTTAATTAAAAACTAAACACAAATTTATTTCTAATTTATTTGCAATCTACGAGCTCATATTTTAAACGTTTTTAAAAGATAAAAACGTAACAATATGTTGGGCACTTCTAAATGGCATAAGACCTTGCATAGGGGTGCAAGGTGCAAGGCTTGGGCCTCTTCTTTTCAAATTGAGAAGTGCATGGAACGGCAAATGATATGTGAATGGATTGTTTAATTCTTTTAATTTTTATATGATAATTTGTACTACGTTTGGTTATCAGAAAACATTAAGTACTACAGATTTCTTCCTCTCGGATTTTGTACCCATCGCAATCCTGACCTTGAGTTCCCTTAGGTGTAGTGGTTGGTTCCAATCTGGTTGTGATGGAGGAATACAGATCTTTTTATATGGGTATGAAGATAAATTGGAATTTAAAAACCAAAGTCGCAAACCCACACGTTTAGCAGCGCCACTTCTTGCCTCTAACAGGGTAAACTTTGCTGTTAACAGAGCAATGTTAACTGTTTAACAGTGGCAATAAGTAGTTTAGTCTTCTACTTTGCTATTATTGTAGGCTATTGATATAAAATATAATTCTCATTATGATTATTATTATTTGTGAACAAAAGTTTTGAAATGTGAAGGATGGTTGGTGAGGGGTGGAGGATGGAAATTTTCTCAACTCTCAAAATTATTCCAACTATCCCACTACCACGATTCGAAGGAGGACCTTTTGGACTACCATTTGCATATAGTCTGTATGGTGTACTATTTCTTATATGTTCCAAAATGGCCACTGATCTTCTAGAGAATTATCAAGCCGAAAATTGATATTTTCAAAGCCAATTTTCTTAATTTCATAACAATTTATATGTGACTATAATGCTGGTTATATTAAGAGGCCTTGGAACCTTCCTTTGCATAGAGTATTTCCCAAAATTAGCTCCTAAACAAGTGGACTTGTTTAGATGGTTACTGTTAAATAGATAACAGTGCTCTGTTAAGGGTAAATTTTATTCTGTTAAGAGGATATTTTGCTCTGTTAACGCCAAATGTGGCGCTGCTAAAATTTATGGATTGCGTCTTGGATTTTTAAATTTGAATTTATCTTCACACACATTCTGTTTATTGATACCACAACACGACTACGTGGTCTAGCAAGTGATTCTGCTAAGAATCTAGCCCTCAAACGGCTTTTGTTTTACAATTAATGGCTCTATCTGGGATTAGTGGGCGATATTTAAAAGCGGTTTGAAGTATCTAGGCGGTTATGTCAGTAGGAAGACAAGTCGAATGTGTCACATAAGTCTTCAGGCAACTTCTTCATCAAACAAAGTCTAACATTCGCCATCATCAAATTGATGAATACTAGTAGGACAATTGGAGCACTGTCTCTGAGAGATACTATTCAGTTTTTGTGTGGAAAGAAAAAAAAGGTTTGAAACACGAATCATAATCATGATGAATTCTCTACATTAGAGGTCCCTTTGGGTACCTGCAAGCTTATAATTGACAATGCAATCGTGGACCTTGTCAACAGTAGATGGGCAGCTTCGGGCAGGACCAGAACGGCGCAGATAATCTGGCCAAGGCTGGATAAGAGGCGCGATGCGGCTTTGCTTCAACTCTAAAGAAGTAGGCTCAGCACTTTTATCGGGGTTATTACGGGGCATTGTATTATAGGAACGCATGCGAGGCGTATTGGTCTTGGACACCTTGCAAATGATTTCTGCGAAAGCTGTGGAGATGAGGAGGAGGATGAGACTGTTCTTCACCTACTGTGCACATGCCCGGCACTTGGTCGGAGGAGAAAAAAGCACCTGGGTGCCTACTACATGGAGGATCTGGATGAACTGTTATGCATGGATGTTGGCAGTCTGAATCGCTTCATCGAAAGCTCCGAGTGGTTCCTGCACTAGGGGAGAATGTGAAACTGTGGTATCACAATGGGCCCTGTGTGCGGCCTAAGTGTGTTCGCTCATGACTCCATCGAGGGGACAGCCACTACTACCTATCATAATCAACAAAATCTGCTAATGTGGTACCGGGCGTTACGTTTTTGTTGGTAATTTTAATAAAACCATCAACATATGGCAACCTTGTGAACAGTTTTAAAAAGGAAAAACAATGGCAAGCATCTTAAGAAACTGCGAGAATCCCAAAACAAAACAAAATTGATGCAACAAACGCGAAGTACGAGTTGTAAACGCGTCAGGCATGCGTGTAACACGTAAAAAGGATGTGTGGGAACAGTGGTAATGCTGGTGGAGGGAAAAATAAATAATTTTTTTCATTGTGTTTATCAGACAACTGCACACACATACACACATACACAGTTTTTTTAACTTATTGATGATGAGGCACAGCCAACAAAAAGTCACACGACTTTCTATACAAAAAAACAATCTGCCGAAGAAAACAAATCATTGTGCAACAATGACAACAACAATGGCAATGAAATGAAATAAAAAAGAATTATGATGGTGCATACAGATATACACACATACATACATAGTGCAACATGTTGCATTAAACACCAGCAGTTTAAAAAAAAAATTACCAGGATCCCTAATGTTGACTTTTTTTGGAGAAAAGAAATCATTCGCAGGAAAAAAGGACGAAATGGTTGACTGGTTGGTTGGCTGATGATTGTTTATTTGGTTTGTATTGATGATTTTACGTGGATTTTGTTTTTGTTTTTCATAATTTCCCTTAAATTCTGTTACGAAATGATGTGAGAAAATAATCTACTGTTGTGCTCCCCTCTATACCAAGGATAACAACACATGCATATAATGCAACTGTTGCAAGCGGTTGTTGTTTTCATTTCATAGGGACTGACTTTTCTCATGACTTCCATGCTCCTGTTGTGAATTACAAAATTTTCTTGTGATTTTTCTATCAGCCTCAAGACTCAAGAGGAGACAAGTTGACACCAGTAATGTTTCTTTTTTTTTTTTTGTTTCGTTTTTCGCCTTTTGTTTACTCTTTGTCACACACATTTTCTTAATTTTTCTGCTTCTGTTTACGTTACACGTCTGCCTTGTTTTCCTTTATTTCCTTTCTTTGTTTTTGCTTTTCTCTCTTGTTTGTCTTTTAAATCTGTTGATCCTTTTGTGGTTTTATTGGATTTTATCTGGGATTTTATTCTGTTTTAGCTTTTGTTTGTTTGTCTGCTGCTTACTTCTCTACAAGTGCAGGAGAGCAAGTTCGAGAGCGTAAATGTGTGACAGAGAGAGCGTATTTATTGCATGTAGTCAGTGATTATTAATTGCTTAAAAATCTGTTTTTGTTCATAAATTTTGTGGTTTTTCTTCTACCATTATTTGAATTTTTGTCGAAAGTGTGGGAATTTAGTTCTTTTGTTGTTACCCGTTGTGCTTCGCTACTCCAATGGCAATCTAATATCGAAGTTTTCTAAAGGGCCTTAACATGATGATAAAAGACAAAAATATTGCTAGATTATAACTTTCTTTTAAATCTTGTAAATGACGTTTTTGTTTGTTACGACAATGAAAAATCTAGATACTGGTGTTTTGCTTTTACATTGCTTAACATTAAAATTATAAACAACAGCTACAAAAACAAAACAGTGCCGTAAACAAACCTGTTTACAAATTATCGTACTGCTTAATATAACAACAAACACCAGCATAAAAAGGATGGTAAACAAGTAAACAAAAATATACCAACAACACTACAATAATAAATGTAAGCAATGATGTTTACATTTATAGAGATTTCGAGAAGGCAAAGTCATGAACATTCGCCTTCAAGAACATTCATCAGACTATTTACTTTGCCATATAAAAGGCAAGGCAAAGCAGGCGACTGAGTTAATAAAGTTCAGTCAGTCTTGTGTGAAGACGCGGTGTGTTTGAAGAGAGTAATCGTGGTTTGAATATCTCCGTAAGAAAGATCTGTCGAATAATTGACTAGTGATTGCTATTGTTTATGCAAAGGGTATAAACAGAGGAATAACAAACAATGCAATTATTGTTATTTACATAAAGTTGTGAACAGTGGCACATAGAATTGTGCGAATAATAAAGAATTTCAATTCAAACTAAACAAAAATTTATTTTTTTTATTTGCAATTTACGAGCTCATATTTTAAACGTTTTTAAAAGGTAAAAACGTAACAATATTTTTTCTCCCATATGTCCGCTGCGACTACGAATTGCTACGTTTTCTAATAAAACTGGACATTAGGCAGCAATGGTGGCTTGAACGCTTCAAAAGTTGCCGGTTCATTGGCATAAGCCAACAGCTTAACATACGTACATACATAATTGTTCGTTACAACCTTTTAGTCAGGATTCGGTCTAGCTTCTCACACCACTTATGTTGTGTGTGTTAATTTCTTGCAAGAGTGGCGGGACCCTACACTTTAAAGTCGACTTGACAGATTTTTTTGATAAGCTTTTCATGGCAATTTTTTATTTATTCTCAGAGTTTTTGCTAGTGATCTGCTGAGATTAAGTCGCCGAAAAACTATTTTTTCACATTTCGATTTTATCGAGATGTCTGACCTGGGTTTTGAACCGTCGCCTCACGTCTAATAAGGCAACACACTACCTACTGGACTACTGGGGCTTAACATTGCCCCATTAAAAGTAATACAGAAGGCACCAATGAACAGGATAACCTCTGGAAAAAAGGTTAGGTAAGGTGGCGGACACTCCTTGAAGGAAGGAAATAAAAAAAAAATAAATGAGTCATCGAAGTGAACAGACGTGTTTTTTTTTAACGCTCTTGAATATCTTTGAAATTTATTTAAAAAATCCCGAAAATAATTTTTCTTATAATTAATTTTTTTTACAATAACAAATCGACAAATAAATCTTTGTGTTTCATCTTTGAACAAATATCTTTCACCTCAAAATAGTGTGAGATAAAGATTAAAGATTAAACTGATAAAACAAATTAGCTCTCTTAAAAAAATAGAAAAAAACCATCCAATATACATACTAAACAAAACAATAACAAAACATAAACAATATATAAATCAATTGAAACAACAATTTCTGTGTAATTAACTGTTCGCGCCAAAAAGTGATCATATTTGATAAACAGAAACACAAAAGACAAAAAAAACAATAAACAAGAATACAGTTTTGTTAAATCAAATAAATAAATTCGATGTACAAAGCTAAATTGCGTAGTCAAAACAAAAAGAAGAAAACAAGTAAAAAGGAATCTAACATGCATAAACAAACCACATCTACCGAACAACAATTTTCAAGAGAGGATGTAATGGAGAACACTCCAAAAAATCCTCGTTTGTTACATTGCGACTCTCATCGATTAGCGAACACTAATTCCCCACTTCGCTTCGTGCAAATAATGGATAAGAGATTCGAGAAATTAACTGAACAATTACAAACAACAATGCAGGCAATGTTCAAAGAGTGCGAAGATCGTCTCTTGAGTGAGATAAATAAGAGACTGAGCATAACAATGAGTGAAATAAATAATTTAACAGAAAGGGTACAGACAATGGAATCGGCTGTAAAGGAAATAAATAATACAGTATCGGATAAAATTATAGAAATCACTAATGAAAATGAGGAATTGAAGAAGGAAATATTGTCTTTAAAAAAACATGCCCGGCAACAGGAGAACTCAATCGTTGCGAATGACTTACGTGTCTATGGCATACCTTTTATGAAAAATGAGAACCTACTTGATATTTATTTGAAACTGTGTCAAGTTTCAAATATTACTGCTCCAGATGTTAAGGCTATATTTCGCGTAAATATTAAAAATAATTATTTAAGAATGGCAGATAGGGAAAGACAGGACACCGTAACTAAAGATCCTGACATTATAATTAAGTTTAAAAGTCCTTACGACAGAAATTTTGTACTGAGATCCATAACCAACTATTTGAAGTCGAAGAAGGATGTCTTGCGACTGAATACTATTGGTTATGATAGTTCTGTTCCTTTTTATGTTAATGAAAATCTAACACCCGAGAATCATCGCATCTTTCAACATGCACGACGTTTGAAAAGGAGTCATGCTATATCTTCAGCATTCATCAATAGAGGTCTTGTGTACATTAAGAAGATTGGTGAGAATGATCCTTTACTCATAGATGATTCTAAAATGCTGCACAGGATGTTTCGCCCACCAGAGGCAAATTAGGAATTTATTAAAAATTAGGAATTTATTAGAAATTAGGAATTTATTAAAAATTGTTATTATAGTTTTAAGAATTTATATTTCACTCTTTATTTACTATAGTTTAGGTAATATCTATTTTAACATTTTTCATATTGTAATTTTCAACTTCTATTATTGTATTGTTCTATTTATTTGCGCTTGCATTGCTAAACTAAAATTTTTCTTTGACATTGATGTCACAATTTGGTGAAAATGGAGTAGTTCATTCTAGGGAAAACCTTTATACCATGGTCAGAATACTTTCTAGGACGGCATCTGGTTTTAACATATGTCATATAAATGCCCAGAGCCTTCACAGGAAAATTGACGAATTTCGATTTATCTTTGAAGGATCTAAGATGGATGTAATTTGTATCTCGGAAACTTGGTTTCGTATTGAGGTCATCGATTTCTTGTAAAAGAGTAGGATTACAGTCTTTGCAGGTGGACTATACGGCCGACAATGAAGTGGTTTTTGGTAGTGGAACGGCAGCAGTTACTAATAATGGAGAACTCGATTCTGGCTCCAATAATGTTGAATTTTTATTTCTTGAGTTCTTTAGTAGTCATCAGAAACTTTTAATGGGTGTAATTTACCGGCCGAACAATAGAATTAATGTCAGACCCTTATTGAATAAATTGCCCTCACTCACTTTAGATTATACGGATACTATTTTAATAGGCGACTTCAATGCCAACATTCTTTTGGATAGTGGTTTGGCAGAGGATATGAGTGCCATCGGTTTGCATTTGATTAACGACACTATGCCTACGCACTACACATCGGGTGCTAGTACATTAATTGATTTGTGCTTTGTTGATAATCCCAATCGAGTGCTTCTATTTGACCAACTTTCTGCCTCTGCTTTTTCTAAACATGATCTTCTTTTCCTTTCATATGATTTTCGGACAATAACGAGGAATCAAGTGATTAAATATAGGGATTTTAGGAACATTGATTTTGCTTCACTTGAGACAGAGTTGGTAACTATACCATGGAATCGAACCTTTTTAATGCCTACGGTGGATGAACAGATTAATTTTTTACAGGAAAATATACAGTATCTATTTGAGAAATATGTACCAATGAGGGTTAAGGACATACGTAATGGAAAGCCATGGTTTACAACTGAGATTAAGGTCTCAATCGATCAAAGGAATTATGCTTATCATAGATGGAAGAGGTATAGGACGTCTGAATTTTACGAAATTTTTAAAGCATGTAGGAGAGACACGAATCTGAAAATTAGGGCTGCAAAATCGAGTTTCTTTGCTAATAAATTTCGATCGAATATTAGCGCCAGGAGAAAGTGGAGGGATATACGATCATTAGGAATAGTAAATAGTGGTATTAGATCCAATGAAATGATTGATGTAAATCAACTTAGTTTGGAATTTTCGAATATACCGGGAATTGATGCCGATTTGGAATATTACAACGCATCTGATGCCTTCCCCACTACTAACCACTTGTTTCAACCAAATTTTGAATTTAGTAACGTGACACAGTATGACGTTGTTGAGAGCATTTTGGCCGTTAAGTCTAACTCCATAGGAAGTGATGGAATTGATCCCAAATTTGTGAAATTAATTTTGCCATATGTTCTACCGTGCATGACTCATTTAATGAATACGATAATTACATCTTCTACTTACCCTGCAATGTGGAAAAGTGCCAAGATAATACCAGTGCCGAAACAAGATAAAACTTACCGACCAATCGCAATATTGTCATACTTATCGAAAATTTTCGAGAAATTAATTTATAAGCAGATGACCCGATACTTATATGACAATGGCGTGCTTTCTGAGAGGCAGTCTGGTTTCAGACCTAATCACAGCTGCATTTCTGCGCTCATTGATGTTTCGGAAGAGTTGCGATTAAGTGCGGATGACAATATGACATCATTTTTGGTTTTACTTGATCATTCTAAGGCTTTTGACACCGTTAATCATACTATTCTCTGCCAAAAGTTGGAACACATGTGCCATTTTTCGAATACTGCTGTCAAGCTAATCTCGTCGTATCTACGTGATAGAAGTCAATTTGTGTATCATGATGGTACTAAATCGGACAATTTTTTAATATCTAGAGGTGTACCACAGGGCTCGATTCTTGGTCCACTTTTATATTCGATATATTCTAATGATCTGCCAACTAAGTTGAAGTCTTGCAAGGTACAAATGTACGCAGATGATGTTCAGTTGTACATTAGTTGCTTGCCATCTGATATTACAAATTGTATAGGGAAAATAAATTGTGATCTGCATAATGTGTTTCAATGGGCGTCGATTAATGGTCTTTGCCTCAATCCGAGGAAATCAAAAGCTTTAATAATAGGCAAGGTAAACTATACGGCACAGCTTACACCATTACAGATTAATAATACTTCTATTGTGACTGTACATAGTGTTAAGAACCTTGGAGTTATCTTTAATAACAGCCTTAATTGCTCCAACCATGTGAATTCTATCTGTGGTAAAACGGTTGCCATGTTGCGAAGTCTTTGGCTAACGCAATATTTTACTCCGTTTGATATTCGTATGCTGCTCGCGAAAACATATCTCATCCCCACTCTGCTGTACGGATGTGAACTGTTTTCTAGTTGCGACTCAGTAAGTAGGAACAGGCTCAAGGTCACTTATAACAGTATTGCTCGATATGTTTTTGGTCGTACAAGGTACAGTAGGATATCTGAGTTCTCATATCGAATCTATAACTCATCTTTTGGGAATTTGTTGAAATGCCGTACTCTGGTGTACCTACATAAAATCATCTATATTAGGAAACCCCATTATTTGTTTGATAGATTAGTTTTTTCAAGATCTAATAGAGGCTTGAGAATTAATAGCGTTAGATACCGCAGGCAGATATCTGAGAGACACTTTTACATCAATGCAATTCGTCTCTGGAATGAACTCCCAAACAACATACAATTACTAAGCAATGCTAAGCATTTCAAGACTGCAATAATTAAATTTTTGAATGAACATAATGCACATACGTAATTAATCAATCATATTTTTTTTAATATAATTACAAAATTTTGTTTTTAATAATATTTGTTATGTTAATTAATTTTTAACGTTATTATTTTGTATTTTCTTATATTTTGTTATGCCTATATCCTTAGCAGTACTATTAAATAAGATGATATCTTGTTGTACTGTATTTACGCCTGAATGAATAAATAAATAAATAAATAAGATGAAACCAAACATTCACAATAGGAAACAAAGCCGAGTCCAAAATAAATCTTGCTATTGCAAACGATATCCCTATGTCCGGAGCCAACACATACTTTGAAATGATCCAATGATCCGATATTTGTTAAAATATTTGATTCCTGGGTGAGATAATATTACTGAAACTGGAGGTAAAATATCTGGGAATACCAGTGGGAATATACGGAGCCATTTTTGGGCAGACAGAACAAATCTAAAAGCCATTCAAATGAAATTGGTTAGGCTACAGAGGCGAGCGTGTTGATCTAATCGCGTCAATTAAAACCTGTCCTACAGTGGCATTGCAGCCTTCGTTGGACTCCGTATTTGTAGATTATTTACTCTCAGAGTTTTTGCAAAAAATCTGCTGAGAAAAAGCCGCCGAAGAGTTATTTTTTCATAATGTCTGACCTTGGGTTTGACCCTGGGCCCAGTGGTGTTGTCGAGCCGGAACGCTCCGGAACGTCGTTCCGGTACTTCCTTTGTGGACAGGAACGCGTTCCGGAACTAAAGATGATTTCTGATAACGAGAATTGGCTGACGTTTTGAAAAAAGAATTGCTGATTTTTTTCTAATTTTTGACGAATTTTTATATGTATTTTTATAAACAAGGGTTTGAACCGAACACGAACCGGATCAAAAACCGGAACGAACAGGCTTGTTTTTCCGAACCGTGAACATGAGACCTAAAAAAAAACGCCGTCGCCAGGATTATCATGGAAAATCACCCCCGTCGTTAAATTTGGGACATGAGACCGCACAGAGCGGCCGCCTACCCTGTCTATATAATTATATATACGCGTTCCGGTAAAAAAAAAATTACCACAACACCACTGCCTGGGCCTCACCGCTAATAAGCCAACACACTATCTATTAGACCACTTCACATCTTTTTACTACACCTGCACAGAGGGAAAAAAGACGTTTTAAAATTATACACATTTGGTATCAAATTGACACAAAAGTGTTTATAATTTTTCAACAACATCTGTTGTTGATTTGATACACGATGTTATCAAATCAACAAAAAAAAAAAAAATTCAATAATAAATTTAAATTTTTATGAAGCTAATTTGTGACGGCGTTGGCTGTTTGTCGTCGTTCAAATCATCAATCAAATCATTTTATAAATTATAAAAAAATATAATAATTTTGTGAAATTATAATGGAAAATGAAGAAACTATTTGCGATGATATTGAATTACAAATATTCTTAGAAAGCGTAGGTATGGAGTCTCCATTCGACACATTAAAAGGTAAGTTGTTAAAAACTTAAATAATATAAAAATAGTTAACTTTTATTCAATTTACATTACAAATTCAATTTACATTACAAATGGCGACCTTGCAGAAGCTATTGCACATTTGGGGCTACGTGCAGAATTCCGAAGTAAACTACTAAAGTGGACAAAGACAAAGACTGAGGTGAGTAAAAGTGTTTACTTATACAAATACACATAATTTCAAATATATGTATTTCAATATATCATTTCAACCTTTCCGAGCCATCAGAAGTTCAGTTATGGTTTAACCAAAATGATGCCATGTCCGCAAGCAGTTCCTTCATCAGCGATAAAAAGGTAAAATAAAAAAAAAAATATTATTTAGCTGCCAATTTAAAATGTATTGAATTGTACAAGATTAAAAGCTTTTTAATTTCAAATCCTTTAGTTTATGTTTTATGTTATTCTATAAATATAAGAAACTTTAATTACCATTTTCAATCATTTGAAACTGGATCATTAAATAAAAACATTTATATTAAACCAATTACAGACTTTATAAGTCTACCATTTCATTTGTATTCCATAAATAACTCTAAAACTTATTTTAGATTAAAATATGTATAAAATTATTAATGTTATAATAAAGAAAATCATAAAATATATATCGCAATTGTTTTTATACTCGTCGGGTTCAGAATGGGGTATCTTTATGGAGTGAATATATGCGTTGTCGAAATGACAACGATGCGTTGTCGAAATGACAACGATGCGTTGTCGAAATGACAACGATGCGTTGTCAAAATTACCACGGTGGTTGTCAAAATGATAGCAGGGTGTTATTAAAATTTTATACACATCCGTTGTCGAAATCTTAACAAACGTGGTAAGCTCACTTTTGACAACGGATTGTATCAATTTCGGTACTTTTCTACCGGTTTTTTCCCTCTGTGTGCTTGAAATTAATGGCCATCATTACACACTATTCTTTCCAATTATTATGTATTTTACCCCCGTAAAACTGATGGCAACTCTATCTACTTGCATTGTAGGCATAACAGCTACAAAACGATCACGGAAAGCTTTAAAAAAGTTTGCAAAAATCCCCAAGTTTGGCAATGCCTTTGAGAGGAGAGTTTTGTGCAAAAATATTTTTGCAAAGTTTGCAAAAAACAAAAATTAAATATAGAATGGCAACACTGTACTCGTATGAAACAAAAGTTTTGGCACAAAACCAATTTTGCAAATTTGAAAAAAAATGTTATCGAATTTTAGCAAATTTTTCAACAACTCCAGAGAAAAAAAAGCTTTAAAACAACGTTTTAATAAATTTTAAATGAATGAATATACAGTGAAATACATAAAAAAATTCACTTATTTTTTTCAAAGCATAAATAACAAAACAAAGTACAGCCACATACATTTACACACAAATTAAATACAAAAAATAGAGAAAAATTAAATAAACAACAACAACAATAATAATAACAATAAAAGAACCATTTAAACAATAAAAATAAAATAAAATGACGCAATCTTTCGTTTGATAGTTCGTTATTCATTAGCTTAGCTTTGCTAAAAAACAAAATAAATTTTAAGTTCGTTATCGTTTTTCATTCTTTTTTCTTTTCTTTATTGTTCCCGTTTCTATTTTAAAAATAAATTTGTTTACCGCGAATTTCAACCAAAAACCGAAAAACACGCAAAAAAAGAGCTTTTTTTCGCTTTACACTTGTGTTCACTGGCAAAATTATTGCTGTTCGTGAACACTGTGTTGAGTAAAGCAAGCAAAAAAAAAAAAATGGCGAATACTCATGTACTCACACTTTACTTACACGTTGAAACTAAATAAGCATTCTATACATACGTACGTACACATTGATAATATAACCAACTATGGATGTTCTGTTGTTGATATTGTTGTTGTTATTTAACAAGAATTTTTTGTTGTTGATTACGAAATTTGCACAATAAATGAGAAATTGTGAAGAAAAATGGGAGAGAAACCCGTTCGTTCTCTTTGCCAATATGAACAAAGTGTTGTCAACTTAAACTTTATGGTGCGGAATTTAGCTTGTTTATGCATTCGCAAAAAACGCAATATAAGTACGAATAAATAAGGGGTGATTTTTTAAGAGCTATAGGAAAATTTTTCAAAAAAAAACACATAAAATTCAGAAAAATGCATAAAATCTTTATTTGAATCGATAGTACGGTCCATATAATTTAATGTTTGAAGATTATTTCATGCAAATGTTGACCGCGACTGCGCCTCAAATGGTCCATCCGCTTAGTCCAATTTTGGCATACTCTTTCCAACATTTCGGCCGGTATCTCACGAATAAATGCTTCAATGTTGTCTTCCAATGCGTCAATTGAAGCGGGCTTGTCTGTATAGACATGAGCTTTAACATAGCCCCACAAAAAATAGTCTAAAGCCGCTAAATCGCACGATCTAGGCGGCCAATTGACCCGCCCCGAACGTAGAATAAAATGTTCACCGAACTCGCCTCTCAATAAGTCCATTGTTACGCGTGCTGTGTGGCATGTGACACCGTCTTGTTGAAACCACATGTCATGCAAGTCAACCTCTTGCATTTTGGGCAAAAAAAAGTTGGATATCATCTCACGGTAGCGCTCACCATTCACAGTTACGTTACGATTCGCAGCATCTTTGAAGAAGTACGGTCCAATGATGCCATATTCAATGATTTGCAAGCGTTGTTCGTTTGTAAGACGATTCATGGTTAAATTATAGACCAAACTGAAGATGTTTGACAGTGCCAAAAAGATAATAGCTAAAAAATCACCCTTTAGATGGTGTAGTGTATTGCGTCTAAAATCCTCGAATGTAAACCCTAACAATTAAAGTTTAAATGCCGGAGTAGGCAAAAAAATCGAAAAAAAAATTAGTAAGGTTTTCGAGTTAATAAGTAGCCTAGGAAGTTCAGACTGAATTTATAAAATTAAGTTTCTTCCAACAGTCCACCCTCACAGTAAATAATACCAACAACGAACATCGTAGGAAAGTCAAATGGTCTATACTTTCCACATTTTCCCTTCAGAGAGGATAACATGAACAACGAACATCAAAGGGAAGATCAAAGAAAGGAGTTAATCAGGCAAGTTCTACATTACAATACGGTAACCAAGGGTGTTTATTTTAGGCAACGGACAGATGTCGAACCACATATGTACATATGTACCTGCTGAGCCTGCTTAATGAAACTGAACCAAGTTATTTAATAAGATGAAGGGGAGATGCTTCATGACAGCATCTCATAACAAAGTACATATATGCATACTTTTTTAAACGATTAACCAATTAAACCAATCTAGAACGTATGGAGCAAATATTTCTTTGGCGACTTCCTGAGAGCAAATAAAATTGCCACGAAAAGTTTCTCAAAAAATCTGTCGTTTGAAGTCGACTTTAAACTGTAGGTCATGACAGGGGGTTGTAATAATCCATTATGTATGTATGTAGGTATGTATTGATTTGCCTGCGCACAACAAAAAAAATCTAAAGAAAGAAGCAAAACAAACCAGCTTATAGCTGTCAAAGTAAACAACGCAAGTCAAAACTTTATGCGTTGCGTTAACGAAGGAGTAGCGGATGGAACAAAGCACATAAGAAAACATGTATAGCAACTCTGCTGGTCTTAGTGGGAAAAGTCCAAGTTTAACGTATGATGTTTTTTATGTAACTCAGTCTTAAATTGGAAATTTACTGCATTATTGTTGTTTCTATTGGCACAATAAGAATTAATAGATGTATTGATTGCCTATCCTCGTAGTCTAGTCTAGTCTTGTAGATAGTGTGTTGACTTATTATACGTGAGGCCAGAGTTCAAAACCCAGGCCAGACTTCTCCAACAAAACGAAAAACGATTACTGGCAAAAACTCAGAGAGTAAATAAAAAATTGCCATGAAAAGTTTCTCAAAAATTTTTTTATCACACACACAACATGAGTGATGTGAGAAACTATCGGGTCCGCTATCTAACGTTTTTTTTTTATCCTTCCGCTGAAAGAATATGGTTGTGTATACGCGTTTTCGCTTCGCTAAGTGGGCCTGCGATCGACTTACAGAAGATGAAGCTCATTTTGATCTTGGCGGGTATGTAAACAAGCAAAATTGTCGCATTTGGGGCACAGAAAACCCGCACGCATACATTGAAAAGCCGACGCACCCAAAACGAGTCACTGTTTGGTGCGGATTTTGGTCCAGAGGTATAACTGGGACATTTTTCTTCGAAAATGAGCAAGGTGTGGCCGTTACAGTCAATGGCGATCGTTATCGGGCCATGTTGAACGAATTTTTGTTCACAAAAATTGAAGAGGAGGATATTGGCAACATTTGGTTTCAACAGGACGGCGCTACGTGCCACACAGCCGAAGCTACAATCGATGTTTTGCGCCCTGTTTCTGAAGATCGCATTATCAGCCGCAGAGCTGATGTCGTTTGGCCACCTCGGAGCTGCGATTTGACACCGTTGGACTATTATTTGTGGGGTGCCGTCAAAGATAAGTGTTACGCCGACAAGCCAGAGACAATTGACGCTTTAAAGGACAATATTCGTGAAGCCATTGCTGAAATACAGCTGCACACAATCGATAATACGCTTACAAATTGGACCGATCGTGTAGGCTACTGAATGGCCAGCCGAGGTAGCCATTTGAATGAAATTATTTTCCATTATTAACCGGAAGGATTGTACTTTCAAAAAAAAAAAATTTGTGAAAATATTCAGTAGTTTTTTTTGAAGCATTTTCAAAAAAAAAAAAGTTATTTGGCGGACCCTGTAGATCGTAATCCTGACTGAAGGTTTGTAATGACCAATTATGTATGTATGTATGCATTGATTGCGTATAGAATTTCTGTGTTTCATATACATATTATTGTAAGAGTGCAATAATTGTATATACCTATTTAAAGCCTATGTTTCGCTTTCCTAGCAATCAGTCCCTAAATTCAGCGCTTTTACAATATTATTTTGCGTTTTAGTTAACTTTGGTAGGCATCACTGCCCTCTTAGAACATATTCTAACTATCAGCAGGGCTGGTAATCATGATTTCTTGATTAGTTGTTAAAGAATATTTTTTTTGTTTAACTATTAAACAACAGTTAACTTTCAATTGATCAACATAACATCATTTTCTGATTTAAAATATTACTTTTGATTTGGATTACTTTCACACACGCAAAAAACTTAGTTTATAATTACTAGTTTGTTTAAACAATTAATATAGTTTTTATAGAGTGCAGTTTAATTATTTAAATTAAGACATAATAATTAAATAAATCATTAAATAATAAAAATTAATCGTTGTACTCACCTATAAGCAGCAAAAATTTTAAATATTTTTAAATGAATGCACAACTCCCATGCCTGTTGTTTATACCGGCTTCGTTAACAAAGTAAATAACGAAAATGAACGAACAAAAATCAGCACACAAGAGAAAAACTTGTTTTTGCAAATTTCGCATTTTGATTGGTTGTTTATGCAAAATAAAGCTTCGGCTCGTTAACAATCGTCTGAACGGCTGGCGAATTAAAAGTTTGCAAATTTTTTCGTGCAAATTCGTTTGTTATGTTTGCCTAGCGACTGTATAGCTCGTAGTATGCGGCAGCTTCGTTAGATTTTGCGCGTATATATAAAAACTAAAGGCAGGTTAGTGATGCTTTTAGTTGTGTCACAGTGGCCTTCTCTTGTATAGTGTGGTGGTAAGGTTTGCCGTTTTTTTTTTTTCTTCTTCTGTTTTGCTTACACACACACTTTCACAAGGAAATAGTTTTGCAAAAACAACAAAACAAAATTTCTTTTAATGCTTTTACACATAAACGGTTATCTTTTGCCTTCGGGTTTCTCTTTCCAAAGCATAGAGTTCCAGCGCCACTTTAGTTTCGTGGATTTTCGTTTGTTTTTTTTTTTGGCAAATATTTGGTTTTTTTTGCTTTGCCATTTATCTACCCTTTACTCTCCCACCTACCTCCCTGCCATTAACAGTAACGAATGAATGATTCAATGTGCCTACGAGAGTATGTGCAAATGTGGGCTTTTGCTCTTGACACTGAATTTGTTGTTTACGTTTGGTTTTCACGTTTCGTTTTTATTTTGGGATTTTTTTGCTAGAAATTTCAAGTTCAAGTTTAGGGCTATTGTTGTTTACGTTTTTTGCGCGTATTTTTTGCTATTGTTTTTTCACTAATCAAGCTTTTTTTCAGTTTTTTTTTTTGGTGGGCACAGTCAATTTTTTGCAAGCACATGTTTTCGTGTTATTGTTGTTAATTTTTTTTTTCTTAGATTCACTATAGTTTTCTTGCTTGTATACCTACGATATCACTATTATTATTTCTTAGATTCACTATAATTGTTGTTGTTTTATTATTTGCTTTTCCTTTTTTGTATGCGTAATTTATTCGCGTCTGCTCTAAATGAGAAGATGGGTTTTGCACAAATTTCTTTTGCTTTTAGGTAGGCACTTAAACGTTTGTTTTTTACAATTTCAATGAAATTTATTAGAAATTTATGAATTCGTTAATGAAATTATAAATTTGTTAATTCAGGTAATTAAGTATTCAACTTTATTTTTAACATTCTAATACGAACTTTACCACGCGGCGCACTTTACACACTTTTTTACAGTTTTTCGCTCTAAAAATAGAAAAAGAAGACTGACATTAAAATGACACACGCTTGTAAAAGTGTTGTTACTTCGATTGATTTTATGCACACATTTGCGCTGAATTAAAAAAGCTGTTAATCTGTTTTTTGTTTTTTTTTTTTTGTTTTCTAGTAGTAAATTTGGAATGATACCAAACCATATCTATACAATGGAAACTTAGTGTGGTTGATGGCTTTGGAGAAAAGGATAATGGCGACCATGATAACAGGTGCTCTTAGAACCATTAAAACATTGATTATGGTCGAAACAAGTATCTGGAAACCCGGCAGGGAACATAAGCGCTACAAAGGGATGGAAGTAAGTACAGTAATCCCTCGATTTACGTCGCAGTTGGTGCCAAAAAAAGGCGACGTAAATCAAAACGAAGTAAATCGAATTTCATATTACTCATGCCACATACTATAACAAGGAACTTAAAAAAGTTATATGAATTTACAGTAATCCCTCGATTTACGTCGCAGTTGGTTCCAAAAAAAGACGACGTAATTCGACGTAAATCGAATGACGACGCATATTGAAGTTAAAGGGAAAAATAATTTTACGACGTTAATCGAGGCGACGTAAACCAAAGGATTACTGCATAGAATCCATGATCATGACAAAACTATATCCAAGATGATTAAAACAAAATCTTGGATATAGTTGATCTGAATATATTTAATGACTACAAGATACCTGGCTTTGTACCGAAGGCACCAGATGGATTCAATTACAATAATGATATACACCTTCCAGAAAATGCGATGCAAGATAAAGTTCAGTCCCTTTCACTACCCGATTTCTATAATAATATTCAAGCTGATACAACGGCCATAAAGATTGTCGGCGTGGGAAGTCCGTATCAAAGCATATCGTATATTTTTGCGAACATTAAAGCGGCTGAACATTATAGAGCCAGAGTACAACTCATCGTGATATGGTCGTAAGCTAGGAACACCCCACATAGACTGCTGCTGAACATTTTCCGGCACCTGACAATCTAAGACGAGTCAGGTGTAATAATTGTATGATAGAATAGGTAATGTTGGTGTTACAAGTGTTGAATCTTATAGGTCCAGAGTAAGCTATGAAAAATAACAAATTTTTATAAAATAGTATAGAGGTCCATGGGTAATATAATTGCTAATTACAAAAAGTCTAATCAAGGCCAAAGGTATCAAAGAAAAATTGGAAAGACGAATACAATTTTAGGTTAGGTGCTGTCTGTCCTTAAGGGACACAGCCTTATAATGCTCAACGACTAAACGTATAACGATACGAAGTGGAAGGATGAAACCACCCGTCCCTAATGTGCCGAATTGCCGTAAGTGGAAATATAACGCATTGTGTCTAGTCACCTAACAGAATACTGAGTGCAGGGTACGCAGGGTATAATACTGGATATGATTATGATTTTTGTCAGAAAGAGACGGAGCTAATGGTAATTGTCACCTGTAGAATGTTATCAAGAAAATCACTCATAAAGTGAACAACTTCGACCACGTTTGGTTTAATCAGAAAACGATTTCGTTCTCATATAACTCTGACGCGGATTGTGGCTAATCGTTCGTTTACAGGGGTGAAGCATTAAATGAGGTGGCACAAATACGCACACAAATTTTCCGCATGGCAGCTGTAGTAGAGATCTTATGGTCCTTACCTTTTGCAACCTTGTCCAATCTATGGACGGCAGAGCTTTCAATCAAACTTTAAGTAATTTCCACGGTGGCCTCTATCAACAGGCTTGGGCCTTGGTTTTCATTGGATAATGTTCTTACTTGGTACACTCCAAGACCTGCAAACTAGACTTCAATAGTATTAAGCGTAGAATGACTGCATATATCTGAACTCCTTAAATATTTTTAAGATATTTTGATAATAAAAAAAATCACTTGCCATAAATCGCTTGTGGCACAGAAACTGACTATTTGAATGACAAAACTTAGCTCTTTAATTATAAATAAATGACAAGAGTACATGCATACATACCATATTGTATGTATACATATGTATGTACATATGTATATATAGTATGTACATGATTGTGCTTATAAAAATATGAATAAAATATTCCTTTCTATTCTTTCTTTATATTTTCTTCTTTTTGCACGCATCTAATATTCTCAAATGTTCCTAAATCAAATGATTTCTAACAAATTTTTATAGAATCTCATTCAAAAAGAAAAAAGCGCCACAATAAAAATGAATACGAATGATTTGTTGACATTGAAAAAAGGGCCGCCAACAAACAAAACAAGTAGTGACGGAGAGAGAGTGAGTAAGCAACAGTTGAAATAAGAATCGCGAATAAACGGAAGTTAATGATTTTAAAGTGATCAATAATTAAAATAATAAACAAAAATACAAATTCAATTGCAAAATTCCAATAAGAATACGGAAATAAAGAAATTAAATAAAAAGTAAAACCAAAAGAAATAAAAAAACCATACAATTACCGTGTTGAAATTGTGTAAAATTACAAAATGTTACAAATAGATGAAGAAGACGAAGAAGAAAAAAAAATAAAAGAAGAGAATAATAAATTCAAGGTCATTGCTCGCAGCTTTAATAAGTAACAAACAAAAAAACAAACAACAACAACATTAGCATACTGTATTTTTATAAATTGTGATGCACACACATATACAATTTGTACAATGTATGTATGCATGTATATGCCTACATAAATACTCAGCAATAATAGTTTTTGTTGTAAAGTTCTTTTCATTCGTTTCATTAAGTGTATGTGTGTGTGTGTGTGTGTATATATAGGGAAACAATTTTTTTATATGGAATTATTGGTTAGTAGGTATGTTACAGAATGCTTACTTAATGAAGAGTTATGGAACTTATGAGCAAAGGGAGGGAGGGGAGGTGGTCAATAATAAAAGCTTTACAACATAAATTCTATGTGTGTAAATTGTTATTGTAACTGTTGTTATTATTGTTTTTCGTTTTCTATTTTCTTATTCTTTTTGGGTTTCTCTTACACAATTTTGCATTAGTAATCAAGCGTAATCTGTAAGAGAAAACGTATTTTTTCCCGGCATATTTTTTGCGATCATGGCGAAAATATTTTTTAATTTTTTCTTTTATTTTCATACTAAACAGTTGTCTGTCTGTCTGTCCATGCCTACCATAAGGCTGATAAAGTTCTAATACAGTGTTGTTTCGCTTTTTTTTGGCGTTTTTGTAAAAAATTTTATGCTTTTTTTTGGCAGTGCGCAAATGACTTTCACGTTGTTGTAAAGAAATGCGGAAAAAACGGAAATATACCGAAGAAGACTAATAAGAGAATCTGAATTAAAATTTTGAAAACCAAAAAAAAAAAAAGAATCATTTTAGCATAAATTATGAAATAACGCAAGAAAAACAAAATCAAGTGCAATAAAAATTTTATTTGAAAAGCCTAGCAAAGCTTTTTTCTTAATTAGAATGTGATAAAATTAAAAAAAAATAAAAAAGAATACACAAAATTAGTGTATTAAAGAATGGAAGAAACATAGAATTCAGTGCAAACGGAAATAAAATAAAAAGTATTGCAAAATCAAAAATAAATTTTTGAAAAGAAAAGTTGAAAAATGGAAAATAAACATAAAAATTTGAAAGAAGTCTTCTAGAACTTGTTATATGGAAAGTGTAAATTTAAAAAAAATTAAAATTTATATAAAATAATACTAAATTAAATGAAAAGAAAATATCAGAGAAAAAGAAAAATGTGAAGGTATAGGTACCTAGATGGAAAATATAAAAAAGATGTCCAAAAATATTGCAAATATGTACCTATGTATTTAAAATGCAAATAAAATGTTATATAAATTGATTATTGAAATGTTTAGAAATAATTATTAAAAAATTAGACAAAATATTGAATAATTACTAATAAAATAATAATAATAAAATAGAAAAGAAAATCCAGAACGAAAGGTAAAATTTTTGGAAATATAAAATAATCAAAATATTATAAAAAATGTATTAAATATCTTAACCTACTGCAATATTGAAATATTTATTTATAATTACAAATGAAAATGTACAAACCCTACTACAATTTTAAAATATTAGTTGATTTCTAAAATACATATTTACTTATAATTACAAACAAAATGTACGACAAAATGTGAAGAAATTTCATTAAAAAATTTAGAAACTAGAAATTAAAAAAAAATTATAAAAACCGAATATAAAAAATTAATAAAATATATAATAAATTAATAAATAGAAATTTAAAAAATATATAAAAAATTAATAAAATAAATAAATAATAAATTAATAAATAAAAATTAAAGAAATATATATGAAAACGAATAAATAATAAATTAATAAATAGAAATTAAAAAAATATACATATAAAAAGAAATATTAAAAATTAATAAATAATAAATTAATAAAAAAAATTAAAAAAATATGTATGAAAACGAATAAATAATAAATTAATAAATATAATTTAAAAAAAAATATACATATAAAAAGTAATATTAAAAATAAATAAATAAAAGAATGATAAATAGAAATTAAAAAAAATACCTATATTAAAACAAATATAATAAAATTTATTTATAATTACAAACAAAATGTGGAACAAAATGCAAAGAAATTTCATTAAAAAATGTAGAAACTAAAAATTTAAAAAAAAAATATAAAAAACAAATACAAAAAATTAATGAAATAAATAATTAATAAATTAATAAATAGAAATTTAAAAAATATATAAAAAACAAATATAAAAAATTAATAAAATATATAAATAATAAATTAATAAATAAAAATAAAAAAAATATGTATAAAAACGAATTAATAATAAATTAATAAATAGAAATTAAAAAATATATAAAGAAACAAATACAAAAAATTAATAAAACAAATAAATAAAAAATTAATAAATAGAAATTAAAAAAATATATATAAAAACAAATATAAAAAATTAATAAAATAAATAATAAAATAATAAATAGAAATTAAAAAAAATATATGAAAAAACAAATATAAAAAAATTAATAAAATAAATAAAAAGTAAATTAATAAATAAAATTTAAAACAAATACAAAAAAATAATAAAATTTATTTATAATTACAAACAAAGTGTATGACAAAATATGAAGACATTTCATTAGAAAATTTAGAAACAAGAAATTAAAATAAGTCACTTAAAACAAATATAAAAAATTAATGAAATAAATAAATAATAAATTAATAAATAGAAATTTAAAAAAATATATTCAAAAAACAAATATTAAAATTTAATAAAATAAATAAAAACAATACAAATATAAAAACAAAAATAAAAAATTAATAAAATTAAATAATGTATATTATTTATGGCATACAAAACTAAAGTTTTTAATATAAAATAAATAAATAAAATTAATAAAAAATCAATAAAATTAATTAAATAAATTTAAATAAAAGTGCAAATACATACATACATATATGAAAAGGGAAATTAAATAAAACGAACAAAAAAGCCAAAACATAAATAAATTATTTAAAAAAATTAAAATTAAAATTAATTCATTTTAAGTATTAATTATTAAGTATTAATTATTAATTCATTTTAATATTAAAAAAAAGTGTAACAATAAAGAAAAATTCGAAATTATTCTAGTAATTGTAAAAAGTCAACTTAGAAAATCGTATAAAATGTGAAATAATTGTTAAAAATTCAATAAAAAAGAAAACAACCAAAAATTCAATAAATAACTACAATTGCAAAGAAATAAAATAAATAATAAAAAATAAAACAAAAAAAAAATTAATAATTCTATTCAACGAAACCATTGAAAAACAGCAACAACAATTATTTAATTGGTAAGTAAATAATTTTTTATTTTTCTTTTAATTTCTCCATCAATCTTTAGTTGGTCCTTCAAATAAAGTCTGGCAAAAAAATGTTTTTACGCAGGAAAAAAAAAAGAGTTTTGGTTTTGTTTTTATTATAATTTTTAGTTTAACAAACATATTTTTATTGGCATTATTTCTATTTCATTTCAATAATCAAAATGTAGAAAAATAAGTTAAAAGTGAATGTGAATAAATACCCAGTAACCAATAACACGGTGCGACAGTGAAAATACACCCGAGTAACTACATAGTCTACGTTGTTCAGTTAGTTGAGTAGAACTCAAAAATACCTTTTTTATATTTCTCGAACCCTCAAAACTTGTTTTATTTGGCAAAAACTATTTTTTTCGACTTTACGCACAAATTTCTGGATTACTCAAACATTTCTGACCAGATTTCAAAAATTTAAATCTTGTTGGAAAGGGGAGAGGTGGGCCTTTGAAACGGTATACATATATCTATTATTCGACTTAATATGCTATGACATTTGATGAGGTAAACTTGGAAAATTCGAATTTTTTTCATATTTTTTCAAGTTTGTCCATTCATAGTACCAAACTTTAATAAAAAAAATATAGGATAAGTGATAAAATTGGATAAAAATTACGGTAGTTATTATTTAAATAGTATAACAGTCGTGTTACATTTTTTATATATGTCATCTCATCAAATGAAATTTTAGGTCAAAAATTTTTAGAATTTTTGATGGATCTTGGTTGTTTATCGTAAAATGTGTCAATTTCACGTTTGTAAGACTTCCAGAAGTCTGCTAATATTTGTGTTTTTTGCAAATATTATTATCTCTCTTTGTGCAAACATTGGCCAACTTCTGGTGGTCGCTCAAACGTGAAATTGACACATTTTACGATAAACAATCAAGGTCCATCAAAAATTCTGAAAATTTTTGAACTAAAAGTTCATTTGATGAAATGACATATATAAAAAATATCACTCGACTGTTAGACTCTTTAAATAATAACTACGGTAATTTTTGTCCGATTTGATCAAACGAAGTGCTAATCTCTTCACAAGATAATGCACTTTCAGAATGTCATCACTTATTTCATATATTTTAAGTAAAGTTTGCTACTATGAACGGACAAACTTGAAAAAATATGAAAAAATTCGCATTTTCCAAGTTTACCTCATCAAGTCTAATAGCATATTAATTCGAATATGTAATATGTATATGTCTACCGTTTTAAAGGTCCATATCTTTCCTTTCAAACAAGATTTAAATTTTGGAAATCGGGTCAGAAATGTTTGAGTAATCGAGAAATTTGTGCGTAAAGTCAAAAAAAAGTTTTTACCAAATAAAACAGGTTTGGAGGGTTCGAGAAATATAAAAAAGGTATTTTTGAGTTCTACTCAACAAAACTCACAACCTACACTATGTCATTAGCCGGGTGTATTTAATTTTTTTTATTTTGTCGCATAGTGTAATTTGTGCAGGCATTCAGTTGGCATTCAGAACAGTGCAGAAATATTTTCATAGAATGTATTATTTTTCTATCCTCTTTCCAAAGGCACATTGGAATTTTATATCATTTTCATTTTTAAATCTGCCTAAGCTATTGGATTAGTCATTCAGTTAGGAAGTCTACGATGCATTACAATTGAATTGAAAAGAACTCACTGCATGTGCTTATGTTTAGAGGCTTTAAGCCCTGGTTAGCCAAACGCCCTTGGAACGTAATAGAAAGTGTGTTCGTTTTTAGCATATAAAGAGCCTTGTATATGCTTACCAACATTACATTACGGTTCGGTAATTGCTCTCATTGCTTTTCGTATTTTAAAAACGAACACATGTTCCGTGGACGTTTGGCTAACCGGGGCTTTAGCTTGAAATTATCTTAAGTTTGAATTTATACCAGAAATAAACCCAAACCGATTCGCATTGCTGAATAAATGGCACTTCGACATGTTAAGATTCTGGTCCACATTCATAGTGTTTTAATAAAACCCCTCTAACCCTCTTTTCTGACAACTTCATAATCGAAGTCACCGTAGTCTAATAGGTAGTTGGCTGGCTTATTAAACGTGAGGTCGCAGTTCAAACCCCAGGCTAGACATCTTCAACAAAACGCACAGCAGATTTCTAGTTTCTAAAAAAAATATCTAGCGTTCGAAGTCGACTTTAAACTATAGGTACCGCCACTCATGTATAAAATTAACTCACACAATATAAGTGGTGTGAGAAGCGAGGTCGTAATCCTGATTGAAGGATTGTAATGACCAATTATGTATGTAGAGTAAGCGTCAAAAGGAACTGTACACTATGGATAAAATTCTAACAATCACCAAACTCAACATTTACCACTTAAGGAGAGTGCCCGAAAAAATTTGACAATTCGAAATTTTTTGTAATTTTTTTTTTCCATTTAAAAAACTGCCAATGAAAGAAATTTAAAATAAAAATAACGGTAATTTATAAATGGATACCTTTTGTTAATTTACAGTTTCTTTTGACGCTCACGGTATTATCACGGCCCCCTTGTATTAGCGCGGACAAACCAGCAGCTCTTGAAACATTGGAAGACGATGTTGAAGCCGCCATTGACGCCATGCCGCCAAGCGGACATATGTATGTCTGAAATTGTATTTAAAAAATAAATGCCATGAAATTATTTCTCATACTTATTACAAAAAAAAAATACTTGGCTTTTAAGCTCTCAAAAAATACACCCTATAATTTCTAACAACTGTCCTCAGACCATAACTTGTTTGTAAACAATTTAAGTAAATATTTTCAAAGGCTTTTTATTGGTTCAAGGTCGCGAATTTTAATTTTAATTTTAAACTGTGGTTTTAACAGAGACACACGTTTTATAGTTCAAGTTCGAAAACAAATTTGGTGGTTTCCTGGGCTCTCAAAGCCTAACCTCTACGAAGATATTGAAGACAATGTAGACATTCTATTAATTACCGGCAATATTTTATTACAATCGTAATGGATTACAATTGAAATAAATGCTTAAATAAATAATTACAATAAAATTAATATCCCGCAATTATTTTCTTAAATCAGGCACTAAAATCCCCTAAATGACTGACACTCACTCACTTTGAGGAATTAATCACAATCAAAATATTAAAAAAAAACCCTCTTCACGATATCCAACATTTTATGGAAATTTTCTACCGCCAAACTCAACATTATTCATACGAAATGAGTCAGTCCCCGCTGCTGATCTAAGATTAATGATGTACAAGACAAGACATGCCATGAATATCAAGGAAATATTCAAAATCTTTACCACTCTTATGGTCTGTAGTACTGTAATGAGATTTGAGAAATTTTTTGGAAAATTTAGAAGAAATGAAAAAAAAATTCTTTTTTTGGTATTCATAAGGAAATCTTTCAAGCAGACATCAAATTAATGGCATGTGACGACGATGTTTAGTTTCGAAAAGGAAATTGCAACCCTTTTAATCGTTTAAGTTATGAATGTTTAGCAGACAAAATTAAAAGGCAGACAACAATATTGCAGGACATTGAGGATCAAATGTTAAGAGAGAGAGAGAGAATTTTTTTTTTGCTACCTTTTGTTTTAATTACAACGAAAAATATTTTGAATAATTAAAAAAGTACCTGAAAATGATCATATTCTGCTTGTCTGTTTGCTTTCGTTACACACTGTTACTGTTACTGTTAGACTCTCTCTCTTGAAATTTGCATGAATTTATGAAATTTTCTGCTACCGATTCGATAACCCTTTACCTCTTCGTTTGCTTCTGTCCCATATCGTAAACATATTCCTGATAAATTGTCAAAACATTAATTTTGCATAAAAGAATTCCTTCTCTTCTCTCTCGCTTTCCTCTTTCTTTGTTTCGTAATGAAAGTCTCATAAAAACTGTGTTTTCTTTTTACAAATAGAAGAAGCCAAACAAAGACTTTCTAATTTAGAATAACATTTACACTCTACGCTGTAGAATCTTTGAAAAACGATGATTTCCCTTCGCATTTTCTTCACGTAAGCATGTCTGTTCCTTTATATGTTTGTCTTCTTCAACTATTTTCGTTCGTAATAAAAACAAAACGTGTGCGGGCGAAAAATCTCTTAAATAACCTTTCGTTCAATCTAATCAGCGATTACCTTTTGCAGAGAATTAACAACTCACAGTTGCTTGTAAAATTTGACGTACACGCTATACAATTGTGATTATGTCCGATTACCGCTTTAAGTTTATCGAAGTTATAATGACTGACCGGTCGCTCTGCAATTAGTCTCGACTGCGTAACATATTGGAGGAACTGTGTGGGCATATGCTTATACAGATCAGTTTTAGTTTGGTGGCCATTATTTGAGTTAATCGCCGTGTAATAGATAAAGGCTGAAGATCACCCGCTTAATTGTTCGATTACCGAAGTTATTATGGTTGACCGGTCACACTCACGCAATTAGTCTCGACTGCGAAACATATTGGAAAAACTGTGTGGACATATGCTTATACAGAGCAGTTTTAGTTTAGAGGTCATTTTTTAAGTTGATCGCGGTATAATAGACAAAGGCTGAAGATCACCCGCTTAATTGTCCGATTACCGAAGTTATTATGACTGATCGATCACTCAACAATTAGTCTCGACTTCGTAACATATTGGAAAAACTGTGTGGACATATGATTATACAGAGCAGTTTTAGTTTGGAGGCCATTTTTTGAGTTGATCACGGTATAATAGACAAAGGCTGAAGATCACCCGCTTAATTGTCCGATTACCGAAGTTATTATGACTGATCGATCACTCAACAATTAGTCTCGACTTCGTAACATATTGGAAAAACTGTGTGGACATATGATTATACAGAGCAGTTTTAGTTTGGAGGTCATTTTTTGAGTTGATCACGGTATAATAGACAAAGGCTGAAGACCACCCGCTTAATTGTCCGATTACCGAAGTTATTATTGCTGACCGATCACTCAACAATTAGTCTCGACTGCGGAATATGTTGGAGAAACTGCGTGGACATATGCTTATACAGAGCAGTTTTAGTTTGGTGGCCATTTTTTGAGTTAATCGCCGTGTAATAGATAAAGGCTGAAGATCACCCGCTTAATTGTACGATTATCGAAGTTATTATGGTTGACCGGTCACACTCACGCAATTAGTCTCGGCTGCGAAACATATTGGAGAAACTATGTGGACATATGCTTTTGCAGGGCGGTTTTAGTTTGGAGGCCATTTTTTGGAATTAATAGCGTTGTAATAGACAAAAATTTAAGTTCACTTGCTTAATTCATCGACGTTGAAATGCAAACAACTATGAAAGACTCACAATGTAGGCCTAAAGTGTCGCAATACCTTAAAAAGACCAGTTTAGCTTTCGCTTTTCTTAGGTTGCAGATTCTCCTTTAGGAGGCCACTTTTTCTTCATTCAAAAGCGACAGGAATTGTAAGATAAAATACTCTGACATTTCTCGACAAAAACTAGGCAATGACGCATTAGGCAAAACATAACCCCTTTTTCTCAGACTTTTAACTTCTGGGAGGGAATATCATGCCTATCGACGTGCTTACTAATAATGTGAAGGATGGCCAGGCGATTTAAAGAAAGAACGCTTTTCTTATTCAGATCTGCATGGCAGAGCATAGTTCTGCTTTATGCCTATCGGCGTGCTTACTAATAATGCGACGAATAGCCGCGCGATTTAATGAAAGAAGACTTTTTCTTATTGAGATTTGCCCGTCAGAGCTTAGTTATGCTACACTGGACCTCATGCAGTTAACGAAGTTGAGCCTTCTTGTACCACGACCAATAAATCCCAGCTTAACGGAGGCAATAGGAACAGCCATGCGCTGTAACGTGAATTTGCGAGTGCCATATCCGCTCTGGTCAGATAAACAGGCAATGCAATTTCCGACAAAAGAAGTTAGTGTTCTGTGGATACCCTACGAAAGCATAGAACATCTGACCGCGCTATGATCATTGGCTTTGACTAGAATCCTTAGGTAAGGCTTGGTTTTCCGTATCATAACATTTAACATGAAGGAGTCTTTCATTTCTTAGCATTGTTTGTAAAAAGAAATGTTTCTGAGTAGGTACACTCTGTACAGCTTAGCGGGACGGGTGTCTGTAAACGTTTCCGGGCTGTATACTGCCTAGATAGGCACCTTCTGGATAGCTTAGCTGACTGGTGGCAAATGCTACATGCTTTCATTAGAACTGTAATCTGTTGGTTGCATGGTTCCTAAATCTGTCTGGGGCAGGCTTACATCTGTGACTGCCATATCGTATCCGTGAAGCATTATTGTTTTGGATGTTAAAGCATTGACTGACATTATGTATCACCAGTCAGTCTTGTATGAAGACGCGGTGTGTTTGAAGAGAGTAATCGTGGTTTGAAGATCTCCGTTACAAAGATCTGTGTAAACAGAGGAATAACAAACAAATCAATTGTTGCTGTTTACATCAAGTTGTGAACAGTGGCACACAGAATTGTGCGAATAATAAAGAATTTTAATTAAAACTAAACACAAATTTATTTTTATTTTATTTGCAATCTACGAGTATATATTTTAAACGTTTTTAAAAGGTAAAAACGTAAACTGTGACTGTCCTACGCTGCTGTACAACACCACTACATAACGTCATACGGATAATACATTGAAATCATGTTTTTAGACCCAAGTGGGTATTGAGGATCTATGCACTCATCTTTCGATCGTATAACTCAATTATTACGAGATGCCTGCGGATTATAAATCTCCGTTCGCTGTACCTCTCAATTCTAAAAGCATGGATCTGTGATCGGAAAGCAGCTTCTGGCTTTAAAGAAGTTTTCAAACTTGAATAGATGAATGATCCAAACATAATTCTCGTCTTACATTCGGAATGAGCTTTTAGAGATCAACGTCTCAGTAGTAGTTTTGGTTTCAGTGTAGGCTTTATCAGCATCTTTTGTAGTTTTTCTACTTGAGTGTTGTAAAAACCTGAGTAGTAGACTACTTTCCTTACATTTGTAAGAACTTTGGAGAGTAAATCAATTTACTAAAGATAGCAAACATTATGCACTCGTGAATCACGAGTAAAATACTTTTTTCCTACACTGTATTCTTTCACGAAACTTAATCTTTTCCTTTTTGCATAAATTGAATGGCTCTTGTGGACGACCATGTGCATAAAGTATGTTTGAAATGTTTTTCTCTTTGGAATGGATGTTGATCTTCATTAAACGGTAGTTTCGTTACGTTTCGTTTTCTCTTCGATCACCAAGATTCTCTCTAATGACCATTCATTACCTGATATTGTCGATTATAAGCAGTTTTGGCATGGTTTTCTCCCTGTTCTACTGCTATTTACTTTCTCTCTGAAAACAAAATAAAATTTCTTTTCTTTTTTCTGTTGGTTTTTGTTGTTGTTTTGTGTAAAAATTTTACTTCTTTTCTACCTCAAGGAGCTGGAAAAATATTCAGAATCTTTTGGACGAAAACGTTTAGTTTTGTGTGCGTATTGAACAGATTTTAGCACTCGAATATCACACTTGAGTGTTAATGTAACTGAGAATCAAAATTTTACGCACAGACAGGATTAAAATTTATTTACTTTTGCTCTTTTGTTGGCATTCATTATACGCATTCAGCATTCGATGATGGCATGATGATGAGGATACATCCCTCAAATGCATTTGAAATGTTGTTTCCTTTTCTTTTGATAAAAAACAGTCTAATTTGTCGGCACTGTGTACCTGCTTGACATCAAATTAAACTCGCCAATCATTGTTTGGACACAAAGACGTATCCATTCATTGCAAGTACTATTGTCTTTCAGTAAAAATAAAGGAACAATAAACGATTTAGAATGTCAATTGAATTGAAATATGACTGGACTTTAATAAAACTTCCACTTGTTTAATTGACTCACAGAGAAACTATAGTATAGGGTGTGTTTTTTAGAGCTAGAGAACTAAAACTGATGATACTTGAAAGGATTAATCTTTCAGCTTTTACTAAACTTAATTGGCCATCACAACGCTTCCGACAGGCCTAGTTTCTCACACCACCCATGTTGTGTGTGTTAATTTTTATTTTTGAGTAGCGCGACATCCAATTTAAAGTCGTCTCCGAAAGACAAATGTTTAAGAAACTTTTCATAGCAATTTTATTTACCCTCAGAGTTTTTGCCAGAAGTCTACTGAGAGAAAGTCACCAAAGGAATGGGGCCCTTGAAGCAAGTCTACACTGATGGCTCAAAGATGAGTGACAGAGTAGATTTTTATTAAGAGTCCTGATATTAAACTTTCTTATAGGCTGCCTGATCACTGCAGTGTTTTCCAAGCATAGGTCATGGCAATTTTGAAGGCTGTGCAATACTTGTTGAGTAGCGGGATTTTCCCTGAAAATCTCTTTATATACTCAGACAGTCAGAATGCGATTAAGACCCTACTTAACGTAGTTTCAACGTCCGTCCTTGTCCTTAAATGCCGAGGGTTTCCTGGAGAAATTTCGAATCATTCAAAGGTAACTCTTATGCTGGTTCCGGGACGCTGAAATACCGTTGCAAATTGCATTGCTGATGGGCTGGCCAGGGCCGGAACGGAGCAAGCAATCTCCGAAATGTTACAGATCATACTTCGGTCAATTTTGGATATTGTCCACTCGTTTTACGAGAAGACTCAATCTCGTTGGCAGCAGGAACATATGTATATACATAATTGGTCATTACAACCCTTCAGTTAGGATCTCGACCTAGCTTCTCACACCACTACAGTTGAAAGTCGACTCCGAACGACAGATTTTTGAGAAGCTCTTCATTGCAATTTTATTTACTCTCAGGGTTTTTGCCAGAAATCTGCTGAGAAGCAGTCGCCGAAGAAATATTTTTTTTCATATTTCGTTTTTGATGCCTGACCTGGGATACAAACCCGGGCTTTACGTCTAATAATCCAACACTGTACCTTCTAGACTACGGCGAGCGGGAAGATACGTCGAATATTGCCAGACTCTGCTGGACACGGTTGGGCAAGAAGTATGCCCATCCCATGGCGATCCTTACAAGCCATTATCCTTTTTGTGGGCATGCCGAAAGACTCAGCATTTCAACTAATGACTTCTGCAGGAGCTGTGGGTCTGAGGACGAGGATGAGGCAGTATTTCACCTCATGTGTCAGTGCACCTGCTTTTGTCCGGAGCCGGAGATTTCTGACATCGTTAATCGAGCTCTCTAATATAAGAGCTTGCAATACCAAGCTTTATTTTGGACTAGGGATGCTTTTCTTTAAGGAATGGTTAACTTCCGGGTGAAATTAATTAATGGGCCTAAATGCTGGCCTAAGTGGGACCGCTTCTTTCGAGATGGTCCGCCACCTAAACTAAACTAACCCAACCTTTGTTCGAGATGCCTCAGCTTAGTGCCTAACAAGCTCCAAGAATGCCTTCCGATGATTCATTCTTATCGTCACAGAATCTAGATGTTGGGCTCCAAACAACCCCCTTTCTGAATACGATTATGAACAAACAGACCTGTCAAACGAGCGGTTACCAACCTCACTTTATTCCTCGTTAGTCCAATACATGACTCAGATGGCAGGCTCACGTCTAATGAGCCAACACAGCACCTACTAGACTATGGCGACTAGACTATCCAAAATTAAATTCCATAATTACCTAGCTTTATTCGCTTTCTCATTACCGATCACTCCCCCTGATTACTAGATACTCTAATAATGCATGCCTAGCGTGCCATGCCGAGAGTCTTATAACACAGTGAAGCTTAAAATGTCACCCTGTAGTGTTGCCTAATGCAATTACATTTTATAGTCACTTATCGACGATTGGTAATCGAACTTTTTCGAACACCCATGCGATGGATTAAAGTCGCAATCATAAAATCTTTATTTCACAATTGAAAAAGAGGAGTTTAAATATTTATAAGAAATTTATTGTATTTAAATTAGTAATTAATAGCAAAAATACAACAAATAAAATGCATTGCCATAAAAAACATTTTCGATTAAAATTTAAATTTTACAAAAAAAAAAAAATAAACGTGAAACAAATATTTTTCATGCCCAAATAACAAATTGAAAGAAAGACAGAAAAAAAGAGAGAAAAACATATAGGTAAACATACATACTTACATACATACATACATAAATAAAGTAAATATTGCTACATTGGAAATTTTTATTTTATTTTAATTTTTTTCTGCTTTTTTCTCTCTTTTTTTTTTGTTCATAATTTCTAATCTAAACTCGTAACGAAAAACAACTACAACAACAAATACTGCTTATTAAAATACAGTGTTGGCGGCTCATTGGCGCTGATATGCAAACAACAATCCCAAAAAATACAACACTGCTGCAGCAGCATAGAAATTTATTGGGACGGGTCATTGCACTTTTGCACAAGCGAATGCATAAAGTTTCAAAAAAAAAAAACAAAAACGATTTCGTATAACACGAAATGTGGCTACGAAAAAAATAAAACAAGAAAACGAAATAAAAAAAATAATAACAAATACGCACATACACGCATACAAATAAACAACCATTAAATTTATTTAATGGCTTAAATTAGACGTCATACTACATAAGAAAAAGCACAAGCAAAATGAGTGTATTTCAGAAAAAAAAAACACACAAAGAGAGCGAAAGAGCGACACAATATTTGTCTGTTTACTGCACATGCACTTCTGTCTTAAGAGCAAAGAGTACAAGAATAGTTGTTTGTATTTAAATTTGTTTTTTTAATTTAGTTGTTGTTTTTTCTTGTTATACCCACACCCATAACAAAAAAAAAACAGAAATACACAGGCACTCACACTCATTATGAAATAAAGTCTGCAGTTTTTTTTTTAATTTGCTTTGCCTTTATGCACTGAAACATTGGTGAATTGGTGGGTTAGTTAAATTACAGTGTTTCTGTTTTATTTTGTGTTTTTTTTTTGTTTTTCTTTCATTAATTGTACTATAAAACGGCAGAAAAAATGGCGCACATATGCTTGCATGTGTGCTTAATGGCGAACAAACGAAAGAAATGAGAAAAAAAACGCAACATTACCACACATACGCACATGCATATAAGCAAATGCTTGTTTCAAATTTAACAGAAATTTTTAAAAACTAAAAATACCTAGTTCAAGTGTTTATGTTTCATTGATATTGCCATTGTTGGTGTTGTTGCTTTGTTAACCTAAAATATAAAATCAACAACAACAACAACATAGAAAGAATAATGCAAAGTACTGTGACTGCTACACATGCGCATAGTTTTGTTCATTAATTAACAACAACAATAACCGCGGCTGTAACAACAACAACAATTGTGCTGCATTATTTTGTTTAACACACTCTTGCTATTCATTTTAAACATGACAACGACTGTGGTTGTTGTGCAGGCGTATATTGTTATGGTTTTCTGCTATCTTTCAGTGGCAAAAAAAAACACACACACGGTCGCACATTTTCTCGCATACCCTACGAACTTATGATTGCCAGAGTTTCAATGAATTTCATACCCTCATGCTAAACAGCTGAGTCCCGATGAAAGTTAATCCTTTAATGTACGCCAAAATAGCTTCGTTCGCCTATGTTTGCTTTGCAACAAGACTTCGTAAGAAAAATGAATAAAGTAATCTGAAAGCTGTATACTCTCTTAAAAGGGAGACTATTATCGGATATACAGATCAGATGAGTCAAGAACGGATCTTGTAACAGAAACAGGGAAACTTACGGTTATCTTCCAAGCTAAAGCTGGCTTGGAGGAGGTACAAAAGCCAAAACATAGCAATACTATCTTACTATCACAGTCTGAGCTATATTTGACTACTCGGCTCCTTTGTGCGGTGAAATCAAAGATAGCATAGGGATTGTCTGAAGAACTTTGATAAGTTTACCCTCAGCTAGGTCTCAAATAATGTAAGAATTCTCGACAATGAGCAAGCAGGCGAGGAGGAGTGCTTCCACTCAGCTAATGGGGTCAAAATCCTTCTATGGATTGGCAACAGAAACAAAAGGGAAAATAAAGAAGCATTGTCCTTAGTCCAACATGTAGATTCTGTCACGATAAAAAGTGAAACGTAAATTATGTTAAGAACTGCTTCTCAATCAACCTATTCTTAAGCTGGATCCACCCATCGTTTCGGATTAAAATTTTTGTTCCGAAACAATTTGTTTATATATATTTTGACGTTTCTCTTTTTGAGAGAGACAGAGAGCGAAAGAGAGTAAGCTTGCTTCGGAACAATTTCAGCTCGAATTGGTTTAATTTTAATTTTTGTTCCGAAACATGCAGCATGCGAAAATAGTTCCGGTGCGTAAATCTAACGGGGATTATCGACCAATTGCTATCTTATGCTCTCTCTCGAATGTTCTTGAAAAGATACTTTATATGCAAATGATGAATTACATCGATTTGAACAATCTCCTTTCTAGAATGCAATCTGGCTTTCGATCAGGTCATAGTTGTATTATTGCTCTAGTAGATGTTAGTGAGAATGTTAGACAGGCCTTGGAGAATGGCGATGTTAACTTTTTAGTTCTCTTGGATCATTCGAATAATTTCGATACGGTCGATCACAATATGCTTATTCGGAAACTTAAATTCTTCTTCGGATTTTCTAATACATCTGCCAGACTTATACACTCGTATCTTTCCCAACGCGCACAGTCTGTTTTTTTGAGGGGCAAATGGTCTGATTCTCTACCGTTGGACAAAGGTGTGCCTCAAGGCTCTATCCTTGGACCACTTTTTTTCGCCTTGTATGTCAATGACTTACCTGGATATCTTTTGAATTGCAAAATCCACTTATATGCAGATGACGTGCAACTTTGCTTAAATAGCCCGGTAGACGATATTTTACGTGCCGTTGATTGTTTGAATGGGGAACTTGCACGGATCTTCTTATGGGCAACTGCTAATGGTCTCTGTTTGAACCCCGGGAAATCTAAGTGTATTTTATTGCATAGAAGAAGTGTTGTACCCACATGGTGAGAAGATTGAGATGGTTCATGCGATGAGAAATTTAGGAATAATTTTTAACTCCAATTTAACGTGGGATAATCACATAAATTCACTGTTAGGGCAGACATATATTAAGTTACGCGCTCTCTGGTCCACGCAACTTTATATGTATACCTTTGAGGATTAGAATTTTAATTGCGAAAACTTATTTGATTCCCTGCTTACTGTGTATGGATGCGAGCTGTTTGGTAATTGCGATTCTAGCAGCATGATATGTCTATAATTTGAGAAGACATGATCATATCTCTATGTCAGCTAAGAGTCTTTACGGGGTGACCTTTGATAATCTTCTGAATATTCGTGTACTTTTATTTTTGCATCGAATTGTGAACAAGCGGATACCGAGTTATTTATTTGACAGGCTACGTTTTGTCCAGTCACCCCGTAGTAGGAATATTATAGTTCCTCGGCATTGATACCTATTTTCCGAATACCAGTTTTATTTACATGCTATTCGTCTCTGGAACATTCTTCCACAACATCAGCAATGCAACACAAACGCTAATAGCTTCAGGAAATTTTTGTTTCAATATTTTCGTTGATTATTTTTTCTTTTTTTCTCTTTATATATACAGTGCACTCGCGATAACGTGAACTAATTAAAACCAAGGGAGTTCATGTTAGCGAAATTGTTCACGTTAGCGATTGTCAAATTTCATGAAAAAAATATCAAATTTTACAATATAAATCTGTGTTTTACACGCTTGAACATGAAATTCTTTTATTATTATTTACATTATTAAAATATAAAACTAAAATTTTAATTAAAATCCATTACAAAACAATACGAGAAAATATCTACTGATTTTTTTCAACTTAGCGACTTAGCGACATTATACTTTTTTGCTAAACTAGTCACAAAATGTCTGCCTTTTCTCTTAACTCCAAACATTTAGATTTTTTTACACTCATGCCGACTGATTCACTTCACATAAGAAACTAACTTCAAATTTCTTTGCCATACAAACAAAATAATTTTGGGGATATACACTCATTATTTATGTAAGGGGATTCCCAAAATTTTAAAATTCGAATTTAATGTATGTATTTCAATGTTGTCTACATGCTTAGAAAATATATACAGTGAAAAAAATTGTTTACGTTATAGAGCTTTCTGTGTTTGTTCACGCTACAGAGTAGTCAACGTAAAAAAATCTTGTTCACGTTAGACGGTGTTCACGTTAGACGGTGTTCACGTTATCGCGAGTGCACTTTATTTGCAAATTTGTTATTTCTTTTTTTCCCTTTTTCGATTTTGTTTTTATTCCCCTTATTGCTATTTGTAATTATTCAGTTATTTATTTACTATATTAAGTTAATTATTATTTACATATTACGTTCCTGTACTTTAAATATAAGATTTTCATCTTGTTGTACACGATTTGGGCAATGATTTCATTAATAAATAAATAAACAATCGAACTGTGCTGCCGGCTACTTTAATTTTTTAAGTAAAGTTGAACTGAGCTGCCACATCATATTTTAAGTACATTTGTATGTACGTATGTATGTATAATAAAATACAGAGCGGTTAAATTAAAAGATTAAAAGAAGCACTTTACGTTTATCCATTTTTTTCACTAAGATTTGTTTTAATTTCCAATTTCTTTGTAACACAATAAGAAATATGATCACACTCAAGCTAAGAAAACAAACGAATTGCAATCATCTGCTACTGTGCTGCCTAATTGTAAAACTAACACGCATCGTTAACAAAAATATTTCATATGGTAACCTTGTTTTTACAGAATAATTGTTCGAAGTGGGTGAATCGTTTTGGAACAAACTCTCAAAACACTGAACTTGTTTCGGAACAAGCATTTGAGTGAATCTAGCTTTAGTGTTTCTCTTTCAGTTAAGAAGCAAACTTATTGGCCTGAACATCTTCCCAGTTATTAAGCAATGCCATCAGACACTTAGGGAGCTGCAATGAGAGATTATTAATCACATCCACATTATTCATCAACGAGCTTGTCCAGCAGGACGATCAGGATGACTAAGAAATACCAGTGGGGAATTATAAACAAAAAGTGTGACCAAGAGAGCATTCCTTGCCAGATCTGCTTAACGAAATTAAAATGGGTTTTCAACGTCTAGAGTGACCATTCGAAATAATTCGAATGCTTTTTATCAAATAACAGTACAGTTGTGTCCAGAATAGATTTTGGTTGTAAATATTGTTACGAAAATATATAGAAACAATGTAACATCGGTAAACAAAAGCTACACTGACAAATACATCGAACTTGTTCCAAGTAAACCAACAACATCAAGCATGATGCGAACGCACAAACAACATTGTGGTCACGATAGAGTTCGCGAGAAGGCGAGAACACGAACCTTCTACTTCAAGAACGTTCGTTACACTGTTTGTGTTGGACTATAAAAGGGCAAGAGAAGTAGTAAGAATTCAATCAGCATTGTGTGAAGTTGTGTGTGAAGAAAACAGTCGTGGTTTGAAGATCGCCGTTGTAAAGATCTACCAAACAGTTGTTAGTGCTTACGAGAACAAATAAATTGTTGTAGTTATTGTTGTGTACGATGTATAAGTTTGAACAGTGGCACATAAGATAGTGCGGACAATAAAGAGTTTAATTGAAATTAAACACATATTTGTTTTTACTTTGTTTGCAATCAACGAACTCATATTTAAACGTTTTTAAAAAGGTAAAAACGTAACAATATCTTTATTTTTTCGTGACCTCAATCAATGAATTACAGGAGAAAAAAAGAAAGAAAACTTTGCCAATTTTACTTTCCCTTGTGTAACTAGCCATAATTGAGGCATCATTATTGAATATTTACTAACAGAAGTCTTTAGTATTTCCTGTTGTGAAATAAATCCTTGAATGGATTTTCTCATACGATTACAATCTACAATAATTCTGACTTTTTGACTTTCACTTCGCAACACACACGCCGTCTAGTCCATAATACTTAGGCTGAATATCTTAATCCTTGCACTTCTAATGGAGTTGTTGTGTCTATGCTTTACGTTCTATTCTATTTGCCAACAGTCCATAACTTCATTAACTCTATGAATTGGCTGGTAATGATGATAATCTGGATAGAAAATCCCTCTTAACCACTCATTATAAACAAAAAAAAAAGATTGAAAATCTTTTGCAATATTTTCTACACACACGCATAATTTAAATCCAGAGGATTAACTTCAAAGAAGAATGGAGAACAATGACTGGCCACAACCACAAGATTACGCTGTGAAGTCAATAAACGTCAACAAATGTGCACGTACACGAGCATTTGCAAAATGGCAAAAGACCCGCAGGTCAGGTAGTAAATTCAAGAAAAACATTGACAAACATTGACAAGCAATTGACCGATCAATTGACTGCAAAATAATGATTTTGTAAAAGTGTACGTATGTATTTAAAATACGACAATTAACCTCTCTGACTAGTTATTCACTTAATTAGGGGGTGTAATTATAATCCTATAGAAATTGTGGTGGACCCTATAATAAAACTACAATGACAGTAGAGTCCACAGAGTCCCACTGTAATGAAGCCTTGTTTGTAATACAAGTTTAACCAGTACTGCTGAGGTAACCAATGGGTTGTATCTTGATAGCTGCTACTTCAAGTTAAACAAAGGATCACACACAATAATTATCGCATCTTAAAATATCCTGCGCTTTTAGTTTTACTTCAGCCCAAGTTTTTAGCAAAGCCACTTCTTGCCTCTAACAGGGTAAACTTTGCTATTAACAGAGCACTGTTAACTTTTTAACAGGGTCCAATATGAATGAAGTGATGGTTCTTGGGGACAAAGGACGGAAACACTCAAAATTATTATACCTATCCCACTACCACGGTTCGAAGGACAATCCTCTGGACTAATATTTGCATATATCGGGTCAACTAGTGCTTATTTCATGAATAGTGTCATGTCTGATTTGACAGATAATTAGTTTTATCCTTCCGCTGAACGAATCTGGTTGTGTATACGCGTTTTCGCTTCCTAAGTGGGCCTGCGATCGACTTACAGAAGATGCCGATTTTGGCAAAAAAAAATCATCTTTTCAGATGAAGCTCATTTTGATCTTGGCGGGTATGTAAACAAGCAAAATTGTCGCATTTGGAGCACAGAAAACCCGCACGCATACCCGACGCACCCAAAACGAGTCACTGTTTTGTGCGGATTTTGGTCCAGAGGCATAATTGGGCCATTTTTCTTCGAGTGGCCGTTACAGTCAATGGCGATCGTTATCGGGCCATGTTGAACGAATTTTTGTTCACAAAAATTGAAGAAGAGGATATTGGCAACATTTGGTTTCAACAGGACGGCGCTACGTGCCACACAGCCGAAGCTACACTCGATGTTTTGCGCCCTGTTTTTGAAGATAGCATTATCAGCCGCAGAGCTGATGTCGTTTGGCCACCTCGGAGCTGCGATTTGACACCGTTGGACTATTATTTGTGGGGTGCCGTCAAAGATAAGTGTTACGCCGACAAGCCAGAGACAATTGACGCTTTAAAGGACAATATTCGTGAAGCCATTGGTGAAATACAGCTGCACACAATCGATAATGTGCTTAAAAATTGGACTGATCGTGTAGGCTACTGCATGGCAGCCGAGGCAGCCATTTGAATGAAATTATTTTCAATTATTAACCGGAAGGATTCTACTTTCAAATAAAAAAAGAAATTTGAGAAAATCTTCTGTAGTTTTTTTTTTAAAGCATTTTCAAAAAAAAAATTAGTTATTTGGCGGACCCTTTAGTATGTATTGTGTGCTATTTCTTATATGTTCCAAAATGGCTACTGATCTTCTAGAGAATTTTCAAACAAAAAATTGATATTTTCAAAGCCAGTTATCACAATACCATATCACTTTATATCTGACTATGTTGCTGATTATACATATTAAGAGGCATTGGAACCTTCCTTTGCATATAGTATGGTACTCATAGACCTTGTATATATTCTTAAATTAGCTCCTAAACAAGTGGTTTTGTTCAGATGGATACTGTTAAACAGCTAACAGTGCTCTGTTAAGGGCAAATTTTCTTCTGTTAAGAGGAAATTTTGCTCTGTTAACGCCAAATGTGGCGCAGCTAAAATTTATGGATTGCGTCTTGGATTTTCAAATTCGAATTTATCTTTACACACATAGGGTTCATCTATTCCTATTATACTTTGGGTTAAGAAACAAAGTTTTGGAACTAGGACTAGTATTAGACAATTCTACCAAATGTTGCATTGAAATTTATGGAGAGGTCTTTGGTATAAAACCTGTCAAAAAAAAAAAAAAAAACAAATGAAAATGAAAATGAATGCACCAATCCCCTCAATTGATCGTTTATTTGTGTTATCGATAATTTATTTATTTCTTTTTTTTTTTTTTTTGTTTACCAAAAACCCAACAGTTGTTAACCCTTTAAGCAAATCTTATCAACACTGATATTTCGTTCCCATTTCATTTCAATTTTTTTTTCTTTTACTCACTGACGACTGCACTTTATTGAAACTGTCACACACACTTTCAGAAAAGTTTGAAATATTTTCTTTTAAATTTTTTTTTTGTTTTTTTTTTTTTGTTTTAGGGTTTTAACAACAACCTAAATTATAAATAATAAGTATAAAAAAAAAGTAAAAAAAAAATAATAAATAATTTATAGTTTAATTTAATATTTCTTATTACAACTCGGAACTGATAAGATTAAATGAAACAGAATGAAAGCAAAGAAGTGTTACATTTACTTGTACTCGTAGTTCTACTTGTACTTTAAGATTTTTGGGGCTCAGTGTACGTATGTACATACGTACTACATACAATGTAAACAGCCTTAGTTACAAAAAACTACAGAAAAAATTTTTAGATTTCATGAAGAGAAATATGCATTTGCTGTTTAAACAGCATTTAGCGCATAAAAACTATTTAAAAGGTGACCAGATGTGTTGTAGAAGTTGCTGTAGTCTAGTAGTAGTAGTGCGTTGGTTTATTAGACGTATGGCCGTGGGTCATACACCAGGTCAGACATCTCCGACAAAACGAAATATGAGAAAATATTTCTTCGGGGACTTTCTTTCTAAAAGAATAAGACCATTTCCATGGCTGGCACCACCTGCCACTGTGATACGGTGTTACTTCGCTATCTGGTTAGCGTCCTGGTTGTCCTTCTTCGCTCTTTTGTCCCCTCTTTTAGACAAGAAAGAAAGAAGACCACAGAAAATATTCTCTGCCACTGTTGGTCACTTGGGCAAAGGATCCTTACCGTACCACAACCGGCCACTGTGATACGGTGCTACTTCGCTATTTGGTTAGCCTCCTTGTTGTCCTTCCTTGCTTTTTTCTTTGCCCCTCTTTCAGATTCTGTAAAGACAAGGAAGAACAAGAGACCATAGAAAATATTCTCTACCATTGTCTGGCAATTGGGAACCTGAGACGAAGGAGTATCCCCATAGGCCTAATGGCATCCAATTCAACTTGCTAATAACAGACTATTCATCTAACTTAGAACATGTTGCAAAGATTTTCTCCTCAGATTAATTATTTTAAAAAACTTTCAAAAATAATTGAAATAATGGTACAGTAATAATGGAATCGTTTTTTCGCTACTCATAATCTCTCATATAAAATGTATATGTGAGTCAACAATATTGAAATTTAACTATGTATTCTGATTCATTCGTACTCACTACAACGTTGATTTATAAGTACAGGTTACAATGAGTATGCGTATAACGTTGACATCAAACTCATACCATTCGAAATATGTTTAATTTATACGCCTACTCGTTCAGATTCATAAATTTAGAAAAATACTGACTCGAATCGTTCATCAAAATTTACAGTCTTAGTTGTTGTTGCATTTACAAAAAAAGCAAAAAGACACATAAGGAAAAAAGACAGAGCAGCAACCAGAGCAAACACAAAGCCTTCTAGTAAGTATTTAAGTGTTCGTACGCGATTCATATTTATTTTGTGCTTCGTGTATATGTTGAATTAGGGAGAGACGAAATCAACAACATCATACGTGTTGTATGAAGTATGAATATGATGAGTACTTCAAACTTTGAATATGAGTAGAGAGGCTCCATGATATTAAAATAAGTATGAATGCGTATAAGTATCTGAAATTATGAGTATGATTAGATTCTACTCATCTTTTTGAATACTCATTGCTGATCTCTGATGGAAATCTGGCCACCTAACGTTTCTTATCACTCGAATAATAATTGTTGCCACTTTTTTGTGGAAAATTATTTCTACACACATCGTTACGATGATAAGCTTCAAAAATATTTATTTATTTTGGAATTTTTTTTCTTGAATTTTTTTGAAAATTTTGAAAAGAAAAAAATTCTTTTCTTTTTTCATAAAATGAACGCAATTTTTTGTTAAATAAAATTGATTGTATTTTAAATACTACATACACACATACATATATGTACGTATATTTATGTACATAGTCTATTGTAAGAGTATGCATTTGATTTTTTATTTTCTGTTTTTGTTTTTTTTTTTGTTTTCTAAAGATCGATAGTTTATGAGTTGAAATTTAGGTTTGCAGTACGGAAAGAAGGTGAATGAACTACTGAATGGAGCTCTAATGAATTTATTTTTCAATTCTTTTTTTTACTGTTTCTACTTTTGCTTCTTCTTCTGAAATTCGTTATCAAATAATTATTGGTCGATGTGCCAATGCAATGTTGGGATTTATGAGTGCATACGTACATACATACATACATATGTATATGTTATGTTGAGAAAACATTCCAAATATTGTTGATTTTTCATGTTTTCCTTCTTCATTTTCTTTTCTTTTTTTTTTTTTGTCGAGCATGGAATTTTGTTTACCGAAATTATTTTCACGAATAACAAATTGCAGTTGGTTACACGCATATTTACAAAATCATCGTTCGAAGAGTGTCAGAAAAAATGTTCCTCAATTAAAATTTTGGCTAAAAAAGTTAGGTTAAGTTGAAAAAAGCTAATGATAGGCAGGTAACAGACTATACTTATATGTACAATTGGTAATTACTATTAGAGATCAGCAATGAGTATTCACAAAGATGAGTAGAATCGTATTATACTCATAATTTCTGATACTTATACATACGCATTCATACTTCTTTTAATATCATGGAACCTCTACTCATTTTCAAAGTTTGAAGTACTCATCATATTCATACTTCATACAACACGTATAATGTTGTTGTTGATGTTCGACTCTCCATAACTGAACATATACACGAAGCTCAAAATATGAATCGTATACGAACACTAAAATACTTACTACACTGAAAAAAAGAATCAACCCATCCGGTCACAATAGTACGGTAAGTACGGTTTGGCTTGAATCAAGTACAAAAGAGTTGAATCAAGCCCGAATCAGCCAAGTACAAAAGTGTTGATTTTAGCGCGATTTAAGCCTTTTTGGGATCAAAGTGATCTCATCATGTATTTGGTTTAAGCATATTTTTTCTTGATTTAAGATCGAATTCGTACTTGATTCAAGAGAATCAGAAGTTGAAGTGATCCTTAAAGCGCACACAAGAATTATAAAGTTGATTTAAGCTAGATTTCGTACTTGAATTAACTTATAAATGGGATCGAATTGAGGCAAATCGTACTTTATTCGAGCACAATGAAATTGTACTTGATTTAAACCTAAATTTATCCAAAAACGAGCTTGTTTCAAGAATTTTGAACTTGATTTAAGCTCGAACTCGTACTTGATTTAATCCTAAAATCGATTGATTTGAAAAAAATGCAAGTCATCTACCCAAAAACTATGCTAGTCATCGACCGGAATAATCCAAGTCATACACTGAAAAAAATATCGTAGGTATTATCAACTAAAAAATTTAGTAAACCTTCAACGAAAAATATATTCAAATCTATAGATTTTTTATTGAAGTCTACACAAGTTTTCTTCAAGTCTACATACATTTCATTAAAAACAAAGATTTTACTTTAAATTAACTAAATAAGTTTTATATTTAAAATTCATTTAAGTAGAATCTGTTGACTTCAAAAAAATTTTGTTGAAAATAATAAATGTTTTGTTAATTTAACTAAAATTTTGTAAAATTAACTAAATCTACTGTAATAAAAATAACAAAAAACTTTAGTTATTTTTTAGTCATATTAAATAATTATTTTTTGTTAATTTAAATATGATTAGTAGAATTGAAGAAAATTCGTTAAATTTACTATGGGGAAGTAAAATTGAAGAAGTTTCGTCAATTTAACTCCTTTATTGTAGTAAAATTGAAGAAAGAAATTTTTCAATATGAATAATTTACTAAATTTGTATATTTTTACTAAAAAAAGACGTAGATATGAACAGACATTTTTGTTAGCTGATATATAACAAAATTTCTTCAATTCTACACCCCTTTTTACAGTATTTACGGAAATTTTTGGTTCAGTGTATACCAAAGAAATGCAACTTGCGAAAAATACGACATATTGTTGGATATATATTGTTGGATATACATGAACTAAATGAGAATTATTAAAATTGTTACTTTTGAACTTAAAACCCACAATTCCATAACTCAAATAACAAATAACTCAAAATAACACTTTTTTAAATAGATTTGAGCTTTTTAGTGTTGATTTTAGTAATATAAGGTTTAGTTTTTCACATCAATCCCGTTTTTTGCTTGTTTTAAGCAAATAATAGCCAAAACGGGCTTAATTTTTCAAGCACGTTTTTTGGCTAAAATTGAGAATAGAAAAGTTGATTTTAGCACGCCGTTTTTCTTTCTGTGTAGAAGGTTATGTGTTTGTTCTGGTTGCTGCTCTGCCTTTTTTGTTTATGTGTCTTTTTTCATTCTTTTTTTTGTAAATGCAACAACAACTAAGACTGTAAAATGATTCGAGTCACTCGAGTAGGCTTACGAATCAAACATATTCCGAATGGTATTAGTTTGATGTCAACGTTGTACGCATACTCATTGCAACTTGTACTTATAAATCGACGTTGTAGTGAGTACGAATGAATCAGAGTATGTAGTTAAATATCAATATTGTTGACTCAGTCATACTCAAGATTTCATGAGTACTTATAAGTAGCGAAAAAACGATTCATTGCTGATCTCTGATTACTACTAGCTTTTCACACAATCCATGTTGTATGTGTTAATTTTATCCCGCATGTGTGGCGGGAGCAACAGTTTTAAAGTTAACTTCGAAAGACAAATTTTTGGGAAACTTTTCATGGCAAATTTTATTTACTCTCAGATTTTTTGCCAGAAATCTGCTGAGAGGAAGTCGCCGAAGAAATATTTGTTCATATTTTATTTAGTTGGAGATGTCTAGCCTGCGTTTTGAACCGAGGCTTCACTAGTGTTTACATAGACCTTAAAACTGCACATTCCTGCAACCTTATCTCTTTTACGATCCACGCTAAATAAGCCAGCTCCATGGCAATACCGAGTTTGGGTTCTAAAATAATGTTTGAAATATTTCAAAGCTTTGGAAACGAACGGTATATCCAATAACGTTAGCTATGCTTCTAGATATTCATCTGGATATTCTACAGTTGTTTTCTTTTATTTTACAATCAATGCCGGTATAAAAACTAATGTTGTCAGTATCCAATAGACCCACTGATTGGATTATTGAATTTGAAGCATGGTCTGATGTAAAGAAATTTATATAGTAAGTTTTTATAGGAAAGTGTACACTCTATCGACTACGATGCGCTTTATGAGAGAGACAAGTCTTAAGTAAAAATGTTCGGTTTTCGGAAATTTATTTTTATTTACTAATGCAGCGAAACGCAAGTCGTCCTATACATGAAAGTTCTGATAGTCAGGCCGCCATAAGATCTCTGTCAAGCGTTGTGAATAACTACAGGATCGTTAGGGAATGCCGCCGCTGTCTCGACCTTCTTTCGGGGCGCTTCAGTGTCTCACTGGTCTGGGTCAACGGGCACAGTAATATTCCGGGAAACTACAGAGCTGGCGCATTCCTTCCGGAATCCTCTTCAATCGACTTGGGTAAGCCACTTACCTCGGTCAAGTTGGAAATTGCTTGGAAATTTATTCGTGACGCCAACCTATCCTGGTTCAAAGAGGAGTCCTGCTCCAGACTCACTTGGCCCTTGATGGATAGAAGGCACACCAACCAGTTATTCGGACCGGGTCGTGGCATCATCTCAATCACTGTGGCCATGCTTACAGTTCATTGTGTTATGGGCAGACACGCTGAAAGGATGCAGCTCCCATTTAACGGCTTCTGCCATGGGTGTAGATCCGTTAAGGAAGAGGAAACTGTTATCCACTTTCTTTGTCAATGCCCATCTCTGGCGATGTGCAGATATAGGTTATTTGGCTCTCCATTTCTTGTCAACTTGACGGGCCTATCATCTATTGATGTCAAGGATATAGCTTCGTTTATGAAACTTTCGGGTTGGTTTTCCAGCGTAGTGTAGTCGTGCTTTTAATGTGCAGCCCTTGCGTTGGCCAACTGCTTCTTCTTCCCTAGTTTGGTAGAACTTGGTCAGTACAAGGACTGCGTTCACCTATGGCATCACAACGGGCCGCTATGCGTGCTCAAGTGAGCTTTTGGTATCAAAGCTACCACTCCAACTTACCTTACCTATACTTGAAAGCTGTATTCTATTTTAAATGGAGTTGGAGGTCCTATTGTCATTAACTAGCCCTATCGCTTTCTCTTCTATGCTGCCGAAAATTTCTAGAAATAGATTTTAAGGAATCGGGCAATATATGGCTGCTGTATTCCATTTTCGGTCGAGTATTGTAAATAGCAATGAGATCTGATTTGATTCCTCTACAGCAAAATACACAGTTTCCAACGAACATTGCATTGATTACCCAACATTTACGTCATCTATGTAAACAGATGATAACGCGCTCGTTATTGTCATTGTGCCTGTAAGCCTGGTTTATCAGCCTATGTACAAAAAAGTTTTTGTATTACCTGTGCCGCCGAGGTTTCTCTCGCAGAATTATTTTGATTTCTAATAAATTTTCAGGTATATTTAGGAAGAATAGAAATATTTAGAATGTATATTTTTTGCATAAAAATTTTCCAAAATTATTTTATATGTCCGCAAACAAATCTGTTTTTATGAAATAAATTCCCTCCATTTCAAAAAGAAATTCACTTACGGCACGTGTCCACTATCATTTCTTTCGATTTGTTTGTTTAGGCGATAGAAAGAAAGTTTATTGCCCCCAGTTCCAATTCCAAATTGTAATGCAAACAATTGCAAATTATTTACAAAAATATTGACAAATACGAACAATGTTTGAATTGAAATCGAAAATATTTCTTTGTAATCTTCTACCTAAAAATTGTAGCTATTCTCACAACGAATATCTTGTAATTTGAAATGTGAAACAGGGTATGAGGGTCAGGGCAGCAGGGTACAGCAGGCAGAGGCATCACCCAATGACGCAGCTTTTCGTTGTACTTACTACAATTTTGTATGGTAAACTTTTACTAAAACTATGGGGTCAATAGACAAGAGAATAACGATCTACATAGCAATTAAATGGAGACGTATTTCGATCATTTTTCCTTTTTCGCAACATAACAAAGACATTTGATACATAGTATGTACATTAGAGATGAGCGACCCAGTGATTTTTGAAGAACGTTGTTCTCAGTGAACGTGATTTGTTAATCACTGTTCTTTAAAACAGTGATTGTGATCACAGTATTCCAATAATGACAATAACGTATTTTATTAAGTCGTAAGAAAGAGACAACTAGATACATACTACGAAAAGACTGCTAAACAAAATCAAAGTGGTGTCATCAATGTTATTATTTTTAATGTAATTTTTTTTTTTTATATGAAGTTTGACAATTAAGTTTCACAGAAAGTTCATGTATAAAAGGCAAAAGTAAATAATCAGCATCATCTAATAGTAATTCTGCCTCGCTCAAAATAAAATGAAATCAATTTGAGTATGTAACAATTTTGAAAGAACGACATTATTAGTAACTGTTATTTGGAAATTTCAATCACTGTAGTTACCAGTGAATTATCAATCACCGTGATTAAATCACAGTTTTGAAAATATCGCTCATCTCTAATGTACATGCATATTTAGCGTTATTCTCTAAATTTCATTAATAAATAATAATTTTTATACTCAATACCCCAAGCATTGTCACAGTTTGATTACTCAGTTGAGCACTCATCGCGGCCCGTTGTGATACAACAGGGAACCAGGAAACGATGCTCAGGAATCAACACCCGGGCTTCGGATAAAAGCATGATTTTTTTAAAATCAAGCTAAGAACTAGTCTGAAAATTTATTAAATCGAATAATCGATATGATATCTAATAAGAATAGCTTGGTTGGACTATCGAAAGAGTGAGAGCCATATGAGAGATGCTTTCGTAGAGTCAGAAATATTATTTTTTCCTTAAACGAACTTCCAACTACATTATCTAAAGGTATCGCCGCATGCCTACCCATCATTTTTTTTTAATGAAACCAGCACTCAGGGGATGGCCCCTACTCATGCACTGTATTGTGCAGGTTTTTTAGGAAAGGTGGAAAGGAGGAAGATGCGAACGGCAAGGTAACGAGTTGCTGCTAGGTGACTATAAAATGGCCAGTGCTATACCTTCACCATTAGACAGTCTACAGGCAATCGTCCCCAAGAAGCCCGCAGTTTCTCACACCACTTATGTTGTGTGTGTTAATTTTATACATAAGTGGCGGGACCTACAGTTTAAAGTCGACTCCGAACGACAGATTTTTTGAGAAACTGAGAAGAAATCGCCGAAAAAATACTTTTTGTATTTTTTTTTTATTTTTTTTATGTCTGGCCTGGGACTCGAACCCTGGCTTTTACGTCTAATAAGCCAGCACACTACCTACTAGACTACGGCGACCCCGATCATGCCGTCTGTTTAGGCTTTTACAGAATACATGACGTTTGAAAATGAGGATAGACCAGTCTTTTCTAACTGAAAACCTAGTGTGAAATTTTCCATCAAGATTACGTTCAGACAACGTACATTTAAGTTCATTCAGAGATTCGTGATTCTCAGATAGGTAAGAGTAGTGTTCAGAAAGAATAAGGTATCGGCATGCCTGGGGATTAACATCCCTTGTGACAAGTGCGGTATATTGTTTGGTAGGCAATCTGGATACTCTTGGATAAGAAGAGGAGATGATAAGAAGAGACATTCACGATAGGGTTGCTTTTCCGGCAAATGACATCTGCTGAGACTGTGAGTCTGAAAAGGAGAAGACTGTCGTCTTTCATCTGTGCCAGTGGTCTGTTGTTATCGTAAAAAGTGAAGGTTTCTGACATCCCCGTTCGAGCTCTCATATATAAAGTTTGCTGCAAAAGCAAGATTTATTGTGAACTCGGATTGGTCTCCGTCGCGGAATGTTTGGTAAGCAATCTGAATGGAAGCCAATTAAGCGTAAAAAAGGACATTTGTAGAGGTAGCTAATGATGATTCACATTGGGTAGACAACTCCCCAAACAAAAATGTCGCGTCAGGCTTCATCTGCATATGCAATGCCAAAAAACGCTGTAATGTTGTGAAAGATGAATTCATGATCTTTGCTTTACGATAATTTGATGTTTGTAGTAAAAAGACTACTGCCCGCACGACTCACCGACTCATGCATGCGTTTGTGGATGTTTTCGATTAGTATCCCAGCTTGTCGTTAAATTGATGACAAATTGACAACAATTGATGGCAAAAATGATAGAAAATGACAGAAAATAATAAAGATCTACGCCAAGCACTTAGAAATTCTGTTATTATCAAAACAATTATGAATTACATGAAAAAGTACGTGTTTTCTTCTGGAAATCCTGTACTTTTTCCGAAAATATTTTTCCAGTGAAAATTTTTGTTCAATTTTTTTTCATACAACCTTGTAGTTTATGATTGCAATTAGTGGCCAAAGTAAGTAAATTTTAAACCCTTTTCGATTATTTTATTATTTTATTTCCTTGCTTTTGGCATATTTTCGCACTTCCATGCAAAAACTAAAAAAAAAATGTACAGAAATTGATACGAATTGTTAAGTACTGCATAACCTTTAACCCTTTTACAGTACCTGTCTTAGAATTTGAAGGCGTTCATTAAAAATAGCAAAAGATTTCTTAAGAAACTTATTAATGAGTTACCATTACCTGCAGTTCAATGTATTGGGAGAATAAGTGAGAAAGGATTGTAAAATTCCATTTCATTGATATTCAATTGAAAGGAAAATTATTTTTTCCAGTTGTAAAAAGAAATAAACCAGACGTTGGTCTAAACTTCGTCTTAATATTGACTGTACTGTGATAACATCAGTAAAGAATTTTACTTACTGCGACGGATGGATCATTTAACTCCCCCATAGCCATTTAAGTATGACCACAAAATGCGATTAAAACCACACGTTCATCTAGTTTAATACGTACATAAATATCCTGCTCAGTATCATTGTTCAGAGCCTAAACGTTTAAAATGCTCACCAGACCAAGAATTTAGTTCCTTAGGTTTTCTCCCCAGAGCCAATGATTCAAGTGTAGTGGCAGATACAATGTCTATGTAATAGTGAATTGGGATTAACAGCGACAAAATTATTGAATTATTCAGCTTGCATACATAATTGGTCATTACCCTGACCCTTTAATCAGCATTACAACCTATCTTCTCACACCACTTATGCCGTGTGTGTTAGTTTATAAAAAAAAGTGTCGGGACCTACGACCAAACGACAGATTTTTGTGACACTTTTCATCGCAATTTTATTCACTTCACAACGTTTTTGCCAGAGATCTGCTGCGAGACAGCCGTCGAAGAAATATTTGTTTTCATATTTCGTTTTTGTTGGAGATGTCTGACCTGAGGTTTGAACCGTGTCCTCACGTCTAATAAGCCAATGCACTACTTACTAGACCACGGCTTCCGTTTAATATTATTTCACACACTTCTATTGAGTCGAAATATTACTTTGAACATTAATCGCAGATAATAACTTGGTTAGTGCTTAACAATCTTCCAACTAAGCTTGTTGCCGATTGCTTCCTTCAGGCAATCTAAAGGTTGACAAAGTAGTTTCAAATTGAGGCCTTATTCGCATGGATACAATTGATTCCTGTCTAGGCTATAACGTGAATCGGCTTCAATCACAACCGTCGCAGCTTATGCTGGATGTCGAAACATGCTTGATGTCTTATCACCAATCACCACTCGTCTCCCTGGACTACGAACTTGTTGATATTTTGAGAAGACATAGACACATCCGGCTCGATTATATGGCTGCTATTAAGTCCGTAATGAACGCACATATTTGCAACGTCTATCCTTGTTTATGAATGCCAAGAATTTCTCACGAAAATTTCAGACTGAAGAATAATTTTTATGTGGGAATTAAATTGCATTGCTGGTGAACTAGCCAGTAGCTTTAAAGCTCTATCACACTAAATCAAATTTCGCCTTCGTTCCTCCAACCTTCGGAGTTCCAACATAACTTCAGCCTTTCTTTGGCCTTCCATAAGCCGATTTGGTCCTAAGCTCGTTTCCCCAGGCCATCTTCCTTCTCAACTACACAGTTTGGTCATATAGGGGAAGTATCATGTCCAAATCTGTGCAGATACTTTCTGAAGCATCCATGACCATTTGGGAGCTGGGTCACGTAGTAGTTCAGCTCGCAATGTTTGCTCTCTATCCAAGGGGTTATAACAGGGACAAGGTTAAATGTCCATCATCCCTTTAAACTGTTCTCCCATCGTGACTGCCATTTGTGTATGGAAGTCCCTCGTTCTTCCGCTTTTATAGCTTTGCCGTGGATACTCGAGACGACGAAAGTATATCCGCCTAATCTCATCCTCCAATATGTCTATCGGTATTGTCTTTGCCAATACCAGTATCGCTTCATCAGACACTGTCCTGAAGCTGCTTATCTGTCTAATCGCGCTTAGACGATACACCGAGGACAGTTTCCTCCTTGTCGTCCCCACGGATAGTGCCTCAGACCATATTGGGCAAGCATATAATATTATCGACGTTACAGCCTTCGATATTATTCTCCTCTTAAATGGATTTGATCCTCCAATATTTGGTATCATCCTCACCAGTGCTCCCTGGGTTACAGATGCCTTTTCGCCGATGAATTTCACGTGCTACTTGAAGTTCAACCTGTCGTAGATAATCACTCCCAGGTATCTTATGGCCCCCTTAGATTCGATCCTAGTGCCTCCAACGGTCACTTCCATCTTCTCCACTATCTTCCGGCCACTTATCAAGACGGCCTCCGTTTTATGTGCAGCAAGTGTCAATCCTGCCTCATCAAGCCATGATCCAACTTATCGAATCACTATGTTTGTCTTCTCAACATAGTAAAGGTAACTCTGCCTATACATGTGTACACACACGCATATGAATATTTTGAAATACAACAACAACTAAATGCATTTGAGAATAAACAAAACAACCACACCATAATAAGCAAAAAAGGAAGAGTGAGAATGTGTTCATATACATAAGTCTTTACATATGCATGTGTGTGTGTGTGTGTGTGTGTGTATCTGCCTAAGTAAGTTTGAAAATAAAATTGATGAATAAAAAGGGGAAAGGATAAAAAGAAAAATGGTAAACATAGCCAATAATACGAACACATACACACGCGGCGCAATTCAATCGTTTATCAAGGGAAATGATAAGGAGAACATCGGAGTTGGATAAAAGGGTATCTCTGGTATAAAATCGTATGAAAATCAATAAAAGAAATCAATTTTTGATTGGATGGAATATACAATAAAATGGTTATCGATATCGATATACATATTTGCAACAAACAAATGAAAGAGATAGAGAGAGAGAGAGAAATAAAGAACAATTTTCCTTATAAGGAAGATGAGGGTTATTTCATTATTAAACCTAAAACTGGACTGCAATAAATTAAAACAAAATTAAAAATTAAAAAATAAAATATTATTTCGAAATGAAAGTGGTTGTAAAGCAAAAGTACGTTACATTTCCAGTTGAATTGCATTAATTTGCATAATTTTTGAAGGTCATGTAATGTGTTTTGATAAACCTTTTGCTAAATTATGCAAATATGTTTGAACATTAAAAGGAATTTATCATTTTAACCCCTTTTCCTAACTTTCTCTAGCCTAGACACATTATCCATCTGCTTGTAATGCCAACTAAGCTATGCTATATTGTTAATGCAATTTTTTTTTCGTTTATTTTCAATTTTTATTGATTTCTTAAGATTTCCACAAATACTTCTTTTAACTCCTTTGCATAACAATGTAAACTTCCGTCAACTCTTCTTGCAATATCTTCGTCTTGGTCTTTTATTTGATTTGAATTTTGCATAAATTAACAATTTTTGGTGGGCATAAAAATTGCATTAACCCTTCTTTGGTGTGTTTAGGTAGCACACTATCCCTGCTGAAGGGGTCAGCTAGTGTAACGGTTACAAAACAAAAAAAAACCCTTGGAAATGCTGCAGAGAGGAAAGAGGTGCAGTTATTGCAAGGATTTAAAGAAAACTAACATAAAAGTTTTTTGTTGTTGTTGTTGTTGTCCAATTAAATTCAAAATCATTAATTGCATTTCGCATCAATTTTTTGTTTCATTGTCATGCAAAGCAAGTAAAAATACAAAATAATCGTTTGAATCCCATTTAACTTCAATATTCGAAAGCCATTTTCCAGTAGCATGTCATTCAATTTGACAGATTCCATTTGGTGCCAATTTGGTGCCAAGCAGAAAGCGTACAATATAAGGTTAGGTAAGGTGACAGAGCTCTCTTGATAAAGAAAGTCACACATCGTCATCATCATTTAGGCCCATTGTGATACCACAATCAATATACAACAAGGTGATCAAACATTTGAACAAGTTCATAATAAACTTTGTTCTTGCAGCAATCTTCATTTTCGAGAGCTCGGACAAGAATGTCGCAAAGTGAGAGATCATAAACCTCACCACTCAACCTTGAGATGAAAGATAGTATCCTCCTCAGATCCACAGTTTCTGCAGAAGTTATTTGCCGGAATGCCTACCAAATCGACAGTGGCGCTTAAGAATCACTATTGTTCGATGAATGGCCATGCGATTTAACGGACAAAAGTGACGAAGTTCTCTTCTCATCCATATAGATATGTCCCAGCAGCAGAGTCTGCCCCCATTGCTACCGAGATTGAGTCTCTCTATAAGACGAGTGGACCAAGAATGATAAACTAAAGATTACGCCTTGCGCATGTTTTCCCGTTAGATGACGTAGTTGCGCTATTTTAAAGGTTACCAAGTCTTTTTTATATGTGAAAATTAACATTTCTCTGAAAAATGTGTGCACTACGTGAAAGTAGTTGGCAGCCCTGCAATATAACTTACATTATCATTAGCCAATAGAAACAATAGCTGCGTGACGTCATTGATTCAACATGCGCAGAAAGTTTTAATTTTGTGTGCGCGATGGCGTAATCTTTAGTTTATCATTCTTGGAGTGGACAATATACTTAACCCCGTTAAATTTTTGCTAGAGAACCGAATAAAAGTAATTAAAGATCACCAGTTTGCCATGAAAATCTGTCGTTCGGAGTCGACATTAAACTGTAGGTCCTGCCACTCATGTATAAAATTAACGCAGACACAACATAGGTGGTTTGAGAAGCTTGGTCGTAATCTTAACTGAAGGGTTGTAATGACCAATCATGTATGTTATGTATGTAAAGTTCACCACTAACTGGTGCATAAAGATAAACACTTTACACACAACAACAATTTTTTACATCTTAAGTGATTAGTATGGTCCGATTAGAGTCCTCAATTAAGCATTTAATTATTGCTGTGTTGAAGGTTATGTCGGATTTAACCACAATACGTTAGGCTTAATTGTCAGTCGTCCTTATAAGCTCTGAGCTAAGTGAATGGGTCTTACTTATACGATTGGACTTATTTCGCCATTTATCTAGAACTCTTTACTGACATTCGAATGAAATGTTTATGAAGACGTGGTTTTATTTAAATGACCTTGATCTAAACACGTTCTTCGAATAAATTATGAGTGTCCAAGAATCTCTCATCACTGTTTCACAAATGTTTCCATTCTTCGTCACCAAAACAGTTTCTTTACAATTCCTTTTGAGGTAAGTATTCCCAGCCTCTGTGCATGTGTACCCAAGTGTTAAAGTCGCGTTGTGGCTACTATGAGGTTCCTCAAATGGATTCTAGTTAGACTTCTGATCCAAAATATACAAGAGAATCGTTTAATATGATGATTTGAGATTTAACAAAATTGCCATGAACAGCTTATCTAAGATCTCTCGTTCGGATTCGACTTTAAAAACTGTAGGTCCCGGCACTCATGTATAAAATTAACACAAACACAACATAAGTGCTGTGAGAAGCTTGGTCGTAATCCTGACTGAAGGATTGTAATGCCCAATTATGTATTTCATTTGGCTGCTAAACATGAAGTTTCTTTGTGTAGCCAGTTTTCTTTAAATCGTTAACAATTGTATGCTGAAGTTTTCTAAAAACATGAATGCTGCTTATGTGCTGGTCGTTTAAATTTTTTGTTCCATGATTTCATCGACTTTTTAGTAATTAGTTGAACAGAGCTAGAGGCACTTTAGACATTAAAGTTATCCAATCGAAAATGAGCAAAAAAAAACTATCTTGCTGCTGTTTCGCTAGTTACTGAATCGTCTCCGTAAACTTTACACATTCTTTCAATAGACTGCAATGCATTCATAGCTCTTCTTTCTTATGCTATGTTCACACAGCAGCAATTTTTCGTAATTCGCTCACTCATTCGTAATTCAACATCCAAATATGTGTTGAATTAAGTAATTGGTCATACAAAATTTTGTGAGCGAATTACCCAAATTGTATGTAATTCAATTTCAATCACCCTGTGAATTACTTAAAAATCAATGTAATCTCTAAATTTTATCGTATTTTCGCCATCACCAGCTGTCAAAGCAGAAAAAATATAAACAAATAAATATTGTAAACAATAAACAATAATGGAATCCAAAGAAAAGATTTTAAAAAAAGTATTATTTAGAAGAAAGTTTGAAGTCCGAAGTCGCCGTGGTCTAGTAGGTAGTGTGTTGGCTTATTAGACGAAAGGCCCGAGTTCGAATCCCAGGTCAGACATCAAAACGAAAATATGAAAATATTTCTTCGGCGACTTCCTCTCAGCAGATTTCTGGCAAAAACTCTGAGAGTAAAAATTGCCATGACAAGCTTCTCAAAAAATCTGTCGTTCAGAGTCGACTTTAAACTGTAGGTCCCGCCACTCATGTATAAAATTAACGCACACAACACGAGTGGTGTGAGAAGCTAGGACGTTGTACAATGGGTCAATTCGACCTCCGGGTACTGTACTTGTCACAGTTGACAAGTACACGTCCTCTAACCTAACCTAACCTAGAAGAAAGTTATTCGCGAAATTAGCGGAGAAAGCCACTATGTGTGTAGAAAACCTGTTGAAAGTATTTGTAGCTTTTTTTCCATTGTTAACACAATTTTACAGCAAATAATTTAGCAATAAAAAGAAGAAGAAAAGAAGAACTGTCAAAAGGAATTACAGAGTTGCCGTGTGAACATGATATTAGAAAAGCTAAATGTGATGCCAATGTTTCGTATTTTCACATGCTTTTAAACTAGGCTACTTTTCATAGAATAAGAACATGATTTTGATAATATTTCCCAACGAAGGAATGCTTTAAATGTCACCTTTAAAACAAGCTACCATATAGGGATGTCTGATGCCATTTACCATCAATCTCTAAATGATCCTAAACCGAGCACCGATTTTTATCATAATTTTTTTTTGAATTTTTTTTAAATTTACAAAAAAAAACAAAAATTATTTTTATTGCACATATATGCTAACTGAATTAACTCCTTATTAAATTATTTTTTTTTTTTGTAAAATTTTTAATTTAAAATCCCTACATTCATACGCACATTCCCTTTTATCTTATACGTTTTCCATTTGGTGCATTTTTTTGACCTTAATTTGTAATTTGTTGGCATGATTAATTACGTTTTTCAAACCATATTGCACTCACTCAACTCTCAACTCTCCACACGACAATGTTGCCAACTGATCTTTACCAAATTCTCTGCATGAAACCTATTCTCTTCTCCTCTCTTTCAATACAAACAAAAAAAAAATTAAAAATAAAAACAAAAAAGAAAAATAAAAATAAAAAAATAAATGCAACTGAAATGGGAAATTGGTCAGTCATTATTTATTATTATAATTTTGACGTTTAAGTTACTGTTGTTGTTGTTGAAAAAGTAGAATAAAAAAAAAGGTTTCTGCATAAATATCCACAGCAATAAGTAGGCGTTTGCCTATATAATTCACGTATGTTTGTATGTACACTGTACACGCATAAGTAATTAATGAAACCACAATTTACAACTACATATACACACACAAGCATAATTACTTATGCTCTCTCCACTACTCGCATATACAGCTGTGTTCAAAATAATAGGAGTGCTACCATGTAATACATATTTTCGAAGTTCAATTTTTTATTGTACCAATTTGCAAAACATGATATATTTTAATGGTAGTTACGAGTACAACGATATGTAAGAAATAAAATACAAAAAAGAATCTCATAATAACTTTAATATTTGCGATGAAATTGATTCATTTCTGTGTTTGCCCTTGATTTCAGTTGATCAAAAAAATAGGAGTGTGAGTGTTATTTTAAAAATAAAAATACATATAACAGCATATATTTTAAAAAAAAAAGTAAACAGTAAGTACGAAAAAATGTAATTAAAACTTTTTCTACAGTGATTCACATAAATTTTTGTAATAGTGGGACGACGAAAGCACTCTATTGAAGAAAAGAGAGAACTAATTAAAAATCTTCGAAAAAAAAGCAGAGACCGAAAATAACTGTTATTTTTGAATTTTTGATTAAAAAAAGCAACTGCAAGGAAATGTCGGAGAACAAAACCAAGTATACCATTTTGATTGTCTTGGACAAAATTTTTATAATTTTTATTTTATTTTAGAAAAAAAATAATAGTTATTTTTTGATTTTTATTTTTTCGAGCAAAAATAACAGTTATTTTTGACTTTTACTTTTTCGAGCAGGAATAAAAAAAAAAATAAAAGTCAAAAAATAACTTTTATTCCTGCTCTTAAAAATAAAAGTCAAAAATAACTTTTATTTTTGCTCGAAAAAATAAAAGTCAAAAAATAACTTTTATTCCTGCTCTTAAAAATAAAAGTCAAAAATAACTTTTATTTTTGCTCGAAAAAATAAAAGTCAAAAAATAACTGTTATTCCTGCTTTTAAAAATAAAAGTCAAAAAATAACTTTTATTCCTGCTCTTAAAAATAAAAGTCAAAAATAACTTTTATTTTTGCTCGAAAAAATAAAAGTCAAAAAATAACTTTTATTTCTGCTCGAAAAAATAAAAGTTAAAACATAACTTTTATTTTCTGACTTTTACGATAAAAGTTATAACAGTTACGGTCCCTGAAAAAAAGGCAAAACTTACAAAGAAATTAAGGAAATCTTAAGTTACTCCGATCAAATGATCCCAAATGCATTAAAATATAAAAAAAGCCCGTAAGGCGTGGGCGCCAGGGCAAAACATCAACTGTCGATGACCGCCGAATTGTAAGATACAGCAAACTAAATCCTTCGGTGTCTTTAAAAAAATTCAAAAGGATCTGCATCTTGCCGTAAGTGGCCCTACTATTCGTAGGCGTCTGATGGACAACAATTTATTCGCAAGAAGTCCACAAAAGCTGCCATTGTTGACAAAAAAAAAAACAGGTAGCAGCACGCTTAAAGTTTGCCAAAGAACATATCAAATATCCGAAAGAAAAATGGAGAAACATACTGTGAACCGAGGAAAGCAAAATTGTTTTATTTGGTGGCACTGGGTCTAGACAGTATGTTAGACGTCTGCTCAACACCAAATATAAAGCTCAGTATACACAAAAGACAGTTAAACATGGTGGTGCAAAACTAATGATATGGGGAAGCTTTTCGTATAATGGTGTAGGAGCAATACATCCATTTAGAGACATAATGGATAGGAACGTCTATGTCGGCACTTTGAGAGAAGGGTTGTTACCATATTCCACGCCTCTAAAATGGATATTCCAACAAGATAAGGACACGAAACACACCAGTAAATTGGCAAATGAGTGGTTTCGGGTTAATGGGGTAAAGGTTGTAGCGTGGCCATCTCAGTCTCCTGACCTTAATCCCATAGAACATCTATGGGGAGATGTTAAAAAGTATACTGCAGAGAAACAACTTTCAAATGCAGAAGAACTATGGACCACAGTGCGCGGATGCGTGGCATCAAATTCCTTTAAACAGATGCCTCGTTGATGTGCTAAAGTCATTAAAAATAAACGTTACTCAACCATATACTAAAATAGATTTACTATTTTAAGATAATATCAAACTTTTGTGCCTTTTGTTTAAAAATTATTGGGTTTTGTGCTAACACTCCTATTATTTTGAAAACAATTAATTTTGAGAGTAAGCTTCATTTACATGAAATATTTTTTGTTTTCGTAGTTTTAACTAAATAATTGAGTGTTAAAAAATTAGAAAATGATTTAGAAATAAATTTTAAGTCAAAAAAATTTGATATTTACTTATTTATTTTTCGTGCAGCCCTTGCGCTGACCAACTTCTTCCTTTTCCCTGATTGTGGTGGAACTTGGTCAGTACAGGGACTACGTTCACCCGTGGCATCACAACGGGCCGCTATGCGTGTTCAAGTGAGCTTTGTGACATCAGAGCTACCACTCCGACCTAACCTAACCTATTTATTTTTCATAATTTTAAACTTTGCTTTTAAATGAAGGGCACTCCTATTATTTTGAACACAATTGTATGTACAGTGGAGCGTGCAGTAATAAGAACACGCAGAATATTTTAAATTTTCGTTTGCCACTGTTTTGCGTAGCGCCTCTATTAGAAATTAAAAAAAACAAAATTAAGAATCTTGTACTGTTCCTTTCGGAAAATGTAAAAAATCTTTGAAAATAAAGCCTTTACATACATACATAATTGGTCATTACAACCCTTTAGTCAGGATTACGACCTAGTTTCTCACACCACTTATGTTGTGTGTGCGTTAATTTTTATACATGAGCGGGCGGGTCCTTAAAGTCGACTCCGAACGATAGATTTTTGAGAAACTTTTCGTGACAATTTTATTTACTTTCAGAGTTTTTCCACAAATCTGATGAAAGGGCGTCGCTGAAGAAATATTTTTTCATATTTCGTTGAGTTGTAGATGTCTGACCTGGGGTTTGAACCGCGGCCTCACGTCTAACAAGCCAACACACTACGTACTAGACCACGGCGACCTCTCAATAAAGCCTTTATCATATCAATATTTGATCGAAGTGGAAGTTGCAGCAAACTTCCGCGGGTAAATAGAATAATTTTACACTTCTTACTTATTTTGAAGCTAAAACGAAGATATTTCATTCTTGAGAAGTTCCCAGAGGCAATTGCAACTACGATTTGCGGTATGTTTGCAGAAATTTCTTGTTCTGAAAAGAGAAGCTTATTCATAATTGGTGATTACAGCCCTCTTTAGACAGGATTAAGACCTACACAGAAAGAAAAACGGCGTGCTAAAATCAACTTTTCTATTCTCAATTTAAGCCAAAAAACGTGCTTGATAAATTAAGCCCGTTTTGGCTATTGTTTGCTTAAAACAAGCAAAAAACGGGATTGATGTGAAAAACTAAGCCTTATATTACTAAAATCAACACTAAAAAGCTCAAATCTATCTAAAAAAGTGTAATTTTGACTTATTTGTTATTTGAGTTATGATTGTGGGTTTTAAGTTCAAAAGTAAAAATTTTAATAATTCTCATTTAGTTCATGTGTTTTATACAATATATATCCAACAAAATGTCGTATTTTTCGCAAGTTGCATTTCTTTGGTAGATGACTTGGATTATTCCGGTCGATGACTTGCATTTTTTTGTGTAGATGACTTGAATTTTTTTCAAATCAATCGATTTTAGGATTAAATCAAGTACGAGTTCGAGCTTAAATCAAGTTCAAAATTCTTGAAACAAGCTCGTTTTTGGATAAATTTAGGTTTAAATCAAGTATAATTTAGGGCTTAAATTAAGTTCATTGTGCTCGAATAAAGTACGATTTGCCTCAATTCGATCACATTTGTAAGTTAATCTAGCCTAAATCAACTTTATAATTCTTGAAACAAGTGCGCTTAAGGATTACTTCAACTTCTGATTCTCTTGAATCAAGTACGAATTCGATCTTAAATCAAGAAAAAATATGCTTAAACCAAATACATGATGAGATCACTTTGATCCCAAAAAGGCTTAAATCGCGCTAAAATCAACACTTTTGTACTTGGCTGATTCGGACTTGATTCAACTCTTTTGTACTTGATTCAAGCCAAACCGTACTTACCGTACTATTGTGACCGATATGGATTGATTCAAGCCCGGATGGCTTGATTCTTTTTTTCAGTGTAGCTTCTCACAGCACTGATGTTGTTTGTGTTAATCTTATACATGAGTGGCGGGACCTACAGCTTAAAGTCGACTCCGAACTACAGATTTTTTTGAGAAACTTTTCATGGCAAACTGGTGACCTTTAATTATTTTTATTCGGTTCTCTAGCAAAAATTTAACGTGGGTTTAAGTATATTATTTAATAGACAACAAGTGTATTGTCCACTCGTCTTATAGAGAGACTCAATCTCGTTAGCAAGGGTGTAGACTCTGCTGCTGGGACACATATGGATGAGAAGAGAACCTCGTCACTTCTGTCCCTTAAATCGCATCGCCAATAGTGATTCCTAAGCGCCACTTTCGATTTTGTAGGCATTCCGGCAAATAACTTCTGCAAACGCTATGGATCTGAGGAGGAGGAGACTATCTTTCTCTAATTTTCCAAGGTTTATTATGGACTTGTGCATCCACTTGTTGTATATTGATTGTGGTATCACAATGATGAACGATTCATATTTCGTTTTTTTTTTGAGATATTTGACCTGGAGTTTGAACCGTGGCCTCACGTCTAATAAGCCAACACACTACCTACTAGACTACGGCGTCTGAACGGAATGAAATAACACCGTTTCTGAGTCAAGCGAAAAAACGTCATGGACGAAGCAAAGTAAAGCTTAGCAAACGGGGATAAAGCCAGAGTTGATGTAAAGAAAAGTACATAAATCTGTAGTTGAACAGACCTTATGGCCCAAGGTTGTATTCTATAGAAATGAAACTAATCCTAAGCATGTGTGTAGGCGAAGTATGAAATCTATTACAGGAGTAATAGGGCTTCTTTAGGCACAGGACCAGCAGATAGAATAGGGAGTTCTCTGATTTCGGTAGGCTACATATGCATAAGAGGGAGTAGAAGAAACAGTTGATAATTTTTTATGCCACTGTCCTTGTCTGAAGGTACGTAGTAGGCAGAGATAACGAAGCAGTCGATTTGTTAAGGAAGTGGCAGATCTGCAGGCCTGAGAACCGGAGAATTTAAAGGGGTTCATAAATGGGATCGACTGGCTAGGAGAAAATCTTTACAGTAAAATCTTATTGGTGTCATGATGACACCTCTCTTTCTTTACTTGATTTTGTTTGCCTCTTTTTCTCCTTCCTCCTGTCTTGTTCCTTTTCCATTTTTTTTCTTTTTGCCTTTTTGCATATTATACGAAGAGTCACAACGAACCAATTGGTAACTGGATGATGGTGTGGTATCTGTGAACACAGTGTTAATACATCCACCATATAGCCTGGACTTTGCTACTTGAGGTTATTATTTGTTTCCATTGCTGCTAAACTCCCCTAATGGTGTAAATTTAAACTCCGTAGGAATGCTTAAGAACAGATTTTCGAGCAAAAAAAAAACCAGAAGTTCCTGGAGTAACTTCTCCTCCTTCTACTACATCTTTCTACATCCAGCACAATACTCTGAATAGGTAGGAGTCGTAATTAGACAACAAATCACATTTTAAAGAATTTTCTTTTTGCTTTCTAATCAAGAATTTTCTAATTTTTGCATCGAATAAATAAGAAACTCCAGAAATCATGAATCAAAAGCATGTGGGTACGTACGCCTGTTCGTCTCAAACGATTGTAGCGACTAATGATGAGAATCGGACTAGGATTACATACATAATTGGTCATTACAACCCTTCAGTCAGGATTACGGACCTAGTTTCTCACAGCACTTATGTTGTGTGTGTTTGTTAATTTTTATACATGAGTGGCGGGACCTGCAGTTTTAAAATCGACTCTGAACGACAGTTTTTTAAGAAGCTTTTCATGGCAATTTTTTATTTACCCTCAGAGTTTTTGCTAGAAATCTGCTGAGAGGAAGTCGCCGAAGAAATATTTTCATATTTTCGTTTTGATATCTGTGACCTGGGATTCGAACTCGGGCCTTCAGTCTAATAAGCCAACACACTACCTACTAGACTACGGCGACTTCGGACTAGGATTAGAACTGAAAAAAATTAAGAAAAATTTGTGAATTTAAATTAAAAAAAATTACCTATAAATGATTTGTTTTTGTTATAATTTATGAATTTTATTTGTGAACCTAAAAAGAATTTCATCGTGTTACTAATGCAATTAAAATTTCCCCAAGTCTTCACGAAAAAATATTCTCCTCTAATAATCCCTTTCGCTTTATCAATGCATAGAGACAATAAATTAATGTACACATACATATATACATGTATTGTGAATACACTTACACTCACATGCAAACCTTTAAAACTTAAACTTGCAATAGAATAAAAAATTAATAATTCGCTTTAATGAAACAACAATAACAAGCAATTGCTGTAATGATAATAAACACTATGCCGGCAACAACAATAATAATCCCAAATAAACACTCTTTCTTTACACACAAGCAAATAATAGCTAGCGCACTAACACATAAACAAATAAAAGAAGAAATTAAGCAAAAAAAATTTAAAAAATACCAGTTTTTTGTTTAGTTTTTTACAATCAAAGACAAGAAAAGAGAACCCTTTTTCTAATATTTTGTGTGGTGTGTTGTAATAATAAAATAGGTAACCTGCATAAACCGGCCTGCTGCTATGATTGAAGGAAAAATATCAAAAAAAACATACACACACAAACAAATAATATGACTGACTGTACAATAATAATAAAGAAAAAAAAAATAGAAAACAAAAACTTATAAAAAAAAACTCATCAAAATGTGAACGCACTCTCTACGCAAATGTGGGTGCCCCTCTCGGACGCAAAAAACGAAGTAAAAGTAGGGAAAAAAATGCACAATTTTTACAACAACATTAAGCCGTCTGTCTCTTTTACTCTTTTATAGCATTTAGAAAAAAACACACACAACACAGCGAAAAAAAACAAGGAAACTGCAGTTTATTGTAAACAACAACAACAACGAAATATTTCATAAAAAACAGACAAGATCACATTGAATTTGTGTTAAAAAAAAAAGGGAGTGTGAAAGAGTAAAAGAATATTGTACGTGTAATATGTAATGGCATTTTCTCCTATTTTTTTAAGTTATAACTGTTATACTTTATAACACTCTAGTTATAAGAATATAACACAAGTATTGTATTGAGAGAGAGCAAAAGTTTTTATTTTAAAGGAAATTTAAAGGGAATGAGCATGCGTTTTTTTTTTTTGCTATTGTTGTTGCTGGTGTTGTTGTAAGTTAGTTTCTAAATGTAAACTTCCCCTAATATTGTTACAAGAAGAGCATACATATGGGTTTTTTGGTTTTTGTTTTTGCTTTTATAAAACAAGAGTACAATTTTGTTGTATGGTTTTCTAAGTGTGTAGTGTGTGTATGATGATATTTGATTATTTAGGGGAAATCTATTTTCCTTTACTCTCTCTGTTTTTTGGTGTTATTAGTAGTGTTGACATCGTGTATAGATTTTTGCTGCGTTTTTATTGTGTGTAAAATTGCTGATAGAGCTGCCTGCGTATTTGAATGACTTTGTGCCTGCATTGGCCGTTGGCATTTATTCTACAACGAGCTCTCGAATCTGCAACAACGCAACGTGTCGCAGTTTTTCACAAATCTTAATACAATACAAAAAAAAAACACAAATTATCACAAAGAAATATATACTAAACATACATATATACGAACAGCAACAAAAACAACAACAACAAGTATTAGTTTTAGTGAAACTTCAAAAAACTACACTTAAAGAAATGTAATGCTCATGTAAAATTACCTCCAAAAAAGCAAAAGAATAAAGTGCAAATAAAAATATTTTTTTAAAAAACAGAAAAATTTAGCAACTGAATAAGAAAAAAAAACACAGAAACTAATTGGATTACTGGACTGGATTATAAAAATATTGAAAAGAAAAACAAAAAAATAAAATAAAAAACAAACAAACAAAATAAAAAGCCAAGTGTTTTTCCTTTAAAAAAACAAACAAAATTGTGCAATTATAGTAAAATTAAAAATAAAATAAAAAATAAATTGAAATAAAAAACATTCCACACTCAGCTTTTTTAGGAAAAACTTTATATTTCTGAATACTATTTTGGATAATTTATGGTAATCTTTTGGTTTTATTTTTGGCTGAGCTGTGTGTACTAAATTCAAAAAATTTTAATAAAAAAGAAAATAAAATTAAAGAATAAATTCATATCAGAAAAGAACCTCAGCCAATTTTTAAGTTGGCATGCCATAAAAAAATCAAAAAAATATTTCAAGGTAAGCAGCAGCTTCAATTAAAATCTTAAAAAATTAAATGTAATCCCAAAAAAGAAAGGAAAAATAAAAAAATAAATATTTTTGCGAAATTAGAACAGAATTAAAATATAATAATTTTTTTTTTGATATTTTTCTGGTATATAAAACTATGTACAACTATTTATTTGTCTTACTTACATATAATTCATTATTAATTAATTAATTGTTTATTAATTTGTGTTTTTTCTTTTATTTTAATAACAATGTAACTAACCTTCATGTTTTTATTTTATTTTAATATTCCGTCCCTTTAAAAACCTTGAAATTTTTATAATTTTTTTACATTGAATACCTATTTTTTTTTTTTTTTTTTGTTTTCTAGCATAGCATATACCAAAAATTTACAACACATTGTTATTTAGCTTTACAAAATAATTTTGCCATATATAAACCACACTATATCACACTCATATCATCGTATAAAGTAGTAGCAATCTTAATCTCCTATGCATTGTACAAATACACATGCATATACTTACATATGTATACACTTACATACATATATGTATGTAAGTATTTATGTACATATCATAACATAAGTAAAAAAAGCATAAACCGGTTTGTTTCTTTATTTCAATATTTTTTGTTTTTTTTTCTAATCTGACACGTATTTTTTTTATACCACCAACAATCATAACAACAACAACAACAGCAACACTATGAAGAAAAACGCCCTTTAGCACTCACTCACTACAACAAAAACAACTACAGTAGTAATATCAAAAAAAAAATATTTGCATTCACTTATTAATTTAAAATTGAAAAGCTTTAGTGATAATGTGCATATGACAGCAAAGCTTTTCAAAAGCTTTTCATCGAACTGATTAATAATAAAAAAAAAGCTTTTTACATTAAGATCTGTCTCTGCAATAAGTAAAGCTTTTGAAAAAGGGTTGCCATGTCTTAATTTTAAATGTCTTAAGTAGGATTAATCGAATCGAGCAAAGAAAAATTGTGAAAAATATTAAAAAAATAATAAAAATATTTGAAATAAATTTTTTTTTATTTAAAAACGTATTAAAATTTTATTTATATTTTGAAAAATACATAGTTTTTTAAGTATTATTTTTTGTTTAATATGAAAGCAGTTATCTTCTGTTTCAATAAGTTAAGCAATAGGACTCTCCCCCCTCCCCCCAATCGTTTTTCTTTGCAAGTGTTTTGCAGATGAAGGAAAATTTAAATGGAAAACTTTTAATGACTCAAACAAGTTTGATTCTGATACAATACACATTCATCTTTGCCTATCAAACATACATATTTGCAATCTTTTGAAATCGTCTGTGTTATAGAAATAAGATATTAAAAACGATCATTTTCGATTGCTAAACACTGAAAGTGAATAGTATTCGAAATGATTTTTTTTTTAATTTAAAATTTTTTATTTAATTTTTATTTTTTAATAATTTGAATTTAATTTTTTTTTATTTAATAAATAAATAAATAATAAATTTAAAGAAACTGAAGACTTGTTTTTTATTTAATAATTCTTATTAATGTTTAAATAAATACTTAAATAGAAATTTAAATTAAGAAAAAAAAATATTCCGCCATAAAGCCTAATTTATAAATAAGTTTTAATGGTTAAGAAGCAAAAATTTCAAGTGTTGCTTTAAAAAACTACCTCATCAGAATATGTAGTCTTATGGTCCCTAAAACTTTGGCGAACTTATGAAATTTGTAAAGAACATTTTAACGAAACTTTTTGGCAAATCGCTTAATTCGAATTTGAAATATACTGTCAACTTGAACGTAAAACCATTTTTAAAGTTTCAGGCGGCCTGATCCAAAATCAATTCAATAATACGATTTTTATAAAATATCTTTTAGATCACATTCTTAACTGATATCAAAAAAAAAAAAAAATATTTATTTATATGCCTATTGTGGATAAACAAGTATTCTGAAAATATTAATTAGAAATATTTACAATCAAAGACAAAAGTCTACATACACCAAATTTTACCAAATTTAAAAGATGTTATAGCGTCGCTTAAGGCATTTTACAATCAAGAATATTTGAAGTGCAAAACGAATATGAAAAAAAAAAACAACATTGAAATTATTTATTATTGTATGTAGACTTTTTTTTTACTGTATTTAACCCTATAGATATACTCTAATAAGAAGTGTGTTGGCTTGTAAGAGGCGAACCCAAGGTTCCACAAACAAATCGAAATATGAAACAATATTTCTTCATCGAGTTCCTTTCGGCATTCTTCAGGCAAAAAACTCGGAGAGTAAAATAAAATTGCAATGAAAAGCTTCTCAAAAATCTGCAGGTCGCGCCTATTTTATTATATTTTAATTATATTTACCGTATGTAATTAAGTATGAAGTTTTTTCAAAAACAAAAATTTATTTTTTCATACTTTTGATTAACTCAAATTACAAGAAAAAAAAATTGGTATACAGCCAGATAACAGTTATGCTATGAACACAATAAACGCAACGCAGCAGACAGCAGTTTTGCATGTTTGCCGCGTTGCCTATACAATAATCATTTCCATATACAACCATGTATTCTACTTTTGGGAGATTGCTGCGTTTGCTGCTTTGCGTTCATGGTGTTTATAGCATTATTTTAATTGATAAATTATTTTTATAAATTTATTTATAAATTAATATTATAACAAAAACAAAGCAGTAATTAAATAATAAATTTGAAATTGAATTAAAAAAAAAAAATAAAAATTAATTTTTATTGCAAAACAATCAATAAATTTTAATAATTGTAGGCAACATTTGAAGACTTATTACAATTTATTAATTAATTATATATTATATTTAATTATACATAATTAATATTTACGTACGTATTACGTATATTTATAAAATTATTTTGTAAATCCTTTTGTCAATTCCGATTCCATGATGTTTTTCAAAATATTTTTGAGTATAAAAAAATAATAGAAATATACTCGTATATGTAAATATTATTTATGTATGTAGTATTTTCATTTGTAATTTATTTTCTAATGTACATTTTTTCCTTTTAAAGGTGTCAACATATTACGTTAACTTTTATTTTATTTATTTTCCATTAGCCTAGCTAGCTACTGCCTGCAGCTATTATTATCGACAATTGAAACAGAAAAAAAATTAATCCTACTTAATCCATATTTGTATGAAAAAAATAAATTGACTTTTGCCATATGATTTCTTTAATTTTTGTCAATTTTGTTAGTTTTGTTACGCAAAAAAAAAAAAAAAAAAAAAGAAAAGAAGAGCATTCTCATTTAATTTCTCACATTTTTCTATGCACTTTATAAACCCATTTAGGTTATATAATGCCTATAAGGAAGCCAAACAATATACAAAAAATTTTACCTGCTTTATCGTTTAACAAAATCCCAAATAGCAATTGTGCAACCTGTCTAGATCTTTAGTCTCCACAGGCGGTCTCTATTGTGGCCTTTCTCGTCTATTGTCTGTGGCGTCATGTATTAAATAAAATTTATTTACGTTTTTTTTTTGTTTATTTTCGAAAAAAAAGAAAATTGCTCAGTACATATTAATAAGACAATGTGCTTAAGGAAACCTATTCTTTAAAAGAAAAAAAATTTTTTGCAGGTCTTTTTTGTAGATAAGAGCTCTACGAACGATCCTGTCAATAAGAAAACAATGAATATGTAGTAATAAAAGATTGCAATGCAAAAAAACAAAAAATGCATTTATCATGGTTATACACCCTCTGTGTTTTTCATGAAAAGAATTTCTTTTTTTTTTTAATTTTCATTTTCCAATATGACGAGTGTATATGTATATGGGAGCTATCAATTTCATATATGAGGATATACAGAAGAGAATTTTTTTGCAATAAATATTTTGAAATTTTATATTCCTTAACATTTTTTATTAGCACACCAAGCCACCACGCTAACATAATTTGTTAAGCATGTGTTATTATAAAGGGTGATTTTTTAGCTATTATCTTTTTGGCAACACTGGTTTAAACAGCTCACGCACGTTTCGTGTTTTGTTTCACTGTCAAACATCTTCAGTTTGGTGTCTATAATTTAACCATGAATCGTCTTAGAAACGATATCATATTGATTGCATATCATTGAATTTGGCATCATTGGACCGTACTTCTTGAAAGATGCTGCGAATCGTAACGTAACTGTGAATGGTGAGCGCTACCGTGAGATGATATCCAACTTTATTTTGCCCAAAATGCAAGAGCTTGACTTGCATGACATGTGGTTTCAACAACATGCCACACAGCACGCGTAACAATGGACTTATTGAGAGGCGAGTTCGGTGAACATTTTATTCCACGTTCGGGACCGGTCAATTGGCCGCCTATATCGTGCGATTTAACGTCTTTAGACTATTTTTTGTGGGGCTATGTTAAAGCTCATGTCTATATAGACAAGCCCGCTACAATTGACGCATTGGAAGACAACAATGAAGCATTTATTCGTGATATACCGGCCGAAATGTTGGAAAGAGTATGCCAAAATTGGACTAAGCGGATGGACCATTTGAGGCGCAGTTGCGGTCAACATTTGCATTAAATAATCTTCAAACATTAAATTATATGGACCGTACTATCGATTCAAATAAAGATTTCATGCATTTTTCTGAATTTTATGTGTTTTTTTTTTTTTTTTAATTTTCCTATAGCTCTTAAAAAATCACCCCTTACTAAGGGTCCACTGGTTTAGAGTCTAAAAACACCATATTTTTGACAAATTCATATATATTGAGTGCAATTTTTATTTTATTTTTCTATGTATTTTTATTTTTCTTTGGCTTCATGTAAAACGTTGCTCCTTTTTTTTTTTTTTTTATTTGAGTATCTCATGGCGGACATGTGTTAATTTATTTTTATCGCAAGACATTTGGTGTTTGCATTTGCCGTATAAGTACACTTAACTTAGAGACATATGGCAACAATATGAAAACACTTGAAAACAAATGCACTTTTGGCTCTCTCTCTCTCTTCCTTGTTTTCCTTTTTTCCTTAATTAAACTGCATGCTTGATTGCCATAACTATAACGGTTTTAAAAGAGAAAACTGTTAATTATTATTATAAATGACCACTAGTTGTTGTTGTTGCACAAATATTTTTTATATTATTTTTGGTTTCACTTTTTAAGGGAAAATATATGCCAATAAAAAAAGAAAAACCTGCTGATATAAAAAAAAACTCACCCCCAAAAATTTCATGTAAACTAACGAAAATAAAAAAATACTACCCCCTCATTAAAAATTCCATAAAAAAACGCATTACTTTTTAGACGAGAAAAAAAAAACGCGAGCAGGAACACATACTCGCAAACGTACAATGTACAATTCAACAACATATTCCCAATACTTCTTATAAGTAAAACAGTAAAAAAAAGAGAGAGAGAGAGAGAATGGGGGATGATTTTTGTCATGTAAATACATACAAAAATTATGTTTTGTTTTTTTGTTTTTCTTTTAATAATTTACTCTCACTCAGTATGCAAATTTTGTTTATAATTTTTTTTTACACATACAATACACACACACATATAAATACATACATATGTACATACATACATAATAGAAAATAATAAAACAACAAATTCAAAGTTATTTGAAAAATAACTTTCAATTTTCCTTTTAGACTTTGGAAATATTTGCAAAAAACATCAAAAATTTTTTGATTTGTAAAAAAAAAAAAATTCATCAGAAAAGCAATAAAATTTTATTCCGAAATACACACAAGAAAGAAGTAAAATTGAAAATTTCCTTGTTTTGTTTCGTTTGTTTGTGTACTAAAATTAAATGTCCTTCCTTTTTTTCTCAAATTCTCTCTGTTTTTTTTATCTCTTTCGTTTCGTTTTAGTTGCAAAAGGTATTTCGTTAAACATTTAAGCTGGCTCTCAAAATTCGTAAACAATTTGCTCATCAGGCTTTTGGTAATTTTCCTCCAGAAGACTTTCATACGCCGCCCAGTCGTCCTCCCAGTCCGCCCATTGCAACGCATCATCATAACAACATAATGGGTGGCCCACCAGGCCCTTTGTCATCGCTTGGTCCGCCAGAGGGTCAAACGTATTGCCTGCGCTGGAACAATCACAAATCGAATTTGGTGGAGATTTTAGATTCTCTCATTAGAGCAGAAAGTTATGTAGACTGTACTATAATAGTAGACGATAATCAATTCAAGGCCCATCGTGTGATATTAGCTGCCAATTCACCATATTTTGAATCTATTTTACAGGATTTGCCCATGGATCACTGTAGTATTATATTTCCAGGTGTGAAGGCCTTCGAAATGCGTGCTTTGCTCGAATATATGTATACGGGGGAGGTTAATGTCACCCAAAGTCAAATACCGAAAATAATGCGCATAGCTGAGGAGTTAGAGGTGAAGGGGCTATTTGATATGGCCGATTTGAAAGAGAAATTCAATAAATTAAGTGAAGAACATGCCGAGCGAACAACTAGCAATCCTTACACCAGTACAATGGCTCCCACGAATCCATATTTTTCGGTAAGCACTACCTCATCGCCTTCAACAGGCCTCACCAGTACAAAAGCCAGCCTTAAAGAAAGCGATAATTATCGCAATAATAATTCCTCCGCCGTGATCTCTACCTCGTCTAATATATCGCCTTCAGCGGCACCCTCAAGTAGTTCATCGCCTCCCTATACTAACTATAAATCGCCGTATGCTAGTTTATATACCAAGTCCCCGGGACCAAATGTAAGTCAATCGAATCCTGCCGTTCAAGCTCAATCAACAAATCAACAGACTACTACAACGTCTAGTAATCTAACGCCTACCAGTGAGCGTTCGCCTGCTCAATGGCCCCTGTCACCTTCCGCAGCTGCTGTTGCCATGTTGAGTTCGGTATACGAATCTGCCCCCGATATGAATCCTTTAAAACGCAAAAAGCTGTCCTCTATGTCTAGTATGCTAATGAATCGCGATACACCCATCTTACGCAATGTCCTGGCTCAAACCAATCCGGCGGATTCGTCACAACAACTGCCGCTTTTAATGCCAAATGCTTCAGGTAATATCAAAACCGATAAGTCGTCGTCCTCCGGTTCAGTGAGTGGTAATCTTGGTAATCTTGATAAGAGTTTAAGTAGCCTTAGCAATAATCACAGTTTTAATGGTTCAGATTATGGCGACAAGGTAAGCTTGTATTTCAATACATGAATAATTGATTTAAATTCCCCCCCCCCCATTTTTTTCGTAACTTCCAGAAATTCCAAGATGAGCCTCATTCGCCATTTACCGATCGCTCCTTTGATGATGATAGTTTCGATACAAAGAACAGCAGTTTTGGCGGCAATTTCACCAACAGTTCTAATAATCAGAAGCCGGAATGGAAACGCTATAAACAATATACACGCAGCGATATTATGTCTGCCATACAATGCGTACGTGAAGGCATGAGTGCTTTGCAAGCCTCACGCAAATTTGGTGTACCCTCACGAACACTGTACGACAAAGTCAAAAAGCTGGGCATTACTACGGGCCGACCTATGAATCGTACCATGAAACGTAGTCCCAGTAGCGTAGAATCCCCGGCTGCCTTTCCCTATTCCCATGGCTACGGACAGGCTTCGACTGTGGTGATGCACGATGCTGCAGGTGGTCCGAGAGACGAACGCGAATTGAAAGAACATCCACGTAATAACGATCACCATCACTTAACATCCTCTCTACCACATCCAGCGGCCGCTTTGCTGGATCATGCTTTTCTGCAACAGGCTTTAGAAAATCGTGGAGGCGGTGATATAGCCGGTCAAAAAGCCTTACATGCTATGGCCATGGCTGCTGCTGCACATGCTGCACATGCCAATCGTATGTCAACTAGCCCGGGACCCAATGGCAATGTTGTGCGATCGCCTAGTCCCAACAGTTTTGCGGCCTTAAAATATGGCACCTTACGCAGTGCCGAACACGAGTTAATGGAACGCCAAGAATTAGAGCGTGAACGTGAATATGTGGATCACGAGAGAGAACGAGAACTTGATTCTGAACATGAACATGATTTGCAACGCACTGATCGCGAAGAAGATGAAGAAGACCAAGTAGAAGATTTGTCGGTGGCACGCAAAGACAGTAGTAATCTTACACCCCCAGAACCTCATGTCGAATCGCCATTTTCCCCCAACTTACAAGCAGCAGCACCTAGTGAAACTGAAAAATCTGTTATAATGAGCACTACAAAATTGCAAACAAACGCAAATACACATACAAACACAAACATTGAAGAAAACTCCTCCACCACCTCATTTATTAACGAGACCAACATGAAACGCGAAGTGGTAATTGACGATATACGGGCAGACTGATTGATGCTGACCATGGCTTGGCAATATGCGGCCGATACCTGTTACGATGCATTATTCTCCTCCTCACGTTGAGTAGTAGTAACGTTGGCAACTTTGTTAAGAGGTGAGCGTATTTATAGCACTTGTTGTTGTTTGCGCGTATATGTTTGTTTAACACAACTAACTCAACGCGAGTGAGAGAGAGTGAGTTAGTTTAACCCAGTAAACATTTAAATGTAAATGACACAAATTAATAAGTGAGTGCAATAGATTTGTTTACACAATTCAATGACTATTTTTTTTTACAATTTTCATCAATTATTTAACGTTTAACGTATTTTTTTTTTGTTTTTTTTTTTTATTGACGCGATATTTTATTATTTATTACGAAAAAAATAATATTTTCCTTAAGAAAATATTAAAAAGCGGTAATGTTAGCTTTAAATTAAATGAAAATTCCCATGTGGAAACTACAGGAGACGGGAATCATTCCTGTTCAGGGTTTAAATGTTTCTACACAGGAGATGGAAATTCTTAAATATATTGCACATTTATTATCATCATTGTCGTTATTATAATTCAAAGGAAATCCTATCAAATATCTAGAGGAAGTGAAGAAACTGCACTTAATTTATTTAAAACAAAAAAAAAAAACATAAATGTGTTGTTATTACATAAATATCACCGTGTGCCTAAATAATTAGAAAAAAAAACAAAAACAATTCAAAAAAAGTCTAGGTTAGTTTAGAAAATAATAGAGAAATAAAAAATGAAAAAATCAAATGCCATAATTTCACAAATTACTATTTAAAACTGAATAGGCCCATTTGCTGTATTAAGAAAATAAAATAAAAACTAAAAAATTAAATTCTTTTAGAAATTTTATAACAAAAAAACAAAAAAAAAAGACTGACCATGTTAATTTAGTATAGGAAATGGGCTTAAACCACCCACTCACTAGAAGAGGCAACAAAAAGAGGCTCAATTTTTCAATAGATATTAAATTAACAAAAACAAAAAAAGCATAATTAACTTATAAAATAATAGTTTATAATATTAATTAGTAAATAAACACTAAAAATATCCCATAATAAAATAGTATTTTTTAAGTAAGCAATTTTTTCTTTAATTGTTCGAAAAAAGCCAGTGATTTGTTTTAAAAATCTTTAGTTTTTAAATATTTTAATTTTTTTTATATATAATAAACTTAGTTTAATTATAAATAATAATGATTAAAAAAAAATAAAACAATAAAAAACAACAACTACCTCAGGAAATTTTATAAAAACAAAAAAAAAAAAAAACAAATTAAAATAAAATAATTTCAATAATTATTAATTAATTGTTGTATTTAAATAAGAATTTCTCTTTTTTTTAATAAATAAGACTGACACACTAAATGAAAAAAAAAAATAATTGAAAAACTGAAAAAAATAATATGCACCCAAACAAACAACAATGCACCTATAAATGTACAAAAATAAAATTATAGTGAACACCATTTATTCTCCTAAAAAAAAATACAAAACAATTTAATTAAAAAATAAGTTTGTTTCTAAAAGAAAATTCGTATAAAACAAAAAAAATAAAATTATCTTACGCTGCTGGGGTTCAATGCAATAGACCTTATTTTACATTTACAAACAACACATTTGATTTCCAAATAATTATTATTTTATTTTTTTTTTATAATAATTATGGAGAGTTTATTTGTTTATTAGTGAAATTTTAAATCTTGTTGTATATACATATTTATAAAATTAAATTTAATTTTATATCTCTAGGTTTTTATTGTAAATATTATTTCATTTATTATTATTATTATTTTTTTATATAATATTTTTTTTTTTGTTAATTCTTTTATTTTTAATTCAAATAATTCTAATATTTTCTCGTTCAAAAATAATCAAAATATTACTTTAAAAAAAAAGAAAAAAAAAAACAAACAAAAAAATCTATATTTAGTTTTTAAGTTTTAATCGAATTCTCTAGTTTTTAGTTCAATTGTGACTGATAAAAACAAAAATCATGAAAACAAGTTCCCTAAAAGAAAAACCGAGAAAAAATAAAACAAAAAAAAACATTCACAAATAAGTTTTTGAAAACAAAAAAAAAAGACGCTTCTTTTTTATTAAAAAAAAAAAGTTCAATCAAGTTGGCCCGCCAAAAAACGAGCTCAGTTTTTGCAATAACTTACATATCCAGTATTGAAAAATTCAGTACTTTTGTACTTTTTCATTACCCCCGCCATCAGTACGTTTTTATTATTACATATTTTATTTATGATGTCCTTGCGCTTTTCAACTAAAGTGTGATTTTTTAGCTATTATCTTTTTGGCAACACTGGTTTAAACAGCTTACTTACATTTTTCGGTCAATAACGGCAAAACAAAACTAGTGTAAATCAATACCATCAACAGGAAACGTAATCGATGCAACACCTTTTATGTGAGTGCCCTGCACTTCAGAACAGATCTGGGCTTGGAGGCGAACGTGCCACTAACGGAACTGGCCGATTTCATCCGAAGCTTAGGCTGTTTCAAACCTACCACTAACGGATCATGATAAGTGGGCTTATCTATCGTCACCGAGTGAACTTGTCTGTGAACGGCAAGCTACGGGCAAACCTTACCTAATACCACCAACACAGTCAGCCTGAATACAATTTATTACAATTTTAAAGGCGACTCATGATTTTGCTATCTCGGAAGTATCCTCAGAATGGAATCTACAGAGGAGTCAAAGAAGTGGTAGACCAACCCATACTTGGTGAAGGCAGATTGATTTAATTCAACATTAAATTAACCCATTATTGGATTGAATTAATTAGGATTCAAAAGGCTAGAGAACTAACACTAGAAAAGTGTGCCATAGAAGCCTCAATTGATATTATTAATCGTAGTAAACAGTTAACTTAGATATGATAACATCAAACGAATGTCAAACAACGTCAAACAGTGTAAGCACAGTTCTTTACCGTTGTAGCCAATACATTTTCGCAGAGGGCAGTTGGCAACCCTGACATTATAGAACCTTAACTTGTTTGGATAAATTTTTGTCTAAAAAATTAACAAAACTGTAGAACCTTTTGAGAAAAAATCGAATTATGCTACAAATAAATTACGTTTCACTTCATTTCTTTACAATTATGGGGAATTTATTTGAAAAATATCCGAATGTAGTTGATAGATAATCTCTTTCATAAAGTACATATATTTAATGGTGTAGCCTATCACATAGGCATTGTATAAGTTTATTTCTCTCTTTTTTCAAACCATAAGCTTAGAGTTCAAAAGTTAAAGTTCAGTGAGTCTTGTGTGAAGATGCGGTGTGTTTGAAGAGAGTAATCGTGGTTTGAAGATCTCTGTTACAAAAATCTGTCGAACAATTGTTTAGTGATTGTTATTGTTTATGCAAAGAGTGTAAACAGAGGAATAACAAACAAAGCAATTGTTGTTGTATACATCAAGTTATGAACAGCACACAGGTTCAGGTGTCGCTTGCTTTTGTGGCATTCAATCTTAATACCGTGTTTATAGCTAAGTAAGCATGCTTTACAATATATTAGAAAATGTAGTTCTAAGTTCGTAATCGTTACCATTCTTATAAAGGGTGATTTTTTAACTATTATCTTTTTGGCAACACTGGTTTAAACAGCTCACGCACGTTTCGTGTTTTGTTTCACCGTCAAAAAACATCTTCAGTTTGGTCTATAGTTTAACCATGAATCGTCTTACAAACGAACAACGCTTGCAAATCATTGAATTTTATTATCAAAATGGGCTTTTGGAAAGTTGGCCGAAGATCCACTTCTTTATCGAAAAATTGTGTTCAGCAACGAAGCTCATTTTTGGCTCAATGGATACGTAAATAAACAGAATTGTCGATTTTGGAGTGAAGATCAGCCAGAAGCATTGCAAAAGCTACCAATGCATCCAGAAAAAGTCACAGTTTGGTGCGGTTTATGGGCTAGTGGCATCATTGGACCGTACTTCTTCAAGGATGCTGCGAATCGTAACGCCTTTAGACTATTTTTTGTGAGGCTATGTTAAAGCTCATGTCTATACAGACAAGCCCGCTTCATCAATTGACGCATTGGAAGGCAACATTGAAGCATTTATTCGTGAAATAAAGCCCGAAATGTTGGAAAGAGTATGCCAAAATTGGACTAAACAAATAGACCATTTGAGGCGCAGTCGCGGTCAACATTTGCATGAAATAATCTTCAAACATTAAATTATATGGTCCGTACGTAACTATCGATTCAAGTAAAGATTTCATGCATTTTTCTGAATTTTGTATTTTTTTTTTTTTAAATTTTCCTATAGCTCTTAAAAAATCACCCCTTATAATATTAATGCACGTTTAATGCAATACTAAAAAAGGAGAATTAGGATTAGCCCCGGTTAGTCAAACGTCCTCGGAACGTACATTCGTTTTTAGAATACGAAAGGCAATGAAAACGCTTGCCGAACCGTAATGTAATTTCGGTAAGCAATTTAATTGCTCTTCAAACGAACGTAACATATTTGCGTTCCATCGACGTGACTAAACACGGGGCTTTTTTACGTTTTGTTACGTTCCGAATCAGCTGTTTTTGTCCTTGTGTATTTATGAAATAAATAGGACAACACCCAATGGCGTAGACAATAAATAAATAATCAAAATCATCTATTTTATCTCCATCAAAACGAAATATGAAAAATATTTCGGGTATAAATAAATAAGTAAAATAAAAATTAAAAAAGTATTACAAAAGTACTATTTGTTGCAGTTTCAGTTATTTCTTTCTGTGTATCATTTCAAAATTTCAGTTTTGCAACACTATGAGTTTTTTCCTTCCTGGCAACACTCACTGGTTGTTGGAAAAATTCGTTTTTAATTCGCATATTCTTTTTCCGTTTCCGGTTTATTTAAGTAAAAATTAAGCCTGTTTGTTTTATATGCGTCCGCGTGTGTGATATGGATATGGATTGTTTTGTTGGTGGCTTGGCTGTTGTGTGTGTTGCTTGCTGTTGGTGTGTGACTTGGGGGGAAGGGGGGGAGAGGAGAAATGACCAAAAAAGGGGAAAAGCACAGGAGTTGTTGCTTTTGTAATTGTGGTTGTGTTGCTTGCAGCACCCGCTCTTCGTTGTTGGTGAAGGTTTTGGGTCCATTATACGACGGACGAAGGGAAAAGGAATAATAGGAAAATAATAAGAAAAAAATTAGCTTTTTTAAATTTTTTTTTTTTAAGTGTGGTTGAATTTTGTCGTGGTGAGTTTCCAGTGTGGTGAGTTTTTACAAAGTGTGGTGAATTTATACGCTGTGGTGAACAAAATCAAAACTCACCAAAGTGCCGTTATTTGAAATGGTACTGTATTACCATATATCAATGTACTGCATATTGTGACTTTTGACGGTGTGTGTCTAGAATAAGTAATTTTTCACCTCTGTTAGCGGAGGCATTCACCAACATGTCTGGTTACCATTGTGAACGCACTGCATTACTAACGGTGAGGTTTGTGTTTGGATTAAAGATAATTAATTTCGTTTGGTAAAACACTGAATAAATGGAAGTACACTCAAAGAACGATACAATTCAATATTCTTTACATTGATAACACCGTCTACATTCTAATTATGTAGAAACGCATTGTATTCCTTTAAATACAACTCTTCATTGTTTTGACATTGAAAAATTATAGCAAAACTGCACAACAACAAAATGTCAAACATACAATAAAGTCGAACAACTTCTACAGCTGAGGAAAGATACAAATTTCTGAGCAATTTTTATTATTTTTTTAATAAATTTACCTAGATTTCTAAACAAAAATAATAATGATCAATTGTGTTTAACCTTAATGTATTAAAAATAATAAAAGTGTAGAAAGTTTCAGTATAATTTAATATAAAAAACATTGTGTGATCTTTCGTTCCGATTGGTGTTGAAAAGTGAAAGAAAAAACGACAAAAAAAAGCAATTAGAAAAATAATATTTTTATTATATTATGAATGAAGAAGGTAAAGACAATACTTACCTTATAAATGAATCAAAAACTTCAAATCGAAAAAGAGTGCACCGAAAAAAACCAACTTCTATAGAGAAACTACGGCGGCAGTCGGGTTCGCCATCAATGCCTGCTGCTGCACCATTACAATTGGATATTGATGTAAGTGCTCATAACCAAGACCATCCGAGAGTGAATGGTTCTTTAAAGTCTGAAAATCTACAAAAGCAAATAAAAAACAAGAATGAGACGCCAACAAAAAACGATACGGAATCTTCCACTTGCAACGTGTGCTGCCGCTCTGATGCTATATGTGTCAATATGCAGCAGAGTCACAACACAGTGCTGGCAGTTAGTGAAATTACCAGACTACCCGTAAGTAATGTCAGATAGCTTTTTCTCCTACTGAGAAAACGAACTCACTGTGTTATATATTTTCAGAGTTGGAATATACGTGAAATTGTTTCTTCAATATGTTCTCGATGTCTGCTGTACGTCACTGCTGTAACTGATTCGTCTTCAAAATTACGTTTGAGATGTGAACAAGCTATGCATAGTCAAGCTCTTGTTCTAGCACCTCCTACACCTGATACTAGTCCTAATAACTTCCTTCAATTATCAACGTCATTGCTAGATGATGCTCCAACGGGACATTTAAATGAAGTCCCACAACAGCGTAATTGTTATACGCCGGGTTACTGTGATGGAGCGGCTAATGATTTAGTTTTGCCGCCTGTATCGCCACCCACACCGAATCGGACGTTCGATAACATATCACATTCACCTGCTTCTAGTAACGCCGGTAACAATAACTCAATGTTGAAAATACAATACGAGCGTCCTGTGTCGCCATTAAATACAGAATCGGGTGGCGGTGGTAAAAATAACAAACGAAGTTATCAACGCCTGCAAGTTGTGCCCGTCCAAATGATATGTCCCCACTGTAGCACCTCTTACCTGCGTAAGAATTATTACAAAAAACATATGCGACGATGTGGTGCTAAATATAGATATGCCAAGTCATTAGTAGCAACACGTAGCGAAAGTCGCCTAAATTTTGATACAATTTCTGTGCTTTCGGAAGGAGGTGAGACTCGTTACTCTGTGCAACCACTACGTACATATCGGTGCAATCAATGCACGGTGACTGTTGAAAATCTGAGAAAACTTAGGCTACATAAACGAATACATTTACCTCGTTTCTATTGTAACATTTGTAGCAGTGAGTTTACCTCACAAAATGAATATGAATTTCATAGGGTGGAATGTACAGCCAAGATGGAAGTTTTTCAAAAGGGTTTAGAAAATCTAAGAAACGATGTCAACTCCCCAGTAACAATACCAGTGCGAAGAAGGACGCGATTATATTCCCGAGCTCAATCTTTAGCAACGAGTGCAGCAAATTTTCAGACAGAATCTAATAAAAACAAAAAAACACCTGCCAAACGAAGTAGGATGCAAATCGAGAAAGACAAATCTAGCATTTCTAATTTTGTTAAAAATTCCAAACATCTGCCTAACGAGAATGAAGGTGATAAGAAAATTAATAGCATCAAACAATCTAACATGGATGCAGACGAAGATGATGATGTTGATGATAACGAAACAGACCATAATGAAGAAGAGGAAAGTACGGATGAAGACGATGATGATGATACCTCCCAAGTTGATACTTTATATTCAAAGCGTCTATCATTAACTAATCACTGGGTGGAGGAACATAGCATAAGCTCGCACAGCCATTTGTCACAAGGAGATAATTATATAGAAGACTATGTAGAGGATATACCATTCAGATCACTAAAAGAATATGGTAAAACAAACGTAATTTTATCTATAAGATTCAGCAGTTATACTCTGTAATTCTCTTTTAGATTTATATTTACTAGATCGTTTAAAGATCGAAATGAGACAAAATTCTTTAACGTGCTTTATGCCAGGCTGTACGTTTATCAGTGACAATTTAAACGATGTTATGGTGCATGATTATATGGATCATTTAAAAAAGCCACGGTTTTATTGTCACAAATGTGGCTATTGTTTTACCAGCAAGTATGTCTTATGATAAAGTATTCGATTGGTAGAAAAAAATGTATTTAATTTTTATTATAAATTTTGTAATCGTAGAGTATTTCTTGACTATCATTTGGATCTACAAAACAAAGGACGTTATGTGTGTTACAAATGTGGCAGCCATTTTGAGTATCAACACCAATTAGACCGTCATTTGATACAGCATGAAAGAATAGCCAGCGATACGGGTGAGAAATATGTTTGCAAATACTGTAATTTTGCGTTTTTAGACGAAGATAAACTTATAAAACATTGTTATGAAGAACAACATACGGCGGATAAAGAGAAACCCACCATTAAAATTAATCCAGAAATGACCATTACAAATAAAGTGCCAGATAAACAAGAAAATAGTGATAGAGAAAGTCTTAAAAAGAAATATGAAGTAAAAATTCTTAATATGATATTAAAACCAATGCCGTCGAAACGTTGTACGCCAATGGAAAAATATCGCTTTCATTTACCGGCCAGATTACGTATACAAAAACGCATCGGTGAAGTAGAATTTCGACATCCATTAAATCCCAACTGTGTAGGTTGCTTATAGCAGCATTGCAATAATGCCAAATGTTAATATGTATCGGTTTTATAATTATTCTTATTATAATTTTATGTATAGTTTGCTGCAAAAGCAATTCCAGAATTTATTAATTATGCATTCTCTTGATAGTTTCGCTTATAGAGCCTTTTTTCTCTAATAGGCAAATGGAAATTTGTTTAGACAGGCATTACAATTTGATACAATCAAGAATACATACCAAGCATTTTTGTTTAGAAGAAACTTTATAAATATTATTTATATTATAAATATTTAAACAAAAGTGTGTTGCAGTAAAAAAGGCAGTGAAATGATGTTTTTGAAAGTGGTGTATTATTACTTAAATGAAATTTATAATACTCAAATACAGGCAGTGAAACAAAAAACATGTAAAAACGTTTAGTTAAGACTCTTTTAACTATTTTAACAAAATATTTAATATTTATGTTTGAAGCTGATTCAACTTTAAATATGTTCTCTTTTTATAATATTTTTAAACTTAATTTAATTATCATACAATATTATTTGTTACTCTCAAACATATTTTCATAGATTCATCTTATTCATGTTTTTCTTAGTTATAGATATTTGCTTTTCCATTATCAAAATTATGTTTTACCATATTGTGTAACAAATTCTTTACAATTATTATGTGCAATATACATACATATGTATGTACATATTTGCCTTAATTTTAAACTTTGTGCGTAAACTTGAAAACAACTCATACCCTAAAGACCTTTTTAACAAAAATTTTTTCAATTAGAATTTCCATGCATTGTATATGGGCTTGGTAGTTGAATTATGAGAAGGTTTTATGATTTTCTATAAAGGAGTTACGTCCCTATGCTGCATTGAAGATTAAAATGTTTAAATATTTTTATCAAATACAATCAATATTCTTTTAGTTTAGTGTATGAGCAATATCCATCCGCAATATACTTTGAATAATGTCTTGATAGCAGAATTTTGTAGAAGTTTTATCACTTTCTATAAAGGAATTACGTCCCTATGCTCTACTGAAGAGTAAAATGTTTAAATATTTTTTATCAAATACAATCCATATGCCTTTAGTTTATTGTGTTAGTAGTAGTGGTTGTTGTAACAACTCTGCTGCAATATCCGGTCTATTTCCAAAATGTGTAGATGAGAGAAAAAAGAAAATTTAAATTAATAGTATTTTTAAAATTTATAGAATTTTCTATTTCAAATGCCAAGTAATGTCATGTAGGCGATATCGGTAGTTACAGAAATACAGCAGTTTCTATCGGTCTTGTCCAGAGGTCTACTGGTGTCAAGTGTGTTGCTTTTTCTGAACAGTGAAATAAATATAACGTATCGTATGGTCCTTTGTCTGTATGTTAGGCAACGGTCGTGGCGTCGGCAATGATTCTTGCCCTATATGCATTCAGCCTGTTTGGTTTAGGCAGTATTTTGTTTTATAGAAAATTCCCAATGGAATCATTTTAACTGAAGTGGTCAACAATTTTGTTAAATGCTAACTTATATAAAAATAATTAGATTAAAACAAAATGTTGTTCACAAGACCTTTCTTTCGTCCAACTCATCTTATTGTGGCCATAGTTGAGACTAGTGGGTCTTCTTCCCCTATTATTAAGTACGAAAATCTTTAATATTCAGCTCATTAGAGAAAAATAAGTGAATAAATAATGTATATATGGATCAATTTATTTGAATTATCATTTGCTTCGCTTATGCAAACTTTCTCATTTACAATATTTACAGTAAAGAATTGGTTAGAGTTCGCCCTTAAGCGGATGTAAAAAGTTCTACAAAGTCGCTATGCTTGTTCTTCCCATAATTTATTTCGTTTTAATTTTGTGTGATTCAGTCTTTTGTGATTTCAAATGAATCGTATGTATTTGTTGACTTTTGTTACCCATTACGGTTTTAATTACATTTTTAATTTTTTATATCGTTTATTATCTTAAGATTTAGGACTAGTCATTCATATCTTGCTGTTTTCATTTTCATGTTCGTGTCTTAATTTAAATAATTTGAATTCTAAACTATTTTCTTTATTATTTTTTGTGTAATTTTAATTGATATAAGTTTTGTTTTAAATGAAGTTCACATATTCTACAGTTATCGGTATTTGATATGCCTTAAAAGAGTATACCTATGTGTTGTATATTTGATCAAAGCAGATAAATTCTGTTTAATTAAGCCTTTCTTGTGTTAAATGAATGCTTTAAACAAATAATTTGTTTAAAGCAATCCAAATATTTTGTTCCTCTTTTGCATAATATATTTTACAGTTATACTTAATTATTAGAATAAAGGTATTTTTAACGTGTTAATTATTAAGTTTTTTGCAAATACAACCGGTACTGTTTTTTTTTTTTTTTTTTGTTTTTTGTTTAAATCATTCAATAAAAATTGTGTAGACTCGAATGGAAAAATATACTAAAAACATATTTTTTATTGTCTAATAATTTTAAAGGTATAATTAATACCTTAACAAACGATATTTGCCATTAATTATTTAATTTTTAAACTGTATTTTAGATTTAAAAAAATATCTAAAATATATATTTTAAATACAAATACAATTGTCCTTAAAATTTTTATTTTAAATTAGCAAAATTATTCTGTATAAAAGATACATAATAAAATAGATACAAAAAAAAAGAGATATACCAAAACCAAAAGCAACATTTTTATATGTTAAAAACAATAACAACAACAACAATAGTACATAAATAAAATTATAAATTTAAACAAAAATTAGATAAATTTATTAAATCTGTTTAGCATTACAATGAAATACAAAATAATAATTAATAATAACAGTAAACGTAATTTTTGTATATAAGCATTTTATTTAAATTCAATGACTATATTAAACACAACACAACACATGCATAAATAAAAACAAACAAAAAACATAAAACATAAATTAATTAGTAAGTATCAAATAAATAGTGTAATAAATATATTGTACATACAGTGAAGTCTGAGCAATATTTTAAGAAATTTTAATATAATATGTATTTATCGTAAATAAAAATAATTCATTCATTTTGAAAATATATCAATCAATACATTATTATCCATCGCATTCATTCATAAACATATTATTACATTTGATAAATTATTATTATTAAATAATGAATTGAATTAAATGAATTTCAATAATACATATAAAAAATATATATTTAATTTAAAACCTAAAAATAATAAAATGAATTTTAAAGTATTTAAGCAGTTGAGAAAATATAAAGAAAATATTTTTGTTATTATTTTTTACATACATAATTTATTTTAGTAATGCAAATTGAAAAAAAAAACAAGTTTTAAACAAAAAATGCAATATTTCATATAAGAATTTATATTTACATACATACATACATTTTTTTTTCTATTATTAAGTTATTACATTTCGTTTTTTTTTAACAATTGTTTTTAATTTTATTGAATTATAAAGCTTTTAGTTTTTTTATGCCTTTTTATCGTTTAAATGTAATTAAAATAAAATATGTTATTTAATATCCATACATGCTTGTAATATTTATAGTCCCCTTTATCATGAAAGTATTTCCTCTCCGAATTTATTTTGTTTTCCCTATAATTTTGTATACTTTTGTGCAAAATGTTCACTTTTAATTCACCATAAAGATTAATTTTATTTTTAGATGGATGGCTTTTATTGTTTTTTTAATATTGCAGATTTTGTTTTTAATTAACAGGTGATTTTTTTTTTTAAGCTAGATGTCATGCCTTCAAAAATATTCGTTACGATACTAAGCCTTTAGCATTAACAAACGAACAGAGTTAGCATATCTTTGAATTTTGTTATCAAAAGCCGTGTTATGTGAGAAATTATCTTCCGCAAAGCAGTTCTAGTTTGACTCAATGAGTACAACAACACACAGAATTTCAGATTTCCTGAAAGATGAATTGCTTCGTGTGGCTTATGAGCTGAAGACATCATTGGACTGTTCTGTTGGTTTCAGCAAGACCCACCATAATTTGTTATCATTCAACATTAAACATGAATTGCAAACTTTGCTATGAGATTTAGTTTAGGATACATCATCTGTATTGAATATAAAAGAAGTCCAAGAAGATGCTGCAATGCCATCCCAAGCCACTTAATCGTAAAATAACGCAACCTCCAGAAATTTGAATCTTGTGTCTGGCATTGGCTGGACTAAGCATTTTTTTTTTTTCATATTGAGATTTGAGTAACTATTATTAGTTCAATTTCCATTAAAGATTTAATAATTATGAATAAAAGAAATTGCTGGCGCTAATTCCTATATGTTACTCTCAAAGAAACTGTAAAATATATTAGGCCAACCAAGTTTACATAGTTCAAAGTTAGTCATCATCAATATGTGCAGCCGAGCGTTGTCGTCATGGAGCACAATTTCTCTCGTACTGAACTAAGCTGACCTCGACTTACCAATTACATACTTCTTTCCTTTGGTCTAATGCTGGCGGTATTTATAGCTTGTGCTGAAATCACAAGGAAACGATCAAAATGGCGTAGTTGTCGTATATGTCTTGCTTTTCATACTCCTAAAAGTCTAAACTTCGAATAAATGCTTTAAATATCGCAAACTATTCCTGCGTATAACAAAATAACAAATATTTGAAGCTAATATATAAATATAAATTTTAATATATTTCAATTCTTTTGATCCATTTAGTTAACCCACTGTTCATTTCACATCTGGCAATAAAAACTTCAACGCACTGTTGTATTTTTAACGTTGAGCACATATTGCTTTTCACAAACAGCAGCTTTAGTATACTATCTTACAACGCCATATTAATATAATATCGAGTCTCGAAACTTTTGCTATACCAAATTTGTTTCTTTACGGAAAATACCGCACGCGTAAAAACGCCGAATAGGAAAATTTTATATTAATTGTGTCGTAAAAGGTCAAATTTCCTAATTTGAAAATGGGTGTACAAATTGTGCCAATTTCTCCTGGTGACGGTAAGTAAAAATATATTGAAAAAACAGCATTCCTGGCGAGTGCAATCTTATATTGAACTGTCCAAGAAACTAACCTATATTTTTCTTACATATCTCTGTGTAAATGTGTGTGATTTGTGTACTACTCTTTTGCTCTTACATCGAAATACTACGAATGTTATACAGGTAGTACTTTTCCAAAAAATGGACAAGTGGTTACAGTCCACTATACTGGTACTTTGAATGATGGCACCAAATTCGATTCATCCCGGGATCGCAACAAGCCCTTCAAATTCACCATTGGTAAATCTGAAGTAATCCGTGGTTGGGATGAGGGCGTGGCCCAATTATCTGTAGGTCAGCGTGCCAAATTGGTTTGCTCACCGGATTATGCTTATGGCTCCCGTGGCCACCCTGGTGTTATACCACCAAATGCTACGCTTACTTTTGACGTGGAACTACTCAAGGTAGAGTAAAAAGAAAAGTTGATTGAAGTGACTGAAGTTTATTTTGAGTCAGTGCAGCATATGGAAATTGTAGAAGATGCATTTAAAAAAAATTAAACCTTAAAACAACAACATCCCACAAGATTATTCAAAATATATATGTAGTAATACCAAAGAATATAGATATAAAGAATGCGCATCATGTAGAAGTAAAATTTCTTATGGCGGGTTGTAACATTACGACCCGCTCTCACCAAAATTTGTTTAACATTACGACCCGCACAATTGTGTAGAGAGAACTCACACGCATTCTTGTGTTATTTGATTCAGTTGTCGATCAGACTGCGACAAGAACACGTGTGTAGCGGATGCGTTATCATTTTATTTCAGAATAACACTCAAAAAATATTTTATGTTAAAAATGTTCTATGTCATTAGCTGGCCGTATTTAATTTTTTTATTTTTTTTCTTCTAATAAAAAATGTGTTTTTTTATTTTTGTTTATCTAAAAAAACTAGGTATAATTTTTAAGCCAATGATGGATAGCTTTATGTTCTTTTAATAAAAAAAAATTGATTTTTTATTTTATCTTTATTTATCTAAAATTATTAAGATAGATAGCTTTACATATGTATGTTGATGAAATGAAAATCAAAGTATCGTATATTATTGACAGTTTTCTATGGCTGTAAATAAATAAATTCTCTCAACTTATTTTCTCTCTCTTGCTCACTAATCACAACCAGTGTTGCCGTTTAGTTATTTTTAACCAAAATTTCCTGATTTGGTTATTTATTTTTCTTATAAAAAGAGCTTTTGTTTGTAGAAATGAATTAATTTGTAAGACTAAAATTTTAGTTGGTTATTTTTTGTTTCTTTTCTTACTACGAGTATGTTGTATTAATTATAATTTATATTTGAAAAAATAAAATAAAATTATGTGAATTTAATTTTGGTTATATTTTTTCTTATTTGGTAATTTTTTCACAAATGTTGGTTACAATATTTTTTTTCGTGGCAACACTGACCAGAATAGGTGATTTTAGAAAATTTAATAAAAAAGTTGTCAAACAACAAAAACGCACGATGAGAGCAACGCATTGTTACGCTCTTCGTTTCTCTTTCCTTCCCTTCTATCTTTCCCCCCGCGTCATGAAATATTTTTGAAAAATATTCCAAAATATGTTCAAATGCACATTCTTTATACTTTATTTTCTTTGGTAATACACTTTATTCTACTCTATTTAATTAGATATAAAGAATATACAATTTTAATAATACGTATTTAAAAACATACTTTATCAACTTAAAATGAAAAACAAAAACCAAACAAACTTACAAAACAACATAAAAATATACCAACAATTTTATACTATGTTATACATATTAACAATATAATGTATTAACAAAAGGATGAAATGTCGGTCATCCTTTTGTTAAATATTTTTCTTTATTCTACAAAAGTGATGATGAATACTGGGGATTACCAACAACTCTGATCCCCTGTCTAAAGTAAAATTAGTGTACTATTAAAAAATACAAACAAAATACACAATATTATGCCTATAATAATATTGGCTTAATAATAATAAATGCTTTTCTTAATTGTATTTAGCTTAAATCTTATAAAAAACCATACTTTATCTTAATTGTAAGCAAACTAATATAATAATTTTTTCTAATCTTTTTGTGTGAAAACCTGAAAAATCAAACATGAATTAAATACATCTTAGAAAATCGTCAGAAGTTCAAAACAAAATGCATTTTCATTTCTTTGAAGACATTTTGGAGCACGTTAAAATTCTTTACATTTTGGGTAATTTTGAATTTCATTTTTTATGGATAGCTTGCCCAAATAGTTTTTCAAAAATATTACGTTTCTCACGAAAACATTTGTTTTAATGTATTTTATATATGTACATATTAATGTAATTATCTTCTACGCGTAACAATACTCTTCATACATTTTACTCTTATGAGTTATTCCCAATAATGTTATTTAAATTCGATTCCATTCTCGATTTGAAAATTCTATAACGCAGACAGTCTTTACTATGTTATAAACTTGTTAATCAGAACAGTGCACATATTGCGAATATTGAAAACTCCAATAAGTAAGTATATTGGGCATGAAACAGCTATAGAGAATTCAGTAGTACCAGAATGGGTTGCGGTTGGCCATTCTCCTGTCCATTGTAAACTTCAACAATTTCAGACACTAAAACACAATTTTTATTTTGTATCCCCAACTATTGATAATTTACAGCTTTAAATCAAGGCCAGGATTAGTTTAAAAGACAAAAAATTCAAGAGAAGCAATTTCCCCATCTTTGGCCTATGATATATGTAGTGTCATATCCATTTGCTTTCATAGAAAGTTGGTATGAGGGAATCTATTTTTTCTTTAAGAGGTGACTTTAGTAAATTGTACTGTTTATCACTCCCACATCTGGAAGTCCAATTAATCAAAATATCAGTTTCACGCCTTCACCCAGAGAACCATTGGGTTATATTGTGCCATTGGTCCATTGTGACCCTTCATAAAAGGAATGAATGAAGAAAGAGAAAAAGAAAAGAGAATGAGATAATACGGGAGAAAAGGGCGAACGTTAACAAGAAAAAGAAATAGAAAGAAAACAAGGCGAATATAGCAATTAGATATTGTCACCTATAGATAATTTATCCTTCTGAAATTACACGTTTCTGAAGCCTACTAGATCCACGCGTTTGCAAACTCCTAACTCGATCTCAAATTTTAAACAATATTTAAGCAATTAATCCGTCTAAGTTATCGAACAGTTTGATATATTTGATATTTTACCTAAATGGAATGATACGAACTATGCATAATAAATTAACTGAGCTGATAAATTATGTAAATAATATAATAATTATTTAAAATTATTTAGCAATTAAAATTAAATTTTTTTTTATATACTGTCACAAAGTTGTCTTTTATTATTTATGAATAACCCTGTTCAATTTGTATGCGTTATAAAACGGGAGTAAATCAAACAAATAGGAAGAGAAGCAAAACAAAGTAACAAAAAGAACAAAAACTACAAAATCTGTCAAATTATTTGCAACAAGCAATGGAAAACCGTGAAAATTGCTGTATAAATTAAGAAAAAAATCGTAGAATATTATTAAAATTAACCACTGAAAATATGGAAAAGTGTTTTAGTTGTAAATAAAATTAAAAGAGTGCATAAATTAGTTTATGTTAAGCTAATACAATTTATGCAGAAAAATTTAAATCTGTTGTAAATTTGTGGAAAGGCAAAGAACTTCAAGCAAAAGTAATTTTTTTTTTGTAAAGTGTATGAGAAGACAAGACACTGACAGTGGTGACAAAAACAAAGGCTACGAAATTTGAAGGCATTGTTATTTATATTACCTTACATTTCGGGGTCAATTTCTTATTACAAGACTGCGATATTAAGGGCGAAATTCATACAAGGCTATATTCCAAGAGAATGGATAACATGATGAAGGTTAAGGATCAATGTCATAATATCTCTACAAACGACAAGGTCAATGCAGAAACTTTGTTTGTGTTGCAGCAGCAGAATGGCGATGATGCCATAATCATAGTAAATGATGTTTCTAGTAGTACATGTGACATAAAGTGCAAGGATGATGAAAGTAACGCATCCAGTGAACTCTTATTAGAAAGCCTTGAAGATAGTAATGGTAAAATGGTTTACCATATAAATATGTTGCCTGATGAAATGCTAGAATTCATTTTAACATACTTGCCGCCCTACAAAGATTTAGAAAATTGTAGTCTAGTTTGTAAGAGATGGCATGCAATTGTAAAAAGTAAGTATATAATTATGGTTTTAAACTCTGTTTTATTATTTTATTGTTTTTGGCTTTAAAAATATCTAAAGTAAAATATTCTTTTTAAATAATTTATACCGGAGAACTTTTAGTTGTGTCAAATTGTATTTATTCTATGCTTGTTGAGGAATGAATGCAATAAAGAAAACCTTTATAGAAAAGTGACTTTTAACACTCTTCTCAATTTTTAAGAATTATTTAATAAATATAATAAACATATTACATATCGATGGCTTAATATAGAAAGGTCGTATCTCATTTTTTTTCAAAATCGGAGTTTTTACATATTCTGTAGACAAAACCCCCATACACATCCTCTGAATATTTCAGCATCCTATGTTGACGAATAGTCGACTTACAGTAATTAAAAGAAAAAGCCCTAACTCACATCAATTTGAATAAATATTTTTGACTCTTTGTACCGAGTGAAGAGTTCAACTATAGTATATACTCCGTTACTGATTTAAATGAATTCCTCATTTATTTTTAATAAAAACTGCATTTAAACTTTTTTATAATATTTTTGTTTTAGATTTTATTAAATTTTTTCCTTCTCCTGTAAAGTACTGAAAATTGAAGATACGACCTTTCTATATTAAGCCATCGATATACAACTTTTCATTTCTGTAGTAAATTGCAGATTCATAAACATCGTATTAATTTATATATATTTGGATCAATTCCAACATATTCATACATACATACATATATTATATGTATATTGCAATCATATAAACAAAAAGTATTACTTGCATGTATTTATTTATTTATTTTTTTTTTTGCAGAGTATTTTTCTCATAATATAACGCTTAACGGCTTTACTGTTTAAACAATCAAATCGAAAACAAAGAAACCCCCCTCTCAATATAATTTTACTTTGTGTGAATTGTTTGAGATCTAAATCGCATTCGTATTAAATTTTTTACTTAAAATATTTTTTAATGTATTCAGCGATATAAAAACGTTAGAAACTTAAATAACTAATAATAACTGCTACTTAAAAATTCTAATGAATATTTATGTGTTTATATTTCTCATTTCAGACCTAATACGGCGTTCCAAAATTAATCTGCATAAAGGTTTACAAGATTTTCGTCTGTGTTGGCAGGTATTTTCCCAACAAACTGCAGCTTCCATTGATGCCAACAATGGCAGTATTTGCAATAGCCCTTCAACGCCTGTCATTGCTGGACGTTTCTCGCACTCGGCTGTTCGGTATAGAAACTCTATGTATATATTTGGTGGTGGTTCTTCATCCGATACAACATTTAATGATTTATGGCGTTTTGACTTGTCAGAAATGCGTTGGGAGCGCCCTTTATCAATGGGTTCATATCCGTCGCCAAAAGGCAGTGCTTCGATGGTGTCGTGGAATGATCAATTAGTATTATTTGGCGGTTGGCGGTATCCTTCCCTACATCCACCATATCAGCCGTGGTGTTTGTTTGATGAACTCCATTACTATGATTTGTTTACAAATCGCTGGTCTGTGATAATGACAATGTCTAGACCACCACCTATAGCTGGTCACTCGGCTAGTGTTCATGGTGATATTATGGTAATATTTGGTGGTTATCAAATATCAGATGGAGTGAATTCAAATTCGAATGAAACTTGGTGTTTGGATTTAAAGGAACATCGGTGGTGGCAACCATTGTTTGTGAGTAGCATACGACCTCCAGCACGTTACGGTCAATTTCAACTAGTATTAGATGAAAAACATTTACTCATAGTGGGAGGCTGTGGCGGTCCTAATAGCGTCTATTCTGATGCATGGCTTTTAGATATGTCAAGAGATTTGTGGATGTGGAAATCGATACCAGTACGTAATAAAAAATTTTCGGCTTCTCATATGTGGTGCAATCCTGCCTGTAAAATTGACTCGAAATTGGTTGTTTTAGGGCCAACTCCAAATATGCCTCAAGATTTTCAGTTGATGAAGCAAACTAGAGTTCCTGTAGGTGGTGGTCTTCCCGCTCCTAGGTTAGTGGCACGGGGGCAAAACCAACATAATAATCCTTTGAATAGGCCAGGTGGCCAAATGAGAAATCCTAATATGGTAATACGAATACCAGCTCATAACCATAATCGTTTACACAATAATCGTGCGAATGGCGGAGCCGGTGGCATTGGAAATATTCCACGCGATGGGCCTGATGATCAATACTTTGCACAGAGAAGAGCAATTTTAAATCAACATCAGCAGAATGCCAACAATAACAACTTTGTTAATAATCAGAATCAAAATAGCAATTTTCAACCTCGTAGTGGTAGTATAAAGGAGTTACATGCTCCTCCAGAAGAAAAAAATCACAATCGTCCATCGACTTCGAATGCAGGGTCACCTCGTTTAAATGGCTCTTCCTCCATACGCAACGATAATGATTCGCCTCATCTTGGTATTGGCTCCAGTGGAAATAGCAGCAGTGGTCTTGACCAAGAAGCGGCTAGTCGATTACAGAGGAATCTCGCCTTAAGATGTCGTGAAAATGAACCTTTACTGCCTAAAAGATTTGATGAACTATTTGAAGATCCCTTTCGTATGGCTGCTTTCAACGTACAAAACCGTCCAAGATCCTTATCAAAAGATCACAATGAACGTATACGGCGCATGGAGGAAAAAATGAACGCATTAAGGAATTCCCGTCGCAATGCCATGGTGGAGCAGAAATCCATTAAAGAACCATCGCCGAAACGAGTTAAACGCAACGTACTCTCTCTGTTTGTTTGCGATCTCTCAAATGCTCTTTCCGAATTCGATCCTTACTTAGAGTGGTTAGAATATAAGAATTATGGTGTCATACCAGGAGCACCTGAGCGTCTAATTTTATCGACAATGGTACCGGGACATGGCGAATTGATTTTATTTGGAGGTGTCCATAAAGAAACTTTAAGTGAAATTACACATCAAGTTTCCAATACGGTACATTTCTTAAGTGCTCCCCGGGATATCGTTTAAAACTAAATTAAATTTAAAAATTTGAGTAATCAGAAGAATATGAAATGTCTATTGACTTTATAAGATGATCTCCTAAAACCTTTTCTGGAGAAATAAATACCAACCGTACAAGATTAAACTAAATTATGCTTATGTTAAACTTTTTATTATGCACTCCTCGGCTTCTTGCAAATGGTTTTTATTTCCAATTATTTTACTTGTAAGATAAAGAATTTTGAATATCTTATATGAATTCATACATATATATATTATTCGTAATTTTAAGCCATTGTTTATTTCTTTTAAAATTTTTGTTAACAAAATACAAAGTATTTTTGTTCAATCTAAATCAGCTGTTTACACTGCTCTACCTAAAAATTTAAAATGCGATGTTAAGAAGGATAATAGTAACTATAATAAAATAAAGAAAAGGCTGCTATGTAGCACGCTAATATAAATGAAAGTTTTTTGTTGTAATATTATATATGCAAAATATGCCATTATACAGGATTCTTCCAATTGGAGTCAGTTTTTTTAAAGTGCATTATTTTGAATAATCTGTGGTATTTATTTTTGACAGCTGACAGAAACAAAATTGGAATTTACACTTTTCCAACAAGCAATTATTAAAACTGAAGGTCAAAATGGTCAACTCATATGAAGAAATTTAGCGTAAATAAATTGTGGTAAACCCCTTTTAGAGGAACCTAACAGGATACTGCACGTAGTTTCACATTTTAAAATTTTTATTTGAGTCAAATCGTCTCCATATTAATTTAATTAATAACATTTCTAAAAATTAAAAAAACTATATAAACATAAAAATTTAATTTAAATTCACAAATGTTAAAAAATTTTCATTTTGCTTTACCAACTATAATGAAATGTACTGTAACAATCTGGCTACTCTACAATTCACTGCAAACTAATAACACCATCTGCCAAATTTAGTATTCAGTTGCTGAAATTCAGTGCCTTTTCATAAAATCGCCATCTTGAAAGTATTTATAATATTTTTTTGGAAGAAAAGCATCAAATTATTTCTTTTCTTCGCTGACGTGAAGTATTTATTAGTGTTTTAGTGAAAAAGAAAATATATTAAATAACTTTAACAATACTAGTGTATACAAAATATATTAAGACTGAAATACTTAAAGCATTTTATAAAGTTTAAGGTAAGTTTTGCAAACAATGAAGGAAAAAGATTATGTCTAGCAATATGGTTTTTTTGATGACGATATAAAAAATTCTCTACATTTTTCCTGTGAATTAAAATAAATAAACCATTAAAATTTATTAAAATTAGTGAGAAATCTTTGAAATATAGTTCGTAAAAAATAAAAAAATATAAATAAAGGGAATTAAATAGCAATTTTTACAAAATAAAAAAAGTGCAAAAATATATACATACATACAAACGTTTTGTAAGTTCGCACATTTATATGCGTCTGTGGGTACGAGATAGTGCGTGTTTTTGTTTATGTATAGAAAATATTGAAATTAAAAATGACAATTAGGTACATATGTTAAACGAATGTGTGAGTAGAGTATCTTGATATGATTAATAAATAACAGATAGGAAAACCCTAAACAACTCACTTTTTCTCGTTTTATGTCGCGTTTGTGTTTGTTATTGTTTTTAAATATGATTTTAATATTTAATGCGCAAATATACAATAAAAACGAAAAAGTACAGAACTATTTTGTATTCTTATATTCTTCCCAAAAGCATTTTATTGACGTTTTTTATTTTTTTTTTTACAGATATAATTACTGCTTAAATCCAGAAAAAAAGGCCCAACAACAAAAAATTGCTAACAAGAAACGAATTGAATACTTGTAGTCATGGATATCGCTACAAGTACCCAGCAAGAGAATGAACAACGGGTTGCCGAGGAATATTTATCTAGTTTATCGGATTTGAACTGCAATAGTAAACCCTTAATCAATATGTTGACCATGTTGGCCGAGGAGAATATCGAATATGCACCTGTCATAGTTAAAGTTGTCGAACAACATATAGCCAAGGTTAAAATTATGTTTTTTTATTTACTATTCTATATTAAATGGGAATTTAAGAAAGTTTTTCGAATACTGATAAGAACAGTTCTAGTGAATTTCTTGTATTTATAAGAATATTTACGAGAAACTAATTATTATCTACCAGTATTAAAATGTACTTCTTGGAAAGAAATTCATTCTATACGAAATTCTTAGGAATAATAACGTGTAAAAGTATTTAATGTTCAGAAAATATTTAAAAAAATTCCGAATAATATCAATTATTTTCAATTCATATATATATTATGAATTGGATTTCATAATTGACTTTAATAAAGTAAATTCAATTTTACACTTTATCACAAAGAAATTTTCAAAATCGTTAATTCCCATCTTTGAATTCGATTTTATTTTGTTCTCAGTTATAACGTAATTAATATTTATAAATAAGTTACATTTTAAAACAATTTAAGACAAACATTATATGTACATGGTATTATTCTGTACATAATTTTATTTTGTTCTTGAAATAACGTCTACAATTGCATTTATTTAACAGCTATCAATAAGAAAAGTCTTCATTTAGACTGCAGGACATGGAAAAAAAGCAAATAATAATAGTACTTTTCTCACTAATTGAAAAGTATACATATTAGGAATTGTTCTACTTTGTTCATTGCGCTTGCATTATGGTGTCATAAAAATTAGGTCCAGATTTTGTTTAATTATATTTCATTTAATGTTTTAAACTGCTGGTTTAGATTATGATCTCTTTAACAATGCTTATTTTAATTATTTTTCGATTTCAATCACCAAAGTTAAGTTATCCGTAAGTGCCAAGAAAGGAGGCATACAAGTGAAACTCAGTCTTATTTACTTTTATCTTTTAGTAAGTAACAACGATATTATTCGATGTAGAACAATAATTTTTACAACAGCTACACGTTTTGTTCTGAGACTGAAACTTTGTATTAAAAATTGTCATTATTTTTATTTTGTGTCTGCACATTGAATGTAACTTCAATGTAAAGTGTTTAATTTTATTAAAAGTTTGTTATCTGGACATTCAACTTCGCCATGTGATCACTGTATCTTTCAAGACACAACCATTAAATTAGAAAGTATAAAATTTAAATCATTGCAAGATAACTAAGAACATAAGTTTTGTAAATTTAAAAAAACTGAATGTTATATAAAAGTGAATGAAATAGTTATTGAAGGCAATAAATAAATGCCTGTCATTTACTTTTTAAAGATTATTTCATATAAATGTTGCACGCGGCTATGCCGTAGATGGTCCATCCGTAGCTCCATACTTGACATAAGTTTTCTACCATCACGGCCTCTATAGCACCAATTGTAGCTGTAATGTTGTCTTTCAGGGCTGGAATTAAGGCTGGTTTGTTCCTGCACAAGAAAGACTTTACGTATCTCCACTAGAAGTAGTCCAGTTGGAGTCGAATCACATATTCTCAGCGGCCAATGGATTGCTCCAAAATGTAAGAGTAGGCCACATCAAACTCGCCTCTCAATATGTTCATTACATAAAGTACCGTGTGGCGCATGACACAGTCTTGTTAAAATCACATGTAAACCAAGTTAAATTTTTTCATTTTGAAGTCATCTCAAGATCGAATCCGTCTATGTTGGGTTCCGGGACATAGTCGTAAACTCGGTAATGAGACGGCGGATGCTCTCGCTAGATTAGGGACACTTTCTAAGGGCGATTTGATAATTGGTCCTTATCCCTCAATCTGCCACTTCTACGGCGTCATCACTGGGTGGGTAGTGGGGAGGAGTAGTTGGGTTGGGGGAGGTGGATCGAAATGTTATGTGTCTAAATGTCTATGGCCTTCTATAGACAGTGATAGAATAGGTTTGCTGTTAGGCTTAGATAAGGCCAGTCTGAGGTTAGTTATTGGTTTCATTACTGGAAGATTAAATCGCTGACAAGGATCTGGATCACAGCCGGACTATTGCAGGGTATGTTGCGATGAGGAGAATTTAGAAACTGTCGAACACCTCCTCTGCTACTGTTCAGCCCTTTGTGGAGAGCCGACATTAGGACTATTCATAGATTTATAAATAATCTATTTTAAAACAGCTTTCGCTGGGTTGACAATCCTTGGCCGATGAGTAATCGGGTCGCTCCGGAGCGTAGATCCGATTGTGGTGGGTCCCAATAACAAGTACACGTCCTCAAACCTAACCTAATCTAACATATACATTCTATATACATTATTGTATTTCTATCTAAGCTCATTTAACTTCAATATATGTTGTGCATGATATCATGACGTAAAAATAATGTAAAAGTTAAGGACGAAATAATTCATATTAAAAACGTGGTTAACAGTGAACGGGTTTTTTATAAGTTGGGTTAATCCATGTTGTCCAAGCAGTGTTTGCGGCTGTTGTGGCATACCAACAACTCTCGGCATAAATTGGTTTCATTTGACTCTAAACTTAGCTGCCAATAATTTAAATTTTTTCATACAAAGTTTATAGTGAAACGTGCTGAAAAAGTCGGTAAAAAAAGTTTTGTCCTAGCAAACTCTTATTAACTCTTTGATATGAACTAAAAAAATTATAATTTATATTAAATTAAATTCAAAATAATACAAAAAATGTATATTTAACTGCTATTATAAAAATGACCTATGCTAATGAATCATTCCAAAGCTCTGTTTTCATGTCCATTAATTTATTTTAAATAATTATTTTACGAAAATTATGAATTTGATTTAATTTATTTTTAGTACTTTTCCTACTCCACAAAGTATAAACACAAGTAGTAGTGAAATATTGGAAATCAATAATAGTAAACTTCAAGAGGGATCTTAAATCTAAAGTAATTTTTAAAATTAAGTGATAGTGATAAAAGATAAAGTAGTTGCCGTAGTCTAATAGGTAGTGGGTTGGCCTATTAGACGAAATATGAAAAAAATACTTCTTTCGACAACTGCCTCTCAGCGGACTTCGGCCAAAAACTATTTTTTTTTATTAGGCTTGCTATTTTGTAGTTTATTATATACACCATTTATATACATATATTTTGATAACAACTAAATACATTTTGAGTTTATTTTGTAATTTAATTTGTACTCTATTGTACGATTGGATAGGAGTAAATAAAAATATTAAAAAATAGGTTTCAAAAAATGTACTTAATTGAATTTGCATTGAGATCTGACACATATCAAGTATATTTGAGATATAATCAATTCGAATCAAATTTATTATTTTATTAGGCGCTCTAATATTGCAATATTTTAAATAATATTTTTAAATATTCTTAAAATTATTCCAAGAAGTACATTAAAACGCATTGATTGATTAAAAACAGATGTATTCAACAATTTAAATTCCATATAGAAGACAATATAATAATTTTTTAAAACAATATTTCAGCCCACTTACAAAAAAAAAAAAGAAATTAATAAACAAATATACTCAAAAGAAAACCTTTAAAAACAAATAAAAATATGTTAAACAATTGCATAAAATTGTTTTATTTCGTTAAAAAAAAAATTATTGCGTAGCAAAAGATAACAAAAAAAGAGAAGATGTAAAATATTCTTGTTAAATCACATATTTTAGCATAAATTCCAAAGAATACGATGATTTTAGATTTTTTTTTTGTGTGTCACACCAACAAAAACTGTTATTTTTTATACTTAAAACAGGTTCCTCCTGAATTTAAATTGCCAATATTGTATTTAATTGATTCAATTGTAAAAAATGTAAAGAGCACTTATGTGCAACTCTTCAGCCAATGTATAGTCAATATATTTTGTGGTGTATTTGAAAAGGTGAGTACAAGACTAATAGTATAAACATTAAAAATTTTTAACTTTCCTATTTGCTAATCGTTATTCATTAGGTGAACGAAAAAATAAGAGAACGTATGTATGTGTTGCGACAAACATGGAATGAAGTTTTTGCAGCTCAAAAATTATACGCATTAGATGTTAAAGTTAAACGTTTGGATAATAATTGGCCAATCACGGCTAAACAGCCATCCATACATGTGAATCCGAATTTCCTAAAAGTAAGTTCTTATTTTTGAATGGAAGTTAAAACGCTTAACTTTAAATATAAATAAAATTTTAATTCTCCCTTAGGTTAATTCAGCACAGGCTATACCCACAGAAATGGAGAAAATTCTTCAGGATAAAACGCGCGAACTGTTGGAGTTGAAAAAACGTAAATTAGAGTTAGAATTGGAGGCCACTAAGAAACACTTGGAGGAACAAGAAAAGCAATTTTCCAAAACAACTGAGGGTGTTATACCGCCAGTTGAAGCTTTAGTTGCCGTAAATTCATTACAAAACGTTGGTATACGTGGTCCTTCTATGCCTCCCCAAATGATGCCCGCCATGATGTCAACCAATTACATGGGAGGGCCTCCAAATATCGCTGTTAATCCCGCCATGAGACCTGCTATGTTTCATCCGAATATGAGAGCTTTTAGACCAAATCTGCATCCCAATATGATGAATTCTCCGCCACAGGTAAGATATTTACACAAAATCAAATTTAAACAGATATAAACATAGCATTTGTCTGTTACAGCAGGGCATGCCTCTACCAAATATGCATACTGCTGGTCCGGCTGCAAATGCAAATAAACCGAAGGTACACCCAGTGAATTCGGCTTTATTGAATTCTGTTAGACATCGGGACCCACGTTTACAGCGTCAGCAACAGCAACAACAACAACAACAGCAAATGCAACAAAATCAGAATGGCGATAGATCGAGTCAACAGAATGTTCGATCTTCGCATAATGATAAAGATAAGCATGATCGCAATCAGAAAAATAACCATAAATCACCAACGCGTCTTTCGTCAAATAGCAATAATAGCCGTTCTTCGGGAAGTCGTTCGGGTAAAAGTTCCCAACGCGACAAAGAACGGGAGAGGGATCGTAAACGAAGCGAGTCGAAAAGTTCTACTACCTCTTCCTCATCTGCTGGCTCTATCACTGCCAGCAGTGATCGGAAAAAGGGTTATTCCGGTTCAATAAAATCAGATAAACACTCTTCGAAATGCGATAAAGATGCTTTTGAAATTGCACCTTTATCGTCGGCATTTAAACGCAAATCTACTTCGCCATTGTCATCTCCATCGAAATCTCGTGACTCCAAACGTTCCAATAGTCATAAATCACATAATACATCACGCAGCAAAACCAGATCTCGTAGTCGTTCCCCTGATGAGAGAAAAGCCGATAAAACTTACGGTGATGTTGACCTCAGACGTACCTCAACATCGTCCACATCGTCATCGATGATAATTTCTCCCGAAAAACGATCTAAAATATCAGAGTCAGATCAAGAAACTGCTGTCAGCAATAAGGAAGCATTATCAAAGCCTTTATTAGTTAACACATCAACTAATTCAAACAACAACAAAGAACTAGACAAAAGTAAGAAATGTCTCCTTCTGTATATTATAACAATAACGATACTATCGTTATGTATTTTAAGACTAAATGATCATTTATTTCGAAATATTCCTAAACAACCCCAAAGAGTTTACGTTTAGATAGGTAGGCCTTTTAGTTATGAGTGGAAAGTGAGAGATAATAAGTGCATACATTTTAGTTTTGCAATGAATTTTATTCGTTGCTTGGGTTAGATTATTATTTCGCTTCTGTTTTTTTTTTTTTTTTTCTTCTACAGACTGTGATTTTAAGCATAGTACGTTTTATAGAAATAATCATAAGTTTATATACTATTTTTATAAGAATTTAGAGATTAATTGTTTTAAAACTTGAAATAAAATGTTTTAAAACTTGCCCATTCTCGTTGTTTTAATTCTATACTTTAATCGTTTATTTCCTTTTCTACTTTTACTTTTGCAAAGTACAACTCTTTGGGGTGTTTTTTTTTTATAAAATTAACACTAAACTTTTAATTAAGAAAATTAATAGCAATTAAATTATAATGAAAGACTGTGAAAAGATATCTGTGATATAGAAAAAAAGCTCTTAAGTGTAAAATGTTAAATTTTATTAAAAAATTTTTTTTTTTTTTTAAATATTGAAAACAAAAGGAAAAATAAAAAATAATACATAAACTACAAAATTCTAACAATGAATCACTCACATTTAATACATTCGAATTAAAAGAAAAAATAAAAAAAAAGTACTTGTAATTTGGCAATGTTTGGGATTTCGCTAACGATTGCAAATTTTTATTTAAACCATCAATGAATAATACTTTGTTCGTCAGCGAAATAAAAAGCAGCCTTTTATGTAAAAAAAAAAAAAAAAATATTTGTAACAGTAAATTCTATAATTTTTGTTTGTTGTAAAAGTTTTTAAGGAATTTAGTTTTTATTTACATTACATATATATATTATTTATATTTTTATTATATTATTTTTTAATTTTGGTGATGATGTTTTTACTTTTTTGTTGTTGTTTTGTTTGTTTAATGCTGCAGCACTGTCGATTATTTATCTTTCCCTTTAATTTTATTAAAATATCGGGTGTTTGTTTCATTCCTATGTTATTAAATTTCTTTACATATTTACATTATGATGCAGCTATCTCTTCTAAAGACTACAACATTTTAGTTGTTTCCTTTTTTAAAAAGGAATTAAATTTCGGTTTCATATATACATACATATATAAATATATACATATATATATGTATATATTAAATTTAATATTAAAATTTAAAAAAATTTAAAAAAGTGATTACAAAAAATAAAACATTTTTTTACCTTTTTATCAAATACATTTACGTTCATTGAATTAACACACACCCTTTATTTTAAAAAAAATAATATCTTCATTTTCTTTTCTCGTTGATTTATACTTTGAAATTATAAAAAAAAAAATAAATACGACTATTATACATAATATTGTAAATTTCAAAAATCCCTGTAATTAATAGCAACGCCAGTAACTGAACCAGTGACAGGTTTAATGGACATAGATTTAAGACCACAATTTGTTGTGGCAAACTCTTCAGTATCAGTATCAACGGCGGCAACAACACACCCTAGACAAGGTTTAAACTCCTCTTGTACTTTCTTCTCTAATAAACAAAATCTAGATTTAAATAGTAAATTCACGTCTATAAACATAACAAAGACAACAACTGCACCAACGAATTCGAATTTCTTCATAAATGTGGACGATGACAATTTATTAACGACGACAAGTGCTAAAAATGTAGCGACATCATCACCTAAAGTGTCGTTTAAAATTCAAAAAATTTTTAATAAATTAGAAAAATCTACAGAAAATCTATTATCACCTACTACAACACCACCGTCAGCCGCGACTGCAGGAAATGTAAAGAATGACGAAAGCTGCCAAGTAAGTAAAGATCTAGAAGAGGATGGTAAAAAGAGGTCTCTGGCGCCCATCAAAGATGAAGAACCCTTAGCCAAGAAGAGTAAATCGGCAAAGATTGATGCGTAAGTATTATGACCATCAAATAAGCGAGAAGAAACTGCGAAAAAAAATTACAACTAAACTTTTCCAGTTAAATTTTCTCGATATTATTACAGTTGATTATATCTTAACGTTTTCTTTTTCTGTTTTGTTTTTTTTTTTAATACAATACGGTTTGCAGATTATTTGGTTCAGAGGATGTTGACTTAAGACAACTTATACCTCCCGTAATACCCGCAGCTAATAATGATGAGGATGTAGCTCCGCCACCACCAGCCATTAACATACTTACAGATTCATCAACCGGAAACAGTGAAAATTGGGATAATCTAAAGGTTATTTGATGTTAATTTAGTTTATTTCTGAGTTTAAAATTTAAAACATTTTATTTTTAGACTGACAATAAAAATTCTCCAGCTAAAGCTAAATCAAGTCTGGAAGATGTTCGCGCAAAACTCGCAAAGACAGCGAAATTGAATAAACTATCAAAACTAGGTAAGAATCAAATATCATTTCCTTTTAACACAAAGCATGTGTCTACTAATATCCTTTTTGTTTTTAGATAAACTGACTAGAGATATTGATCAACGCAGTAAACTGGCGGAATTACAGATGAACGACGATACTCAGGAGGCAAATGATGAAAAAATACGCACCATGATTACACAAGCCCAAGAGCTGTTAGAATCAAATTCCATTAGTCAAGACCAATACAAACATCTAGTCAAAACGGTGATGTCCATAAATGAAACAAATAAACTGAAGGAAGCCAAACGTCGGGAATCTCTTAACGCCATTAAACAGAAGTTTAATGATGAGGGTTCTAATGATTCATCTGAACGCAATTTGGCTATGCAGGCTGTTTTAAAGAAACGCATACCCAAGTTAAATAAGGCACAAGGACTTAATAACGAACAGAACACCAATCTCGACTCACAACAAAGTGAAAGTAGTGGTGGCAATGCAGAAGATTCTCCACGAATAGAGGAAAAGCAGGATTCTAACGACGAACCACCGCCATTGCAGGGTTCCACTCGAGCAAACAGAGGCAATCGCGATAAACGTGGACCAAAAATATCCAAGTGGGGAGATCGTGTTGTAGAAGCGCCGAATGTAAGTATGCAAATGGGAGGACCGTCTGGTCAACTACGTCCTTGGACGTCAAATAATAAGCGCGGTATGCCCACATTTCGCGGAAATGCTCCCCAAAATATTCGTGCCCCTTGGTCAATGGGCACTGGAAATGTTCCACCAAATGGACCACCACATTTCGGCAAAGGTATGAGCGCTATACGTGGCAATATTTTACCACCAGTTGGTCCCCCACCAGCGCCTATGATTCCTAAACCGTGTAATTCCATTGACAATCCCCAAGAAGATCTTGTACGTACCATAACCATAGATGGTGCTGCCAAAGAAATTCGCTTCTATGACCAGGTGGCCATAGTTTTTATGGAAGTAGATCAACCCCGAGAGATTGGATTCCAAAATGGTCAACGTAGCATTTGCATTGATAATAACGAACCGGTTGTTTTGCACTTCAATGATGACTATAAACCCGTGCAAATAGATGGTGAAACCTACAACTTGCGTTTTGGTTTCCCTTCGCGTGAGCTCTACATTGATGAGCATTGGTATGAAATATATTTTGGTGGTCCACCCATAAGTGTACCCATACGAAACCAAATGCACATGCTAAAGGCAGAGGGGCCGCCACCACAAGTTAATATTGGTCCTCTAAGACGAGACTTGGTAGTTGGAAAAATAAACATGATTGTCGACGCCCATAATGTAATACCTTTATTCCTGGATGCTCGCCTCCAGACATTTAAGTTGGGCGACAAAGAGCACACCATTCAATTCGCTGACTGTCTGCTAACTGTTCTGTTGGATGGAACACCAACTCGGGTAGAATATGGCGGCTTGCCTAAAAGTCTATTTTTGGGAGGAACAAAATATTTTGTGCGTTTTGGCGCTTTACCACAGGGTGTAGTTGCAGGAAAAGTTAAAATTAAAGACATGATATACGTTGAAACCAAACCAATTGTAAAAGACGATATATTAGATGCTGATGCTGTAACACCAACTGTTACGACAGATACTGAAATTAATCCTGTTGAATTGCAGAAAACACCGGCACCGCCTTCGGTGCCAATATTGCCAGCTGCGGCCCTTAGCAATATTAATATTGATGAACTTTTCCAGAAATTGGTCTCCACTGGTATACTGGGCGGCGCTAGTGGTATACTCCCAGCTATAAACACAACCCCGGCTTCTACAGCTCCATTACTAAATAAAGCTTCTGAAATCGATAAGGCGGTTACTGTGATCTCTTCTGAATCGAACTCAACAGAAGAAGTTCCACCACCGCCACCCGCAGTTCATATTGAACCTATAAAACCCATTGACTTGTCCAAACCTGAATCTATAAAAACACGTCAAGCTGCCATTGTAGAAACATTATTCTCCGGCATGCAGTGCAGTAGTTGTGGCGTACGCTTTCCACCAGAACAAACAATTAAATACAGTCAACATTTGGATTGGCATTTCCGCCAAAATAGACGAGAAAGGGACTCTTCACGCAAGGCACATGCTCGTAAATGGTATTATGATCTCAATGACTGGGTACAATACGAAGAGATCGAAGATTTGGAAGAACGTGAAAAGAACTTTTTCGAATCTCAACAAACCGATCCAGAGGTAATGGATGAGACATCTAACCAAAGGTCAACAAATTCGCCTATACCAACGTGTCCGGCTGGAGCGGATGATGTGGATCGTGCTTGTGATATGTGTCAAGAGAAATTTGAGCAGTTTTATGACAATGAACTCGAAGAATGGCACTTGCGCTGTGCAATAAGAATCGATGACAAAATCTATCATCCTCTGTGCTATGAAGACTATAAGGTAGGTCAAGTTTGTTTCAATTTTTTTATTTTTCCATTACAGTGTGGTCTTCCACCTTTTTAGGCCTCTCTTAATCCACCTGCAAAACCAACAGAAGACGATGAAAGTAAGACCGTCGAAAACAATGAAGTGTCTCTCATTCAAATTGACGATGATAATGCCGTTGATATTGTTATAAAAGTTGAGGAGGAACAAAAAGATGATAAAAGTAAGTACAAAATCATGTTAATCTATTTACATACTTAGATTCCTGAAAATCCAAACATCAATGTATTAAGAAAAAAAAGAAAATAAAGTTTATTGAATTGCTTAAGAAGTCTAGTATAGGATATCATTTTCACTAATTTGATTTTGCCCTAAAAGAAAATACAGCCTCTACAGATATACTGGATGATGAAGATGACGATGTTATTGTGTTGCCTAATGAAGAGCCGTCTGTTACGGAAATCGTTGACGATGACGACGACGAATACGTGCCGGCCAATGTGACACGAGAACAAATGGGTCATGTCGACGAAGAGGAGGATGGCCAAGGAGGAGAACATAACGAAACGACCGAGTCAGATGTTGAAATACAGGAGCCACACATTCCATTCACCGATTTGGATACCTATGAGGAGAAAGAATTACCGGATGGAGATGATGCATCACAATTGTCATTTATGAATGTGAAGATCAAAGAAGAGCCTAAAGATAACGATGAAGATGAGGATGATGGTTTTGAAGATGTAGGAACTGTGGTTTTAGCACCTGAGGAAATATCCATACATAGCAGTGGTAAGTCATGAAAATTCAGTGTTCTACGTAGTACAGATATTAAAATAGAATCGTTTATGTTGTATTACAGAGGAGACCCAAACGCAAACTATTGAATCGTCTAATACCGCTTTGTCACCTATACCGGAAAGGCCAGCCTCTGCAGCCTCATCACATAATCGCAATGAAGATGTTGAATCCCTTTTAGAACCACCGGCCACTGATTTAAATATATCAATGGATGGTAATATAGAAACCGGTGACGAACATAATCTGTCCGCTGCCGGCCCCGTTCCTACTGTGCCCTTGGCTAGTCTAGTTAATAAGATAAAAATAAATATAACTAAAAATATTGTAACCACAAGTAGCAATACTAGTAGTAGCAATAGTAGTGTACCAACGTCTTCAACGTCTCAATCGTCTGCCTCAATTAATCAAACAGATAGTTTAGGTCATACTACTAGTACAGTTTTCAATCCTATACCAACCATATCTACCATACCCGTACTGTGTGGTGGGGGAACAACAATTAGCTCTATTTCGACCAGCAGTATGCACAGCGGTGGTACTGATTCCGGCATCTACTCTGATCGCTCTTCAATGGGTTCAGTTGGGGAAAATAGTGTAAGTACGATTTCAGTAATTGGCAGCTATGGCAGTACTGCACCCACAATAACTCACCTAAGTCGACCATTGGTCACACCTGCGCCTAAACCAGCTACCCCGCCACCACCGCAGCCAATAGAAGAAACCATAACATATGAACTGAAACCTGCCCTTCAAAAAGCAACCCTAAAGAAGAAGGAGAAAGTGGTTTGTGGCAATGAAACGTCGGGACTTTGTTCAATTATGTAAATCTTTTGTAGCAATCTTGTTATCTACAGTTGGTGTACGTACGTATTTCTTATCCCCCCCCCCCCCTGAAAAAAGAGAAATGCCCTTTTTGTATATATATTTATATTAAACGCGTTGATATCGATCAGAAAACAAATGGCCAGTGGCCGGCCGCTACCTGCATTCGTCATCACATAATTCGTTGATTAGTATTTAGTGTCTCTATTTAAAAATATATATTTTTTTATTTCATTTTCTAAGTTTACCTTACCTTACCTATAATCATTATATTTAACTTTGCACCGTATGTGGACCACCGCATACTTGATGTGTTTAGACGAGATCTTCATGTCACATATTGCAGAATTTTTTCCTGTTTTGATATTCTTAATTTGTTGTAATGCTTTCAATTGCGTATAAATAGATCGCAGAATAGCTTCCAAACAAGATTGAGTTTGGAAATATCCAATATTTTATTTGTTCACAAACTTCCCTTTCCTTTTACTAATTTTTAATTTATTAATGAAAATATACATGAAAACATATTTAGTAAAATAAATAAAAAGAAATAAATATATACAAAAAACAATTTTTAAATAAAAAGGAATATTTAAAATCTTAAGCGTATTTGATGGTTTAATATATGCATACATACATACATACTTACATATATAGATATTTCTCTCTGTGGATTCAAATATATTCAATAAATAAATATACATATGATGATAAACGTTTAAATTAAAAATAAATATTGTTTCTTTTTTTTTTTTTTGTATTAATATACATACATAATATTCATATACATCCTCTTCGTCTTACCAAGAGCAATGAGGAGTGGACTTCCCCTATTATGCCTTCTCTGGTCAGGCAGAATTATGTTAACACTGTAGGATTATTCAATTACTAATTAGGACTGTTCGGATGGGAATTTATCCCATCTGAAAAGAAGATAAATCTGTGATCCGCCTACCGTCGTAAGACAAATAATGGATGCTGTATAAGCAAAGTTTTAAGCATTTAAATTTAATTTTTTAAATATCTATAAGTGGGCGTGGCAAATATAATAATAATTATGGTTAAAATGAAAGAACACGTTTTTACCTTTTATTTGATACCAAATTTATAAAAATTGGTGCTCTACTTACAAAGTTATAGGAAGTTAAAGAAAATACTTTTTTACACATCCAACACAAGAAAGTTTAGCGAAATTTTCATCTCAAAAATTTTTTGTGTTCTACCAGGCGAACAGAATCGTGTAACAAGGGGGTGTTTGGCAAAGTATTTTCTTTCAACTTCTTATAACTTTATGACGAAGGCACCAATTTTTATAAAATTGATATCAAATGAAAGCTACAAATACATACTTTCATTCCCACTGTAAATATTACTATTTTGCCACGCCCACTTTAAGGTATTTAAGCAAATTAAATGTAAACTCTTATAACTTTGCCTGTTTAGCATTAATTTTCATAAATTTGGTAGCAAACGTAAGCTAAGGACCTAAACTTATATTTTCTTCTAATACCCAGTAGTGTCACGCCCACTGAATCATGTTTAGATGGATTAAATATATTAGCTTATAAACTTACCTGTTTAGCATCAATTTTCATAAATTTGGTAGCAAACGAAAGCTAAGAACATAAACTTATATTTTCTTCTAATAGGACTGTTCGGATGAAAGTATCCCATCTGAAAAGAAGGGTAAATCTGTGATCCGCCTACCGTCGTAAGACAAAGCCATGTTGTAGAACGTGCACGATTTGGATAGTAAAAAGCTTTGAGCCTTTTAAATTATCTGACTCAGAAGGGGTTTTACCGGGCCTGCTTTTGCAGGTCCACCTGCACGAATACCAGGTGGACGTGTATAAACAATGTCTCCGTTTGTGTAATATATTTGATAAATAGAAAGTTTTGATTGTAGTGTTTATAACGAAATCAGGTAAACCTAGTCATGTCAGTTTTAATTCTGGGGAGATATATCAACCCATGCTTGGTCAGTCTCTATGTCGCAACATGCTTACGTTAAGGGTAAGTCAGTTAAAAGCCCTTTCCAAGATATGACAAGATTTGTTAAGACAAATTTGGCCAGTGGTGAGTACACCTTCTAAGACATCGAGCGGGTTTTCTATAATGCTATTACTTTTTCTTGCCGGGAGATAATGCAGATAGAGGAAGCAGAAATTTTGGGTTAAACACCTCTCCTGTAACTTTCTTTAATGGATTCTCTGTTGAGGCTCGGTATTTGAGCTGTTCTGAGGTTTGTAATGGGATTATCGCGGCTTCTATTTCTCTATTTCCTTCATTTTTCCCTTTCTTCTCATTCTTCTTTATCTTTCGGAATGAATACAGTGGATCAAATTGTTAATAAGATAAAAATAAATATAATTTAAGCGTTTTTCTTTGAAAACGAAATCTCGGCAACACTAACATGTAATGAAAAACATCTGACTGTTTGAATTTGTTTTTGTTATCTGTTTCTTTCACCAATTCTCCATTCACATTTACTTTTTATTAAATGACTTCACATACATTTAGCCAAAAGAAATTCATACCAACTCCACCGGAGAAGGGTAGTTTTCCTTTGGATCACGAAAGTTTATGTAAAAAATACTATTTACTATACATGAGCTGCTTACGTCGTAGCGAAGATCAAAGTTCCCAGTGCCGCCAAGAAGCAAAAGAATATTTGGATTGCCGCATGAAAAACCAGCTAATGGAACAAGTTGAATGGTCCAAATTGGGATTTAGTGAAAACGTTAAAGATAAAGATAATAAAGCGAATCAATAACAATAAAATTATATAAAATGAAAATAAAAAAAAATCTTATCATAGCCTGTACCGGTAGTGTGGCCACAATTAAGTTGCCTTTGCTCATTGAGAAGTTGGGAAATGTTCATGCAGACTACAGTTTTAATGTAAGTAGTATCCCTTTTGCTATTCGAATGTAGATTTCACCGGAAACATTGTTATTCTTTTAGATTAAGGTTATTGTTACGGAACATGCAAAACATTTTGTAAATTATTCAACAATTCCCCAAAATATTGACATCTTAGATAATGAAAACGAATGGAAAGCATGGAATAAGCGTGGCGATCCAGTATTACATATTGATTTGGGTAAATGGGCAGATATGTTGGTTATTGCACCTTTAAGTGCTAATTCATTAGCTAAAATGGCAATGGTGAGTGATCCTTTTTTAAATTATAATTGAAAAAAAAAAAAAAAAAACTTAGAAACAATCATGGTTTAATTAAGAATATAAGCTGTCGTATCAATCTTGTCGCGATGTGGGGGCTTAATTGTACCTATCTTCAACCTGTTTGGGGATGGGGTGCATAACTAAAGGCTACCCTAATATCCCGGTTACCTAATACCGTCCGATCACATATAATTTATATGCCCCTAATTTGGAGTGTAAAGCGATTCGCGCTCATCAGATGGTTTGCAGTCAGGGGTCTAATCCGATTATATTATAACGGAGCCTCACTGATACCTGGTCGTCTCAGCGAGTAACAGGTTTCTTACCAAATCCTTGTCATGTTAGCGGGGGCTATTACATGATCGACATCCCTTCTGCTTCACTCGTGGAAACTATATGGACAATTACAAACAAAAAGACAGGAACATGGACAAGACAACAAACATTGATGACAACCTGGCAATTGAAATTGGTCATGACCCGTCCCTTCTCATTGCGTTTATTCGAGTATTATTGAAAACAACAACGAGATCCTCCTTTAGTGAGGTGACTGCTTTAGCAATCCCCACTTCGACGGAAGATACGTGCGTGGAGTCACTTGTAGTATCCGGTATTTAAGTCTATGAGACTTTGAACTCTCTTTTGGGAACTGATATTAAGGCTCTCCTGATATAATAGGTTTACGCTACCTATACATCCTATCCACATTTACTCTCTCTATTTTAAGACAAACATAGGCCCAGTGATCCTGGGGTGTTTTTGTATTTGTTTATGACTATACACGCCCTCAAACCTACAGACACACACACGCTTAATATAAATGAAAAGATGTGTTTACTAAATGCAGCAGTGTTGACACAAGCGAATAAATTGTAAAACTCTTAAATTCTCCTTATTTCTCTATTGGAAGCATTTTAACTGATTTTTTTTTAATGAATCTATAAAAGAAAATCAAAAATTATATCTTTTTCAGGGTATCTGTGACAATCTTTTACTGTGCGTTGTACGTGCATGGGATTTCAATAAACCTTTACTTTTCTGTCCAGCAATGAACACGCGAATGTTTGATCATCCCGTAACCAATGAGCATATAACAAAACTTAAATCCTGGGGCTATGATGAGATACCAACAATATCGAAAACTTTAATGTGTGGTGACACCGGTAATGGAGCTATGGCTGAAGTTGAGACTATTATTAAATACATTTTAAATAAATTTGCTGTAAAAGAAACGGAAAATAATACAAACAATTCTTCTGTGTAACAGTTAAAAAATTTAAAACTGCTAACAGTATTTTTTCATACTTGCCTTTTGTTTTCCCAAAGGAGGGGGGGGTTGGCTTAGGTGAGTAGACTGTCATTAACAAGTTTACACGGTCCATTGCGATCTTTCTAATAGACAATAATGTTTCAAGAACTTTTACTTTTTGTGTTATATTATTAAATGTATTTTTATTGAATGACAATCATTTTTTCTGATTTTGTTTTGTTTGTTTTTTTTTTTCATATTTTCATTTAATTCGTATAATTATTCATAATTTTATGCGCGGTGAGTGCATCTAAGAGCAAAAACTTTCTTCAATTATAATTATTATTTGTTTGTTTGTTTCTTCACTTTTTATATATATATATATACTTTTTTTTGTTTGTTTATATAATAATTTTGCTTAATTATTATTTCAATATAATAACTATGTTGAGTATGTCTAAATATTATGAACATACCTAAAGTTATTGTAATAATGTTGTAAATGTGTATTTTTGCGTTTTTTTTTTTTTTTTCTTTTAATTATTTCTTTTGTTGTAATCATAGCATTATAATTTAATTTTAAACATAATACAACTTTTGCTTAACCAATTGAATATCTTAAAATCTATATAAAAATATATATTTATACTTAAAATATTTGTAAAATACACAAACTAAATATTATTACAATAAATTTTAATTATAGTAGTAAATTATATTAAGAGTAAAAAATTATAACAAACAATTATTTGCATTTAAAAATAGATAATTAAATTAAAACAGAATATGTATGTATATTTACAATTTATATGTTGTTCAGTTTTGAGTCGTTTCAAAATGTTACGACAAATTAAAATTAGAAAAATAATAAATTAAACGATTTAAATTCAGAATTCGAGCCCTCACTACACGATATTTTTCAAAGCCCATATAGAATTTAATTTTTCTAGTGAATAAATGAGTAACGCCGTTCGTTTCTCACATAACGGCTTATATTTATTATTTTAGGCCAATGAGCTATTACAAGATGCTTCCGATTTATATGCAGTTTATGAAAAATGTTTCGAAAATAAAATAAAAACTATTACAAATTATGGTTCAAAGAATTCAAAGGAAATTTCGAGGAAAAAATAAATACATACAATATTATTATTAATATTACAAACTAAAAAACAAATAAATATTAAAGTTCCCTATTTATTTCCTTGTCATAATATCTAAACATTTTGTATAATATTTCTTTTTTAATAATTAAAATCATAGTACATAAATACATACACATATGTATGGTCTATGTATTTGCATAGTAGCGAAACTCTTTGACTGCGGTTGTTAAAAGTACGTTTAAACTGGTGCCTAAGCTTAAGTGAATAAAATTTGATGATTTTTTTTATCACCACTTCGCCTCATAACGCGTTTAACAGTTGCTGATTTGTTAAAATTTTCTTTATCTAGTTAGGCTAGTTTTCATCTCAAAAATAAAATTTGAAGACTCTCTATAACATCATTCAAAAAGGAAGTTGAAATTGTAAGTCGTTGATGCATAGCCTCACTGGAAAGGAGAAAACCTCCTAAATGGAAGAATATTCCGACTAATAGATGAGAATATCATTGAAAATGGAGGTAATATGTCTAAGAATATCACTGGATCGTAAATTAACATGGGGAGGTCATATAGTGAACATCTCATCTCCGAAAAGGCCAGAAATACCATAATGATATGCAGAATCCTTTAGGATGCAACCTAAGAATTATGCACAAGATGTACAAAGTGATGGTCAGACCAATAATGACTTATGGGGCAATTGTCTGGGCAGACATAACGAATCTAGAAACAGCTCAATTGTAGTTGGACAAGATACATACATTAGAATGTGTTGGTATAGTAGGGTGCAATGAAAACCTGAATACTCTCTTAAAAGGGGGCCTATTTTGTGGTATACAAATGGTTTGATAACGGATCTAGGTACAGGAGCGAGAGTTTTTGGTTCCAGACTGAAATATTCCGAGCCCACGAAGAAACGCGCAGTTATCTTCCAAGCGGAAGTCTAGGTCATCGAAAGATGTGCTTCATTTAACTTGGGTAGGAGATACAAAAGACAGCAATATTATCTGATAGTCAGAACGTCATTCGCTTATGAGGTCAAAACGAAGGTAGTATGGTATGGTAGGGAAAATAAGGTTACCTTCCACGGCTGATCGGCTTCCACGTCGTCGATGGGGAACCCTTCTGTGGAGTGCAGGCGGATGCTTGGAAAGCTATGCTCAACGAAGGGGAAGTTAAAGAGATGCAAATGGGGTTGACGCAATCAAAACTTTTGTTGGGAAATTATTATAAAAAGAGCACCGATTTATGCATCAGACTATCAAGAAATAACTTAAGGTCGATAACTCAGACTACACTACGACGATGAAAATGGATTTTAGGAATGCATTTCTAGAACCTTTGAGGTATAAATGCATTTCAGAAGGAAACATCTGGATGCATACTAATTATTGGGAAAAGAATTGTCAATGTTGCCAGCGAACAGCATTCTGCAATTTATTAAGGCAATAGACTTGGAGCTGACATGATAGGGATAATCTATAATGAATTAGGGGATATTCATTATATTCGTAATGTCGCAGCACTCTCTTCTAGTCTTATACTACTCAAATATAAAATATTTTTTATTTTAATTTACGTATAAACAGTTTTGCTCCAAAGTATTTATTTATACTATGATTAATAGTATGAAATGAGTTCTTTCGCTTGCTAAAATCTAGTTGTTGAGAGGCGTTAATTATATTATTTATTATTTAGAAATGTAATGAATATGTAATTAACATTTTTTGAGTAATACAACTTTGAGAATAACTTTTCAAAATACATATTTGTGGTTTTTTAAGCATGCGTCCAACATATTGTGGAAACAGATTTTGATAGAGAAAGTACTTAATAACTTTTTTAATTATGGCATCCTTATATAAATAAACTTTTTATAAAATGCCAATATTGGTAAAAAAAAAAAAAATAATTGAAAATATACCTGTGTAATGTTAAATTTTTTTCTCTTGCTTCTTGCTCGTAAAGTTATGAAAATTATGGTATTGGCATTACTATCTTAAGTCATCGATGAAATGTATGCGAAAGAAAAAAAATTATGAACTCAATTCAAAAATTTTACAAATTTTTAATTCATCTTATCCTTGTCTTCGTCTTGGAAATGTCTGTAAATATGTTATAGAATAATTGATCAAAAATTAAAATTAAAACTTAAAAAGAAAAAAAGAAAAGCACGAATAAAATATTAATTTCATATTTTGCTTTTTTCTCGCTATGGCACAAGTGTTTAAACTTCAATAGGGACCACATTAATTTTATATTTCCAGACTTTAGTTCTTCACTTGTCTTAACAAACAGCTGCCTTTTTTTATATGTAAATGAAAATAGTGAGTTAAAAATTTGAAATATAAAACATTAGAGTATGAGACTCGTGGACTTTAGTATTTCAATAACATGTTTAAGCTATTGAGATCACATGTGGATAAACAAAAAGTTTCATGTTATGTGACATTTGTTGAATACATTTGCCTCTATACAACTAATTCTATAAATTAAAAAAAAGAACAATTTTTAACATAACATTTGCATAAAAGAACTTTAAGGAAACGGAGCGAGACAAAATAAATCGATTTCGTATAACGTATAACAGAACGCAACAGTAAAATAAATAATATTTCGTCTACAAACGTAGATATGCGTTAGTTTGTACAATCATGTGTTAAAGCAAAAAAATGTTTGGTAAAGGAAACTACAATACGATTGAAATGAATACAAAATTAATAGAATCTACTTTTCTATAAAAAAATAAAAACAAAGTATGTACACAAATAAATAGGAATGCACTTCAATTAACGGGCTAATTAAAAATAACAAAATATTCGAATTAAATACATAGTTTTAAATCTAAAATTATTGGTTTGTGCAAATATTTATGTTGTTGTTGTTACCTAATTTTTTTTAGATTTCTTAAGTGGGGCTTGAAAGGGTATCAAAAAAGAAAGATGAAATATGTAATTCTGAATGGTGAAATTTGAATTTTTTTTTTTTACTTGCTTGCATGCATTCTTTTCACAATGGAAAACAAAATACGAATAACTAGAATCCGGAGTGCAGGTTAATGATATATAAATGATACGCAGTATGATTATCGTAGTATATTACAAATTACATAATATATGTATATGTGAGCGAATACTGTTTTCTTCTTGCTGTTTTTGTTGTTTTCTTACTGGAATAACTACCGTTTCTGCTGATGTCATTTTTTGATTTCATATTTTATAATGGCATATTTGTTAATTCATCTAATTACACAAGATACACATAATTTCGATGAACTTATACAATCATCATGACAAAACGCTCCACATTGTTGGCATATTACCATGGCATTTAAGGAACAGGCACAATTGTTTGCATCTGCACTGTTAGTGGGACTATGACCACTACCACCGCTATTGCTACAGCTACTGTTGCTGTTGCCACTATCAAGATGTTGATGATTCGCCCGGAGGCCTACAACACTACTGCCCCCGGTTAGAATACCGGCTACACCACTACCGGCTGTTCCTGGTGTACCGTGAGCAGGTGATGTTGTCACTACATAATTTCCACTCCCATCAACCAGACCTGTGGCTGTTGTATCACCAATACCCTCAATGTATATATTGCCTATAATAATATTAGAATATAAATACATATGAAATATTGAATAAAAAATAGATTTAATTATACAAGAAAAAAAAATTAAATAAAATTAATTTCTAGCAGAAGGAAAGGTAAATAAAAAGACAACGCAAAGCAATCAAAAACGTGGTTTGAGCATTAGTTCTGCTTAAAAGTCAACGAAGAACTTATGGAGATTAGAGAGCCCGTAAAGCTTATGCAATAATATTAGCAATTAAAGTAAAATGGTTGAGATGGATTTTGTGAGTTAAAAGAGGCGGAAATTGAGCATCGTTTACTTAAAAAATTATGAAGTCTATTACTACTGCCCACATTTTTGATTTCTTTTTTTTTCGTTTTAAATTATGTACTAATAAAAGAAAAAAATACTACTTACCAGTAGCCACACTTCGTCTCACAATTTGTGTAGCGGTATTTGTCGTCGGATTACAAACTGTATTATTGTGTATGTCTTGTAATGTATTAAATAAATCTACATCCACTGAAGCAGGACGCCCGCGTCCTGTTATAGAAATACCATTCATACCATGTAATTGATTCTGTTTAGGTAAATAAAACAGTAGTTCTCTTAAAATAGAATTTTAGCACGTCCTACAAACCTGATTTTGAGGAACTGGTGGAGCGCTGGAAGCCCGAGGGGCCTGATTATCGGCAGCACCGACATTAGCCCGATGCACTAAGACGTATTGACCATTACCATTGTGATGTATATCGTGGGTAGCTTGAACATGTGCCAAATGTTGTCCCGCTTGTTGACCAGGTGAAACACATGGCTGTTGCATTATGGTCACCTTTTGACCAACACCAACTCCAACTGTTCCGGCAGCTGTTACTGCTGCGGATGTTGGCACGGTTGTAACGTTGGTATTTTGTAGCACAGCAGAATTTTGATTAGCAAAAATATGCCGTATAAGCGTTGGTGACGATTTACGTTGCACGTACTTTTTACGTGGGAAACCCATTCGAGGTCCAATGACCTATAAAAATGAAGACGAATTTTCTTTATTACATTTTGTAAATTATGTATTTCCTTAAAATTACTTTCAGTCATTCAACGTAATCAACTGAATGTCTTTAAATATCGAATGAGTTTCTTTTAAAACCTTTTTTTTAATTTACCTTATAAACACCGGGTCTTCCCACACCCATTATATTTGCTGGCATTCCGGTAGGAGTTGTGTTGTTTGTATTTACATTATTCATGACAATATCATCTTGAGTTTTTATTAAGTTCGCCACCGATGTTGCTACTGACACTGGAACTGGTACCGACGAGACTGTTTTAGCTAATTGCGTATTTGTCTGTATTATTTGTTGTTGTTGCTGCTGTTGTTGTTGTTGGCTTAGAAGAGCTGATGGAGGTCTTAATTGTGCCTTTAGATTTTCCCTATTAGGACTATTCTGTATCACGGCTTGACAAATTTGATAGCTACGCTCTAGGTTAACCGCCCCAGGTGGTAGTTTGTTTGTGGTCGATTTACGTCCCTTGCCAGTTGAAGCTTTAGCAGCTGACCTTTGCTGTGCAATAGTCGTAGGCACTCCAGAGATTGGTAAGGCGGTTTTAAGAACATTTATGTTACTGTTATTACTATTGTACATGGTATTCGAAGGATTCGAGGCAGCTGCAGCGGCAACTACGGCAGTGGACGGAATGGCAACTGTATTTGAGGTGGCAATACTTGAAGGAATTGCTGCTGTTGTGGGACTACGTGAAGGCATTGAAATAATACTCAGTTGTTTTGAGATGAATTTCGGGGTTAATGTGTTATGGGTTTGATTTTGTGTTTGATGTGGAGAATGTGGCTGTTGCGCTTGGGTATGAGGCTGTTGCGGTTGACTGTTTACATTTTGAAATGAATTTATATGATGATGCTGTTGCTGTTGCAACTGTTGCAATTGGTGCTGTAATTGCAGCTGGTGTTGATGCTGTTGTGTTGCGGCCAGTAAATTATTTGCGTTAGTTGCTAAACTATTGGTAGCGGCTTGTGTTGTTGAATTTGTTAAAAATGTTCGCTGCTGTTGCTGAGGCTGTTGCTGGGAGGTCAAGGAATATTGTTGTAACTGCTGATGCGCCTGCTGATCTATATGTGCTGTCTGATGTTGTGTTTGTGATATAGCATTGGGGCTGGCTAGAAAATGTTGTGTTGCTCCATTTGTGTTCATATGCTGCTCAAATGTTTTTCTTACTAAGGGCAACATTTTCTGAGCCAATTGCTGTCTTTGTTGTTGCTGTCGAGCAGCTTGTTGTTGCTGCTGAAAAGTGAATTGTTGCAGTAATTGCTGCTGTTGTTGTTGCTGTTGGTTCTGTATATGCTGTTGTGCAGCTGTCTGAGATTGATGGTGTTGCGTTGTTGGTTGCTGAACGAGAAAATTACCAATAATTTGTCCATTCGAATCTACTAAGATTTGTCGTTGTTGTGTTGTTGGAGTATTATGCATTGCTTGAGAACTGGGCTGGATTTGTTGTTGTTGTTGAGGTTGTGCATGCTGCTGTTGATGATGCTGTTGCTGCCGTTGCTGTTGTTGCGGTTGTTGGAGCTGAGATAATGGAGAGGCCACAAGATTCGAGGCTTGAACTAGACTTCCACTACTACTCGAACTGCTACACATGCTAATATCATTGGTACTATCATTGGAGTTTGTATTTGTTAATACAGTGCTGGATACTTCCATTTCCGTTATCGACATCGGTACATCGGATATCACCTCCGACGTCGTCAACTAAAATTCAATAAAAGACAATCGTTACACCATAAATACGAACAACTAAAGTAAATGAAATTTACCTCGCCGGCATATTCATTTAAATGCGCATGATTATGTACATGATGATCCAGTAATTGCTGCTGCTGCTGTTGATGATGTTGCTGTTCCTGCTGCTGAAAGTGTTGCACTTCGAGTTGTTGCATTTGCTGCTGCTGTTGTTGCTGCTGAAGGTGCATTATTTGCTCATGTTGTTGCTGAAGCTCATCAACAATATCCCGTACAGCATCGTTATCATCCATTTCTTCTTCATCTTCTTCTGCCTCTGCTTCATCATCCACATTATCAACATTATCTTCAATACTATTATCATCAATTAAGTCAGCTACCGCTTCTTGCAAAATACAATCCCCACTAGTAGTATGATTATCGTCTTGTACTATTTCCGTTGCTATTGATCCGGTTCCGATATTGCCACCACTGATTCCACCACTCATATCGGTTTGATTTAACATATTGGCGTAACTACTGGATATTGGTTGATCTTCTTGCTCCACTACCATACTTTGGGATTGTTGGTTTCCATCTAATTTTATACCACCAAAATTCCAATCATGTTGTAGGTGATGGAATATTTCATTAGCTGTGCTCTCCATAGGCAAACTTAATTGTTGCGTTGATTCTTTCACTAAAGGCGAGCCGGTCAGCGATACTACTGATGTTATCATGGGCTTCGAATTGCCCAGTGTGGTTGCCGATGCAGATGCCGAATTTGATGAGGAAGATGAAGATAATGTTGTCGAAGTCAATGGTGATGAGGCAGATGAAGATGACGAAGAAGATAATGACGAAGATGTTGTGGCTTGTAAGCTCGAGGAAATTGTCATTAGATTGTTGTTGCTATTGCTATTGTTATTTCCTTCGCAAGTTTCATGCGTTACAATCACTAAAGATAAATAAATATGTACAATATTATAAAAATATTAAATTCAGAAATTAGAAAACCTATATTATTGATTTGATGATATTGAAATATAAGAGAGCATGTGCATGTTTTTTAACTTACTGCGATATGCAAATGGGAGGTTTATGTGAAGGTGGAGGTGGTATATTGTCATGTTGGAATTTGTACAAATTTTAAATATAGCAACATCTGTAGCATAATTCATAAAATATATATGTATGTACGTTTTGCTTAAAGAAATATTACACAAAACCAACATAGAAGGAAAGTGATTTCGGTTTTAAGTGGGAATAAGGGTTTCTAATATTAGCAGGTGTATTGGAAGTGTGTGTTAGTAGTTAAGAAACATTTAAAGACGATCACAAAAAAAATCTTTAAAATAAAAAAAAAATATATATTTTTAAAAAAATGAGGCAGTTAAGCATATGATCTCAGATTATATTTAATGTTATTTCAATAATCAATGCGAATAAATTATGATAACACTGCATTATTAAAAACCAATAAGTTTTATGAACAAAATATATTTCAAATTAACGAATTAATTACAAATTATAAAATATTAATAAGAAATGATGTAGACTTTGGAATGAATGTATGTGTGTGCACTTTATTTAAATTTTTTTTTATTGTCATAGGTAATCTTACCGTGATCGAGAGAGTTAGTAAATAAAAAATCTGCAGCATTTACAATACTATCTGTAGTTGTAGCAGGTGCTGTAGATGCTACAGCTTTAGTTGCTGCTGTTGTTGTTACGCAATGAAAGTTAGTTTTGGCAAGTTTGGAATCTTAGAAAAGCAAAATTAATGTTACGAGTTAGTATTGGCGAATGATTTGTAGTGAAAGTCAACTGATATGTTATATTGTGTTTTTCTTTTTAAATTCCAAAAATTTGACTTACCATTGCCACTATCATCCGTACTGACTTCGCCTGATTCCAATACATAATTTTCAGCATCATTAAATTTTTGTTCGATCACGTCATCTTCGTCCTCGTCCAAGTTATTATTATTGTTATAAGAATTGTGTAATATTTGTTCGTTGCAGTTATCCAGCTGCATTGAATTTGTTATAAGCATTCTTTGCTGTTGATTTTCATGTTGTTGAACAACATTATTTTCGGGCGTATTATGAGCATATATTGGATCCGATTGAATTTGTTGTAATTGTTGTTGCTGCCGTTGTTCTCTTAGACTTGAATTATCTTCGTTGCCCACAATTTCAATTGAATAGGGCAAATTACTATCACAGGTACTGTTAACAGTTGATATTGTTGTTGACAAAGGAGGTGGTGAAGAGGAGCAGGAGTTGGTAGTGGAATTGGAGTTAGAGTTTGTGTTAGAATTAGAATTAGGGGAGTTATGAACCATATAATCATGTTGTTTATTCAACATCATCATTATGGTAGTATTGTTTTGTTCATCTAGGTACTGAGGCGTATTTGGATTAGGTGGTGCCATCACATCTATTGCATCGTTCGTAGTAGCATCATTTTGACAAATATTGCTATCATTTTGCGTATTTGAAGAAGATTCTATTTTTAATTTTTTATTAGTGCTAGGACCATCAACACATATGACATCATCACTGCTAATGCTTTTCACTTCTATAGGAACATTTTCTTTCGAATTACTTTCAATATTAGTTTCATTTTCTACAACCGACACTCTAGAAACTGATGAGACAGTATGTGATTCATTTAGCTTATCAACAAAATCATTGTTTGATACTGGACTATTAGAAGGTCTTTTAGTGCCACGTCTTTGTGTATCCTGTATTAATTTAATGGCATTTGCAGATGATGTTGGCAGATCTGGTAGTATGCTATCATCTTCTTCAATTTCATTCTCACACTAAAACAAGCATAAAGAAGATTTTAAAAACAACCAATAAGACATTTTATATAATAATGTTATGTAAAATCGTTCGAATACCTAAGAAATTTGGTATAAAATTGTATATGAGCGAAAAAAAAACTTTTTGCACCTAGTTAAAATCAGTAACATTATCGCAAATATACTTTCTTGTATTTTTTAACAAATAAAAAAGGAGATTCAAAGCTCTAAACCCATATCAACCCACATTTTGCATGGATATCTTATTCTATACTTCAACAACCTGGAACTTATATTACTAAATAGCAACCATTCCTTACAGTGTTAACTGTTTGCTTCCTCGTAAACTTAATAATTATTTGTTTAGGAATTTTAAAATTAAAACGAAAATATGCATGTTAATTTAAAACTTACATATTCTTGTTTTCGTTCAGTCTTTTCATTGAATTTATTTAATGTTATAATGGATAGAGGTGTTACTGTTCCAATACTTTCGTCATCTTTGTGATTAGGTGATCTAGTTTCATGGCTTTTCAATGTCAATGTATTATTGCTGGCTATATCATCTAATGAACATAAAGAGGAATTTGTTGTAGAGGAGTTTAAAGAGCTTGCGGGTGAATTTAAAATTAATGCTTCGTTTTTGTTAAAATTCGAGGCACTGATGTTTGCTGCCACATTCGATGATGATCCGGCAGTTGTTACTGGTGTTATTGCTGTAGCTGTTGTCGTTGAAATGGTAGTCGTTTGCGTTACAACTATAGTACATGTGGCTGTTGTGCTGGTGATTTCAACTGGTTCCACTTTCACTTTATTATTTACACAAGCATCGACGGTTGTTGAACGACTACTGCTGGCACGATTGAATATTTTTTCACCCCATATCGGTTCGAAATGTTTCAATTTCCAAGGATCTAATTTATTCTTTTCACGTTCGGCCTCTGTCTTCAGCTTCATTTGATTTTCAGGCGTAAATTCACCTTCGCCTAAACGTTCACGCCATTCCAGACACGCCCGAGCAAAAAACTCATTGTTAAGACTTGAGTTTCCCAGCCTTATAGCCTCTGTGGGTATGGTATTAAGTGGACACTTTTGTTCCATTTCAATTGCTTCACGATCTACACTAGGTAATAGTTGTATTAAGTTATACTGATACAGAGGTGGGAGCAATGAAAATGTTTGCTTATTAAGCAACGCACGCAAATTTGTTGATGCTAATATCGAATCTGGTGTCTCCAGATCAATTTTACCATCTTTGGTCTGTTCTATTTGAGCGGCAGTCGAAATTTTCTTTGATGATCTTCGGCGGGGTTTTAAGCTAAAACCAGGTATTGATGCTAACACCTCACGCATGGTAGAAGCCTGAGTAATGGCGGTGGTGTTGGTCGTGGTGGTCGATGTGTTTGCAATATTCGAAGCAGCAGCCGCTGCCGCCGCTGCTGCAGCAGCAGCTGCCATAGCTTGCTGTTTAGCCTGTTGCTGTTGAATACGTCTACTGCTGCTAGTTCTACCAGACGATGGACTGCAATTAGTCGAAGGAACAGCTTGATTTGAAACTGCCGAAGATGTTGATGAAGATGAGGGAGAACCATCGCTAGCATTAACCGTTAAGGATCCTGCTGTTGTTCCCAGCGTTTGTTTCTTATCGGGAAGTATTGGTTTAACAATAATACGTGGTACATGACGTCTACAATATTTAAGAAAAAAACAAACATAATAAGTTTTGATTTTGTTAATAATATAGATCAAAACTTACCTTAAACTGTGGGAATGCTTTGAGGTGGAGGGAGCACTACCTAATGAGTCTTCGGTAGAACTTCGCTCTCCGGATGAGGTGTCCAAAGCTAGGGGATCTTTTTCATCCTCATCATCGATGAGATTTATATGGGTGGTAGTGGTTTCCATATTGCCACTAAATACCGTGAAATATCTATTCAAATTGGCTGTTTTACTAAAGATTTGTGCCTGGTGGTTATGTTGCAGTTGTTGATGCTGTGGTCTTGAACCACTTGCATTTGGATTCGTTGTTTGTTGATGTTGGGTATTGCTAAAAAATATTCCACTTGTTTTAAGATTGGTTGATTTTTTCGTTACAGCAGCCTCTAGATTAAAAGTTTCCGTTTTCATTATTTCACTCTTACAATGAGTCTATATGCGGTATTGACATCAAATGCAGTGATTTTCTGCAGATGGACAAACACATTTTGTACCTGCCAGACCCCTACTGACAACGATCCTCTATAAGAATTACACACTGCCCAAATGATGCCTGGCAAAAAATCATTGTTAGAATTATTAGGGTCTTCCTGCAAAAAGAGAACTTATTTATGTATTTACACACATTTTTGTTGTATTTCAATAAGAAAGAAAAACACATTGATTTCTTAAGATTCACAAAGTTTACCTGTTCATAATTATCACGTATATTTTTTTATCCTGTTAAATGAACATACGACGGATGATTGTCAGTCAACACACGAATAAATTTATTTGTATATTGCCTTTAATAATTCAATTAAAGGCAGCCCAATGATTTTTTCCAATTGAATTTTTTCGTACTCAGGTTGAATTTTTCACCATAAATTACTAGTTCTTTCTTCTTTTATATAAATTTTACATATATAATTTTTCTTACGAACATTAGTATTGCCGAATTACCATTTTAGGTTTTCTTTTTCAGTTGGTAATAGTTTTTCCTTCTTTTAACTTGATATTCTACTACTTTTACAAAAAAAAAAAATATTCCTTACAGAGATGCCATACATCAGAATTTAACAGGTATAAAACACTCTAAGCTAAATTGGCGTTTTTATATATACAAAGCGTGGGAGTATCGCAGCAGAACTATTTTAAAATATATTGCTTTTTTATTCAAATAGTTTTGAAATGCTAAATAGCTTCAGATTATTGCACAATTTAGGTTTTGCGCTATTCTTATTGAAGTATATTTAATATATAACTTACTGATTATTATTTTTGGTTTATTAGAAAAAGGCGACTTAATTTCTTTCAATTTCTACTTTATTTTTAAGCTGTTAGAAACAATATTATAGGACATACGATTATATAAACTTCTCAAAACCATGTCTTTAAGGATAGCATTTCATCGCTTTCTGTAAATATAAATTATTCCCATGAAAAGAAGCCTTAACTGAGTTAAATTATACTTTTCAAAATGAGGATAAATAAAGCAAAATGCAAGTGACACACAAGCAAAACAAATATTACAAACTTTTAATAAATTCTAGCAGCAATATAATAATGGAATAAACATGTAAGGTAGGTTTCGTTCTCCGCTGTACCTCAATATTAAGATTTTGGTAAAGAAACAGATTATTTTCTTGTTAAAAAGCACTGTTGTTGAAAAAAAAAAATGATAAACTGTTGGAGACCAAGAAGTATTTTTCTCTTTTTGCTATGTTCATAATTATATATTTCGTTACTATTTGTAGATTTGTATACGAATGTATGAAGGATATGAAATACTACTATTAATATAAGCTTGGTTGGGGAAGAAATACGATTGTTTCTTCACAAGTTAAAAAGTACACCAACTACGACAAATGTAACATTTGGATAAACTTAGCGTTTATACTTATAACATAAAAGAACATAAGTATGGAAAAATTATTAATTTTTTATTTATTTATCTATAGCACTTTAGTGCGCTTATTCGACTGCAACTTTCAACGTTTGTTTATATGCCTTTCACTATGCCTTTCATTTTTATTTTAGTATGGCATCGCTGAATTTAACTATTTTTCTTTTGTATTCGCTTGTTTTGCGTTTTGCTTTAACGATTACAACAACAATACATTTACAAAATTGGTTTTTTTTCTTTAATGTGTGTTTCTCACTCTATCTCTACCTCTTCTTTGTCACTTCATTCACTTGTTCATTTTTTACAACCTTTCATTATATTTTTTCCTTCCATCATAAATTATAATTATTCAGTATTATTAACTTCCAGTATATATGCATTGCCTTTTATTTATTAGTTTTACGTTTGATAAATATTTTTAATTTGTTGTTTCTGACTTCTCTTACGTTTTTACATTGGTTATTATATATTTTTTATATACAAACAAAAGATAATATTCGTCTATTTGCTTTTCATATAAGAGGCCCAGCATAGTGCTGTAGTGGTTACTTTTAAACACTCAATACATTTTTCACACAGGCCAATATTTATTCTATTGTGTAGAACACAGCTATTATATTATATTTATACACTGTTTCTTATAGTTATTTATTTCATTGCACGCACAATGTGTTTATTTAAAACTTTAGCATATATTTTATTATTATTTACTGGCAATATTTTAGGGTTTTTGTTCACAAATGAAAAAAATCTGAAGCAAAATTTAGTAACTGCGTTCGCGAACGATTTAACTTTTAGGCGACTACTCGTGAACGGTTGAGTAAAAATGGCTCAACTGTAAATGGAATTACTTTCATATAGTGTTGCAATTCTGAGTACTTATTGACGAATGGGAAAATTTGAAATAAGCTTTTTAACTAAAATCGTATTGGTTTTTTATACAATACAAATCGTTGCGTACAATATTACAGTTATCTTATTGAAAGCCTATTTGGCGATCATTAAAAATATAAAAATGTACGTATCATTCACGTATACCTGTAATGTGTATCGATCAATATCATCTTATCGATAAAGTAAAAAAATTGTTTTTTGTTTTTGTGAAAAAATTGTTTTCTTCTATTTTAAATATTATGTTCATGAAGTTAACAATTTATATAAAGTTGATAAAAATAACAAAAAGAAATAAAAGAATTGTAACAGTTTAATTCATATTTGTTTATGGATGATTTCTTAAAAAATCTTAATCTTAATCGAATTTCATGATTTAGCTAAACCTTCTGCTCTTGGTTAATCCAGCTATCAGGTTATAATTGTTTTGAATTATGAAATTCAAATATAATTGAGATAAATAAAAGTAAATGTCTGACCTGTTATTAGTAAAATTTAATTTCCAGAGTTTGGAGCCCTACCAAAACGTTTTTCTTTTATAATCTTTAACCGTTCTTACAAATGCATCTCTGTCATTTAACGCCGCCATTTTTTCTTTCAGCGAACAATTGGAAAAAATACCAACTCGTTAGTTTTGACAAAAATGTTTTATGTTTCGCGTTCATTTACCAAATAACGCATCGCGGGAAAAGAATTTGTGGAAAAATAAGAAAATAATCACAATCCTGGTGAATATCTTACAGAATCTTACTTATTCATAATAAATATCACAAAATCTATAGTGAACAATTTAAAAATAAAGAAGAATAAACCAAACGTTCAATACACGAAAAGTTGTTTGTATGTGTCGGTTTTTTTTCCTCAATAAAAAAGATTTATTCACATGCGGTGTCTAGTTGGAAAGCAGTAAAAATTTACAGTACCGTATATTAAAAGAAAACTAAATACAAACAATTGGAATTTGTTTAAAAAAAACTATTTATAAGTGTTAACAATATAAAATTAATGCTCATCCAATATGGATTTGGCAAATTTAGACAAAATGAAGGTGGTCGATCTGCGTAATGAATTGCAGACGCGTGGCCTGGATACAAAAGGTGTTAAAGCAGTGTTAATTGAGCGTTTACGCGCTCATTTGGAAAGTGGTGAGTGATCTTTCAATATCTATTTAATATTTCGTTAACAAAATAATCTTATGAAATCTTATAATTATATTATATTATAAATAATAATACACAAAATAAATTTGTAGCTCCGAAGGTATACATATGTACGTTTTTTGAGGCATTTATGCAGATAGGGCTGCCAACTTTTGTTTTATTGAAGAACATTCGTTGAATATTCTTGTTTTATAAGTCCTTGAACTCATAATGTGCACCTTTTTTAAACAGAGTAGCTCTAATATGGCGATGTTTTTTTCGATAAAATTAAATAATGACAAATTTAGGTTAGTTATTAAGGAACAACCCTTATTACTTTCCGTCTGACAATGGTTGTTATAGATAGGTAGGGACAGCTAATACCGCACTTTATACGTTCTCAAAGAATCAAATCGAGAACGACTACAAGCTGGCCCTATGAAACCTCTGCCCATGTTATAAGATTTGATCAAGATGCAAGATAACAGAGTAAGTCGGAAAGCGTATAAAAATTATGTCATTATGTAGATAAAATGAGCCTCGGTCTAATAAGGGCATCAGCTTAATTGTAGCAAAAAATATCAGAAAGAATTGAATTTGGACAAAGTTCCTTTGTGGACAAACCCAAAAGCAAGGACGGGATTACTTCTCCAAATGTCTCCACCGTAACCGGTTTTAACACTATTATTCTCTAGGCATTTTAATACGTCAAATTCGTGGAGTAAGCCTAGGAATATGTGCGCATGTGAATAAAGAAAATAAAAAGAAACTCATATGTGTTCCTAAAAGAGTCGCCAATCAAAGAGGTAGTAATATTACTAAAGCCTCCGTTAGTATCCAAAAAGCACTCCAAAGTATAAGTATACACCCCTTAACCAATTTAAGTTCTGCAAAGTCTGTCGTACCATAAACATCGAATAATATTTACCTTTACATGTGGCTGACCTTACCAGATTGTGGAATAAAGGCATTAAACAGGTTTTCCCCCGTACAGATATAACATAGAATCTGAAACAGTTGCAGTTAACGTCGTTGTACAATGGGTCAATTTCGACCTCCGGGTATTGTACTTGTCTTAACGGACAAGTACACGTCCTCTAACCTAACCTAACCTAACGTCCGCTAGGTTATTCAGATATAAAATCGCCAACTTTCTAAAGAACATATAGTCGAAAACACCTAATTACGAGTATTTACCATTGTTCTTGGTAATGATATTTTAAATATAATTTTAAACAATTCAATAATGCAGAAAGCTAAAAATAGAGTAGAGTTTATTTACAGTGTTTAAAAAATATTAGCTACACTTATTAATATAATGTATTCTTGATTTGGTTTAAGGTTCTGCCGGTGGTTTGCCAGGTTCACCAGGTACCCCTGGACGTAGGAGTCGTCGAACCAGATCTATGACTAAATCGCCTTCACCATCTCCAGTTAAAAAAGCACCAGAACCAGTTTTAGAAACTCTGGAAGAGGAAAGCAATCCTCAAGAGCAAGAAAACAATCCTCAAGAGCAAGAAAACAATCCTCAAGAGCAAGAAAACAATCCTCAAGAGCAAGAAAGCACTACCGAGGAAAAGCTTTCAACTCCCGAGAAATTGAAAGAAAAACCTTCTCCGGAGATAATACCTAAAGAAGAAGAAAAATCACCCGAAAAAGGACAAGATAATGATTTACATGAACAAGAAAATTGTGAAAGAGCCGAAAAAGCTAAAGGAGAGGAAGAGCAAACCAACGGTGCTGAAGAAATTCTAACTGAAAACCATGAGGAGTGTAATAATGAAAATGAACATAATAATGATGTTAAAGATGAAGAAGATATTAAAGAAAACGATATATCTACAAAAGAAGAAGAAACGAATATTCATGAAGATGCCGAACAAAATACCGAAAATCATGAAAGTGAAGCTCTAAAAGAAGAAATTCATGAAGACTCTTCTAAAAACTCCAATGCTGTTCGGAAACGTTCTCGTAGTAATTCTTTAGAGCGACGTGAACGTAGTCATCGTTCTCATACTGATTCACGTTCTAGATCACGTTCGAGATCAAGATCACGTTCTCGTTCACGGCAATCTAAGTCCCATTCCCGGTCGCGTAGCCGTACACGATCACGCTCTCCCAAACGTCGAAGTGGTGCAGGTAGCTTAGGAAGTCCTTCCAAAACTACCGAAGACCCAAGCACGCCAGAAGATGAGCCCACCTTTGAAGAAAATCAATTCGGCTTAAGTTGGTGTAAGTAATACATATATTTGATTTATCTCTTTATTATATTGTTTATAATTAATAAATTTTTATAACTTTCATTAAACTTAGTTGACTCCGACTTACATTTACGCATAGATCCAGTTACTTTTACTTCGGCTAAACCCATGACTCATGATATTTATGCCTTAGTTTGGTCCGGTGCTCGTACTAATTATGGTGTACGTGAGGGCAAAGTTTGTTTTGAAGTTCGTTTGTCAGAGGAAGCTAATCTGAACCGCGACCATCCCTTTAGAGATGAACCACATACAAAAGGTTTTCGGGTTGGTTTTTCAATGCCGTCATCAAGTTTATTATTAGGAGAATCAGAAAATTCATTTGCGTATTGCGACTCTGGACGTAAAGCTATAAATGGAGAATTTTCGGAATTTGCAAAACCCTACCAATTGGATGATGTAATTGGTTGTTATTTGGATTTAGAGAGCACACCATGCACCATTAAGTATACATTAAATGGCGAAGACTTAGGTGTAGCTTTTGAATTTGATAAAACTATACTGCGTGAGGATCAAGCTCTATTTCCCCATGTCTTAACGAAAGGTTACGACTTTGAAATAAATTTGGCCGATAATGATAATCTATTGGTAAATAAAGAGCGTAAAGTACGCAAGCGTCGTAAGGAGAAAAAGGTGGAAGAAAAGAAGGAAAGCGAAGAGAAAGTAAGTGAAGAGAAGAAAACAAGTGAAAACGTGGAAGAGCAAAATAAAGAAGACGAGGCTATAAATGAAGAAAACAAGGAAGACGCTAATAAAGCGGAAGTAGAAGCATCAAACGAGCAGATTGTCGAAGAACCCACCAAATCAAATGAAAGTAACGAAAACAAAGAAGATACTTCCAAAGAAGGTGATGTTGAAATGAATGAAAAACCTGAGGAAGATAAGAAAAATGTTGAAGAAGCAGCAGAAACTGAAGGTGTGTAAATAAATTCAATAATAATTTTGTTTTTATTTTATTTATTTTGTTTTCCTGAAAATTTCAGCAACTTTGTCTCATAAATCAGAAGAAAACAATAAAGAAGAAGATAAACCCGTTAATGACAAGGATGTTGAAAAATCTTCTTGTAAAGACCAAGAGGACAGCGGTCCATCGCCATCAAAGCGACAAAAATTAGTAGTTCAAGAAGAAGATGAATATGAAGATATTCATCCGGTACCTCGCGATCATATGTCTCTGTTGGAGGGTTACGAGTTGATAGCATTGATCCCTGAAGAAAAATACATTGCAGGTCCCCAAAGACCTGAAAGTCGCAAAGAGTGTGAAGTTATCTTAATGGTTGGCTTACCAGGTTCTGGCAAAACAACATGGGTTTTGAATCATATCAAAGACAATCCCAATAAACGTTATCATATTATTGGTGCTGATGCTCTAATAGCTAAAATGACGGTAAGTAAATGTAATATGTATAAGTACTTTTTTCTATATAATTATGCATTTTTGTTGTCTATTCAATTATAGATTGATGGAACTCCACGTAGATCCGTTCATAAGGGCCGCTTTGATCGTATCTTTGAATTATGTTTCAATGTCCTAACATCTTTAGAGGACATAGCTGTCAAACGTCGCCGTAATTTTATTTTGGATCAGGTAAAAATCAATTTTTTGCTAACGTGCACGGGCTAAAAACATTTTGAAGGTTATCTAAAGAAGAAAAAAAATGTTTGAGCATTTATTTTACATAGGATTTTAAAATAATTAGGGAGTTTTTGTTTTCGTGTTAATACACACTTTCTAGCATTGCCCAACGGTCATAAAGACTGCAACAAATACCAGGTGAGCTCTTAGTTCATAAGTTGAGTACATTACGAATGAGTTAATGTAAGTATATTAACAAAAAATAATGAAAATTATGGTACATAATAAAAAAAGAAAAGAAAAATACAGTTGACTTTAAAATGTTTTGGTGTAGCACTATGGATTAGAGCGGCATATTAGCCAATTGTAAGTAAACATTGAAGCTAAACCTGATAATCGAAACTGTTATGGCATAAGAAAAATCAATGATTTTATATCACCATAATTCTACTTTATGTGCAAAGCAAATAAAAGTATTTAATAGAATTTAGTCAACTGTTAAAACAGAAGTAAACAAATTTACTTGGACTAAATCTTCACGTTTTTCAAAAGGTATGTGTTAATTTTAGTATTTTAAATATATAAAAAGGAAATATAACAATGTTGTTGGAACCCTGACTACATTAAAGAAATACAGAAACTACTTAAAAAAAAATTATAATAAAGAAATGCTATCAAACATAATAACCAAAAAAAAAATACCATTATGAGTTTATAAATGTATGCCCTGCACAAAACTTGTTATATTATAAATGCAACGTAATCCATAACGTTGCCTTTATTTTTATTTGTTACCAATGAAAAATCATCACAATATCTAATGTCTATGAAACAACGAAACAACCTAAAAACAAAAAAAAAACTTACAAAACGTATCAACAAATCTCTCACTACGTATGTACGTGAATCCTTACTACGCTGCAAAATTTCGATATCGATAATATACACTATGTGCTATGCTATGTAACGTAAATATAGACGAATGCTTATGCCTCAGCTCAGCGACGTAAAATGAAAGGTTTTGGAGATTTTAAACGCATTGCTGTTGTTTGTGTACCAAATGAAGAAGAACTTAAACGTCGTTTGGAAGATAAAAAGGAAAAAGGAAACGCGTATACTTTGAAAGAATCAACTTTAAATACTTTACAAGGTAAATATTTCCTATAAGCGAAAAACCAAAACGAACAACGTTTTTGAGATTGTTTCTCTGTATATACATATATATATTAATGTTTTTTTTTCTTTTATACTTTAAGTATTCATTAAATACAATATATTTATTATAAATTTTAGCATTCAAATTTATGAAATATTTTTTAATCGTTTATTGTTTTTTCAAAAAGTTTAAAGCAAATATTTATTCTGCATTTAATTCCTATTTGCTTGATAATGTCATACAAATCAGATATTTTGTTGATGTATTGATTCCTAAAAATATGTGTGTAGATTGCTGAATAGTAATCTAAAGCCACGAGGAAGTTAAAAACATGTTACCCTTAACATTCAATTAGATGGGCACATCTATGAATTTGTTGAAATTCCGGAAATTTGTCAAGTTTTACGATTGTATTCAAATAGCATTGTATATTATCCTTTTATGTTCACCTTTTCAATCGTCTTTAGTATAATTTTTTCTCAAAATCCTTTGTTTGTGGTTAGTCTTTTGTTCAACTGCTTTTGTGGGTTTCATTTTAATTTCCGGTTTACGACACACACTAATTATCATTGTCCGCTTTTTTTCTAGAATTTTTCACTATATTCCTTCAAAAAATGCAGCATGTTGCTCTAGTTTGATCACTTAATACAGCCTTTTCTTTAAGATTTCTAAACCTTTTATTTCTCTTCGCTCAATTCTGCAGCAGTAGAACTCTTTTGGTTTTATTTTAGTTTCTGATTATGAATATCAAAGACTTCGTTTTCTAAAGTTTTGTTCAATATAAAACTTTCCTTTATTTTCAACGTTTATTATCAACGTTACTAAATATCGAATTTTGTTTAAACTAAACCCTGAAGTCGCCGTAGTCTAGTAAGTAGTGTGTTGGTTTATTAGATGTGAGGCCACGGTTCAAATCCAAGGTCACAATCAAAATGAAAATATGAAAAAATATTTATTCGGCGACTTCCTCTCAGCAGATTTCTGGTAAAAGCTCTGATAATAAGTAAAATTGCCATGAAAAAGTTTCTCAAAACCTGTCGCTCGGACAGATCCCGCCACTCATGTATTAAACTAACACACACACAACATAAGTGGTGTGAGAATGGAGGTCGTAATCCTGACTGAAAGGCTGTAATGACCAATTATATATGTATGTACATATGTATGTAATCCTGAAAGCTTAACATCTGCAGAAGGCGATCCGCTGTTGGCACTTTTATATTTTGCAATATTTCCGCTTACTTCCTTACTTAATTGACCATTAACAACCCGATTATTGGATTTCGGCTTGCTTCTCTGTACGTCAGTTCGTCACAGCAATCGATGACAGGGCTTCCTAAATTTGATCCATCCAACGTAGACAAGGTCGTCCTCTTCGCCGACTTTTGAAAATATCCGCGTCAAATACATGTCTCGACGGAAAATCCTCTTCCATCCGAACGACATGGCCTTTCCCCTTACAAATAGTTTAAGATTCTGTGATCCTAATGCCGCAACATATGATTTTTTAAGGCATTTGTTTCTATTACGAATCAGACTCATCAGCGTTGAACAGTTAGTTGATCATCACATAAGCCTGGGATTTAATCCCATAAATAGCTTTTAATTCTTTTTTTCACGAGTCTTAAGTTTAGCTTGTGCTCAATCGATAAGATTGTCCCATCTCGGAAACTTAGTCGCACGATATATCTTGAGCCTTTCAGAACCAAAAAAAGTATTCTTTTCTTTCAAATTACTGTTAGAAATACTTGTTATTTTAATGGAATATCATAAAATGATTAGAAAAATAGCGTGCCTTCCACCTAAAACAAATTGTATATGTAGATATATTCAGCGGTACCTTTGAACTACATAATTAATAGTGCTGTAATTAATTTCCACCGAATTCAGGTGATACGTAACATATTATGGGCTAAAGTTACGTTTTCTTGTAAATTTTTTTAAAGCGTTTATCTCTTCTCATAATCTATTTATATGATCAACCTATGATATGATAAATATACATACATATATAATGCATACACATTTATGTATGTGTATATAATTATTACGTGTATTAATTTCAGATTAATGGTAATAGATTTTTGAATTTATAAAATTTGATTTATATCTGTGAATATTTTTATATTGCAGCCGCTTTTACGTTACCTTCATTGGAATTTGGTTGGTTTGATGATATAATCTTTACGGATCTGAGTGGCGACGAAGCCAAGGAAGAGGTGAAAAAGTATAATGATAAAGGAAAGAAAGCTTTAGACGATAACCATTCTAATAGGGATAAGCGTCACCGTCGTGACAATTATCGCAATGATAATCGACGCCGTCAGGACGACCGTCGACGTTACGATCACCGTAACGATAATCGCTGGAGTGACCGTCGAGCTGGTGGTGGATATCATCATGGTGGTGGTGGTGGCGGTGGTGGTGGCGGTAGTGGTGGTAATAGATGGGGCGGTGCTGGTGGTGGAGGTTATCGCAATAATTCAGGTGGTTTTAGAGATGATCGTGGTTATGGCGGAGGTAGTGGTGGTCGTGGTTACGATCAACGTAATCAGCGTTATGGCAGTGGTGGTAACCAGAATTGGGTTAATAATAATCGAAATCGATATGAAGATCGTAATAGCCGTTACAATAGTGGAGGAGGTGCAGGTGGTGGCGGTGGTGGAAATCGCTATGATTCATATAGCGGAGGTGGAGGTTCACGTGATTACCGCAGTGGTGGTGGTGATCATCGGGATCATCGCGATCGCAATAGAGGCAACAGCAGTGGTGGTAGCAGTGGCATTAACAGCAGTCGCCGTGACAGTCATCGCTCTGGTGGCGGCAGCAGCAGCAACCAACGGGATTTTCGGCATGGCCACCGCGACACTCGCGAAGATAGTCGCGGTGGCTCAAGCGCTGCCTCAGCAACAGCAACTTCATCTAAATACAAATCAAGCTCTGCTGGTGTTGGCGGCAATGGTGGTTATGATAATAAATACAATAAAAATGTAAGTTTTTTGTATTATTAAGACTTATTAATTATTAAATGTTATTTATTCAACATGTATTCAATATAGTCTAACAACCAAACAACATCTACATCATCATCAAATTATAATTCTTATAATCAACAACTAAACCAAGCTAGTAATTGGTCCCAGTATCCACCCCATCCAGCAGCGCAAAGTGGCCAACAGCAACCACAGCAACAGCATCAGCAACAACAGCAGTACTGGAATTATGATACGCAAAGTGAGTTTTTTTTATATAAGGTCTAGTAAAAAGAAATCTATTACTTTCGTATGAACTTGAAGGCACAATTAGAATGATTTCATTTCGTAAGTTGTTGCAATTTTGAAAGAATTGGGCACTATAATACTTCCCTGATATAAAGTGAGGTAATCTACTTTTGAGAAACAAAATAGTTCGCTAGCGATATGAAAACAATAGAATACTTCAGAATTTCGAGTGTATCTATTTAAGGAGTGTAACCGATTTCCATGCTAATCATACATATTTAGTGCGGTGCAATACTATCTTAACCGTTAATTCTAATTTGGTTATTGCAATTTAAGAAAGATTTTCGTCACACACTTTTTAACATCCGTAGATGGAGTTTTAAGAGTATTTTTTTTTTAAACCTTGTCGGTCTAGCATCGTATACATACAATATGCAACACGAGTTATAGATTCAAAATTTCGATTCTTGTTATAATTAAATTAAGTTTTGAATTTTACAATTACTATTGTGCTATAATCTTCTCTACTAGGTTACGGTAATCAGCAGCAATGGCAATCGATGGATACTCAACAGCAACAACAGTGGATGTCTTGGTGGCAAGTAAGTATAAATTTAAAGAATATTCTCGTTAAATAGTGTTATTTTTTCATTAAAATTTTTATTTTTATTGTAGCAACAGGGTAATAATACCCAACAGTCTGCTGGGCCTGCAAGTGCAGTTGATTCTAACCAATATTGGTCACAATATTCTTATAATACTTCAGCTGATGCCACTAAGAAATAAGTTCTCATATACTCTTACCATCCACATAAGATGTTTTTATATGTATGTATATGTTTAAGGCTTTACATTATAACCTTAACACAAGAACAACAAATTCAAGTACAACAATATTTTATTAAAACTTCTTTAACACACTAACACGTACACCATTAAAAAACAAATGAAAACAACTATTCATAACATTAAAAGTTTTATAAACAATGTTTTCAAAACAACAAAACAAACAAAACAACACGAGTAATTATAGAAAAAAATAACCACCCACATTTCAAATTTATTTAATTAATTTAAAATAAGTTTTCTATGTAATTAAGTTTTTTTTTTAGATTTTTAAACTATAATATTTAATTCTATTTTGAATTCAAAAATTTAATAATACATTCGTTATACCATATTTCTTATTTGTTCATTGTTTATTCCTTAAACGTTATAAAGTTATTTTTCCTTTTCAAATTGTTTTAGTTTCCATCCTAAAGTTTTGGGTACATACTTTTTATATATTATATATAAATAATTAATTATAAAAATTGGTTAAATACAGAATTTGTCTCACATAAAGCAAATTTCATAAGGGTTCAGAATTTCTTACAAAACAGTTTTTATTATTTTTATTTTTTAATTTCATAAAAACTTGTATGTATACAAGCTTAAATAACTTGTTGAAATCATAAGTAAAATACACAGATAATATTTAAATAATATAATTTGAAAACAAAAATAATTTATTGTATTTTTATTAGATTTGACATTAGTTTGCCATTCTTCAATGAAAGTAAAACCTATGTGAAGCGCTACTCATTTCGCCAATTGCCGGAGTATTTATTCCCTAAAGATGGAATGATCAACGGAATTAAGCAGCTTAACATGTTTTATAGTTTTGTAGAAATCTTTACTCCTAGGTATATAAGCAACCAAAACATTGGACTGTCACAAAGCATCTTTTTATTACTTCTGTTTTGCATGATATGTTTGCAAACATACATATATGTATGTATATACATATGCACAAGAATTTTGAGGTCTTCCTGGATGAATTGACTGCGGGGCATAGTAGTTTCTAAATTTTCTGAAATTCGAAAACCTTGATATCTTATAGGATTTGAACTTGAGATATTTTAGGTTTGTAGTAGAACTCTGACCACTACGCTTCTTACTTAGCATTAAGGCATCAGATAGATAAAAGTCTCCAGAAAATGTCTATCATTTGAGGGGTCATTAAGTGGTGTCAACTACTTGTCATGTGTTTTAATTATTAGAAATTCAAATACTTGGTTGAACAAAGAAATTCCTAAATTTTTCATTAAAAGCTATCGACAATTTTACCGCAGCTGCACTGCAGTTTATTTAAAATATTTAATGCGGTTTAGGTAACCCTTTAGTTTTGCTTTCTTTAATGATACGGCATCACTATGGTTCCAACAATTACAATTATTATCTAGAATCAGTGTTGAAAAAAAATTCCGTACGTTTGTACTTTTTTAAAGTACTTATTCATTTCAAAAGAAGTTGTATTGTTGTCGTTGTTGTTGGAGTTTTGGTTCCCATATACGATGGACGGAGGAGCGAGGCATTTATAAAATTTAATTATTTTTGAAGTGTAGTGAATTTTGCTGTTGTGGTGAGTTTTTACAAAGTATGGTGAATTTATCCGGTGTGGTGAATAAAATCGAAACTGAACAAAGCACCGTTATTGGTTTGCGCTTTTCAACTAATAACGGTGTTCAACTAATAAATGGAGTTCAAAATAATGCCTAAGGTAGGTCTTTAGCCCCGTTTAGCTATCCCAACGTCCATGCAACGTATGTACACACATGGACAAAAAAATAAATACACTAATAAAAGTTCTGTTTTGCAGTTTCTTATAAGATATTTATTGAAGATAAATGAAAAAGTAGCCAAAAATTATTTTTCTTATATGATTTGTATAAAAATTACGATATATAAAGTTAATTAAATTATAAACAAAAATAAGTCTTCTAAAAAATGTTTAAAAACAGATTTCATAAGTGGACAAAAAAATAAATACACCTAGCTAAAGTACAAGAAAAGCATATCTAATTAATTTTTTTTTATTTTTTTGTTATTTGTAAGTGTAGTTCACTAGTATCCTGTGTGTCCACCATTATTTATATAACTTTGTCCAACCTTTTTGGCATACTGGCGATCAATTTACGACAGGTGTCCCCTGGAATTTCGTACCACGTTTTCTGAACAAAGGTCCACAGCTGATCCTTATTTTGGAAATTTTCTTTTCCTATTCTTCGCTTTAACTCTCCCCAAAGGTTTTCGATCGGGTTTAGGTCAGGTGATTGATTTGGCCAGTCCATTACGACAATATCATTATCTCTGAACCAATCCTGACACAGCCTTGAGGTGTGCTTCGGATCATTATCCTGCTGCAAAACCCATCTGAGAGGCATATTTTCGCTTGCATAGGGCAACATAGTATTTTCTAGAATGTCCCTGTACTGAAACCGTGTCATAGTGTCGGAAATTCGATGTATAGGACCAACACCGTTCCACGAAAAACAACCCCAAACCATTATGTTGCCCCCGTCGTGTTTAATTGTCTTTTTAGTTAAACGAACATGAAATTCTTTGCCTTTGGGGCGTCTTACGTTCCTAGCCGAGTCATTGCCGAACAAATTAATTTTAGTTTCGTCGGTCCATAAGACATTGCGCCACTTTTTTTCACCTTCTGGCCCGGACCAATTTGAATGAACTCTGGGGAAGGTTTACCGTGCCTTTAAATTTTTTTGTCGAAGCAAAGGAGTTTTTCTGGCTATTCTTCCAGGTAAATTGGCCCTAAATAATCTTCTGCGTACCGTTCGGGATGAAACAATGTTACCAATCTCTGCAGAAATGGCTCTGGAAGAAATGAAGGGGTCTTTTTTTGCCATAGTAATAATGCGATGATCTGTTGTTAGTGAGGTTTTCTTTGGCCTTCCACGGTGTTCAACTGAAGGTTGTTCCTTCAAGGCATTTTGTACAAAATACAAAGAACGATTTAAGGTTTCAGCAATAAAACGAAGACTTTTTCCCTTATTTCTCAACGTTAACGCAATTCTCCTCTCCTCGACGGTGCAATGCTTGCCTCGACCCATCTATTAAATATTTTTCTTTCTATTTAACAATAACGAAAGGGGAATTTTTAAAAACAAATGAACCTTTAAAAGAAACTTGTTAAAAACTGAAAAATTCAAATGTATTTATTTTTTTGTCCAAACAGCGAAAGCTCCCCACGAATAAAAAATGCAAAATTTTAAAATGGAGGATCTTTCTGTTTCTTTTTTTAACTGTAAATGGTATTGCCACATCGAACCATAAAAATAGCACAGAATTGCCATTTATATTTACAGCCAAATGAAATTTTCATAATAAAAAATGTAATGAAATATAATGTATTTATTTTTTTGTCCAGGTGTGTATGTTCGTTTTTAGAATACGAAAAGCAATGGAGCGGTTGCCGTATATTCCGTCGATATTTGACTAAACGGGACTTTTACGTTTCCAATCAACTGTTTTTGTTTTGTATATGAGAAACATGTATAAGATGTTAGTTTTTCTATTCCATTTCATACGTGTATTAAGTATAAACTAGATGACCCGTGCGAATATTTCGCACCGTTAGCTGTCATTTTTGTAACATAAAATGAAAATAATTAATAGAAATTTTATTAAAAGTATAAAAATATTAGAAATCATAATATATCATACATATTTACATACATATGTACATACATATGTTTAAATGCTTTTATAATACTTCTTTGAATACAATGTTAGAGGTAATGAATGACATGATCATCGTTAACTTTTTGCCCGTACGAATCCTTAATACAAACAAAAATATCTTTAAACGTACGCACTCGAGAAAAAGCCACGTATAACTGCCCATGTGAAAAGACCGGTTCTGGTAAATACAATCCTACCTTTTGAAGGGTTTGACCTTGTTTTTCTTAAAACCTTTTTAACTGTTAAATATCAGCTGACACTATATATATGTATATATTAAAAGACACCGTATTACTACACTTCATAAAACAAACAATGCCATGACAATAACGACATTACCAAAATGGCTTTTACAACTTTATATATTATGTGGAATAGCATTACAATTAAGCGACCCTGTTTATCGCACTTGATCTAACAACTACTGCAAAGTATTGCCAAAACAGCTTTTTACAACTTAATATGCATATTATATATAACTGACTTAGTAATAAACGGCATTATAGTAAATAGCGGTATTGCCAGAATGGATTTTAATACATACTATATTATGTAGAACTGCATTACTATTAAGCGACCCTGTATTAGTACACACTTGAACAAAAACATATAATCATAATGACAACAGTATTATCATGCAGTTCTATATAAAATATAATTTTTATCAATGAAAATATTAATTTTTCAATTTCTAATTATTTTTCGTCATTAGTGTTAGATATAAGCTTTAAAATGAGATATCATTCATTAAATTTGATGCGGTGGTATGGGAGATATTTGCAGCCGACAAAAAAAAGGGCTTTAGAAATAATATATATGATAAATATTTTTTATAAAAGTACCATTTAATGCAAAAAGGTACTCTTTCAGTTATAGTTCAGTACTATTTCAAAATTTCAATTTTCCAACACTGTCTACAATCATTTCTACAGCAATCTAATAATCATAACAAAAAGTACAGTATTCCCTCGATTTACGTCGTAGAATGTTCCGGAAAAAGGCGGCGTAAATCGAAACGACTTAAATCGAATTTCATATTGCTCATACTACAAAGTAGTATGTTTTTAACAAGGAACTTAAAAAAGTTACAGTAATCTTTCGATTTACGTCACAGTTGGTTCCAAAAAAGGCGACGTAAATCGAATGACAACGCAAATCGAAGTTGAAGGGAACAAAATTTTTGACGACGTTAATCGAGAGGACGTAAATCAAGGGAATACTTTAGAATCATCACTATACTACCAATAAATACAACTCTGTCCATTTATTATCTACAATCTTTTCTACAACAATAAAATAATCATAACAAAGAGTATAAGCACATAATTTTGTACGAAAAAAGTTTATAAAATTTTCTAGAAATAAAATAAAAAATAAATTACTGTTATCACTATAACAAATTATAAGTAAAAAATAAAATACAGAGTTATATAAAAGGATTATATAAATTAATTGAATCTTCTAAACGCAATCAAAAACTTGAAAAAACTAAAATATAGGGGGTGTGATTAATCACGGAAGTTGTAACAGTTCCAACGCAACCAACATTAAAAAAAATAAATATAACGTAATATGGCCAATAATTATTTGCAGCCTGTTAATGATCACTTTGGCTATAGCAACACCAAATTAGATGATATCGATGATGATATTTTTCTAAATAGTTCTAGGTCTCGTACGCCCATGTCAGACCAAGGTGCTGTGGGCGGGGTTGGTAGAGGCCGTAGCACCAACCCATTCGAGGACGAACCAGAGTACTATCAAAGTCAAGTGCTAGAGGAAAAACGTCGACAAATAGAGGCTCGTACTCTGGAGTCTACACAAAAGAGTTTAGGTCTGCTTATTGAAACTGAAGAAGTCGGTAAGGCCACTGCTGTCGAGTTAGCCAAACAGAGGGAACAGTTGGAACGAACCGCCAAACAGTTGGACGACATTAATGCTTCGCTAAGATTCAGCCAACGTCATTTAAATGGCCTAAAGAGTGTTTTTGGTGGCTTGAAAAATTATCTTTCCGGCAATCGTGACCAACCACCACCTGCAGCTGCTTCGAACAATACACCACGTTCGCCAAGCGAAAGTCAAATATCCCAGTCGGTTGATAATGTTAAACCTTTGAATAATGCTAATAATATTGTGCAAAATCCTAAATCACCCACTGAGAAATATGATAATCATCCTATATCTCGTCTACGCGATGATTCCACCGCTCAGCAACAATTTAAACAACAGCAACAACAGAGGCGTAATAATCCGTTTGAAGCCCAGCTGGAGGCCAATCTAGAAGAGATGTGCGGTAATTTGTCACGTTTAAAGGGTCTTGCTACAGATTTGGGTCAAGAGATTTCGTCGCAAAATGAATTACTCGATAACATGAATTATAAAATCGAAGATGTTGACATAAAGTTGTCTAAGCAGAATAAGGACATAAACAAATTGTTGGGCAAAAAGTAAATGGAACAGTATTTTTGCGTAAGAACACAACATTGAGAATTGTTATATTGTTGATAATATACTTATAAAAATGCAAGGAATAAATTTTTAGTTAAATTTTATTTTTATTTTCTTTTTTTATAACTTTTTTTTTACTGAAATTAAAGAAAACCACCATTCCTAAGAATTAAAAACGTATTATAATGCAAAATAGTATTAAGGAAATCTCATAAATTAAAAGCTTTCATTCTTAAAAAAGAAAATAGGTATTTATATGGAATTTATAAAATAAAACTTAATATTTGAAAACAAAAATAATCTTAAAATAAAGTGAAAATTTCTTAAACCGTATCCAGCATCTCAAACGTCAGTCATGGAATTTGATTACTATGATAATGGTACCAGGCACGAATTCTCATATAAAAAATGACTGGTCGCTTGCAAGTCCATGTGAAAAGAAATAAAGAAAATATAGTATAGAATTTCTTAATTATTTAACAGGGAAATACTTCCGTTCATAGCAGAACAGATTTTTCAAAAACTTTCATGCCAAGTATCTTGACAAGCTACATTTTCTTTTAAACTTTGTTTCGCTTTCACTCTTGACATTTTGTTGTCTATAAAATCGTCTGTAAACGACGAAAGAAGAACAAAGCAACTTTGAAAGTATGTACATCAAAGTACGAACTCACCCCCGTTCGTTTTTCCCTTCTCCCCCACGAACTCGAGGCTTAGCAAAGTACTTTGAACGTGCCAAAGGTGTCTATGTTTATTGAACCATTCTTTTTTCTTTCCAAAAAATTATAACGGTTTAAAATGCGATTAAATTAATTTAGTCAAGGAATATTTACTTTACATGGTGGCCGCACAACGTTCTCAAAAAATAAGGTTTTTGCTTGGAGGTGGCATACCAAGGCGTATTCATTAATGAATGAATTTGAATTTACCTTGTGGCATACTATTGTTTATTTTTTGAAAACTGTTTTCACCTTTTCTGTATTGTCGTAAAAACGCGGCAACCTTGAGAATATTTATGTACAATCAAATTACGAAAAAAAACCAAGTGTTTTGAATATATTTTGTTTTTTTTATTAAAATCTCACATTTGTTGTAGTTTTCAAGAAAAACTGTAAATCGCAATGTTCTTAACGGTTTTTATTATCTACTCTCAATCCGGTAAAATTATCTGTTCTCTTCATATTTTGTAGATTTTGTTTTGCTATTGATCTCTCCTCTGTTCTTTGTTTTTCTGCTTTTTTTTAATCAGCAAGAACCGACGTCAACTGAAAAGATAATCAAAATGCCATATCATAAGCAACTAAAAGAAACAACAAAACTTTGTTTGCCTCTTACTTGTTGCTGCTGCTGACTTCGTCTGTTCACATACTCGTCAACATTACATATTAGTGTGTGCACTTTGGACTTTCTCTTTGAACAGACAGAGTAATTGAAAGAAATCAAAATAAATTTTAGCATTCAGTTGAAAGCAATTCGCAAGGGAAGTTTTGATTTTTAATTAAAATAAGAAAGTATGATTAACACCGGGAAATTAGCGGGAAGAACTTTGTTCATTACTGGAGCTTCTAGAGGTATTGGTAAAGCTATTGCTTTGAAAGCTGCCAGAGATGGTGCTAATATAGTGGTGGCAGCCAAAACTGCTGAGCCTCATCCAAAGTTGCCGGGCACTATATATACCGCCGCAGAGGAAATAGAAAAGGCCGGAGGCAAAGCCCATCCCTGTATAGTAGATGTAAGAGACGAAAATGCAGTGCGAACAGCTGTGCAGGAAGCCGTAGCCAAGTTTGGAGGTATTGATATATTGGTAAACAATGCTAGTGCCATTTCTTTGACGGGAACTTTGGAAACTGAAATGAAAAGGTATGACTTGATGAATCAAATCAATAGCCGTGGAACATTCTTGGTGTCTAAAGAATGTCTACCCCATTTGTTAAAATCGAATCATGCTCATATTTTAAATCTTTCACCACCATTGAATATGAACCCTAAGTGGTTTGCCCCTCATGTGGCTTATACCATGGCTAAATACGGTATGTCTATGTGTGTTTTGGGCATGAGCGAGGAATTCCGTGACAGAGGTGTAGCTGTTAATGCACTGTGGCCTCGTACAGCTATACAAACTGTAGCCATTGAAATGTTAACCGGCCCTGACAGTTCCTCTTGGTCGCGCAAACCCGAAATTGTTTCAGATGCCGCTTACGCCATCTTAATTAAGGAACCTAGTGCAGCTACTGGTCAATTCTATATTGACGATGAGGTATTGGTATCGAATGGCATAACAGATCTTAAGCAATACGCCTGCAAACCGGAAAATGCCGACAATTTGATGATGGATTTCTTTTTGGACGTACCCGTTTCAACTAAGGATCAAGCTTCCATCAAGGACTCTACTACCACCACCTCGGCTTCGGCAACTAGCGGTACAATACCACAACTTTTCCAAAAAATTGAGTCTTTGTTGTCGGTTGAAATTGTGGGCAAGACTCAAGCTGTTTATCAATTCAATATCACTGGCGACGAAAAGGGTATCTGGTTTTTGGATTTGAAAAATGGTTCTGGCTCTTGTGGTGCAGGTAATGCCCCCTCCCAACCCGATGCTGTACTTACTATGAAATCGAATAATTTCACCGATATGTTTGCTGGCAAATTGAAGGCTGCTCCCGCTTTTATGACCGGTAAATTGAAAATTACTGGCGATTTGCAAAAGGCAATGAAATTGGAAAAACTTATGAAAGCCTTAAAATCGAAACTATAAATAGACTCTAAAAGAGTCTTTAAGCCACATTAAGCATTTTAGTGATTAGATTGTATATTAAAAGTTTATTATTTCTATATATTATGTATGTTCGTAGTTTCTTATACTGTTTGTTTTAAACGACTGAAAATAAAACCAATAAATTTATTAATTAAAATTTTATACAGAAAGTAATACTTCTTTGTTTTAAAATGTCTGCTATTCGGATAATGCACATTTTGGCCTAAATATAGTTGAATATAGCGTATATGGAATTAGTATTTTGATGTTTAAAATTATACCTCCGTAGTAAATTGCATGTGCATTTTTAATTATTATAACAATTTAAAAAGTTTTGAATTCAATAAACTTTTAATATTTTTTCCCCAGGCTTTACTGTTTAGCACATGGTTGCATTATTATGTAGATAAAATTCAAACGTTTTGCAACACTTCAAAAGTATGCTAACAATTGCCAGTGAATAGTTACGAGTTACTGTAGAGCAATAGACAAGATTAAAATTTTGAGTGAAAATATTTTAAAATAAATTAGTGAAGTAAAAAAAATTAAAGTAAATCTTTAGAAAGAAATAGGTGAGTAAAGTTTCCCTTATGATTTTCGTATTTGCTCTTTGAACTTGATTAAGTATTAAAAAACTAAGTAGGAAAGAAAAATATTTCGAAGCTTACCTCTCGGCTTAAAATTGTAAATGGCGGTATATGGCAGCATCACTGAAAAAATATTGAAATCTTGTGCTATCCTAGCTTAATAAATAATTATATTTCTAAATTTTTAATATTTTTTCCCCGGGCGTTACTATTTGACACATGGTCGCATGATTATGTAGATAAAATTCGAACGTTTTGCTACACTTTAAAAGTATGCTAACAATTCCTAGTGAATAGTTACGAGTTACTGTTGAGCATTAGACAAAATTAAAATTTTAAGTGCAAAATATTAGAATAAATTAGTGAAGTGAAAAAAATTAAAGTAAATCATTGGAACAAAATAGGTGTGTAAAGTCTTCCCTTATGGTTTTCGTACTTGCTCTTTGAACTTGATTAAGTATTAAAAACTTAGTAAAAAAGAAAAATATTTCGAAGCTTACCTCTGGGCGTAAACTTGTAAATGGCGGTAAATGGCAGCGTCATTGAAAAAATGTTGCAATCTTGTGCTATCCTAGCTAATAGTACATTTAGAAAGACTTATCAAAAGCTTAAGTACACTTTGGATGACTTCACAAAATAATTGGCAAAATCTGCAGATAGTATAATAGAGAAGAAGTATTTACTTTTCATAAATCCGTTAATTGACATAGGTAAACCACCTCCCTTTGGCATCAAAATTAAAAGAACGTAATCAACTGGCTCTTCAGTAGTCTTTGTCTTCAAGATATGAAATCAGTAAGTAGATAATTGTAATTTCCACTTGGGCTCAGTTTCATGCTGACATTAACATTAGAAAAGTAATAAATGTAAAGCGGTACCCATAGAATCATCATCTCTAACGACAGACGGGTTGTAAAATAAACGGAATAAAAGGTTAATATTTGATCCCTATTTATTACCTACCTATGTTATAGCCTACCAAACCTGCAAGAGCCGAGCTGTGCAGATAGTTTGTATATAGGAACATTTCTCTGCTTATTCACGACACTGGTTTCAACCTCTTCTATATCATTGCAGATCCAATAACGAGGCGAGCGCTAGTCGCAGCTGTGAATTTTAGTTTATGCGGATAATCTCTTGTAGTCAAAAAGCGGAATACTGCGTTTTAAAATGGGACGTTGATCGTCTATAGTGTGTGTTCTACCTCTATTTTAAGAGCTTAGTGCCTGCTTTTGCTAGCTGCATTAGCTAGTTTAGCTATGAACCCCGCATGCCTTTCCATGTCATTTAGAAATTTTTAACATTTTCTAATCGCATTCAAAAGCCATTCAAAACTTTTAGAGGTATTTGCCTACCGAAAAAGATACAAATATCATTACCGTTCTCTGGTAATACTTTGGCTAGTTCACGAACTTGCAGATTACAGAAATTTTATCTTGGGGAAGCTGCTCTAGTCAGGGAATGTGCGCTGTCTCTATATAAAATCCATGATATAAAGCATGTTTTGCCTTGGTTCTTCGTATACATTTCTTCAGTATAAAAAGTGATTCGTGACATGGTTAGGTTAGGTTTGGAGATGTGCACTGTCATTGTGGCAAGAACAATTTATTTCGTAGGTTGTTGGACTCATTGAAATCGTTATAGCAAGAAGAAGAAGAGAAGATGAGAAGAAAAAAAGCATTGAAAATAAAAGGTATAGAGGTATAGATGGTGACAAAGAGATTAAGTCTTATTCTAATTTATCCTCTCGATTCTTCTGCACCATCTTCTGATTTGCCCATATAGGTACCAGTTTTGATTATTAGTACCAATCACCAAGTCACCCATGATCAGACGTCGGCACCAATGTCCCCCGGGGGCCGAACATCTTCGACATTTTACACACATAGGACACGAACATCAACAATGTTCGTTAAAAAGAGCGTAAAAATGCATTCAGTTGCTTGTCAGCTTTCAGTGAAGCATGTTCTCGTCGCTTCTTTTTGAAATTTTTTTGTGTATCAATTATACACCCAAAGAAAAATGTAATTGAAAAGTGAAGAAAAATTGGGAAAGAATTTTTTTTGCTTTAAATATATTGAATTTCAGGTACCTGCAATATGTAATGATGACTCTTGCTACAAATCCATAAAAACTTGTGCGAAAAATAGCAATGGCATCAAAAAGCACAATATTTGTTCGAACACTGCTTGTAACAATAATTACTAACAATTTTCCTCTGGGTTATACACATACTTCTCACAAAAACACTCACATTTTTATCATGTTCTCTTTTATCATGTAAAAAACAAATTAAAGAAAAATAATATAACAAAAATAATTGAAACATAACATTGAGGTATAATATGTAACTTATAAAGAGTTGCATTTCAAAGTAATACCTTTTTGAAACGTTAAATAATCTACACTTGACAAATTATTTTTTTTATTTTTTTTTTAAATTTTTGATTTGGTGTCACTGACATGAAAAGAAAAGCACTAAAAAAGCACTAGGCACTAACTCGAAAATTTTCGCGTCGAAAGTTTTAAAAAGCACTAAAAACAGTGCTAAAAGCACTGAGTTGACAACGCTGTTTAGATGCTTTCGTGAAGATCTCAATCTAATCTGTATCGTTTTGAGGCAAAACGTCTAAAAGGGTCTATTATATGTATGTAGATCTATACGGCAATATATTGATTGGTCTGATTGGTAGTTACAGTACCGTGACCATAAGTACTATTCACATATTCAGCTGTTTGGCTTGCATTTCCACCCCTTTCTCTGGTTAGATGGTTATTGTCATATTGCGATCAAACAATGACGGGTCAGGTGATCGTCGCTAAGGCATCAGGGTAGTTGTTTTTAGACCTAGTGTCACCTAGCGTGGCCTAATTGCATTCCTAGAACGCAATCCTAAAGATTACATAATTAATCGATTTCTTTTATCTGTCAATAATTGCATTCGGTTTAATAATTATTCACTCTTATCATTTGTATGAAAACAATAATAAAAATCGTTCGGTTAAAACTTATCTTTTGCTTCTTTAAATCTCTAATAATTTCAATTTATTTATATCTTTATTGGTTTGTTTGTTTTTTTTTTTTGTTTATTTAAATATATATTTTCTTGTTGTTTATATATTTTGTAATTTGTTAAATACATAATTAAATAATATTTTTAATTATATATATATATATTCTTTATATTCTTCTATGTTGTATAGTTTTTATGCATAAGTTTTTCTTAAATATTAAACATAATTCACTAGCTTAGGCTTATTTGATTTCTTATTACTTTTTATGGGGGGTTTTTCTTCATTATGGTTTTTTATTCTTCTTTTCAATTTATTTATTTAATTAACTAATACTGTTTAAATTTAACAACAAAATTTAAAACATTTTCTTAAGTTTCTTTTTTATTTTAATTTCTCTGTAAAAGTTTTCTTTGATAGTTTTACTTTTCCATTAATTTATAGTTTTCTTAATACTTTTCTTTTCTTTTGTTTTTGTCCGAGTGCATTTCGCATTTTTTTTTAATGATTTTTTGATTGTTAATTTTGTTTTCTTTAAAATTTTCTTCTTTATTTAATTTATTTTATTTGTTTTTATATTTAAAATTTGTATTTTTTGTTTGTTTTTTTTTCTGTTTTTAAAATAAAATAACACAACGTATTGCTTAACGGAAATATTATATATTTATTTAAATACTATAATTTATTTATTTATTTATTTTTATTAATTTAGTTGAGCTTTAATTTTAATTTAATACTTTTTCAACTAAGTTAAGTTATGTTTTTTTCCTTTTCTTGCTTCAATTTTATAAATATCGTTTAACATTATATTTCAATATTTTATTTTTTGAACAAAACATTTTGACTTTAAACCGAATTAAAATTTTTGGCACAAATACTTGAGAATCAACAGAAATAAAAATAGTTTGCCTAGGAATTAATAAATTCAATATTAAAATTACAAATTATTGTTTTTATTATTAATTTAATTATTTTTGTATATGAACGATGCTCATGGTATGGCTTCTACAGATGATGGTTCAAGTAATTATGTTAGTATTAGAAAATAGGTTTCGAGAGCAGAGGAAAGAGTGTGTCCATGGCTATTAGATTATAATCTATTTATCCTAATAGAGTCAGAAATATATTTTGGAGGAGAGAATTACTAAAGTGGATATATCAGTAGGATAATGACCCGAAACATACAGCTAAATGTGTCAAAGAGTGTTTTTGTCAACGCCATCGCTTGATCTCAATCGCATATGAAATCTATGTGATATTGTAAATCGTCAAATATTACAAGGGTTGCCTTTTATATTTCGGGATTTGGCAACCCTAGTGTTGCAATCTGCCAACTGACAGCTCTATCGTAAAGCTTGACATTTTTGAAGTTATACGTACTCAGAACGATTTGACATACGAGCGCTATTTGTGTTGTTTACAGTAACTTAAAAGATTCATCGACACGAGCCTTTTTTTGAGCGATTGACAAATTGTGTGGTATCCAAACCGAACAAATTTTTTTGACAGTCAAATGTTCATGCAATATTGAATGTATGCTGGTCCCACTAATGCCTAAGGTTGTCTCAATCTCACGATTGGTCACATGACGATCTTGCAATATCAGTTGGCGTACAGCATCAACGGTTTCCGGAACAACAACTGATTTTGGACGACCTTCACGAAATTCGTCTTGGAGGGAACTACGACCTCGGTTGAATTCACCATACCATCGATAAACACTGGTCTTTGATGGAGCTTATCGCCAAAAATTTAATTAAGTTCATCGATGCACTGTTGTTGAGTTAATCCACGTCGAAAGTTGTAAAAAATAATCGCACAAAAATGTTCACGATTTAATTCCATTTTTTGGGCGAGATGAATCTTTTAAATTACTGTAAACAACACAAATAACGATCGTATGTCAAAACGTTCTGAGTACGTATAACATCAAAAATGTCAAGCTTTACGATAGAGCTGTCACTTGGCAGATTGCAACACTAGGGTTGCTACATCCCGAGATATAAAAGGCAACCCTCGTACACGATATCTGCAAAAATAAAATCGATTCATTCCATCAGGTGGAAATCGCATGAAAAGGCATCGGTAAGGAGATTTTGTCTAACTTAATTGAGTCAATGAGCCACGCAGATGTGTTGCAGTTTGAAAAAAATCAAGGATACGCTACTAATTATTAAAATAATATTTTTTTTATTAATTTAATTGAATATGTGCTTTAATTTTGTCGCGCTATGAATTTTTTTTGTCTTGAATGAAGTATATTGTTAGGTTTTTTATTTTTTAATTTTAGTGAGCAGAGAGTATAGTCTTAATAAATCATTAACAAAAACTTAAATCCATTAGAGTTTTATTTTTTTTCATTGAACTACATTCTAGTAAACACAAGTCCTTGCTGTAGTTTTCTCCGATACTGTACATACATTTTCAAATTGATATAAAGTATTGATTTAATTTAAATGGATGAATAGATTTTATTGATTATAATTTGTATTTCGTACATTTTTGGTATATCGTGAAGCTATAGACTGTTTAATTTCTATATTGTGGATCCGAGTTTTTGTGTCATAAATTTTACTGATAATATGAGTTGAAAGGCGTTTTGGATTAGTCCTCTTGCTTGTCGAGATCAGTGGATGAAACCTTCACATGAAACAAAGTTCCTTTCCATAACTATTCGATTAGTATTGCTATTAATTAAGAAAATTGTTTAAAATTTCCATGTTAAACATTTGTGACACCGAATCCCATATGTGTCAAAAAGTTAACATGTTTTCCATTTTCAGAGTGGTGGGTGCATGAAAAATAAGTCGATTGGAAACCTCTTCTTATTCCTTATACTTTTATATCGTAAGTAACTTCGTATGAAATCGATACTTCATGCACAGGTTTAGGAGAGCGTTATGACCTTTTTCATCTGAATGTTCTTGATTTACTTGATTGATGTCCTGGTAGAATTAGGAGTTAAGGAAATAATGTTGCTAAGTTGAACTAAAAGGAATGTTACTTGTTAATTTAACCTGTACGAGTATAAAAAAATTAAAAATAGTTAAATTCCTAATAAATAAAATGTTTTTATTTTCTCTTTCAGATTTTCAACATACAACAATAAAAGGGGTAAGTAAATTATAATTTATCTTCCATTGTTTCCATAAAAATAAGTGATATATAGTTATGATTTTATTCATTAAATTTTATGGTTATAAAAAATATTCAATAAGAGCAATTTAATCTATTTTTTAAATGTTAAACACTTGAAATAATAAAAGCTGAAACATACTGTAGGTACTATATTATTAAAAAAAGTAAATATATTATATATATTACTAGCTGACCCGGCGAACTTCGTTCCGCCCAAAATTGATTTTTTTTATTGCCCAAAACAGGTCACATTACTAACTTACTGTAAGTGTGTGGGGATGTACTTATAATCGAAAGCGTTGTAGTAAAGTAACGTAAAGTTTTTAGGTGAGGCATACAAAGAATAACAATAAGAGATCTGAATCATGGGTAGCGCTGACGAAGTTGTAGTTCTTGTACTCGCTCCAAAACAAATTCGTCTACGATGTCCCTAAATATTCAATTTTAATTAAATTTTTGCTATATCGAATTTTTTTTAAACGATCTAAACCAGATAAGCTTTCGAACAAAAAAAGAATGTTTAAAATCGGTTCAGTAGTTTAAGAGTTATAGGTATCACTTGAAGGGGGAGGGTTGTCACGCCCATTTTTGGTGGAATTGTCGATATCGACTTTACGAACTTACCCACAAAATTTATTATTCGTCAACGATTAATATGTACCTAAATATTCAATTTTGACGATTTGCCACGCCCTCTTAACATTTAGGGATATGAAAAATAGATGTTGGCGGATTCTCAGACCTACCCGATATGCACACAAAATTTCATGAAAATCGGTCTATCCATTTCCGAGGAGTTTAACCACTAACACCGTGACACGAGAATTTTATATATTAGATTAAATATAAATGATTGTGGGACGTAATCCTGCATTTTCTATGTAAATTTTATGTAATTTTTATGAGCTATTCTTTACAAGTTACCAGTTAGTCAAGACAAAGATGTTGTTGGTTGGTAGGACATCGCTGTGATGTAGATAATTGTAAGAAACTGGCAGACTCAATTGGTCCCACCCAGAGATCCATAATTGTCTGATTGGTTTTTCTCCCTGGCCAGTTAAAGAATATTCTTGTATCGTGAGGTCTCTGTTGGCACACAGGGCATTGATCCTCAGAATCCGAAATTATTCTAGTCCTATGTATATTTATTTTGAAAACGCCATAGTGTAGTAGGTAGTGTGTTCGCTTATTAGACGTGAGGCCTCGCTTCAAAACTCAGGTCAGACATCTCCAACAAAACGAAATACGAAAAAAGATTTCTGACAAAAACTCTGAGAGTAAATAAAATTGCCATGAAAATGTTTTGCAAACAAATCTGGAGTTCGAAGTCGACTTTAAACTATAGGCCCACCCGCCATTCATGTATAAAATTACAACACACAATATAAGTGGTGTGAGAAGCTAGGTTGTAATCCTAACTGAAGGGTTGTAATGACCAATTATGTATGTATGTGTGTGTATATATGTTTAACATTCCGCTAAAACCGATTATGAGCTGTTTCCTTATGGAGTTGTGTATGATTGTTTACCAATCGAACGTGGATGAGGGTTCAACACTCAATTTAGGTTATGCTTATCATTAAAGCTATGTCAGCAATTTATTGTTATACCTTTTGGAGAGTGACTATTGAGAATAGACATCCATATACATATGTACAACTCATAGTTTCCCTCCTTATATGCTGGGGAGGATGATTGTCCACTAAGACTGTGTATCGCTTAAGAGGACAATCAAAAAATAATTTAGATGTATGGAACTCTTTCGAGTTAACATAAATAAACCTCATGTGCGAACCTCAACAAAAAGTGAATTGTGTTTAAAGATGAAAAATGGGTCATTACGATAATGCTCAGCGAAATTGGTTTTATTGGTCAAGCCAGGATGTGTTATCAGGAAAGTCTAACTGTATATACACAGTTTTTATACACGAAACGTAACGAAAAGAACCTTTTCGAATTATATTGTAATTGAGATGATGAAAAATGGTACGCTACGATAACGTCAAATGAAAGTGGCTATGTTGGCCAAGCCAGAATTGATATTTAAAAGAGTAATGCAGTGTTTTATGTGCTTTCCTAGTGTAAAAAAGTTTTCGCAAATATACTACCAACAATTTGTTACTCAGCAAATACTCTTGATAGTTGAGTTGTTTGTTATGTTTTATCATTTATATTTGATGTTGAAGGAGTCTAACACATGGCGTCCAGTGCAAAGACACAAAGTACCGACTCTGAGCAAACCTATGTGGAAATTTAAGAATCTCGAAAGCAATGCAAACGTGAGTCGTAATAGTAGCAGTAGAGTAGTCGTAGATTACGAATATTCAAATAGGAATTGTGCAAATATATGTATCAAAAGGGGCCTAATGGCATTCGAGGGAACTTGTAAATGATGGGTTTGATGTGATCACGTTTTTCGATTGAAAATTAAGACTAATTTGTATAACTAAATTAAATTTTAGAGATTACTAGTGACGATAAACCAAATATAAGTTATTATAACAACAAAAATAGTGTATAAAACTATAGTTTAGTACGAGTTATTTTCATTCAATTTTGTTTTGATACTTAAACGTAGTCATTAAATTTAAATGCTAAATATTTTATTTGTTTTGTTTATGTTAATATAAAACCTGTAACCACTAAGAATCTAATTCTAAGTACAAGCTCGTGCTTAGTTAAAAATATAATTTAATATAATATATGTATGTATATACTTTTCATATAATTATACTAAATAGGATAAACTTAAGATTTAATTTGTTGTTTATATTTTTATTATTCGTTATTTAAAAACAAATAATTTTTTTTTTCAAATTAATTTAAACATAAAATGGAATTGACGGCGTGTGTTAATATATTATATTATATTCTTTTTTTTCATATTATTCTAAAATATATTTCATTTATAAATATTTTATTCACTTTTTTATGTATCGTATCTCGTACTGATATCTCGTATATTTTGATTTTTTATGTTTTTTTTTCATAAAAATATTTATTTTCTTTTTATTTAATTTTATCTTATTGACTAATTAATTTTCATTTTGTATTTATTTATCTAATCTTAACAGCCATTATTTTTTTGTTTTGTTTTTTTAAAGAACTTATAACTGAAAAAACACCATAAAATATTAAAATTATTTCTTAAAAAATATATATTTTTAATATTTATTTTAATAGCTATTACATGTACGTGTGTATATCTATGTATATATTTTATTTTCTTATTATTATAAATTTTTATAATTCAACTACACATTTAACATCAAAGGTACATGGTTAATTTTGAATTTCAAAACATAATTAAACTTTTAGTAGATTTCTTCTTTGTTTAGTTTTAATATAATCATCGATTTAATTTCATGCCATAGATATCAAAAACAAAAAAAATACAAACAATGTTTCTAAAATAAAATTTGAACACACTACCCCCTCTTTTTTTGGCTGCTGGACTTGGATAAGTCCAGTTTAAGGTTAGTTATAGGTTTTATCAAGGGGCACTATGAGATTAGGTTGCTGGCGGTGATCTGGAACAGATCCCAGCCGAACTATTGCAGGGTATGTTGCTATGAGGAGGAGTTGGAGACTGTCTAGCACCTCCTCTGTAACTGCCCTGCCCTTAGTAAGTTGAGGTTGAAGACCCTTGGCAGAGGCTTCTTTGAGGGTTTGAATTCTGTGTCGGGAGACGCCATCAAGGCTCTCATCAGATTCATTAGTGGCTTGAGATGATTGAGAAGTGCTAGGGCTTCATCAGTGTAGTCGCGTTCTCCCTTTTTGTTTGGTCTGTGTAATTGCTCCGCTTCCCATTCTCCCTTTCCTACTTCCTCTCCTTTTTCCTATTCCCTCTATTATCCTTCCTTTTTAGGGACGTTGTACAATGGGTCAGTTCGACCTCCGGGTACTGTACTTGTCTCAGTCGACAAGTACACATCCTCTAACCTAACTTTGAATTCTGTGTCGGGAGACGCCATCAAGGCTCTCATCAGATTCATTAGTGGCTTGAGATGGTTGAGAAGTGCTAGGGCTTCATCAGTGTAGTCGCGTTCTCCCTTTTTGTTTGGTCTGTGTAATTGCTCCGCTTCCCATTCTCCCTTTCCTACTTCCTCTCCTTTTTCCTATTCCCTCTATTATCCTTCCTTTTTAGGGACGTTGTACTATGGGTCAATTCGACTTCCGGGTACTGTACTTGTCTCAGTCGACAAGTACACATCCTCTAACCTAACCTAACCCAACCCCCTCTTTCCTTTTTCCTATAACTAACTTTCTTTAATGCCAACGCAATGTACTGCATGAATAGGAGTGTTGGTCTTATAATAATAGAAAAAAAATCAAAATTTATTACCAACTTCAAATTATTAGTGTTCGAGGTATTCAGAGGATAGATATTAGGAAATCGTCATAAATGGTGCTGTTTTGCACTCTATTAGCGAACTAGTATCCGCTGTTTAGTAAGGGTTTTTTCAATTTTAATGAAACCTTCACATATGCCCATAGTATGTGCCAGTAGCATTTTTTTTGCTGCTATTCAAGTTTAGAACAGTATACCTAAACAGTATTTCACATTATGTTTCAAATTAAAAATTTTTTTTTTTGCATTAATTTTGAGTAGGCAGTCGCCGTAGTCTATCTAGTAGGTAGTATGTTGGCTTATTAGATGAAAGGCCACGGTTCAAGTTCAAACTCCAGGTGAGACATCTCCAACGAAACGAAATATGAAAAAATATTTCTTCGGCGACTTCCCCTCAGGAGATTTCTGGCAAAAACATATTGGTTTCAAAGTGTATTAGTGACAGTGTACTGTCCAATCTGAAGCTCGAGTTTATACCACTGAATTAATATATTTTGAATAATTTCATTTTGTGCCAATTGTGCTTTAATATGGAATTTCAAAGTCAGGCGAATATCACATGCACACATTTTTGTTCATTCACTTTCAGATTTCTAATATTTGATCAGTTGTGTAGGGGGAAGATATTATCCTTGTGGGTGTTCTCATGCGTGGTAAGAACAGCAATGCCTACAAAGTCGCCTATCTATTGATAATATAACCTTCCAATAGTTTCTCAGTATAAATAGGAACAATTTGTTTAAACTTATGTATCATTCCTTTGGGATAAACTTTTTCGAATGCTTGGGACTTAAAGGAGCAAATCAATCTGTGACTTTGTCCGATAGTGTTGTGTTTTTTCTTTTTGAAGAGAAATTTATGGTATGGTGTAGACCTACTCACATTTAAAATTGACATAAGATTAGATATAAAACAGTTTAGACATTAAATTGTTTTCAAGGAGTTTTAACATTATAGTTAATAGATAATTAGGCTTGTACGGTGCAGCCCTTGCGCTGACCAACTTCTTCCTTTTCCTTGATTTTGGTGGAACTTGGTTAGTACAGGGACTGCGTTCACCCGTGGCATCACAACGGGCCGCTATGCGTGCTCAAGTGAGCTTTGTGATATTCAGAGCTACCACTCCGACCTAACCTAACCTAGGCTTGTACGCTTTCATACTATTCTGGCCATGCTTAAGTATGAATTTAACTAGAAAAACTTTCGCCGTAGTCTAGTAAACCGTGTGTTGTCTTATTAGACGTAAGGCTACGGTTCAAACCTAAGGTCGGACATCTCGAAGAAAACGAAATATGAAAAAATATTTCTGCGGCGACTTCCTCTCCACAGATTTTCAGACTTCAAACTGCAGGTTCCGCCGCTCATGTATAAAATTATCACACACAACATAACTAGTGTGAAAAGCTAGGTCGTAAACAAGACTGAAGGGTTGTGAAGATTCCATTTCTTAGGGTAATATTGAAGTCGTAAAATGACATTGAAAATAAAGCATCAGCCTCTTTACTATACGAAGCAGCATCAGATTATTACTTTTATAATTCCGAGGAGATTTCTTTGCAGTGTTTCCATTTTTTACGGTAAGATTGAAGTCGAAAAATGACATTGAAAAGAAAGAAGATGATTTTACAATTCCGAGGAGATTTCTTTGGAATGAGTTGAGTTGAACAGTAATTCGAATTTCAAATCTAAGTAAACAGTATATCAACAAAATATGTCAAATAGGTCATAATATTACAGATATTTAGAGTGAAGGCGAATCTGAATAGATAATTTCCATTCTTAGAATTTTTTTGCGTTCAACCTACAGAAGAGTTTTGTATTGGTATCTCTCAATAGAATATGAATGACAAACACAGGAATGTGATTTAAAGAGACAACGTATGTTTGTGATAATCCTCACTTTGACTTGAAGTTATCTGACAGTTATACCAATTCGTATAGTGTGATCTATCTATGAACACTAAACTTAAGGTGCACCATGCTGCGACAATTCTTAAAAAAAAAAAAATTGCTTAAACTTTTTTTCAAAAAAGATTTATAAAAATAGTTAAAGGCTTAATAATATTAAATTTAAAGAAAAAAACAAAAAAAAAAAATAATAAATATTTCACATTTACCTTCCGATTCTGTAATACAATTGAATAAAGGATTTTGATTTTACTGAATAACACACGCGATCGAATCGAATGAAATCGTTAGTTATTAAAGGAATAAAAAAAATATTTTTCTTTTCGATAATTCTTTTGAATTCAAATAAAAATAAATTTAAACTTATGTTTTTTGGCTTTAGTTTTGGAAACTCGGGTATAACATGTAATTTATTTAAAATTTAATACGATTTTTATTACCGTTTTAGTTAATTTCCTTTATAATCTCTTATCTAAATACAATGCATACGCATAATATTACAACATTTTTGTTTTAATTAGTTTATATTATTAATTTTAATTTTTATTTTCTGGACTCTATTTTCTAGTCTATTTACTATATGTAAATATAGGGTATATATATTTTTTTATTTGTTATATAATATAGATATATTATTATATATATATGTATATATATAGTAGGTGTATGCATGTATATGTATGGGTACGTATCTAATATCTAAACACTAAAAAGACAACATTCATCACATTTATTATAATTTGTAACTTAATTATTTTCTGTTTGTTTATTTAAAATAATTAATAACTAATTTTTGATTTGAATTCTTTTGCATATATCGTATTATTTATTTATTTTTTTATTTATGTAATTTATTTATTTTCAAATTTCATATTTCTTCAACAGTTTACAAATTTAAATTTTTTCTTTTTGTTTTGTTTTGTTTTATAAAAAAAACCATACACATTTCATAAGTATTTTATGAAATGTTTATCAATAATAACAACAAAAACGTTTTATAAAATAAACAAAATATCACAATATATATTTTTTTAATTTAATTTTTTGTTTTTGTTTTTATTTATTATGACTTCTGAAATAAATATATTTCTTTGTAACATTATTTATTGGATTAGTTTTTAATTTTTTGTTTTATTTTTGTTTTTTGTTAATTTTAATACATAAATAACCTCTAACTACAGCTAAAAACACATATAAAACATATATTTATTCATTATTTTATTTATTTTTATTTATTAATTTTTTCTTTTTTGTGTTAATATTTACAAAAACATTTTTAATTACGTTTAAAAAATAGCATTTTTAAATAATTTATTTTGTAAAAAAATAATTTCATGTTTCAAATAATTTTAATTTTACTTAACAAACAAAATTACAACGTTTTTTTTTGTCTATTTTAAGGTACTTATTTTCTTTATTTTGTCTGTATAAATACTCTTGAAATTAATTATTTATTTGTCTGTATTTAAATATTAAAAATATTTGCATTGTGCTAAATTAATTATTATTCTCAATCCCTGACTTCACTTGGTGTATACATAACATGTAACAAACAATTCCACTTATTCACATGCCTTTTCTGAAGTGTAGTTTATAGTTTGGCCGGTAATTTTTAAATTTAAATTTTTATTTTCTTTGTAAATTTTTAATTACAATACAATTACAAATTATATTTAATTATTGCGAGCTGAGTAACCTAGACCATATGCTTGGTGTAATGTAACAGACTAGAGTCTCTGGTGGGAATCAATAATCACTTTAATAGTCTAGCACACTACCCACTAGGCACCCAAAACTTAAATATAATTGTGCTGTAATTCTAAAATTTTTTATCGAAGTCTTACATTTTTAGAGAGTTTTATGAAGTGTCCCTAAACGTTTCTCAAATCGATTTTAATGCCGAAATATTCTTATCAACGAAATGTACTAGGGCGTGCAAAATAAACTTAAGATTTTTAAAAAACAATAGAAATTCATGAAGTGTCCCTAAACGTTTCTCAAATCGATTTTAATGCCGAAATATTCTTATCAACGAAATGTACTAGGGCGTGCAATAGACTTAAGATTTTTAAAAAACAATAGAAATTTTAACAACCTTCTGATTTGGTTTGCAGACTAAATTGGCGAGCACAGATCATTTTTTGGAAGAAATTACCAGTAGTCTTCTGTCACCATTAGTGGGACATTGAAATCCTTTCCGACAACTTATTTTTTAAGGTTAGGTTAGGTTAGGTCGGAGTGGTAGCTCTGATATCACAAAGCTCACTTGAGCACGCATAGCGGCCCGTTGTGACTCCACAGATGGACGCAATCCTTGTACTGACCAAGTTCTATCAAAACCAGGAAAATTTTTTAAGGTAGATTTTGTATAAAATTACATATGTCTGCGCCTTGCGAATTTATTGCATAACAAAAAGATGGATTGGGCAGAGTTTCTATGAAAAAGTGATCGAGGAGATTAATCGAGCGGCTTTTGTGGGGAATTACAGACTTCATTACAAACACGAAGAAAATTCTTAAAGATTTATATGATAAGTTTTATTGCTTTAATATATTATTCGATTATAAATACAATCAGGTTGCAGATGGTGTTTAAATGTATTCCAAAAGTTTCCGGACATACAAAAACGAATATGAACCGGGTAAAATATGCCTCTTGGCTATGTTACAAATTCTTCGTCATGCACATCAATGAAGGAAAATAATTCGTTGACTGTCTAGGCACTTTCAATTATATCTGGGAAGCATAGCAAGAGTGGTGCTGACGAGGATATTTAATAACACAAAAGTTGCATTTGTCATGCTTCGGTTAATTTGGAGACCTTGTCTAATATATATCAACAACTAAACATATACAATTCATATGTAAAGCTTATTAAACAATTGACGCTCGCCTATAAACTTTTAAAAACACATTCCTGCTGAATAAATTTTAAATAAATGGTGGGCGTTGATATGTTTACCGCAGTGTACCAAATCTTTGCTATGTCAGCAGAAATAGAGGTGTAGAGGGCACAATGCACGAGTTTAAGATAACACATCCGTTAGTGGTCAATTGGCGAGACTATTCGTAGCCTGACTATTCGTATGTGGAAGTCCCATCCTACAGAGGTCTTTCCTGTTGCTTATGGTATAAAGTGATTCAAATCTAGTGTCCATAAACACTACTCTGTCTTTGCTCCTTCCCATAACATATTTTCTTAGTTCCAACAAAATGCACTGTATGAGTAGAGGTCATCCCCTGCACTACACTAAGTAAAAGAGAAAAGTGATAGTGCTTTCCAGTGCAAAGCAGAACACAAATGACTAGAACTCTTTGTATAACTTCCAAAGAAAATACTAAATATTGGTAGATTCACGTAGTCGGTTCAGACTATTACCCATAAAGTTCTATTTCACATAAAAAGCTTATTAAAACCGCAAAACAGTAAAACTACTCTACCATATATGATGTGGTTTAGGAGTGAATAGACAGAAATGCTAATGTTTGCCGTCTTTTCTTTTGACAAAGTGGAAATATATCCTCTCTTATAAATGTTCCACATGGAATTATAACAAGTGGACAGGACAACAATCTCGACTCTTAAAAAGACAAGGAAACCGCTCACTGAAGGCTATCCTCAGGGGTTGTGAAAATTTCACAGATAAACCATCTAGAAGTCATTCTGATCCCAAAGCTCACGAGGCACATTGGACTTTTGATGCGTTTGTTAGACCAGTTCTCATGTAGGTGTCTTTAGCTCGATAAGGGGCAGTTTATGCCATAAGAGGAACACTGAAATCTGCCTCGCAGGTCAGTCTGCAGCCCATTATTTTTATAATAACTCGGGAACCATTAGGAATTTTTCAGCAAAATAATAATGACAAATGAATGCGCACTTCTTTTCGCCTATTATGGTCTTTGAAAAAACATTGGACACACGTCTGTCATCTCATTTAACAGGTATAATATAGATATAGAAAGGAGTACTTGTTATCTTATATGAATACCCGTTAATTTTTCTGTCTTCGAAGACAACTAAACTAAGACTACTATCAATAATTTGTGTTTGTCAAATAAATTCCGGCTATTTGTACACTTCTTTTTATGAGAAATAAATTAACTTCAGGAAACAATTCTTAATTATTTTTTTGTAAATCTAATGGAAATTATAAATCAATTAGAAAAGAAACAAATGTTGGATTTAGTTTGTAATGAATCAGCTAATATAACTTGTAGTTGAGCTACTACTGCTAATAATAAAACTACTTTGTAGTTTTATTTGTGTTTGTAGTTGATGATTCAGTTGTTGAGGTTTTTGTTGCTGTGGTAGTTTTAGTTGCGGTCGTAGTAGTGGCGTTGGTGTTTTGAAGTTTTGTAGTGGTGGGTGTTGTCGTTGTTGTGCTCATCGACTTTGGTGCGGTAGTGGAAGTAGTAGTAGCTGTTGCAGTTGCAGCTGCGGCTGGTATTGTGGGTTTTTGTACTGTAGCAGAGCTAATGGGTTTCTCATTTGCTGTTACTACCGTCGTTTTGGCAATTTTTGCTGGCACATTGGAAGTTTTGGTAGTAGTTGTAGCTGATGCAAATGTAACGGTTGTGTTTATGGTGGCGACAGTTGTAGTAGTAGTATTTGAGCTTGTCACTTTAACAGGTGCTTGTATGTTTGTTGCTAAAGTTATGTTTGTAGTTTTTGGTGTAGCTGTTGTTGTTGAACCAGCTGTATGACTTGGTTTGGTTATGGCTGCAGTGGTGTTGATTGTAGTCTGCGATTTAATCGTAGAAGTTGTGGTAGGATTGATTGTAGTTTGTGGTTTTTGCGCTGATGTGTTAGTTGTAGTTGTTGGTTTTTGTGTGGTAGCAGTTGATGTATGTTGTTTGTTTGCTGACATTGTAGTTGTTCCGGTTGCTGATTTTTGCACAGCAACAGTTGTAGTTAGCGGTTTAACCGTTGTTGAGGATAAGGTCGCTGTTATTGTAGTTTGTGGTTTTATGTCTGTTATTTTAGTTTTATTCGTACTTGTTGTAGTCACTGGCATTATTGTGTCCTTGGGTATAGTTGTAGTTGTAGTCTGATTAGTCAAATTCTTCGTAGTTGTACCACTTATTGGTGTTGTTGTTGTTGTATTTGCTCGAGCACTAACATTTTTTGTCGCCATCACAGAGGGCGTCATAGTTGTTGTTGGCATTTTATTATTAAAATTTGATTTGACAACATTTGTTGTGGTTGTGGTTGCAGTAGCTAATGTAGCTGAATTTGTGGTTTTAATGGCAGCCATTGTTTTATTTATTATTTGTTCATTTGCTTTTGTCGACATAGTTGTTGTGAATGTGGTGGAAGTTGGAGGTTTCGTTATACAGTTGGCTATACTCGTTACCTGACTTGTGGACGAAGCAGCCAAAGAAGTTTTTGTTACCGTTGTTGGTGTAAGAGTTGTTTTAGGTTTTGTAGCCGTTGTAGTCACCGAGGGCACCATAGTTACCGCAAATGTAGTGGCTAATGTTGAGGTGGCGGTGGTGCTGGCTATACTGCTGCTATTACTGCTAGTGAGTGTGGCAGCCGAGGGAGCTTTTGTTGCCGGCTTTGTACTTACTATGTCCGTTATGGTAGGTTTACTTGTAGTGGTAGCAAATGTAGTTAAACTTCTTAGTTCTCTACCACTGTCGCCTGTACCAGCTACAAAACATTTTGTAGCCGTAGCTGTGACCGCTGTCGTTGTCGTGGTTGCTAGTGTACTGTGAGTAGCAGTAGAGGTTGTTGTTGGCCCTGTAGTTGTGGGCATTACAATAGTGGCAGTTACTTTGGTTATTTTCTCATTAAAATCATTCGATTTTGTTAGACTTGTCTTTTCATTAAGGAATGAAACGACACTTTCATTGGGTCTTAGTTCAGCTTGTATAAGAGGCTGCTTGCTGGGACTCTTTTCGGGAGGACCTTTAGCATTATCAGTGCCAGCTTTATTGGCTTTTAATATGCTTGGCCCTGGGGGGCGGGAAGAAACTGTTGCTGTTTTTATGGCCACCACGGAAGCGTAATCATTTTTCTATTTAAATTCAAAAAATTATAAAAAAATACATTCGAAATATAAAGACAGAGAACTTACATTTTCCGCTTCACTACGGCCATTTATATTGGAAGTAGCAGTAGCTCTAGTAGTGACATCACCGCCTGTTTGCTTTGGCGCAAAGGTAGACGTTGATGCCTTAACTCGTTCTCAGAGTTGCATCATGTCCCTTTGGGCTTCGCCTACGCCACCACTACTGCCACTTTTACTGTCCCTTACATAGGTGTCCGTATTATCATCGTAGGGTATTGTCTCCGCCATATTGCCCTCCATTAAACTATGCATGTTTTCATTTTGATAGCGTTCGGGATATAAATTACAACAGGGCCGGCCAGCTGGACCCCATTCCTCTGTAGGCTTCATTAAAAAGATTATACGATCCTTGAAGCCTAAATGGGCAGGTCCACTACAGATTTGCTTGAACGCCACTATGAATATGACAACGACAGGCAATAAGCCTATAATCCAGCCCATGGTATCAGCCCACAAGGGATATACATAAGCGCCATAGGTAGCTGGCTTATATTCAACCCAATTGAAGAATAAAATAAACTGTGGGGAAAAGTAAAATGATATGCATTTAATAAAGTTTTTAGCATAAGCAGCATAGATGCTTACCAATAAAGTGGCTGGAGTAATGTAACGCCACATTATGGACCAAAACCAAATCCAAAATTTTGAACGCTTGCCTATCATACCCTGTATGTCATTCAGAAAACGGTGTGAACCATAAATCCAGGCGATTAAAACACATTCCGAAATGGCTATTAGCAACACAGACCAATTGGCGGCATATTTATCCATTAATTGCAGCCAATACATGCCACTCTGTAGGACAAAAACAAATGACAATAAAAACCGTCTTTAATAGTGTAAAGAAAACTTACATTTGTGGTAAAACCCAGGCCACCTACATAACCGAAAATCCCTACAAAGAGTACAACCCATGTTTTATATTGTCTTAGATTCGGAAATTTATCCAAAATGGCAGTGGTAACAGTCTCCATTAAAGCAAACTGCAGGAAAAACAAAAATTAACCTCAAAATTTAAATGATTTTTGGAAAAATAACTCACCTGTGAGTCCAAACCCAATGTTAAGAGCATAACAAAAAATAATACCGACCAGACGGGTGCCACCGGCAGACGTGTTACCACTTCGGGATATACAATAAACGCCAAGCCAGCTCCATGATCCACCACTTTCTTCACTTCTACATTCAATTCGTGTGCCAGAAAACCAATAATGGAAAATATAACTAAGCCAGCGAAGAAAGAGGTGGCAATATTGCAAAAGGCCACTATTAAAGAATCTCTGTAATGAAAAAAAAATTCAAGTTATAAAGGATTGAGGTTAGGTTTTCTTTGTGGACTTACTTGTAACAATTATTTGAAAACTTATTATAGGAAGATAAAGTAATTAAACCGCCCCAAGCAGGACTTAAGGCAAAAAATATTTGTACGGCAGCATCACCCCACACCTGTAATAATAATTTGTTTTTGAAATACAAAAATAGTAAAGAAGAAAATCATATAACCTGGGCATTAGCTAACTGTTTCCAATCTGGCGTTAGATAAAACAATATGCCCGTACCAGCTCCCGGTAGAGTAACGCCTCTAAAAAATAATATAACCAAGACCACATAGGGAAATAAAGCAGTAAAGTACACCACTTTGCCCGATGATTGCACACCCTTGCACAGACATAAGAAAACTATTACCCAAGCGCAGAGTAAGCAAGCGGCCAATGATACTTTTATGCCTCCCGTTTCCTCAATGCCTGAAGAAAGGCCCAGAACATAGTTGCTAAAATGAAAAGAAAAAAAAAAAAAAAAGAAAAATTCAATAGTTAAACATGCGAATAATTAAGATATTGGGTGCCCTGTCTAGTAGGTAGTGTGCTAGGCTATTAGTGTGAGGGTCGCGGGTTCTGTCATTCCAAGATTTCAAAAGAAACTTTCAGCACAGTGCATTATATTGAAGGTAACCACATAATAGTACATATAAATAATTAAATTTAAGCGATTTAATACATACATACATACATAATTGGTCATTACAACCCTTCAGTCAGGATTTCGACCTAGCTTCTCACACCACTTATGTTGTGTGCGTTAATTTTATACATGAGTGGCGGGACCTACAGTTTAAAGTCGACTCCGAACGACAGATTTTTGAGAAGCTCTTCATGGCAATTTTATTTACTCTCAGAGTTTTTGCCAGAAATCTGCTGAGAGGCAGTCGCCGAAGAAATATTTTTTTTTTCATATTTCGTTTTGATGCCTGACCTGGAATACGAACCCGTGCTTTACGTCTAATAAGCCAACAGACTACCTACTAGACTACGGCGACTATAATTTAATACATAATCCTGCCTTAAATAGGAAAAGAGGACCAAGGTCAAGTTTGCAAGACATTTCTTATCGTAAAAGAAATTTTCTCTACGCATTTCTACATTTTCTTAGAGCCATACAGGCACACAGATGCCTATACTCTCAGAAATATGACTGATATTATGAAACCTAAGAGTTTATTCAACTGATCATATATCTCATTCTCCGCATTTTCTCCTGCAAGAGTCTGTAAATAGCGTGATTGACCTTGACTTGAAGTCGCCATAGTCTAGTAGATAGTGTGTTGGCTTATAAGACGTGAGGTCACCGTTCGAACCCCAGGTCAGACATCTCCAACAAAACGAAATATGAATAAATAGTTCAGCAGATTTCTGACAAAAATTGCCATGAAAATTTTCGAGTCGACTTTAAACTGTAGGTCCCGTCACTTCTGTAGAAAAATAACATAGACGACATAAGTGGGGTGAGAAGTTAGGGCGTAATCTTGACTGAAGGATTATAATGACCAATTATGTTATGTACATATGTATGTATCCCATCGTTCTCATTTCGTTTAAAGTTCGCTAAATTTGTAGTATCCACCCGGTGTAAAATAAAAGGTTTAATCCTTTTCTCTTTCTGCCATGGAAGTTTTGTTGCCTAAATGATACCAATTACTTCGCCTTCTTTCATCAATTTACTTCAAATTTGTTTTTTTGGTTAAGAGTTACCCGTAACGCTGATTTTAAACATACATATGCTTATCTATTCCTTATAAAAAGCATAACATTGCCCTCAGTACTCCACAACTTTTGTACTCTCCTTACTCTGAACTGTTTGAGACAAGGTTTCCGAATATGACGAAGCAGTGGCTCTTCAAGCCACCTTCAGAATTACTCTATCCTCAAGACTGGAAAGTAGAATTCTTCTATTAATCCCGGCTCTAGTCCAATTCATTTGAATGGTAAGCTTAATTCTCTTGAAATTAATTAAAATTACTTTTTTTTTTGACTTACTTAAAGTAATCCTCAGCTGGTGCTTTTCGCAAGGCATGTAAAGCCAGTTCCGTTATATTATGCTCCTCGGCATAGGTGGTATTATAGCAGGTCCTCATATAGTATGTGCCATTTATCATGTTACACTCATCGTTCAGCTCATAAGAAAAGCAATCTGAAAAAAAGAAAATCAAACACAAAATAAAATCAATTTTTTTTAGAAACAAATACTATTCAGAGGTTCATTTGTTTAATTTGGTAATGGAATTTAGCTCTTGAATAATAAACTTTGACTCATCTCAGAGAAAAAAGAACCACAATGCGGAATAAAAAAATTATCAATCATTTATTACAACATCCCTATCAACAGGTTTCTGACTTCCAATTCCGCAACCTACAGAAGATCTTTATCAATGCTGCTGTGGCTGGTATTAGTATGAGTATGGCTTATATTGATCTGGTAGTGAGCGTCTCTCTAAAAGTAAGACATCTTTAGTTACCAGGTATAAATTTTATAGATGCTTTGCGAGTGAGAGTGGAGAGAGTTTCTTCACAGTGTTTTGCTTTATTTTCCACATTTTCGGAACTTTTTAAGGTCAGACACATGTTTGTCGATCCAAAAATTGAGTGCGATTGACGGCGAGGCTTGCTGGCAGTGTTGAAAAATTTAAATTTTATGGTACTGAACTATAACTGAAAGTGTACTTTTTCGCAACAAATGGTACTTTTGTAAAAAAAAATGCATACATGCATTACAACCCTTCAATCAGGATTATGACCTATCTTCTCACACCACTTATGTTGTGTGCGTTAATTTTATATATCGTTAGTCTCATTCGCAAAGGTGTTAAGTCCCTTTTTTCAAATTTTACAGGAGACACAAAAATCATTGTAGCTTTTTCAGTTTTTAAAATTTCTAAACTGTTTAAACGCAATTATTTTTACAAAATAATAATAATAATATTATTATTAATTAATTAATAATATTAATTTATTAATAATATTAATATTTTTCGTAGTTTTGTGGACTTAGCGTTTTTGCAAACCACAAAATTACAACAACTTCGAACTATATAATGACATGTTTTTTTGTTGTAAAATATGTATTATGTATAATGTTACCGTTTTGCATTAAAATCTCAATTTTATTAGGAAAAAAGTGGACTTAACACCTTTGCGAATGAGACTAACGATATGTATGAGTGGCGGCACCGACAGTTTAAAGTCGACTTCGCACGACAGATTTTTGAGAAACTTTTTCATGACAATTTTATTTGCTCTCAGAGTTTTTGAGAGAATGAGGTCGCCAAAAGAATATTTTTTCAGTTTTCGTTATGTTGGAGATGTCTGACATGGACTAGGAACCGCGGGCTTACATCTAGTAAGCCAGCACACTACCTACTAGACTACGTATTTATTTATATTTAATACACGTACGGTACGGAACAGAAAAACTAACGACTTATACGCAGTGATGCCAGGAGATTTTTTCCAAAAATCCCTACGTCAATGAAAAAAAATCCCTTTTTTCCCTACACCCACTTTTAATTTTCCCTACAAAATTACCTACGCCACTTTTTCCGTTTTTTTTTTTTAAATAAATATTTATTTTAAATTTGTACATTTTCAATTCAGGTACCTAACCTAACCTAACCTAACCTAATTCAGGTACATACATTTATTATACAAAAATAACATAAAAATAACAAATATTATAAATTAATGAAAAAAAATTATTTGTACAATTCTGTATAATTAATTTTTTTTAAATGACTCGATGTGCATTTAAAATTTACACAATTAATTAAATTAGCTTGTAAATGAGATCTTATAATGCAAATAGAATTTAATAACTCATGGCTTAATTTGTGCTTTTTTTTCGTACGTACGTCAGTTACAACAGAAAAAATTCTTTCAGCGTCAGCGTTGGCATGTGGCAAACTTAATAAAATTTTTATAATTTTTGCAAAATTTGGAAAGATCAAATTGTCATTAAAATTTTTTGATTTGCAAATTTTGGACCAAAATGCTTCAACTTCTAATTTAGACAATGTTTGTTTCTCATATTCAGAAAAACTATATTCTAAAGTTCATTCCATTCCGTTCATTGTAAGTAAATTTAAGTCAACTTTATACTTATAACATATCAATTTAAATTGATAGACACTTTTGTTACTTTTTCAAATGGCCACTACGGGGTTTAAAAATTCCATTTCTTTGAAAATTGATTTGTCATTAAGTGGCAGTCTTCTTTGCGTTTCTTCAAGTGCAGTTATGTAGAATTGTAGACAATCAGATTTTACCTGATGAGCACTGGCTTTTGGAAATATTTTCAACAATTCTTCACATTCACTGCCGACATAGACATCATCTATTGGCAATGAAACATGAGGTGACCTTATGACACAATAAATTTTCAAACATTCTTTTTTTAATAAAATTTTGGCCAAGTTTATAAAAAAATTTTGTTGACTCTGAATGCAAAACATGAACCAACATTTTGTTCGAATGAAAAAGTGCATTTAACGAGTTAAAATAATTTAACACATATCTCAAAAAAAGTAAGTAAGCTTTATTACACTCATTTGTAACTTCAGTCAGTATAACATCTGCAGATTTCAAAATGTCCTGTTTAACTGCAAATTTAAAATATTCAACTAGAGCTTGCCAATTATCCAATATTCTTTCGACGAATTTTTGATGAGACAGCCACCTGGTTGTTGATGTTCTTAGATTTTCCTTTTTTTTCGTTCATTTCTTGGAACTCCTCTAACTGAGAACATCTTTTAAAACTGCCGGAAATGTACGTTCCTATTTGTCTTACCAAATCCTCTGGGGCTCTTGGCAACATTAGGCAAGATTTGTTTGCTATGATGGCGGCAGTGTGGCAAATACATTTGATTGTTATTACGTCGGGATTATCCAGCAAAAGTCTGGATGCGAACGAATTGTTTTGTCCGACCATAACATTAGCGCCATCGCAACACAGTCCAATGATGTTATCAAAGGGAATATTGTATGATAAAATACATTTTTTAATTTATATTGGAAGAAAAATATTTTTTAGAAGCTAAAAATTTGAAATTGAAAAAATTCCCTACAATTCGAAAAAACTAAGAAATCTTTCCCTTTTTCCCTACATGTGAAATTTTTGAAAAAAATCCCTACAAAAAGGGAAAAATCCCTACACTTGGCATCACTGCTTATACGTGTTTCTCACATATAAAACAAAAATTGCTGATTCTGAACGTAACAAAACGTAAAAGTTTCGTGTAGTCAAACGTCGACGGAACGTTATGGAACATAATTTCGTTTGTAGCATATGAAGAGCAATATATGTAAATGCTTACCGAAATCACATTACGCTTCGGTAAGCGTTCTCATTGCTTTTCGTATTCTAAAAACGAATGTACGTTCCGTGGACTATAGATTAATTCTACCTTTAGCATTACGTTATGATAATGTATTAATAGTTGAAAAGCGCAGACATTGCGATATTTTTGAAATGGAAAAGTACTTAAAAAAGTACTAAAGTACTGAATTTTTTAACACTGCTTGCTAGTTACAAAGATAGAACAAAGATCCCGCGTGGATTTTAGCAGTCCAAACCTTATTAACTACAAATTAGGAACGTCACGATTTTTTTGACTTACAGTTCTGTCTGTAGTTTGTGACGTGACCTAAACTCTTTAATGATAGTTCCCATTATCGCTGGGCTAAGTATTATACCGAAGTATTATAACCGTAGTCTTGTGGGTAGTGTGTTGGTACAAATCCCACCCCAGACATCTTGAACGAAACGAAATATGTAAAAATATTTCTACGGTGACTTCCTCTCACCAGTTTGCTGGTAAAAGTTTCTTAAAAAATCTCTTGGCCAGAGTCGACTTTAAACTTTAGATCCCGCTATTTATGGATAAATTTAACATATGTACGTACAGAAACTAGGTTGTAATCCTGACGGAAGGGTTGTAATAACTAATTAGGTATGTATGTACGAGTAGGTGTATATTAAATAAAATGAATTAAATCTGAATGATTTTATAACGGTTTATTATTTAAAGCCTGTGTAAAATTCTCACACAATCCTAAAGATTACAATTTTACGCTTAAAACATGAATATAAATACATACATACACCAGTCAGTTTGATGAGTATTTAAATATGGTAGTGAGTGAATGAGGAGTGCACATGTAACATTAAAATATGACTTTTTTTTAATATTCCAGTTTATTTTGTGTTAACTTTTTTAATATTTAAAGTCATAATTAAATAAGATTTCCATTTCCACTATTTTTCTTTTTGAATACTTATTTCAACAGCATTGCCAGCGTGTAATAGTAGCCTTCTATCTTCACTTATTTTACGACGCATACCATATCTATGGCAGTCCCGTTAATATATAAAATTTTTTTAAAATTAACTCCATAATTATGTTTTTATACACAAAAAATTAATTTCCCTAAATTATTTGACCTTTAACAAGATTTCTTAGTTTTATATTGGGTATATGCATTAATTCCTGATGCGATTTTCAGTCTTAAATTGATGTTTATTTTAAGGTAAAGTTAGTTTCACTCACGAGTTTATTAGTCTTATTGTAATAAGTTTAACAATCCACAACGAAAAACTAACTTGGAATCAGTGCCAGTACTTCAAAGATAATCGATAAGGATAATCACACATAAAGTTAAAAATTTCGTTTAAAATTTTATTTCAATATAATGATTGGACATTACATAAGGAATAACATATCATTTCAATGCCAGCCTCTGGATTGGATGTAGACTTTATACTTTTAAGTTAGTTTTCAACCACTTTTTCAAAAAATTTGGGTGGTATTTTGGTCAAGGTTTTGGTTTTAAAACCATAAAATTCCCTTTTTTTCATTAATCATAAATTCATCATTTATTTATTAATCATTTTCATTAATAAATAATAATAATAATAAATAAAAATAGGGGCATGGCCCCTACCAATCGACAACAAACAGATATACTCTGCGAGAAGGACGAGTTCTACGTGTGATATACATATGGGAATACACGGTTTTCTGAGAACTTTTCATGAAATTAAGCCAAAATCTCTCATGTTGTGTGACTCGCACAAACCGTTCCGGTCATAATGTCTGTTATCATACTGCCATAACGCTCTAAATTGTAAATAACAGTTCTTCTAGGTTTATTTTCAAAAAAAAAAAAAAAGTAATGCACTCCCAGACCATAAACAATCACTTCTTCCAGTAGCAATTGCTTTTCCACAATTACTGCTGGGTTCTTTGGGCCCCATATAATAAAATTTTGTTATCGATAATGTTGCTTAATGTAATAAAAATAACAACCGGAGTACACTTATTCAAAATGGGGACTGTCGCGAGCTCTACATGTAGATGTTGTGAGAATGAAAATTAATCTTCGAAACACATTCTTGGCATCTGTGGGGGTTTTAATGCATTCCAGAAGTAAACACCTGAGAGCGTACGAGGTGCTGGCCAGAGAATTGACATTGCTGATAACAAGCAGCTTCCCGGGGTTTGTCAGGGCAATGGGTTTGAAGGAGACATTATAGGGATGCCCTATAAAGTTGAAAGGGAGTAGAATTGATCGAATGGTCCCAGTACTAAGGCATCTCTTTACGAAATTAATAAAAAATTAACCAGGTTAAGGTTTGCATTTTGGATAAAATAAAACCTTCATAAATCTATTAAAATGGTGAAGAAGCGCCAGGTTCAATCAGTATTGCAACGTGGCCCTACAGGACCCAAAATGGCTTGCAACTTCAACTAACCTAACCTAACATTTTGAAGACACCGTAGTCTAGTAGTTAGTGTGTTGGCTTATTAGGCGTGAGATCACGGTTCAAACCCCCCAGGTCAGACATCTCCAGCAAAGTGAAATATGAAAAATACTTCTTTAGCGACTCTGAAAACTCTGAGAGAAAATAAAATTGCAATGAAAAATTTTCCCAAAAATCTGAAGCTCTGAGTCGACTTTAAACCGTAGGTCCTGCCATTCATGTATACAAAAATTAGCACAGCCTAAGTGGTGTGAAAAGCTAGGTCGTAACCCTGAGTGAAGGGTTGTAATGACCAATTATGTATTTATGTATGTATATATGTAGGTAACCTAATATCTTACATCTTATTGATTAAGATTAAACGATGATAATTAATGCATATACCCAATACACTATTGGTTAAAATTTTTCCTTAAATATACGTTTAAAAACCATAATGACAGCGCAAAAAAAAAAAAAACTAACACATACACACGCTCTGCCACAAAACATAAATCCATCAGAAGTCAAAACATTTAAATGGCGTTGTAGAAAGGAAGAGAAAGAAATAAAGAGAACAGAATATGTGCCGTATACAATAATGTGAAGAGGTTTAAGTGGCTTTTCATTGTGCATTAGCTGGTATGTAGTATAGGCTCTCTTCACACACATGTATATATATACATAGACACACGTGCGCACTAACACACATGTACATAAATAAAACATTATGCTTCAAATGATGATTAAAATATATCCCTCTCTCTCTGTACGTCCCAAGTACATAATTTAAAATTTGACCCTCCACAAATGTTTTAAAACAAAAGCGTCGTGATAGAGAAAGAGAAGGAAGGGAATAAAATATGCAAAAAAAAAAAAAGATTATGAAAGGGTTAAAAAGCAACTGAAAAAAAAAAAAAATAAGAAAAAAAACTAAATATAATGTACCATAAATGACTTGTAATATGAACAGCACAATGCCAAAACAAAGAAAGAAAAAAACGGAAATTAAACAACAAAATGAGAAAAAAAGCAAAAATAAAAACAACACAAAATCATGAATAAAGTATGAATAGTAGACTTTAGTCCAGGATGATACAGATATGATATTATTTGTGATAAATATGAGAGATATTAGATGAATTTTTGTTGTATGAATGTGTGGTTGTATGGTTTGTAAGATTTCTTTATAAAGTTTTCTTTTCTGGCGTGCTCATTTTGCCATCATTTAACGGGTTGCCTTTGTTCATTTTTTGGTCTCTTTTTTCTTGACCACAAGTTAAAAACTCATTAATTAAAAAGCCAAACAAAAACATACACTCCTACACGCAAATAAGTATATACAATATATTTAAAATTGTCGATTTCTTTTATTTCTGGATAGTTTTAACAAATTATGGATTTGTTTTATAAAAATATCGATAACTATGGAAAAACTTTAAAAACTTTTAAAAACTAAAAACTGTTCGATAAGTTAATATTGCATACATATTTAAAATTGTCGGTTTCTTTTATTTCTGGATAGTTTTAAAAGATTATGCATTTGATTTATAAAAATATCGATAACTGTGAAAAACTTTGAAGTCTTTTAAAAGGTAAAAACTGTTTGATAAGTTTCATATTTCTCGATTCCTTATTTAAATTTGTTGATTTCTTTTATTTCTATACAGTTTTAACAAATTATGGATTTTTGTATAAAAATATCGATAACTGTGATAAACTTTAAAAACTTTTAAAAACTAAAAACTGTTTGATAAGCTTCATCTTTTCTAATTCCTAATTTAAAATTGTCGATTTCCTTTAAAGCTGAATCGTTTCTACAGACTATGGATTTGTTCAATATAAATATCGATAACTGTGAACAACTTTAAAAACTTTTAAAAACTAAAAACATCAAACAGTTTCATATTTCCCGATTCCTAATTTGAAATTGTCGGTTTCTTTTATTTTTGCATAGTTTTAACAGATTTAGGATTTGTTTTATAAAAATATCAATAACAATGAAAAAATTTAAAAATGAAAACCTAATAAGTGTTTGATAAGTTTCATATTTCCCGATTCCTTATTTAAAATTGTCGGTTTCTGAATCATTTTTAAAGAATATGCATTTGATTTATAAAAATATCGATAACTGTGAACAACTTTAAAAACTTTCAAAAACTAAAAACTGATAAGTTTCATATTTCCCGATTCCTAATTTAAAATTGTCGATTTCTTTTATAGCTGAATCGTTTTAAAAGATTATGCATTTGTTTTATAAAAATATCGATAACTGTGATAAATTTTAAAAACTTTTAAAAACTAAAAAATGTTTGATAAGCAACATATTTCCCTATTCCTGATTTAAAATTGTCGATTTATTTTATTTCTGGATAGATTTAACAAATTATGGATTTATGTACATACATATGTCATATAAATATCGATAACTGTGAAAAACTTTTTAAAAACTAAAAACTGTTTGATTAGTTTATTATTTCCTGATTCCTAATTTAAAATTGTCGATTTCTTTAATAGCTGAATCTTTTTAAAATATTATGCATTTGATTTATAAAAATATCGATAACTGTGATAACCTTTAAAAACTAAAAACTGTTTGATAAGCTTCATATTTCCCTATTCCTAATTTAAAGTTGTCGATTTTTTTATAGCTGAATCGTTTTAACAGATTATGAATTTGTTTTATAAAAATATCGATAACTGTGATAAACTTTAAAAACTTTTAAAAAATAAAAAATGTTTGATAAACAACATATTTCCCTATTACTAATTTAATATTGTCGATTTCTTTTATTTCTGTACAGTTTTAACAAATTATGGATTTTTGTATAAAAATATCGATAACTGTGAAAAACTTTTAAAAACTAAAAACTGTTTGATAAGCTTCATATTTCCCTATTCCTAATTTAAAATTGTCGATTTCTTTTATTTCTGTACAGTTTTAAAAAATTATGGATTTTTGTATAAAAATATCGATAACTGTGAAAAACTTTTAAAAACTAAAAACTGTTTGATAAGCTTCATATTTCCAAATTTCTAATTTAAAGTTGTCGATTTTTTATAGCTGAATCGTTTTAACAGACTATGGATTTGTTTTATAAAAATATCGATAACTGTGAAAAACTTAAAAAACTTTTAAAAACTAAAAACTGTTTAATAAGTTTCATATTTCCTTATTTCTAATTTAAAATTGTCGATTTCTTTTATAGCTGAAACGTTTTAAAAGATTATGCATTTGTTTTATAAAAATATCGATAACTGTGAAACGCTTTAAAAACTTTTACAAACTGTTTGATAAGTTTCATATTTCCCGATTGCTAATTTAAAATTGTCGGTTTCTTTTATTTCTGGATAGTTCTAACAAATTATGGATTTGTTTTGTAAAAATATCGATAACTTTGAACTTCGAAAGAATTTTGTTAGTGGTTTTTTTTGTGAAAATTTGTAATTATTGCAAATTAATTTTCCAATTGTATGGAAAATTTGTATGGAATACTTTTCTTTCATATTCATTTTCTTCGAAACAGTCAGTAGCAGGCAAGAAATTACAGAATACAAACGTATTTTAGCAATTAACATAAAGAAATTCAATTTTAATTGTGGCAATTTATTTAAATTGGTTTTAGTTCTGGATAAATGTGTGTTCGTTCTGCTTAATTGTTTTTGTGTCTAGCTAGATTGGCTTATCTGATAAACAAGAATTGAAACCACAATTGATTGACACTCTGCTGGTGTGGCTGCAGCTACATCTGCTTTCTGAACCAATAACCGTTCAAGTGACGGACGTTAAATAACAAAAGAACAATTGATACATGATTACAGTTATTATTATTGTATTGTATAATGTTTAATAATAATTATAAAAAAACAACAAAAAAAAAAAAAAAATACAATAGCTTATGCATATATGCATACATATGTACGTATGTTGTAATGAAAGTAAAGAAAATAATATTTAAGTGAGGTTTTACACCTTTGTCACAACAACACTATATTAAGTGTACATACATATATATGTACATACATGAATACACAGTTAGTGTTTAATATCCTACACAATAAAATTATACACACACATGCTAAACAAGCACGAGAGGAGGGGAGTATAAGCCAAACACAACATAATAGGTGTGAATGGCTTTGTGTGTGTATGTGTGTGTATAAAGTAAATAATATAAATGACTGTTGTAAATAAACCACATGATTATCAATAAAACGTCTCTTCAAAATGTTTTCTTTTTGCTCACACTAGGCCCTATACACACATACACATATACACTCACACTATCTCTTTTTGGTTTTTAATACTCTCCTGGAAACATGGCCGATTTTATATATGATTGTGTGCGTTTGTTTTTGTATAGTTTCAATATTTTTTGTTTGTTTTTGTAACCACACAAGGACTATAAAAATGAGATGAAAAAACTTTACAACAGAGTTGGGATGTTACAATTATATTTATTTATTTGCTTAACTATAAAATGTGACCTAAATTATGTAGATGAACGAAAATGAAAAAAAAAAACTATTTTGTTTTTTCTCTGAATCAGAATTATTATTGTTATGTTTTGCTATACTTTCAATACCATAATAAGTGGAAGAGGAAAGGCAAGATGTTGAACACAAAATAAAATGATTAAATTTAAATAGAACACGTGTTTGATTTGATCTAACAAGGACACAAAGAGGAGGACATGCACTTTAATATTACTGTTGTAAGTAAGTAATTTTTGAGAATGTTTGTTAACTTTTACATTTCAATAGAATTTAAGTCAAGTGATATTTAAATTGATGAAAAAAGAAAAAAAAAATCAACTAATAACTTTTGATTTTTCCTATAAGGGAAACTAGTAGGTAACCGAATTTAAAATCAGTATGTATACTGGATGTCGTTGTCTGGTAGGTAGTGTGTTGGCTTATTAGACGTAAAGCCTCGGTATAATGGCAGATCCATATTTTTTTAAAGAAAACTGGAAAGCCTAAAAATCCCTCAAGTTGCTTTAATTTCATTAAGAAAACCTATTACTAAAGTTGTGGTTCAACAGAAAACAACTTATGGGGTTCGTCTACTTATATATAGGGTGGGCCATTTAAAAGTTTAAATTTAAAAATGCAATAAAACAAACACGGTTTGAAATTTTGCCAAATTTATTTTTGTTGTTATGAAAAATAATTGTTCCGGTTAGAAATGGAATATTATTTTATCCATATAGCTAACGCGGCTGGCCTCAAAGTGCCTCATTCGATTTTTGAGTGTATAGGGTCATATCACGGCAATGGCATGACAAATGTTGGCCTTCAAATGCTCAATTGCCTCTGGTTTAACGGCATAACACTTTTCTTTAACAGCGTCCCACAGCAAATAGTCCAACGGTGTCAAAAACGCAGCTTCTTGGCAACCAATTGATATCGCCATTTCGGCTAATTGAACGGGTATTAAACGTTTGACGCAATAACTCGATTGTGGCATGAGATGTGTGGTAAGTTGCACCATCCTGTTGAAACCAAACATCCTGTTTACATCAATACCATGAAGAGCGGGTAAAAATCGGTTATCATGGTGCGATAGGTGTCTCCATTGACCGTAATGGTTGCGCCGTCCTCATTTTCAAAGGAATAGGGACTAATGATACCTTCGCTTCACAAGCCGCACCAAACAGTCACTCGTAATTGGTGCATTGGCTTCTGTAAGACCACGTGTGGGTTTTCTGAGGCCCAAATATGGCAATTTTACTTATTAACGTACCCACTAAGATGAAAATAAAGTTCATCCGAAAAGATGATTTTTTTTTTTTTGCAAAATCGACATCATCGTGCAGTTTCTCATTGGCGCAATAAATCTCAACGTTGTTCAAGTGTAAATCGGTTCATTACATTCACTATACTGAATTTTGTGACAGAATAGAATGACTTAAGTATTGTCGGATTGAAAATAACCGATAGTTCAAATTTACCCCAATAAATGGCTCACCCTATAGAAGTAGAAATAGGATGTATGTTTTCAAAGATAAAATTCCAGCTGAAGTTGTATTATGATGTCGTCGTTGTCTGGTGGCTAGTTTGTTCGCTTATTAGACGTGAGGAAATGCTTCAAATCCCAGGTCAGACATCTCCAACTAAATGAAATATGAAAAGAAATATTTCTTCGGCTACTTCCGAATAACAAATAAAGCTTAATTGCTTTAATTACTTGACATTTTTGAAGAATATCAAAAATGTTTAGTGACTATCAAAGAAATGTTTGTTTTCCCTTGGCTGAAATAAATTTTGTATTTTTAATTTGTTCCATAACGTATTCATTGTCTAAACGGAAGTATAGCCTTATAAGACAATGAAGCGAATGAAATGCATTTTAGCACAAAAGAACATAACCTCACATTTATTTATTCCCCTAATAATACTTGTCAACTTCCATTAAAGCTATTCAAAGATAAAATTTTTATTTCAGATGATATTCAATCATTGTTAAAAACTTATTGCTCTCTTCTCTCTATCTCTCGCTCGTTTCTTTCTCCTTCCCATAGTTGCTAATAACGGTTTATTACTAAACAAACTAAAGCTTTTAATTAAATATTTATTTAACTGGCATTTAAGCAACTCAACCCCGACCCAAATCCAAATCTAAGTTCAAATCCAAATCGATAATATTTATTTACAACTGTTTAAATATGACTTTGATGTCTTAAATAGCTGCTTGGGGTAACAACAAACGTTACATTTCGTAACTGTGAGTCGTCGTTTACAACAGAATATTTGTTTAGTTGCCTACTCGCTCCCCCCTTTTGTCCATTTGATGAACATTCGAAAGCAAAAGAAGAAGAAACACGAAAGAAAAAGAAACTGATTAACATCTGTTTGTCTTTTGAAAGACAAGTCAAATGAAAGCTAAATATTTTGCTCTTTCCTTTCCTTTTTTTTTACTAAATGTTAGGGGTGGTACAGGTCGAGGCAGACAGACTTCTCTCGAAAGTACATACAATAATTACAATCAATGAACAGTGTTGGTAAAATAAACAGGAACAATATATTCTCTTAAACTATACGTTGGGCGTCTTTTGTTTAGCTGTATGAGAATTATCGATAACTATAGCTGGAAAGCTGAGTATAACTGTTTTAAACCTTGTTTTCAGTAAGGTTAGGGAAGTCATCATGAATCGTTTAATTCCATACAAAAAACTTTCAAATTACAGTTGACTTTGGAGGAAAAAAAAAAAACAAATAAATCTGTTCGCGAAGTTCGTCCTCTTTACGGGCAACATGATCGACCTAGTGAGCAAGCAATTCGTGCAGTTAGTGATTGTTTTCACACAAATTTTATTCTTCTTGGATGAAAGCCATCAACAAATCAAAGAAATGTGCGTACCAAGGCCGAAATGTCAATTTCACGTATGAATCTTGGCTTGCGAGCCAAGAATTGTAGCCAAACGATCATTGTCTGCCGTACTGGAAGCGAATTTAATGCTCAAGCTATTAACGAATCACCATAACATAACATAATTGGTCATTACAATCCTTCAGTCGGGATTGCAATCTAGCTTCTCTCACTGCCCATGTTGTGTATCAGAGATCAGCAATGAATCGTTTTTCCGCTACTCATAAGCACTCATGCAATTTTGAGTATGAGTGAATCAACAGAATTGAAATTCAACTACTCTGATTCATTCGTACTCGCCATACGCCTATTCATTCTGATTCATAAATTTAGAAAAATACTTATAATACTTATAAGTGATTCGGGTGGCTCGAATCATTCATCAAAATTTACAGCCTTTGTTATTGTTGCATATACAAACAAAGAAGAAAGGAAAGACAAAGACAACAAGCAAAGCATACACACAATCTTCTTGTGAGTATAGTAGTGTTCGTACGCGAATCATACTTATTTTTTGCTTCGTGTAAATGTTAAGTAGAGACGAGTCGAAGTCAATAACATCAAGCGTATTGTTAAGTATGAATACGACGAGTACTTCCAACTTTGAGTGTGAGTAGTATGAGTATCATATTAAAATAAGTATGAATGCGTATAAGTATCAGAAATAATAAGTATGACTCGAATCTACTCATCGTTTTGAATACTCGTTGCTGATCTCTGTTGTGTATGTTAGTTTTATTCATGAGTAGCGGAACTTACAGTTTAAAGTCGACTCCGTACGATTGGTTTTCTTGGGAAACTATTCATGATAATTTTATTTAATCCCAGAGTTTTTGCCAGAAATCTGCTGAGAGGCAGACGTCGAAGAAATATTTTTTCGTATTTCGTTTTGTTGGAGATGTCTGACCTGGGGTTTAAACCTTGGCTTCATGTCTAATAAGGCACCACACTACCTACTAAACTACGACTCATCATTGCATTTATAAAAAAATGTAGTCTGAACTCTGGCAGCGTCATCTGTTCTTATTTCTGTCGAAATAATCAAAGAGCCGGAGTTAAACTGCAGCTCCAACTTGGAAACAGTCTCCAGTTACACTAGTCAGATCTGGAAGATGATTGTCCACTCATTGTAAGGTCAAAACCCATTGTTTTAATCAGCACTCTACGTCTAGATGTAACAAAACGATTTTTGCAGAATGTAGTTTTCGTATTGTAGTCACCACCACTGCCCAGAGAGCGTGATTACTAGAGATTTATTCGCCCTCTGTGTAATCGAAAATGAAAACCGGAAATTCTATACTAATGATATGTATCATATATTTTTTTCCACACTGTTCCTACATATATAATGCGATAAGTAAAATTGAAAAAGATTGCAAATGTTCACCCTTTTTTTGTATTGGAAGAAGGAAAATGTAGCAATTTAAACAGCCAGAGTAAGTACAAGTGTACAACAGAACAATACTCTTAAAAACCATAAAATTTAAATCAAAAACTCTTGTACAACAGCATATTCTCCCGTTACATGGAGCAACCATGTTTTAAACGTAAATAAAAAAGGTTAAACTACTCTAACGGTATTTAAAGTGCGAGCAAGAAGGGCAACATGTTTTTCTTGATTTTCTCCTATTTAAGCATCATTTAACAACAACAAAAAAACCAGCAAGCAACAACAAATAAACAAATATACACACACTCACACAGTCATGTAACGAGAACAGAGACACGCATTGAGAAGAAAGAGAAAATTTCCTTCCTATAGCAAAGGAAAAATAAAAGAACACAAGAGATAATAAGATGTGTTCACTCGACTCTGCTCTCTTTGTTGTCATCTACAGCGACAAACATATAAAAGATTAAACTTACGCATAAAGGAATACAAATTATTTTCTTATTCTATCATAAAATAAAATTGTGTATGTGTGTGTGTGTGTGTTCGTTTATAAGCATGTGTTTGTCGTGTGCTTTCCTACGCCAATATGTTGGGGCTTAATAGCAATGGCATGGAATTTTTGTTTGAACAAAATAAATTTCGCTATGCAAAGTCATCAATTTAGTTATTGAGAGATGCTGAATAATTTTCGTAGGTAAAAAAAATTGTTTTTAAAACTTTGATAAAAGTTTTCTAATAGAAAACTAAAATATTAATGACAAAATATTATAACGAAATTTACTCAAAAAATATGTATTACCATGATACTTACAATACAATTTATTTTTTCTAAAGAAAGCTTTTAAACTTATCACAAGTATATCTATCATACAATTTATGATAACATTAGAACTGTTTTTGAATGCTTTTTAATAAATTCGTTACCATTTATAACATTGAAAAGTACCGATATAATATTATAAAATAGTTGAGAAGCTATTTTCTTAAGGTAATTATTGTTATCGAAAAACTTTCCAATGAAAATAAGTTTTGTAAAGAAATATGCTTCCGAACAATGTAGTAAAATGGGTGCCTCTGTAGATTTGTTGCTAGTGTTCTAACCTATTTAAAATATATTGATATTTCATGTTGAAATTTTTATATTTTATTATAAAAAAAATATATTTTAAAAATTATTCACAGTACATGATGTTTAAATAAATTAAACAGTCATTTACAAAGATAGTTGAAAAGATTTCAGTGAAGATTAAATAAATTTCTTCCTTGTTCTACAAAAATTTGGATTGTCAAAATTCTATAAAAAATTTATCAGTTATCGAATAAATACAGAAATAACAATGCAAGAAAAATTTTTTTGCATATAAATTTCTACAGAAATTTAAGTTATCGAAAAATTTAAGTTAAATTTAAAAAATTTAAATTATCGTAATATTTTCTATAGAACATTTAAGTTATCGAAAAATTTTCTATAGAACATTTATGTTATCGAAAAATTTTCTATAGAAAATTTATGTTATAGAACAATTTTTTATGAAAAATTTATGTTATCGAACAATTTTCTATAGAAAATTTAGGTTAGGTCGGAGTGGTAGCTCTGATATCACAAAGCTCACTTGAGCACGCATAGCGGCCCGTTGTGATGCCACGGGTGAACGCAGTCCCTGTACTGACCAAGTTCCACCAAAATCAGGGAAAAGGAAGAAGTTGGTCAGCGCAAGGGCTGCACAACAAAAGCAAAACTACCCCGAATATAGAAATTTAAAATTATCGAAAAAAATTTCTATAGAAAATTTATGTTATCGAACAATTTTTACGAAAAATTTAAAGTTATCGAAACATTTTCTATAGAAAATTTATGTTATCGAACAATTTTTTATGAAAAATTTATGTTATCAAACAATTTTCTATAGAAAATTAAAGTTATCGAAAAAATTTCTATAGAAAGTTAAAGTTATCGAACAATTTTGTATAGAAAATTAAAGCTATTGAAAAATTTCTATAGAAAGTTAAAGTTATCGAACAAATTTCTATAGAAAATTGAAGTTATAGAAAAATAGAAAATTAAAGTTGTTGAAAAATTTTATATAGAAAATTTAAGAATGATTTTAGGAAAAGTTTAAGTTATCGAAAAATTATAAGTTATATAGAAAATTTAAGTTATCGAAAATATAGAATATTTAATTTTTTATAGAAAATTTAAGTAAATGAAGGTTTAAGTTGCTGAAAATTTTTATTTAAAATTTGAGTTATAGATAAATTTTCTATAGAAAGTTTAAGTTATTTTAAGGTTTCGTAAAAATTTTAATAAATATTTCTGGATATCGAAAAAGCTTCTATAGAAATCTCATTGTTCTCATAATTTTCAATAGCAAACTGAAGTTTTCGATTAAATTCCTAAAGAAAATTTAGTGCATAGATAAAAATTTTAGTGAAAATTTAATTTATCTAAAAATTTTCCATAGAAAATTAAGGTTATAGCAAAATTTTGTATATAAAAAAATAAATAAAATAAAAAGATATAAGTATTCGATAATTTCTGTAGAAATTTTATGTTATCGATTAAATTTCTATAAAAAAGTGGGCGTACGATCAAGGAAATTTGATTACATTGAGCACACACACCGTGCGTCGAGGTAGTGATAGCATTTGGAAAAATGTTCTCAAGGTTCAAGGGGAAGAGGGGTAATAAAAACATTTTGGCAGATAGATGCTCCAATTGGCGACTAGATACTTGTTAAAATCCTATACCCACCATAAGTTAGTTACAAAACTATTTTCAAACAAGACTTATTGTTAGTATTATTAATTAGGTTATCGAAAAATTTGTCATAGGTAATTTAAGTTATCAAATAATTTCTATACAGAAAATAGATTACTGGAAAATTACATTTTGGAAATTTCGTTTCGTTGAATCGTTTTGCTTATCTATTGCCATTCACTGTACTATTGAATAAAGAATAAAGTTGAATAGAAACTCTTTATTAAGTTTAATCATTGTATGATTGTTATTGCGTATCATTGTATAGCATCTGTATGTATAACAATTTATTTATTGTATCTATTCTTCTATAATATTTTCTCAAAAGAGAACACACACAGACAATATCAAATGATTAGACATTTCAATGGCATTTTTAGGCGGTCATTATTATATACCCAAACACAAACACACGCACACATTCATATTATCCCACAAGCATACAATATCGTTGTGTTATAATATCAAACCCTTCAGGATTCATTCATCCATTACTCATACAATAACAATAATAAGCATGAAGTATATAGTTTGTTGATGTGTTGGTATGTGTGCCCTTTATTCACTCATATCCAGATTCTCACTTCATTTCTCTTTGTATTTCATTTTTATGTTTCTCTAACGGTATGTCTTCTTTAATAGAGTTGAGTATCATAGAGTACAGATTGTAAATAAATAAAGAATAAAAGAGAGTAATAAATTGAAGAGTGGTTAGAGTGGTAGACGGGGATAGTGAGTAGCAGTGTTGTGTCAGAATAGTTGTCTGTTTATGAACTTAAAGTGAGAGATCAAAACAAATGTAGTCTGTCTCTTTTGTTTTGTTTTGTTTCATTCTGTGGTGCTATTGTTTTGCGTGAGGGAAGTATGCATACAAATGTGCGAGTGTAAGGACTTGAAAATGAATTAACTGTCAAGTATCTGACTAAACATTAATTATTAATCAAATATCTCTCTGATTTTGACTAAAATAATGGGTGTATAGTTAAGTTGGTGGCAGTAATGCTTAAGGCATTTAATTTCCAACCCAAATGTGAAGAGCACATTTGATTTTAGAATTCCAAAGAGCGAGTTTCGGTCACAAATTCTGGAGGTTTCCAGTGGGACCCTTGCGGGTATATACATATATTAAGTGTTTTTTGCATTGTTTTTCAGGCATAGGTCACAGCCATTTTGAATGCGGCACAACGTTTGCTGGGTGGTGGTATTTTCTCCGAAAATCTCTTAATTGGAAACGAAAGTTATTTCTACGTTAGTTCTCGTTCATGAATGTGAGAAAATTTTTAAAATAACTCTTATATGGGTTCGAGAACATAGAAATATGGATCTCGAAATCTCCTACTTGTTACAGGGCATAGGTGCTCCGATTGTCTCAGTTATAATAATTATTCTCTGCAATATTGCTAGACTCTAAGCGACTTCTATAGAGAAGGAGAAGACTCATTCCATTATACAATTGCAATTCTCACGTCTTATTGTCTTATTAAAAGACATGCCGTTAAATTTGACATTCCTTGGTGTGGATCTAAGAAAGGTGAAGATACCATCTTTCACCTCATATGTCAGTGCCCTGCTCTTATCATGAAGAGGCGGATCTTCTTAAGCATCCATTTTCTATCATCATTGATTGAACTGCGATATAAAGATTTCTGTTCTCCGTTTCCTGGACATATATACACACATTATTGGTCATTACAACTCTTCAGTTAGGATTGCAACCTCGCTTCTCACACCACTTATGTTGTTTGTGTTCATTTTATACATGAGTGGCGGGAGCTACAGTTCAACGAAGGATTTTTAAGAAACTTTTTCATGGCAGTTTGTATTTTACTCTCAGAGTCTATGCCAGAAATCTGCTGGGAGGGAGTCGCCGAAGATATATTTTTTCATATTTCGTTGTGTTGCACATGTCTGACGACCTGGGGTTTGAACCGTAACCTCATGTCTAATAAGCCAACGCACTACATACTAGACTACGGCGTCTTCAGTTTGGATATTTACTTGTGGTATCAAAATTATTCTAAACTCTGGACTTTGCTCTTCAAGGAGGGTCCGCCAGAACAAACACAAGTCGTTGGCTTGACAGAAACTAATAGAGAGAGACCTGCACAATTGGTTCAGTTTTTGTCCCAAAACTGCCATATTTGGTTTAATAAAACTCGCTTCAGATGTTAAAATGGTCGAGGAAACAAAGTTTTCGGTTGAAGTGATGAAAACAAGAGGAAAAAAATGGTACTTTTTGTAGCTGATAATGAGTGAAAGGAATAAAAAACGTTTTTTTAATTTTAGAAAAGGAAGCCCATTAGCAATTGGAAAATTTACGTTTTAAGAAATCAAATAAAAACAGGAATATTTTTGAAAGAGAATCATTAAATTTTAAAACTCGCATTTTTTAATTTGAAACATTTTAATTTTAAATTGAGAACGTATTTCAATTATATTTTTCTTCATTTTTTTTTTTTGTATCGTTAAATTTAATGTTGAACAGGCCGCCTCAATACAATCTGTCATTAAAAAACGTTTAATTTATACTTGTTTTATAAAGTTATTGTTATTGCCAGCGGGCAGGAAATGAGTGTACGTATGTATGTGTGTGTGTGTGTGTGTGGAAGTAAATATAATTTAATAGCAAGCAATTGATGACAAAAATAATTTCCACGAATATGTTTCAAAAACATAAATATGAATACACAGGCACACACACGCAGCCATATATATATAGAGAGACATACATACTTTCAAAGAAATATGACCTAATTTATCATAAACGTACACAGTACTTTTTCTCCTCCATAGGCTTTCTCACTACAAATACATTTCTTTCTCTTCCCTCCCTCTTTCTCTCTCTTATGAAACACACTCTCACCTACATGTTACATTTACAGCGGCACACACACACACAGGGCACTTAAAATAATTATTGCTGTGGGAATATATCGACAGGACGTGGGTTACTCGTAAGTACACGTACACGGGTATTGAGTTGTTGTTTATCACTGTTTGGGAATAATGACGGTACAGTGAGTAGCATAATAAAAATTATGAACAGCGATTATCGTTTAAGTATTTCAAGGATTTTCCTTTATATGAAATCTAAACATTTATTTGTACAGTACGAATCCCATTAACGCGACCCTCTATTATTACAAATCCGTGATTAGAGCAACAGAAACTTTCCTTTACATTTCAGGGTTTGTTATTAAATTTCTTTTCATAAAACGTCTCGTTAAATGCAGCTGTTGAATTTATCGGTTCAGAAACGTAATACAAATATTTACTGTTTCAGCTGAGTACAGAAGAAGGGCCTGCTGTGAGTCTACGATCTTAAACCTATGTATAGCCAAACACTATCTAAACTAGAAAACAATTACTGCGTAACGCCTCGTAAATTCTTGGCATTGTTTAAGTATGTATATAAAACTCTATCACCAGTACTGGCAAGGCTAATATTTTCTCCTGAGAGCCGACCATTTCACGCTCAGTTGCTGGTGTAATTCAAAAATCCTGAATGGCAACTAGCACGTTAGATAGAGTGCTTGAAAGCTACAACTTCAGCAACGAATATAGGATCCGTACAGTTTGGTGAGCCGATATTGTCTCAAGACACTTAACAAAGAGAATTCATTCTTGATATCCGGCGCAAAGAAAATCAAAACAGCAAACGAAATGGTGAATGAGTTCAGTAATCCAGTGTTTAAGTCGCCGTGGTCTAGTAGATGGTGTGTGGGCTTATTAGGCCTGAGGCCTCGGTTCAAACCCTAGGTCAGGCATCCCCGACAAAACGAAATATCAACAAATATTTCTTCGGCGGCTTCCTCTCAGCAGATTTCTGACAAAAACTCTGAGAGTAAATAAAATTGCCATGAAAAGTTTCTCAAAAATCTGTCGTTCGGAGTCGACTTTAAACCGTAGGTCCCACCACCCATGTATCAAAATTAATGCACATAACAAGTTGTGTGAGAAACTAGGTCGTAATCCTGACTAAAGGGTTGTAATGACCAATAATTATGTGTGCATGTATGTATGTAATCCAGTGTTTCTATTGGGTTGCATGTCAACAAACTGCAGCCGTTGGGTTAGCGAACAGTCCATAACATATTGCATCCAAAGGTCAAGTGAGAAGAAAGCGAGGGAAACTTCAGCAATACAACTTGAGTGCGTCGTTCGAACGTAAAGCGGCGGTGGCCGTAGCAGGTCACTTTCTGGTTAGAATTGTCAGAAACTGTTTTGTTCTTAATGTGGTGGTTTACTTCAGTTAGTGACCCGAATCGAAGTAAATAAGACTTTCGAAGACTAATATAGAGGTTCTATTGGTTTGAATGTAACCAAACTGTAGCCCATTGGATAGTAAACTGCATGTATTGCAGCCAAATATTTAATAAGAATACTTCAGAGGACTATTTCAGAAATATAACTTTGGGAGCATTATTCGAATGGATAGCGATAGATGTAATGGCTTCTTTTCATTGTTAATAATGGGTTTCTTCAGTAAATGCCCTAAGTTGAGTTTTCACCTTTTGCTTCGAGGTTTTCAAGTTCAAATATCTGTTTTTATTTGTTCATTTGAATAAATTTTTGTTATTTATTTCAATTATTTTCCTAGATTGTTATCATGACTTCGACTCCTAGTTTGTTGCACTTAACCAGCACTTGCACTTGTCCAGCTCAGAATAATTCAAATAGAATTTGTAATTTTATTCCAATTAATAAATAAAATAAGTAAATAAATTGTTATTCTTTCCTTTTTGGCTTGCGTGGGCCTTTTATGAAATTTACATAAATACATAATTGGTCATTACAACCCTTTTAGTCAGGATTACGACCTAGCTTCTCACACCACTAATGTTATGTGTGTGTTAATTTTATACATAAGTGGCGGGACCGACTCCGAATGACAGATTGTGAGAAACTTTTCATGACAATTTTTATTTTACTCTCCTGGTTTTTGCCAGAAATCTGCTGAGAGGAAGTCGCCGAAGAAATATTTTTTCATATTTCGTTTTGTCGGAGATGTCTGGCCTGCGGTTTGAACCGTGGCCTCACGTCTAATAAGTCAACACCCTATCTACTAGACTGCGGCGACTATTTTGCTCTGTTCATGCCTCATTTATTTTCGGTGTGGTAACTTCTAGAACTTATTGATAATTTGTTATTGTTGTATGAAATTTATTTACCGTGATTTGATTATTTTTGTCCCAAACTGTTGTTGTTGTTCTTTTAGAGGAAACACATTAGTGTTTATTCTATCTTTGCAACACTATGCTGCAGTTTTAAAAGGATAACTTTAAAAATTCGCAACGTATTTATTATCGACCCCTGTACTATCTCAAAATTATACAAATTATTTTATTTAAAAATTTAAATAAAATGGTAATCGATTAATGATCATTATCATTCCGTTTTTAATACTGGAATAGAATGCATCCCTTTAAATATCTGTTTGCGTTTTAATTGTTTCAATACCTTTCAATGTCTGTGTTTTCATAAACCACAAACACAAGTACAATAGCAATGAACTGTCTGTGTGTGAGAGAGAGAGAGAGAGGACGAAAGTGAATGAATTGATGAATTATGGTTATTTAAAAATTGCTTAATAATTCGGCAAAAAAAAAAAAAACACATACACACACAAAAAAAAAAAATGGAGAAAAAATGAGAAATAAAACAAATAAATTAAATTGATTGCCATTTAAAGAAACGGTGGGAGTCAACTGTGGGCGAACAGATTCTGTTTAGACGTGACAAACATGAAAAAGAACATGGTTTAGACAAAAGCATAAATTAAAATGGGAAGTTAAAATAAGTATAGGAAACAAGGAGAGAGAGAGGGACGGGAATAAGTAGTGGGAGTGAAAAAATTGACAATAAATCTTAGAATGTAAATTTCCTCTTTTTAATTTTCTCACATAGAGGGTGTGTAAGTGAACGTACACTCACACACTCAGTTTACATACAAAAGTAATTTACTTTACATAACGGTATACTACAGTCAATACACCGTATGTTTACTTATTTACTATGGTTAGATAGAGGAGAATGTCAAACTGTTTTATAATTCTGATTAGTAAAGTTTGGCACGACATCAAGTATCCCGAATTATGGCAAATATACTCTTAAAAGTAACCATGGTCTAGTAGGTGTGTTGAGCCCACGGTTTAACAGATCGAAGAGGAACAGAAGTCAAACCACAATAGTTTTTGCGTAGAAAGTAATCATTTTGATTAAAGTACTGTGTTTAGTGATTAACCCCTTCCTGTTTAACCCGAAAATTATTATATGTATAGGGTGGGTGATTTAAAAGTTTAAATTTTGTCAAATTTATGATTTTTTTTGTTGTGAAGTTCAATTGTTCCAGTTAGAAATGGAATATTATTTCATTCAAATGGCTGCCGCGGTCTTGCAGTACAATTTTCGTGCACTTTTTTGAGTGTAATGGCATCACGAATGTTTGCCTTCAAATGATCAATTGTCTCTGGTTTAACGGCATAACAATTTTCTTTAACAGCGCCCCATAGAAAATAGTCCAACGGTACCAAATCGCAGCTTCTTGGCGGCCAATAGACATTACCAATTCTGCCAATTAAACGACCATCAAACGTTTGACGCAATAAATCGATTGTGGCATGAGATGTGTGGCAAGTTGCACCATCCTGTTGAAACCAAACATCGTTCACATCAATAACCATGAAGAGCGGGTACAAAAAAATCGGTTATCATGGTACGGTACGTGTTTCCATTGAATGTAATGTAAGAAATTTGATGAAAATTTTCTTAGCCTTTCTGATCTCTTCGCTCGAACGATTTAATACCTGTGAATTCCCTTTTATGGGAATATATAGTAAATCATTGATTTATGTGCAATTCCTAGAGCATTGGAAGCCTGTATTTAAGTCCGTATTGACGCCATACGGCCAGTTTTATTGAGAAAAATATCGAATGGGCCATTTAACGTCTATCCGGAGCGGACATACGTTGAAAATTATATTTAAAAAGTTAATGTCATGAAATGTCTTTCCTATACATACATAATTGGTCATTACAACCCTTCAGTCAGGATTATGGACCTAGTTTCTCTCACCACTTATGTTGTGTGTGTTAATTTTTATACATGAGTGGCGGGACCTACAGTTTAAAGTCGACTCCGAACGACAAATTTTTTTGAGAAACTTTTTCATAGCAATTTTATTTGCTCTCAGAGTTTTTGCCAGAAATCTGCTGAGAGGAAGTCACCGAAGAAATATTTTTTTTCATATTTTCGTTCTGATGTCTGTCCTGGGGTTTGAACCGTGGCCTTACGTCTAATATCCCAACACACTACCTGCTAAACTACGGCGACTGTTCTGAGCCTTTTCCAGAGCCTTAAAAACCGATCTCATGTTTCTATTTTGTGTTATCAATTCTCTCAAAAAACACCTTTTAATACGAATACGCTCATAGATAGTTTGCCAAACAAAATCATTTTTCATTATGCTGGGATTTCACTGTACAATACTCGTCATATTATGACTATCAGATCTTGTATTTTTTTTTTCGCCTACAAAAGAAATATTTTCTAAGAATTTTTATGAACTTAAACAATCTCCCCAAATTAAGTGTGTGTGTGTGTGTGTGTGTGCGTGCGAGTGTATGCTTATTTCCAACCAAATATTTTATTTGTGTTTGTATGTGTGTTTGTGTTTTTTTAGGTTATTTTTCTCCCAACATTTTTTGCCTCTAAATACCGGAAATATTTATGATTTAATACAACTTTCTCTTGCTATTGTGTGTTTTTCTAACAAATAATCTAAAACTTCCGTTTTTCCTATGGCATATAATAAAAAGAAAAATAAAAAGAAACAAAAAAAAAATTAGAAATCCACCACGCTTTTATAAAAGCCGAACGGAAACAGCGTGACTTTCACAATGAAAAGTTGCGACAAAATAAAATTTTTTTCATAAGCTTTTCAAAAATTTACCGTTACAACTTGTACAGGAAGTGAAGAGAAACAAAAAAAATGTGGATAATATTGTATGAGATGACATGCCTGTTTAATCGTTGTGAAACCGAAGAAGAAGAAAAAAAAATTAAATTAAAATTACAGCGAAAATGAATTTTTCTGATCAAATTGGAAACATTTAAAGTAGCATATCAGCCACATGGTACTTGTTGTTGAAGAAGTGTAATAGAAAGTTTCTTATTTAATTACCGATTACTTTTGTTTTTTAACAGTGTAGGTAATGGAAACATATGTATGGTTGTAGATATAATTTCCATAAAGGAAATTAACTTTTCGGAACTGAAAACAAAAAATTTATCTATTAATTAATCGATTAATTTATCCACAAATTTATTTCTTATCAGCTCTTATCAGATTTCTGGCAAAAACTCAGATAACTTATTTTCTATAATTTATTTTCGATAACTTATCGATAACTTATTTTATTGTAATTTATATAAAGAAATTCTGTATTGAAATTTTGATAGCAAATATTTATAATCTATAATAATCGTTTATCGATAAGTAATATTTTTTTAAATTTCATTAATTTTTCACGAATATTTATTATAATTTTTTAATTGAATATCTTCTATTCAAATTAATAATTAAACCTTTGTTATCGATTATTTTTTTGATAACAATTTAAAACTGAGCTAGCTCTACAAACGAAAATTTTCAGTTTGTCTTTCATTGAAAGATTTTTCTACCGTTCATTGATGATGATTTCGATAACTACGAATTTTCTTTCAATGTTTGTTTAAAAACGGTTTTAAATTTTTTATTTTAAAAGTTAAAATGTCCTTATGAATCAAAAATTTTATTTTAATTGCTAAACAACAGCAAGCAACTCCAAAAAAGAAATTCATAAGAATACTTTGCTTTACACTTACTTTCTGATCTCCACTCCTCTTCGCAGTTTTGCCACGGCAATTCCGTACGGAACGAAGCGAACATGTAGAATATGGTCCAGGCTATAATGAGATTGTAATAGAGCATGACAATGGCCGAAACGATTATCATGCCAGTGCCCAAACCACAAAGTAATGGACAGAAACGTTGATAAATGGCCACTGGGCCCAAAGCCGCATATTGGCCAAACGATAATTCCATAAACATCAAGGGTAGCCCCGCAATAACCAACATAATGCTGAAGGGTATAAGGAAGGCACCTGAAAACAATAATTACAAAAGAAGAAGAACAAAAAAAAACTGAAAATAGTTTGTGGCCTTTGGGGAGAAATGGCAACACACAGCAATAAACTTACCGCCTCCATTATTGTAGCATAAATAAGGAAAACGCCAGACATTGCCTAGACCCACCGAATAGCCCAAGAGGGAGAGCAAAAAGTCAAAACGTCCCGTCCAATTGCCTCGTTCGTGTTCATTGGTTTCACTTTGAGCCGTTACATCCAGTGTCAGGAGGGCGGCATGGGAGTCAACATCACGCAGTGTGGCCACTGTTGGCACAGAAGTCAGCTGCTCTTTGCTGGGTGTGTGTTTTTCAACTTTTACCGGCTTGGGAGTGGGTGGTGCTGGTGCTGGTGGTGCATTGTTATAGGGCATCTTCTGACCCGGCGGCAATTCAATCGATGTAAAACGGTCTTCATTTTGCTGTAATTTAAGGCAGACAAATTGAAATCTTAAAATCATCGTATATTTTTTAAAATTTTCAAAAATCAAAAACAAATATTTAATGGATGAGAGGAAGAGGAACTGGAGAAGAAGGGTGCACCTCTTTTCCTAATTTTTTATTTTTATTAATGCGATTATTATTATTATTTTGGTTCTTTTTTTTTTGTATAATTTACGACTAAATTAAAAGGCAGCCAGCCACTTGAAGTACAACTGCGACGACCATGGCCTCCACAATAAGTCACAGTCACAGGCACATCTACTAACGCATTCACAATCAACATGAGCATCGGCATCATTATCATCATCTGTATGCATTATGTACGACATGAATAAGTGTGAGTTATGTGTGCAAGTGTTTGGAAATGTTTACAGTATGGCACAAAAGTACTCATAGTATTTTAAATTTCTTCTTATTCGAGATCTTATGTAAATTTATAGACCGTTTGCCTGTATCACTATGTTGAAAAAGAGATAATTGATATATATTTATACATAAATATGGGTTAGGTTAGTTACGAGGGCCTGGAGAGGAATACCAAGAGATTATCATCTCTAAGGACATGACTGGGTTATCCGCATAACGGGTAGAACATAGTATAACTCTTTAGTATTGTCCGAAAACTCAAAACTTCCAGGAGGAGCTAACCAGTAATATTATCTGAAAAAAGTTGAACCTGTCTGATATTTGAGAGCTATTGTACCCCAAACCAAACCAAAACCTAAACAAGTTTTTATAAAAGCGTCGTGAAGTCTTTCAATGTCCATAGACATCTGGTCAGCTAAGTTGTACAGACAGTAGCTACCTTTGAATCTTTTGCTTAGGAAGTGGATGCTAGTTTTATCAAGATAAGGAAAACTCAGTTTTCTTGATTAAGCACCGATAGGGCACTAATCCAGTGCGTAAGCTTTTCTGATGGTTATAGAGCAGACATATCTGGCACAGTATCTGTATCAGCAAGTTCGCGAAAACTTTTGTAACTCGCGATCTATCTTTTTTAAGTGAGCAGAAAGTGATTTTGACTATGATCAATATCAGTAACTGACAGCATCTAGGTTTTCCACATTGTCTTCAGAGAATTAAGAGATGTCTGATTTTTAGAACGATTTGTTAATCAATGGCCCTATAATTACAAAAAAATTTACCCAGGTGGACGCTGTATTAAGTTATACGTTAAGTTCTGTAAAATTTTAGTCTATTTCCCCGATTCTTCTCCTCAGTGTTTTTCACTTTTTGTTGATATTTGCTACTGATACGCGTAATTCGAACGCCTTCGCCAATAGCTTTTTATTTCATATTTTAACATTGTTTTCCGCGGTTTGCTGCGGAATGTTCGTAAACAAGTTCTCGGCACAATTGCTATGTCATTCTCATGTGCTATGGTCCATTCCCTAAGCTGTACTTGACAGCCTTAGTTCAATTCCCAATACTTAGTTCTGTTATTTACATGCAGTGAGAATAGAGTGATGATTCCTTTTTTTTTTTGGGCCCATTCAAATCAATATCCAATCCAGTATAGTGTCCATAGGAAAGTATTCCGACACCAAATAAATCCCGCTATTAGACCAATCTTTATTTTGTAGAGTGAAGTTAAAGATTGTAGAAAATACGAGGTCAAAAAACTCTTCGCAACAAGAACCTACCACTGACATATGAGGGGAAAAATAAAATTCTTCTTGCTCTTCAGGCCACAACTTCTACAGAGGACATTCAAGGGAATTTCAAGTCCAATAGTGGATCAATATCGATCCGGCAGGTACTACACTGTTTAACTAAGCAGCTAGGCCCTGTAAGACGTCTGAAATTCGAACGCAATTTTGGCGATATCCATATGCCATATAAAAGTTACGTTAGTATGATCTAAAAATTTCGCTGAAAATTTGTGATCTTTATTTGCCAAAGAACATTTAAAGCACATAAAGCGTTCTCTGGGCGGTGTAAATAGAATATTTTAGCCGCTTGATATGGATTAAAGGTAAATGTCGGTGCTCAATACAAAGGTCATGCGACTAAATAATACGAATGCTTATCGACCATCAATTTCAAACAGCAAAACTTCGATGATGTGTACACTTTTTGCTACGTGGAAAGTAAAATGACGAAAGAAGATATTGAAAGAAGTTTAAATGGCTAGGCATTTGGCGATTTACGGTCAGTAAGGACATCAACCTGTCGGTTACCGTAGTCACAAGAGTTCGTATTATCAGCTTTGAACCTTACTACTAAAGAGGGCAAGTCAAGGCTAGAGTTAAGGAGTCCTTATACTAGTAGAAGGAATTTATATGTGGAGTAAATTCTTGAATTCATCATCTTCCAAATTTTGCTTTGCAGATCTGTGCCAAAATTACCGTGTAAAAATTACCACTTCTGTGACGCTTAAAATATTTGAAATCGAAAGAAATATTCCGGATGTCGGTGATTACTTAATCTGCCACAGCTGTACATTTTCCTTTCAGTCGAAGAAGTAGTTAAAAACATGCCACAAATTATGCTTGTTGCCAAAGTCCGCTTTTTTCTAATGAGAGATGTTTACCCTCCTAAATGCTAGATATGTTACCCGGGACACAAGCCATGTTTGTAGGCATCTGTTCTAAATGTGTGTGAAGATAGATTTTAAAATCTAACTCCCCAGACGCAAACCAATTAGTTAACAGAGCTCTGTTATGTTACTAACAGAACTCTGTTAAACAATTAATTTGAGGCTGCGAAAGAAAAAAAAGGAAAAATTAATTAAATTCCTGGGTAAAATAAGAAAAAAGAGGCAAAAGTTGATAAAATAAGTCCTATGGTTAATATGGTTATAAAATATTGCTTAATAAGAACTATAATAAACAGATAATTATACATTTCCGAAAGGTATTGTAATCCGATAAAAAAATCAATATTGTGGGAAAACAGGACAACATAGGCGGACAAAGTAAATTGTTTTTAAAGCATTTGACGTCCCTTTAACTAAATCAATCGCCAGAAACCTTAACAGCGCGCGTTTTCATAGTAGATTTTGAAATTATCTGAGATTTCAGATTTTAAAATCCACTGTAAGTCCTTTTGTGGGAAAACAGGACAACATGGGCGGACAATGAAAATTGTTTTTAAAGCATTTGACGTCCCTTTAACTAACCCAATCGCCAGAATCCTTAAGAGAGCGAGTTTTCATTGTAGATTTTGAAATTTTCCGAGATTTTAGATTTTAACAGAACAGATTTCATATTTAACAGAGAAACAACAACAAATTTGGAGTCGCTGTGGTCTAGTAAGTAATGTGTTGCTTTATTAGACGTAAGGCCAGGGTTCAAACCCCAGATCAGGCTTAAAATGTTTTTTTTTTTAAATTTTTAATTTGTTCTAATACATATCAAATATATAATATTTATCAGTATATCAGAATATTAATATATATGTATGTATGTATTAAAAAAAATTAAAAAAATAAAAAGAATCACACAAAAACCCCAACTAGGGATTGAACTCGGTCATGATTGAGAATAAGCAATTGAATTTTAAATTTATTTTAAAAAATATTCTCAAAAATTTATTATTTACAACTCTTAGCAATAATCTCGAATATCTTGGTTCAATCCCTGGCCAGGATCTTTTTTCTTTTTTATTAAATATATAAGTATGTATATGTATTTATGTATTGTATTTTCCTTTTTTTGTTCTTAAATATCATATACATATAAATAGTATATATACATTAGAGCGACTCACCAAAAAAAGTCCTCGATGTATCCTCCCTAAAAATGAACCTTGGACTTTTTAAGATGACATTTAATCTGTTCTGTTAAAATCTAAAATCTCGGAAAATTTCAAAATCTACAATGAAAACTCGCTCTCTTAAGGATTCTGGCGATTGTGTTAGTTAAAGGGACGTCAAATGCTTTAAAAACAATTTTCATTGTCCGCCCATGTTGTCCTGTTTTCCCACAAAAGGACTTACAGTGGATTTTAAAATCTAAAATCTCAGATAATTTCAAAATCTACTATGAAAACGCGCGCTGTTAAGGGTTCTGGCGATTGATTTAGTTAAAGGGACGTCAAATGCTTTAAAAACAATTTACTTTGTCCGCCTATGTTGTCCTGTTTTCCCACAATATTGATTTTTTTTATCGGGTTACAATACCTTTCGGAAATGTATGATTATCTGTTTATTGTAGTTCTTATTACGCAATATTTTATAACAGTGATTAACCATAGGACTTATTTTATCAACTTTTGCCTCTTTTTTCTTATTTTACCCAGGAATTTAATTAATTTTTCCTTTTTTATCTTTCCTAGCTTCAAATTAATTGTTTAACAGAGTTCTGTTAATAATAGAACAGAGCTCTGTTAACTGATTGGTTTGCGTCTGGGGTGTTAGATTTTAAAATCTATCTTCACACACTTCTGTTCTGAACTATACTTTTTGTATTTTATGGGCTCAAATTTAAATTGATTTATGGAGTATAATTTTTAAATATAATTTTTTTGTACGTTAACTTTTGCATTACCCTGTAGGATAATAGCTGTTAACCTTGCTTTGATTATTTATACCAAAATTGCCAACAATTGACGTTGACACTTTTTCGCTCTTCTGCTTTTTTATATTTTTGTTATCGTTGGCGGGACAGCCGGGGTAACAGCATCAGCGACATCATCATCATGTTGTTAGTCTCTTGTAATTCATCCTGCCTCTTTAAATTATAAGTCTGTGAGTTCGAGGTATGAGTGTGAATGTGTTTATGAAATAGTTTGTATGTGTGCTGATAGTTAAATTTGAAGGTGGCAAAGGAGGCCAACAAAAATAGTGTCTTTGACTGTATATGTGTGTGTGTGCCTGTAACAGAGTGTAATTTTTTTCTATTTCAATTGTAGTTGTAGTTGTTTTTGTTTTTTGTTTTTTTTTGTGGAAGTAAAAAAAAATATAAATTTTGTAGACCACGTCAACAACAATTTGGCCGAGAGCCAATTCAAACATTTGATATTTTATAACCAGATTCTTTCTTTTCGTTTGGTTAGTTTTTTGTTTTGTTTTATCAGCAACAACAAGAAAAAAAAAACACTTTAATTTTTTTGTATCCTCTGCCTGTGCTTCTTCTTCTTCTTTATTTTTTATTTTATTATTATCATTATTTTTCTATTACTTTTGCTTAGATGCGATGCTATGTAACAGGGTAACAGAAAAAGAGAGAACAAGGGAATGTGGAAATTTCCAACATATGTTAAGTGGGTTGCCAGATTTAACAAATGTTGTGTAGGACAAAAAAAAGGACAACAAAAAAATAAAATTGATAAATTAAAATTAATTCGCAATTAAAAATAAAACAACAAAAAAGGAAAAAAAGGAAGAGAAAGGAAAAAGGAAAACACTAAAAATATTTGATAAATTGTTTATTAAAATTAAATTAAAAGTTTTATAAACACGTGCCAAAATATACTACTTTAGGGCAAAATAGAAATAATTTAATTGAAAAAAAAAGAAAAAAAGAAAAATTAAATTGGTTTTAAATTTAAATAAATTAGACAAAAACAATAATAAAATAGGGCACTTGGAAGAACATTTTTTTAAGCTACAAAGCAATATGAATTGACATTCAAGGAGCTCTAGTGAAACCGATACAATCTAATTCAATCCTTAGTAGAGTATCAGTTGAATCAGGCGCTGATAGACAAAATGGATCACATCCTAAAGATTAAATGGATAGATTGTGGAGTATACGACATAACAGCAAAGGATAATGTGAAGAGGAGAACACCCCAGGGAGACATACCTTCATTTCTCATGTGGATCACTACAATTCGTAATATTCTGAGGATATTAACTAATGAAGAACTTGAATCAGTCTGATGCACGAACGTTGTGTTAATAATTCTTAGGGCTAAGAATTTAAAACATCTAAGCAGGAGAGCGAATCATGATCTGAACATAGCACACAATTAGGCACATTCTTTGTCTTAGAATGTAAACCCGGATGAGACTGAAAAATGCTTTTTTTACAAGGAAAACAAAGATCGTGCGATCATTGACAATGCTCGCTTTTTTACAAGGAGCTTATAATTTGAAGAATTCTGCACATGCTTTACCAGGAGCATAGTTAGATATTTACTAACGTATACTTCATTTAATACAAATTTAAACTGTGGGTCCCGCCGCCACTCATATATAAAATTAAGACACACAATATAAGTGGTGTAAGGAGCGAGGGTGTAATCTTGACTGAAAGGTTGTAACGGTCACCAGAATACATACTTGGGACCCGTGCCTATCAGACGGAAATTCTTGAATGCTCAGAAAATAGTAGGCAGTCCTTTAACGTTATCGACGCCGTACAACATTCTGAAGTTTGTTTGGACAATAGGTTTAGGGAGACATTAAGTTGATAGGATAGTCTGATCATGGTACTCCGGTACCTTTGTGCAAAAATATGCAGTAATCCTTTGATTTACGTCGCCTCGATTAACGTTGTTTCGTTGTTTACGTCGTCAATTTTTTTGTTCCCTCTAACTGCAATTTGCGTCGTCATTCGACTTTTTTTTTGGAACCAACTGCGCCGTAAATCTAGGGATTACTGTAAATTCATATAACTTTTTTAAGTTCCTTGTTAAAAACATACTAAAGGGTGATTTTTTAGCTATTATCTTTTTGGCAACACTGGTTTAAACAGCTCACGCACGTTTCGTGTTTTGTTTCACTGTCAAACATCTTCAGTTTGGTCTGTAATTTAACCATTAATCGTCTTACAAACGAAAAACGCTTGCAAATCATTGAATTTGGCATCATTGGACCGTACTTCTTCAAAGATGCTGCGAATCGTAACGTAACTGTGAATGGTGAGCGCTACCGTGAGATGATATCCAACTTTTTTTTGTGGTGACATGTGGTTTCAACAAGACGGTGCCACATGCCACACAGCACGCGTAACAATGGACTTATTGAGAGGCGAGTTCGGTGAACATTTTATTTCACGTTCGGGACCGGTCAATTGGCCGTCTAGACTATTTTTTGTGGGGCTATGTTAAAGCTCATGTCTATACTGACAAGCCCGCTTCAATTGACGCATTGGAAGACAACATTGAAGCATTTATTCGTGAGATACCGACCGAAATGTTGGAAAGAGTATGCCAAAATTGGACTAAGCGGATGGACCATTTGAGGCGCAGTTGCGGTCAACATTTGCATGAAATAATCATCAAACATTAAATTATATGGAACGTACTATCGATTCAAATAAAGATTTCATGCATTTTTCTGAATTTTATGTGTTTTTTTTTTTTTGAAAAATTTTCCTATAGCTCTTAAAAAATCACCCCTTTGTAGTATGAGCAATATGAAATTCAATTTACGTCGTTTCGATTTACGTCGCCTTTTTTCGGAACCAACTACGACGTAAATCGAGGGATTACTGTATACATTCCGTTTTTATCCATTTTGTTATAAGCGTTAATCGATGCACAGAAAATATCGTCATATTTTGTAATAAATCGATACAAAATTAATGCTTCTGCCTAATGTATTGCATCGAAAAAACCTTTGATGTTTTTCAATGTTTATTACTACACTGGACTATAAATTATGGACAGTTTTAAAGGACATGGTTAGCCACAAAAGGTACCCTGACATTGATTCTATTAAAACAAATTTAGTTCGTATTGTGGTTAATTACCCAACGAACAGAGTGCGTGCGACTTGAGACTTGCTAGAAAGCAAAGAAACGAATATTCCCAATAAATATGTACCAAACAGATTAGTAAGAAATGTGTGTAGCAGTATTTATATCCCTACTAAGAAGAAGTCGTATGCCAAAATATAACAGACTAAAGTTTGTTTAAGGAAATCCAACCCTTAATATTTTCACTGGTAAAGGACAAGGCTATTAAGACAATGGAAACATTAATTAAATATTAACTAGAGACATTAATTAGTTATATGTATGTAATTGTAACAAAACTTACCTCCCACAAATCAATATCCAACTGTGTACTCGATTCTTTGTTGGGTTTTAATTTTTTCTGTTTTGATTTCGATTTTGATTTTGACGTGGAGCCAGATTTTTTATCCATTTTAACAACGTTTGTTTTTTTTCTTTTCGTTTTAACTTTTAAAACTTCTAACGTAAGCAACAGTTATTTTTTTTTTAACGGTATTTTAAATATTCTACACCAATTCTCTCACTTGGCTAAAATGAAGTTTTTGTTTTTATTATTTAAACTCGTTGAGAAACTATAGGCGAGAGAGTAGGCATCTTTACATGTGTGTGTGTGTGTGTATTTGAGTGTTTGTTTACACAATAGTTCAACAATTTGTTACAGTAACTTAGTGCTGCTGCTTAATGGAATGGCGAAGAGAGAGAGAGATAGAGAGCACCACTATATTGTTTTCTTTTAGAGAACTTTTTATATGAGTTACTAAGTGTTAGTGTAAGTTTTTCGACACAAAAACTATTGTATTGATTTAGTAAAAACAACAACACGCAAACAACCAAGTTATAAGGAATTTGAGCAAGAGTATAAGCAATTTTATTTGCAATCGTAGTTCAGTTGAGTTCAGTTAAGTTCAGTTTAATGTTTACAAACTGTTGCAATGGCATTTACTCCTCGTATTTGCTTGCGTAAATAAAGACAGTGAGTGTATGAGTGAGTGAAAGCAAGAGAATAACATTTTAACATGTTCATTTCTTGTTGAAGCCGTTGTTGTTGTAATTGCATTTATTTTCATTGTTGTTTACATATAAAGAGTACTTCACCATCATCATTCTCATCATTGTAGTTTGTTTTTTGTTGTTCTTGTTATTGTTTTAATTTCTTTTTCTCGTTTCTAGTTGTGTTCTGTTCATTGACATTGTCAAGGTATTGAAGGTTTTAGTAATTTTTTGCTGTTGTTGCTTTCGTAAAATAGAACAACAAAGAGCAGTGTTGTCAATATGATGACCTTTTACAGCAATCAATCTGTAAAGAAAATAACAACCGTTTGTTTTTATTACAATTTTTAAATTAATTAAACATAAAAAACAAAATATTTTTAATTTTTTTTTATTGCATTTTCAGTTTTTATGAGTTAATGATAAAAATCTGTTTCTGTTTTATTTATTTTTTCTAGGGAATATGCAACGGATTTCAAATGAATGAATCTCAAGGTTAATATAATAATTTTATGGGCCATAAATGTGTTCATAAATATGGTAAGTTTTATAAATGCTTTGTTATTGTTATTGAGATGATAAGTAGAAAAAGTAATATTCATTCCTATTAAAATAATTGACTAATTTTATTGGCACGCAAATAAATTTTTTTCTCTTTTAATTTTCAATATTTTTTGATATCTAATGAAAGTATTTTGTTGTTCGCGCTTATATCTACTTAGAAATTCTTTAAAATTAAGGCTTTTTGCTCTCTTAAACAGAATTTATTACCATAAAGTCCTTTATTACTTCAGTATTTTATGTGCATAAATGCCGGAGGATACTTTCCTAGTCGGATACGCAGACGACATTGCGGCAGTCATTAATTAAATATAGAAATACAGAAATAGTTCAACGCAGACTACGACAAGTCATGATGCGCACTAAGAACTGGCTGGAATCCGACGGACTGCAGTTGGCCATGCATAAAACGGAGCTGCTGTTACCAACAAGACGACATATTCCGACCGAGATCGAAATAAATATAGGCGACTTGGTCATCCCTACGAAGAGATCTATTAAATACCTTGGGATTAGACTGGACTCGAAACTGACCTACACAGAGCAGATAGAGTATGCAACAGCGAAAGCAGCTAGAATTACAACACAGCTGAGTAGACTGATGGCAAATACTGGAGGACCACTCCCAAGTAGGAGGAAGTTATTCATGGAGGCTGGAAATAGTATACTCCTTTATGGCTCTGAAATCTGGGCTTCTACTCTGAATACTCAAACCAGAGCTAAAAAACTGCTATCTGCGCAGAGAACAGCAGCTTTACGATTCACATCGCACGGTATCAACACAAGCCGCCTTAATAATAGCTGGAATGGTTCCCATAGACCTTCAATCAATTGAGCGCCAGATGATTTTCAACGCTAGACAGAGCACGACTCAGTCGCAGAGCCTAGAAACGATACAGCACGAAGTCGTCTTAAAATGGCAACATCGCTGGGAAAATGAACGGTACGGTAGGTGGACACACAAACTGATTCCAGAATTGCAAATGTGGAAAAACAGAAAAAACGGCGAAGTAGACTACTACATAACCCAGATGCTAACCGGTTATGGATACTTCAGAGAGTACCTGCATCGCATGGGGAAATGTCGCTCGCCATTCTGCATCTACGAGGAAGGGGAAATCTTAGACGATGCCGAACACACTTTCTTCGGCTGCAGACGCTGGGCCGAAAGACGTCAGGGTCTCGAGGCTGAAATCAACATTATTAATGCCACAAACGTCGTGCTGAAAACGATAAACAGCAGAGAAAACTGGAACGCAGTTAAACAATTTGTGCACTATGTCCTGCGAAAGAAAAAATGTGATCTAGACGCAGTAGAATAACAGAAGAGCGGAGCCTGGACGCAGGCTGACAATGATGGAACTGGCACAGGTGCCAAAAGGGGTCCACCTCGAAGTAATGCAACCGTGGTTCCGACGTAGAATAATACCCCGGTGAGGAGACAAGGCGGGTTTTTAGTCGGTATACCCAGTGGGAGAGTCCGACATACCATGTATGGTGACGACCTTCATGAATGCATAAAGCATTTTCCCTCCTTCCCGCCAAAAAAAAAATTTGCATAACCTCATATCTTGTGCGGTACATTGTATAGGACAAGGCTGAAACAAAATTCCGGAAAAATAGAGTACCAAACTTCCTAAATTTTATTCGACATTTCTGCCTCTAAAAAAGAGACAAAAACTCTTCAATTGTTGAGGAGTTTTTAGGCGTTTGCGCTTCAGGTTTGGATGTTTGATTTTCTTGAAAGCTCGACTTTTTAGTTCTAACAGAATGTGTGATAATGAATTGCCATTTCATTCACATGGCATTTCGTCCTTGGCCAAAAGCAGCAACATACAGATAATCAGCAGCAATTATTTTGGATAAACACTAGGCGGACCATTTCATCAACGATTTCTTCGTGACACCATAACAGTTTCCGGAGTTTCCGACGAAGCTAAATTTTTTAAAAGAGCATAAAAGTACACTTTTCATTATGGTTGGATAAATCTTGGGATCGGTGATACAGCTGACGAAGCTAACTTTTATACAGGCGAACAAATATATATAGAGCATCACATCAAGGATGATCATATCATAGATCAATGATTCCAAAATAATTTTCGTTATGGTTCGGCAACCTTAGGAGCAGGTTGTATAGCCGACGAAGTTAATTGTTTTCCTCAAATAAAAAGTGCTTTATATAAAAATGTTGTCAACCTAAAAGATGGAAGTCATCGGCAAAAATGCAAGACATCGACAAAAAAATGCAAGTCATTGATCAAAAAAAGCCAATCGACCAAGAAAATGCAAACCATCGATCAAAAAGTGCAAGTCATCAACCAAAAAAAAAAATGCAACTCAAAGATAAAAAAAAAAAAAATGCAACTCAAAGATAAAAAAAAAAAAAAAATGCAAGGCATCGACCATAAAAGTGCAAGTCATCGGCCAAAAAAATGTAAGTCATCGACACAAGGAATGGAAGTTATCCACAAAAGAGCAGGTCATCGACAAAGAGACTGCAATGCGACAATTTTGCCCTAGTTATGTACATATGTATATAGAAATCTTTTTGTTGCTGATTGAAGTAAACAATTAGCGTCGTCGCCTATATCTCCGGTGCCAAGTAACGCTCATGATACCACAAGTCCATTTTTCATCTGATTTTGACCGATTTATATAGAGCACTTTATTTTACTCATTTGGGGAAAACAATTAGCCCCGTCGGCTAAATCTCCTGTCCGACGGGTTACTTGACCATAAGGAAATCTGTTTTGGAGTCCTGGAACTCATAGCTGTTCAGCCCACTACGTCCGAAAGCCGCAACTTTTTGAATTTGATCAAATTTTATCCGATTTTTGACGACACTTTTTTATCTTATAAAAAAGTTAGCTTAGTCGGCTATATCTTCGGTCCCAAAGGTTAACCGACCGTCACGAAAATTGTTTTGGAATCTTTGATCTCATTATCAGTGTTTTATCTTTTTTTAAACTATTTTTAAATTATTTTTTGCAAAAAGGCTGTGACCGACATTTTAAGGCAATTGAATTTTTTGTTTAATTTTAGAGTGCGTAGTATCCAATTGAGCAAAATTTCTATTATTTCTACCTCCACTGTGTATCTAAGCACATTTAAAAGCAAAAAATGATGTTTCACCGACGTTTTTTTGTTTAATTTGAGGAATTTTTTAATGCAAGTTTTATGGAATGGGTTCTCTATGCTCAAATTTCTTTTTTCCATTTAAGATTTCTTTTTTTATATTTTCTGATTTTGATTTTTTAAAGCTTTATCAGCAAAATCATTATTGACAACTAAATTGTCAAAGAAATTTAGTTTTTAAGTACAATTCTAGGCGAAAGTAGATCTATTTCATCAAGTTTTATATTCTCATTTCGTTTTTTTTTTATTTTTGTCAAACTTTCTTTTATTTTTCGTATGTATGTGTAAGAAATATGGCCAACAGTTTAGCTCAGCCAATTTGAATACTTGAAACGTAAACAAAAAGAATCTTTCTTCTCCTATTCTTTCTTTCTGTGCACTTAGTTTAATAGATTTGTCAACAGAACATCAAGTTTTGTTTGTTTATTTCAAGAATCGATGGAGAAAAAGTTTCTTTTCTTTTATTCTCTCTTTTTTGTTCTCTTTTTTTATATTTTTTTGTCTTTATTGTTGCTATGATTTAAATTTTGTGATTATTTTGCTTTTGAACTCTGTCTGTCTGTTCGTATGGTTTTTGTTAGTGTTTTATACCCTACGCTACGCTATTTACCTTATTTTGAATTGGAAGGTTAGTGGACGAAGTCCTCGAAGGAGTCAATTGGTACCTCAGACATGCAACAAGTTGTCTAAATCTAAGGTGCCTCCCTTAAAGTGGAACAGACACAAAGAAGATGTACAGGTATCTACTTACCCTCATCCTGACAACTCTTACATACATACATAATTGGTCATTACAACCCTTTAGTCAGGATTACGACCTAGTTTCTCACACCACTTATGTTGTCTGCCTTAATTTTTATACATGAGTGGTGGGACCTACAGTTTAAAGTCGACTCCGATCGATAGATTTTTGAGAAACTTTTCATGGCAATTTTTTTTTATTTACGCTCAGAGTTTTTGCCAGAAATCTGCTGAGAAGAAGTCGCTGAAGAAATATTTATCTTCGTATTTCGTTTAGTTGGAGACCTGGGGTTTGACCCCAATGTCTCACGTCTAATAAGCCAATACACTACCTACTAGACCACGACGACTTCAACTCCTGACAACTCTTACAATATAAATAATCAATGCGTTTAACCATGTAGTGCCCAACAATTATTCCCATTAGAATCCTAATCAACTCTCTCCAAACCGATAAGAGAGCCATAAATGGACTGAGGGTTCTGGGCAATCTTCAAGTTGTGATGATTAAGGTCACCTGAACGTAATTTCAACAGTACAACTGTGAGCAAACGCCACACTAACGAATGACCCTTGTGGCCCTATCAATGGCGTAAACTTCATAACGTAACAACCCTTCAGCCATGATTACAACCTAGCTTCTCACACCACTTACGTTGTGTTAATTTTATACATGAGTGGAGGGACCTACAGTTTAAAGTCAACTTGGAACGACAGATTTTTTAGAAACTTTTCATGGCAATTTATTTTTATTTACTCTCAGAGTTTTTCCCAGAAATCTGCTGAGAGGAAGTCGTCGTAATCCATTCATACCTATTGGACACTTGGAAAACAGAACAGTGATCAGGAAACCACAAGAAAAACGAAAGCTCAAGATATCACAACAGAGAAACGTTTCATCCTACAGGCGCAGACAGAAAATATTGACAAGATTGGATATGAATTCAATTTCAAGTCCTTTAGTAGGTCCAAATAATTGATCTTATCAATCGACTGAAAATTTTCCCACATTAGTACACAGAAATAAGAATTCTAACAATTCCATGAACTGATAAATCCACTATTTGTAGCTCAAGAAGGCTTAATATTATTTCGGACTCACGTCACACGTTACTGCTAATTTTAGCACCATTGGATGGGAATCAAACAAGCTGTGTCTGCCTATAAATGAGGACAAAACGAAGGATATATTGCTGGCAAGTAGGGATATGCGGCGTTTCGGATCGCATATTTGTCTTTTCTTGGCTCCACTGTTCTAATGTTGCAAGATCAAGTGCGGGATTATTCTTGCCAACAGATGTGATTATGCTTTCAACAGGCAATTGAGTAGCAGAGAGCTCTCTCGTGCGACGGATTTGTTTATATTGGCTTCACCGTTCTCAGCATAAATAATCCAAGGCTAGAGATCAAGAGAGGGATTATTCTTGTGTACAGGTGTGATTTTGATCTCAAGAGGCAATTGAGTGGCAGAGAACTCTCTAGTGTTACCAAACTATCGCTTATCCTTTCCGTGGCGCAAAAGGATAGAAGCACTTACGCACTTGCACCACAGCCTCTAGGGGATTCGAGAGAAAAGTTCTACGAGTTGGTAATGATTTCAGCATACCATGTACTCAACGACATGGACGTTGTGCAGCGTATTAACATTTATCGGCTGCGTTGGCTCGGCCATATTTTTCGGTTACAAGAAGAATATGTTCCGGCGTAATGGATATTTAGTGCGGGGATTAGTGGAAGTCGGCACACAGAACGACCTAATCTACGTTGGAAGACATCCATCGGCTGCGCTGCGTTGGGCCATGTTTTTCATATAAAAGAAGATGTTCCGGGGCGACGAAAATTTGATGAGGGCATTAGCAGCCCAGTCGGCATATATCGGGTGATTTTTTAGCTATTATCTTTTTGACAACACTGGTTTAAACAGCTCATGCACGTTTCGTGTTTTGTTTCACTGTGAAACATCTTCAGTTTGGTCTATAATTTAACCATGAATCGTCTTACAAACGAACAACGCTTGCAAATCATTGAATTTTATTATCAAAATACGTGCTCTGTTAAGAAAGTTCATCGAGCGCTTCATCCATTTTATGGTCAGTTTAATCGATTGTTGGACATTAAACCACCAACACGCTTACGTAGAGTGCGAACTGAAGAAAATATCGCAGCTGTATCGGCCAGTGTTAATGATGACCATCAATTATCCACTTCTTTATCGAAAAATTGTGTTCAGCGACGAAGCTCATTTTTGGCTCAATGGATACGTAAATAAGCAGAATTGTCGATTTTGGAGTGAAGATCAGTCAGAAGCATTGCAAAAGCTACCAATGCATCCAGTAAAAGTCACAGTTTGGTGCGGTTTATGGACTGGTGGCATCATTGGACCGTACTTCTTCAAAGATGCTGCGAATCGTAACGTAACTGTGAATGGTGTGCGCTACCATGAGATGATATCCAAATTTTTTTTGCCCAAAATGCAAGAGCTTGACTTGCATGACATGTGGTTTCAACAAGACGGTGCCACATGCCACACAGCACGCGTAACAATGGACTTATTGAGAGGCGAGTTCGGTGAACATTTTATTTCACGTTCGGGACCGGTCAATTGGCCGCCTAGATCGTGCGATTTAACGCCTTTAGACTATTTTTTGTGGGGCTATGTTAAAGCTCATGTCTATACAGACAAGCCCGCTTCAATTGACGCATTGGAAGACAACATTGAAGCATTTATTCGTGAGATACCGGCCGAAATGTTGGAAAGAGTATGCCAAAATTGGACTAAGCGGATGGACCATTTGAGGCGCAGTCGCGGTCAACATTTGCATGAAATAATAATCAAACATTAAATTATATGGACCGTACTATCGATTCAAATAAAGATTTCATGCATTTTTCTGAATTTTATGTGTCTTTTTTTTTGAAAAATTTTCCTATAGCTCTTAAAAAATCACCCATTAGAACGGGCTTGTATACGTTGAAAGAACCAAATCGAGAAAGTCCTGTCATCGATTGGTGTAACTAACTAGTGATGGAGCGCGAGAAGCAGAGGCACCTGGAAGGAAATGTTAAGGCCGGCCGAAATCCGATGAACGGGTTTATAAGACCAATTAAATAAGTAAATACTCTCTCGATATCAAGGAAGACCATGGTGTGTATCTGATCAATAGTTAGTCAGATTAAAGTAACTAGAAGTGTCTTCGTTGGAGTGGCCATTAGCCTAGCAGTGATAAAGAGAGTAGTATTCCTGTATACTAGCGATTCTTCTCTATATTCCGTTAGAGTATACAAAAATTCTCATACAACCCAGTGTACGAGTATGTGTAGAAACAAAGGACCACTGCTAGGTTAACTGGGATACCAAATAATCTGTGTTGGCCGACTATAATTTTCCACTTGCTTGTTTGTTCTGTTATTATTATCGCCTTTGCTCGTCCTTTTTGTTTTTTTCTTTTTCTCTTTTTGAAGATTTGTCTCCTCATTTATACGTATTTTTGTTGTCATCGTCACTTTTATTTGTTATTTTCAAATATTCATTTGAATAAGATAAATATTAAGCCAAGAGTATTACAGGCACACACACACAGAGAAAGAGAATAATAGAGACAGAAAGAGAGAGAGGGAGAGAGAGACAGGAGCCAGAGTAGTTTTGATTTAATGCCAGTATGAGTAGAAGTATTCTTTTATTGGTGTTGTTGTGATAAGCTGTGTATTTATTTAAAGTGATTTTGTGTTTGTATTTCCATGTTTTTTTTTTTTATTTGCTGATGAGTGAGTGACATTTGAGAGTGTGACAGTTTATTTAGGAAAGGTCATGTTAAAAAAAAAAAGAGAATAAATATGAAAAGATTTTGAAAACTGAAATAAACTTTAATGATTTCAACAAATTTAAATAATTAATAAACAAATCTTATGATAAATTACTGGATACACACATTCTAAGGCCGCTTATCATGTTTTCCTTAGAATACGGCCTTTTTTAATTAACTTTTTTAATAAGTAAAATAATATTTATATTTTAATTATTTTGTTAAAATTTTCTTTTCATTTTCTTGTAAATTAAATAAATTCCACAAAAAGTAAATACGAAAAAAGGATGAAAACAAAAAGAAAACTGGCAAAAGGTAAAGAATTTAATGCACGTTTTTCCGTTAAACGAAAGATAAAGTTCATAACACAATACAGTTTTTGGTTGAAATTCTATTGGCATTTCCAAACAAAACTATGGCAATAAGGGAGGGAGTCCCTTTAAGCTAAAGGTCCTTAACAAGAAATGAGTACATTTCGACACTTGAAGGTGGTAATCACTTTCATTAAAATAAAATAAATTATCCTTGCCGTAGTCTATTGGGTAGTGTGTTGGCTTATTAGACGTGAGGAACTGTAGGTTCCGCCACTCATGTATAAAATTAACACACACACAAAAAGTGTTGTAAGAAGCTGGGTTGTAATCCTGACTGAAGGGCTGTAATAAATGCTGGCCTAAATGCGACCTTGAGCGGGTTCGCCACCTTACCTAACCTCCTACACTGAATAATTGATTTAAATCGAATGTCTTTGTAACAAAGTCCATGCCGTTAAAGAAATCAACTCGCACTAGAGCGTAGAACTTTTCTCTCGAATCCCCTCGAAGGGGGTGGTGCAAGTGCATAACTGCTTCTATGCTTCTGGGTCACGGAAAGGATAAGCGATAGTTTCATAACACTGGAGAGTTCTCTGCCACTCAATTGCCTCTTGAGACTAAAATCACATCTGTTCGCAAGAATGATCCCCCCTCACTTAATCTCTAGCCTTTGCAGTATTTATGCTGAGAACGGTGAAGCCAAGATAAATAAATATGCGATCCGTTGCACGAGAGAGCTCTCTGCTACTCAATTGCCAGTTGAGACCAAAATCACATCTGTTGGCAGCAATAATGCCGCACTTGATCTCTAGACTTGCATCATTGCAAGAGTGGAGCCAAGAAAAAACAAATATGCGATCCGAAACGCCGCATATCTGTACTTGCCGGCAACATATACTTTGTTTTGCGCTCATTTATATACAGACACAGCTTGTTCGACTCCCATCCAATGGCGCTAAAATTAGCAGTAACGTGTCACGTGAGTCCGTAATAATATTAAGCCTTCTTGAGCTACAAATAGTTGATTTTTCAGTTCATTGAATTGTTAGAATTCTTATATCTATGTACTAATGTGGGAAAATTTTCAGTCGATCGATAAGATCAATTATTTGGACCTAATAATGCACTCGAAATTGCTGTCATATCCAATCCTGTCAATATTTTCGGTCTGCGCCTATAAGCTGAAACGTTTCTCTGTTTGGAATAACTTGACCTTTCGTTATTTTTCAGGTTTCACGATGACTCTTCTGTTTTCCAAGTGGGAGTTTACGCCATAGAAGTCGTCATGGTCTAATACGGCGACTTCCTCTCAGCAGATTTCTGGCAAAAACTCTGAGAGTAAATAGAAAATTGCCATGAAAAGTTCCTCAAAAATGTGTCGTTCGAAGTTGACTTTTAACCGTAGGTCCCACCTCTTATGGATAAAAATTAACACACACAACATAAGTGGTGCGAGAAACTAGGTCCATAATCCTAACTGAAGGGTTTTAATGACCAATTATGTATGTACATATGTACCAACTTTTTGTCCTGCCGACATGAGTAGAAGCCATTCTCTGAATGTCTGGTCATTCTTTATTTAAGGGACACTCTAAATTTGATCACTAACACTGTTACAGCTGGAAAATAGTTGTGGATTGTTAGGTATTCCTTCTATCCATCCTTGTATATTTGTAATTTGAGAGAG